>OZ014474.1:29539900-30139900 GCA_963965965.1 Trididemnum nubilum
TCTCGAGCCGTTAAAATTTTATTGCTCGTTGGTGTTGCGTTATTTTGGATTTGAGGCTCCGTTTGTTTTGTCCGATATAAACAAAAGCTCAACCCCGACAAGGAATTTCGTAAACTAAGCTAAACTTTTCATCATGATTTATTTGATTTTTAAGGAAAGGAGAAATGTGCCAATCGTTAAAAAAGGTTTAAACGCAACTTTTAAACCGGTTTTCAAAAATATTCGCTTGATTTCGTCCGATGCACTTTTGATGTAGGGCAACGTCGTGAATTCAAAAAAAGTTAATTGAATGCTAGCTGGCTTGTCAGTATTACTCGTAGAAAAGAAATGTGTAAATCTAGCAGGGAAACCATTTAGGGTCAATGTTTTCTTTGTGAGAACAAGATGAGATTTACGTTCAGATGGCTTTTTCATGTGGAAGTCGATTCGGTGGTACAAAGGTTCAAGTTACAGCCAACTTTTGGTGTTAGAGGTGGTTGGAGTCGAGTTGTAGATAATGGTCGGTGTGTATGAGTTTGTGATAAATCGTGGTCCTGAGTTTGCAATTAACTCTGCGGTTGACCCGAACATCCAAAAACACTAAAGAGCTGTTAACCTCCAATTCTAGTGCGAACTTAATATTTAGGAAATAGAGTTAATATGGTGGTTACTGACAATTTGATGACGCAAAACACATCATCAACATATCGCAGTCAAATTCTAGGGGTTCTCGAAAAGTAGTAAGGGCTTGACGCTCAATGAGTTCCATGAAACTATCAGCTACCACCGGTAAAATACAAGATCCCATAGGAACATCAAAAATTTGCCGATACAAAATGTTGTTAAAAGAAAAAACAGTGAATGGAGACACAGCTCGACATATTTTATGACATCACTAGCTGTTAGGATCATATGTTTATGCAGCAAACTTCTCCCTTCCCTAAAAGATCAAATGAGTCATGATAAAATGCTCTGATATGATCAAATGAGTCATGATGAAATGCTCTGATATGATCAAATGAGTCATAATGATTACTGATAGCAATGCTCTGATGAGGGTAGTTCATCTTAACCAGTGAAACGTTAGCATATAAAGTTAGTCATTTAAGTAGCACCTGAGTGATTTCTCGAAGCTAGCCTATAGCACCAGCAGAACTTCAGAATTTTTCATGTGTTAAGTTTTTTTTTCTTTTCAGCAGCTTATAGTTTGAGGATCCACATTCTACCAGTTAGAAAAAAATTCAAAGTGCAGTTTAACTCCGTTCTTTCAAATGAATAACCCGTTTCCCTTTTTCTCGCCATATCCCAGATAAATCATGTAATTTTGTATTTAATTTTTTAAATCGGGGTCAAGTGAACTGCCATTTATTTGACAATAATTTGGGCAACCTAATAGATCAAACCATGTCTCAAAACATTGAACAGTGCAAATACAGTACCACGACACAGAATCCGGTATGTTGGTTCAAATTTTAAAATTTGTGTTTATCTATGATGTTAATATAAGTTCCCGACAAAAAACAGTTTGATAAACTGATTGAACTATTACTCTACTTAAAACATTTCCTGATATCATTATTCTTCACGGAAATCCATCTGAAAGATTTATCTCTTTTCTCTTAGGTTATAACGTGAATTTCTAAAATTCTCTACGTAATGCTAGAGGTGTTGCTGTGTAAGTACCAACTGAATTTAATGTGCAATCTTAAATTAAGCAACTTTTTAATTTGACTAAGTGATAACGCTTTCGTCTGTGGAGCGGGAAGTCCGCAGTTTTAATCTCGTGCCGGTCAAATTGGACATAGTGTTTGCCAACGGCTCGCCGCCGCTGCGACATTTTGAAGCAAGTACTGTTGCCCGGGGCTCAATGACGCGGAGATGGGCTTGCCAACTCTTTACACGCTTTGGCGTAATGCAACGAGTATAAAGAAAGATATGATTTGATTGGTGAAAAGTTGCAAATATGGCTTAGAGTTGCAAGTTTAGATATGAACAGACATCCTAAAACAATCTCATTAATTTCACTAATAAAACTACTTGAAAAACTCCAAAAATTCAAACATTCAAACATAAAAACTACAGCATGCCCAGTCATAGGTGATCTGAAAAAGCGTCATCTGAAAAATCTCTCAATATTCCTTCACCTAAATCGACTAGGCTACAAAGAAATACTCAATACGTCGGAGTAAAAATCTGGAATTCCTTGCTTTTGGTTATTAAATCTTTTTCATTAGCAAAATTCAGAAAAAAATCCTAAAAACCCATCTTTTGAAAAATAATTAAGTTATTTTTTTTATTGTTCTTTGTTCATTTTGAGATTTTTTATTTTTGTTCTTTTTCTTTTTATCAAAACGTATCTCTACAACTACTTTATGTCAACAGCAACATTAATATACATTGCTACTATCTTCTGCAAAAAAAGTATTTTAATTGGTAGCTACTTGACCTGAAAACACTTAAAACGGTTTCTACGTAGCTCCCTGCCAATTCTGAACAAATGTTTATTACTCGCAGTGCTATTTCAATTATTCTAACGAAAGTTGGCAAAATGAAACATATCTGTTCTAACTTAACTTTCGGACTTTTTGGACCTGGTTTGAGCTTCAAATCAATTTTCAGGTACAGGTCGGATTCGAGCTTGAGGTAGTTTACATAGTTACATCTCTGGTTGCGTAATTGTATGTTGCCCTAATATACAATTGTTCTTGCATTCCTACAAAATGGAAGCGACCAATGCCAGTTTTCACTAAAATATTTCATGCTATACTGATACAATGACAAAACCACTAAATTAAAAAAAAAAGTGGTATTAAAGAAGCATAATTATAGCCACATAGCCTTATTTTTGTTTGTTTGTTTGTTTGTTTTTCACTGTAGGCTATCATAACTGGAGAAATTAAAAAATTTTCAGCGCATAACATAAAGGTTTTATCGCTTTACTTTTTTCTAAATAATTGGCTTCAAACTCAAAAGTGTTTGTCTTATTGCTGTGTTGCCAAAGCCTCATTGCAGTGATATGCTACTCGGATAATTATTGCAAATGGAGAGCGTCCCCCTATACTGAAGGTCATATGGTAGCACCAAATTTGGCATGTGGGTTGGTGTTCACCAAATTTTTTTTCAAACTTGAATTTAATGTGATGACGAGATTAATGTAGCGTCACGGCCAGTCAAGTAAAAACAAAGAAACACGTGACGCGAGGGTTGGTCGTTCTAGCAACCAAACCACAGTTAACTCATGCTCTGCTTTCAGCAACATAAGTAACTTTGTAGCCTACACATTACCTTAAAATAAACGACTCTAAAATTAGGATGCCTGTCAACACCAGTCACTGGCTCATAGACCTTTGTACTGTTAAGTCGTAACTATGTATGAACTAACTGTAACCAACTTTAACTCTATCTGAAATTAAATGAGCTGACGTTGACGAGGTCAGAGTTGTAAGTTGGGCTTAATTCGGACTTGATTTACGTACTTGCCTTGTGCTTTTGCGTTTTTAAATGCTATAAAAGCGTAATTAAAATAATTTTTTAACACTAAAAGACCACTTCCTTTAAGTATCAATACGATTATTACAACAAAATTTTTATTATTGCGTCACAATTGATTAGCAATAAGTAGTTTTATTTTAATCGGATAGGAATAATAACCGTAAACAGTTTTCAGACCTAAACTAACTTTCAGGCTTTTTCGATCCTAATTTGGCTTCAAATTACTTTTTGACTTCGGGCCGGGTTTGGGCTTATGTTTTCGGGTTCGGGCCTGTTGTTGTCGGTCCATTTACAATTCTGGACCAGGTACCGGAAGGATTCTTGAACTAGTTCGAATATTATTTGCACCTGGTCAAACGCCATTGTTCGGCTTCACAACAACCTTGGTTGTAATTTTAAAATATTTGATTTTATGCTTTTCACTGTACTGTTAATTGCTCTCAAATACAATAGAATGCAAATATTTTGGATAGTAGCCCAAAATTAAAATACTCTACAAGGGTACAATACATGGCTTAGTCTTATATCGCTTACGTATTGAAGATTTTTACACCCATTAAAGTGTAGATAAACTGATCAAAAACAGTAACACAAACCATATAGATAAAAGCTAGCAAAAAAAACAAAAAACAAAACAACTACACTTAAAAAATCAGATTTGACTGTAGAGCAGTTGGTATTGTGATGAGTTTGTTTATGCATTTATTGTTCTGGCATTCGACATAGGGGAAATTTGTTTGAAATCCAGTTTTAGAAAGCTCAAGTATAACAAGCTTGCAAAGTACTAAACTTTTTAGTTTTGAACTCTTTTTAATATTTCGATTGCTTTTGAATGCTAGTCTTTTTTTTTTGGATATTTTATATGGTTGGAGAATTGGAGATGTATATTGCATCAAAAATTTGAGATAGTTATCTGTTGGTTATTTTAAACCGAAAGTCATCATTTTGTTGATACTTTCTGTTCGAAGCATCTTTCCCATCATTTTTCGTATAGCATTAGGCAACAGGATCTCTGCTTTAGTGCAGTAGCAGGGTTTCATCGATTCTGGTGGAAGGTGGCAATATAAATATAACTTCGAGGTTTCATCAATGGATACCATGTTTTCAATGAGCAGTATATAGCGTTTTATTGCTATAAAATTATTTATAAACAACCAATGAATAGAAGCAGCAATTATTCAAAATAAAACATGATCACCATAAAAAAATAGAACACTTGATTAGAAGAAACTCACAGCACCTTATACATAACTGTTTTATTCATTTATATAATGTAAAATATATTTCACAGGAACAATGCTTTATTCACTTGAAGATATTTGTTGAACAAGTGCAGAAAATACCTTAAAGGTATAAGTTACTTTATTTTATTGTACAGTATAACGTAAACGTTCACAGGAAAATTATTATCTACAGTATTTTTATCATCCAAAAGCGATCAAACTTCAGGCATATATTTTTAAACTGTACTTCAGGCAAATACGTATAGGAAACTTCAATCAATAGAATCTTTTATAAATGAACTCTCCTGATTAACTGTCTTATTTTCATGGACGATTTTGATAAGCGTTTTCTTCGTGCGATATAAGCTTTTGAATTAAAAACGTGAACTCTGCCTTTAGAAAATAGATATAATTCTATATCTTTTGCCACAAGTTTTAATCGGTTGCAAGCTGATAGATTAACAGCGTTAATTTTTGATAAGATGTCAGCAGGGACATTTTTATTTTGATCTGAAAAATGCTTTTAAGTTTAACTTTATTTTTGCTAAATTTTGACTTTATTTTGCCCTGAACTGTTATGGTCATTTTTGTTGTCCAAAGTTTGGTTAAAAATATTTTACAAATTGCAATTTGCAAGGTTGAGTTTGAATTTAATCGATTTAAGATAGAGCTTAGCAGAAGAAATGGTGTAAGCAGAAGCTATAATGTAAGACAGCAGTATATCATCGAACAGTTTTTGTACTCACTGTTTAAAATTTCACTTTTAAAGCCCTACAGACTGTTTCTCCCATAGTCAGAACGCTCTTAGGGGTGTCTGCTGCTCTGCAAAAGTAAAAACAAATTTAAAAATCAGAACCTAAAAATTAAAATGATGAGTTAAACATGCAAGATCGTATCGGTACCAACGAACCATTGATTTACTCAAGAGAGGGCCCAATAAAGGTAGCACTCAGAGTCGATCATGGTTCCGGCACCCAAACGATCTTTATTTTAATGTTTAGTTCCTGGTTTAAAATTTAATTCTTAACCCATTCGTGCCTACAGTACCCTAGTAGGGTATCATTCTAAAATTGCATTATCTAATGATTTAATTTTTCAAAGTGCCACTTGTTTACATAGCAATGGAGATTACATAGCTGAAAATTACTGCTTGCCACGTGTTGGTTCGAAATTTTGCTCAGTTTCAGTTTTAGAGACAGTTAACCTACAAAAGATAGAAAAATGAATAGTAGAAATTTTCGAAAAGATGAGTAATTAATTATTTTAGTCAAATTTATATTGAAAACGTAATTTTTAGTTTAGTCGTGTAGAATCATTGTCGTAGATTCCTAAGTAATGATAAAATAGTAAAAATTGTTTTAGCGAAAGTAAATATGGTAATATTGCTTTGATACCCTATTAGGGTATTGTAGGCACGAAAGCCCATGTTAACATTTTTGGTATGGTTGGCAATTTTGATAATTGTTCTTACAGAAATGAGTTGATAAACTTAACTTGATTAATTTTTAGGTGTCATAACTACATTAAGGAATGCTCCAATACCATATAATGGTTTGTTGCTCTGAAGGGTTTCCTAATGACGTCATAATCGAATGGAGGCTAACACGAAATATAAGGATGTTTTTACGAAAATAGTTTAATAAAACTTTTGGTGTCATAATTGGATTTGAGAACGCTTCAACATCATAATTATAATGGGAGTGTAGGGGGTCACGATGATGACATAGTCATTTAGGATGGGGTTAATCAAAAACGTCATGATACATGTCATAAAAGGATATTTGTTTAAAATTACTCAAAAACCTACAAGGTATTGGAATACTCCTTACTCTATTCTTGCTAATGTAACATATTTGAAACCATTTTTGGAATTATTGCCTACAGTAATAGAGTTCAATTTCCATTATCAGATATTTCTAGATGCCTGTTGATAAAAGGTGTAGCATCAGTTACTGATGATTTTTCGGACTTCACTTACTTTTTCAATTGCTTTTTTTGCTAGATCTTCAAAGAGGCAAATATTTTTAACTGTGGTAGGTTACCATTTACATACAAATAATTTGTTATCGTTTGCATAATTATACGGTGCAAGCTTTTCAATTATCGTTTTCGTGATTACTAACTAAAACTACATTGATGTTTTTCGCCTTCAGTACAAGAGCATGTAGCTTTAGCAAAAAAAAATAACGACTTCCAATTAAAGAGCATTCCGAATTTTCTCAAAGGAGCAAAAATTGAGACGAATTCTCATTATTGACTGAGGCCGAAACTCCAGCTATCAAAAAATGCATAATTTCTCCATAATTGACGTTAAATGTAAAAACGTTAAAAAATTACGCATTTTATTGTGACGTCTAAAATTAAATTATGACGTCACATTATGATTCTCATCACTGCTCCTCCCTTTATGAAAATTTTTGCATGCGCCATTATAATTTACGTGAATTTAGTTGTATTTCGACTATTTGAATTTCATAATTGGTGAAGTTTATATAGTGCCATCTGTGCCTACAATACCCTAATAGGGTACCAACATACTTTTCAATAAACAAACAAAGATATACAATTTTTCAAATTTTTTTCATCTGTTACGTGTTTAGTAGGGCAGACTGAAATATTTTAGACAAAAAATATTCAAAAAGCAAAATTTGGGTTTTAATGGGTTAAGTTGTGACGTGTATTGTTTTACTTGGCAATTCACATCAGAGATGGAACCGGTCAGGATTTTCTCGACCCGACCGGTAAATTTCAATATCATCGCCGGTTGACCGGCCGGTCGACCGGTTTCTGACCGGCCCGGTCGACCGTTTTTTTTACCGAAGTTTTTTGTTCACTGTTCAAGGTATCTAATGAAAAGTTTTCAAAAGGTGGGGGGCATGGGTGAGCGGTGAGGTGTTAAAATTTGTGACTTTGGACGGGGGTCTCAGAAAAAAACGCAAAAAAAGTTTTCTTTTTTCAAAAATGACTCAATTTTAAGACCTTTTTAATTTAAGTTTCGGTTTGAAAGACCTGTATTGAGCAGCGCAAAACGTGCACAAAATAAGCATAAAAACCTCTGGAGGGCACAAGCTAAATTATTTGACGTTCTTTTTAATGATAGTGTGCGAAGGCCAAAAAATGAAGTTACAATTTTTTAGCTATTTGTGACAAATTATTTGCAATTTGCCGACCAGCAAACACTAAACTTTTTTTTGGCAGTGATGCTTTTGCAGTTACAAAAAGATAAATCAGAAAAAAAAAACAGCAGAAGATAGGTAATAGTAAAAACATACGAACATCATAATACTTGTACTATTGTACCTAAAAACATTAAAATGATGGAGCGATAACAATAACATTATATAATTTTGAAAATTATGTCTCTAACAGCGTGAAAAAATAAGGAATATTGAAAAATTATGTCACTAACAACGTGAATAAAGGAATACTGAAAAATTATGTCACTAGCAGCGTGAAAAAAATTAATAGTATTCATAACAACTAGGCTGCTTCACTAAGAGTTTGAGAAAGTATGAAAAGAATCTATTGCAAAACATTATGTACTGATGAAAAAGGCTTTTAGCTCCGCAGAGATTGGAACAATAAATATAAATCTCTGTGGAGCTAAAAGCCTTTTCCAGTACATAATGTTTTGCAATAGATCTATTTCATACTATCTTAAACTGTTAGTGAAGCTACCTAGTTGTTATAAATATTATTAATTTTTTTCACGCTGCTATAATGACAGAATTTTTCAGTATTCCTTTTTTCACGCTGCTAGTGACATAATTTTCAATATTATATTGTGTTATTCATAGGTGGGCAAGTTAATGCAAAACGTTAGCTTCGTTAACCACTAGTCCGTTAACAAACTTCACACCTCCGTTAACGTTAATCCGGTATTTTCAGCTTTAATTAACGGAAGTTAATAAAGTCCGTTAATCCGTTAATATTTTGCGTGTAATTTAAATTTCGTGTTATTCACTCGCTTGTAGAACACGTATTGCCGCTGTTGAGCTGATTGTAAGGAAATATTTATTGTTCTGGTGGTCTTTTTGTGTTTTGAAAGTTACATTTTACAGCCTAATCTAATTTCAAGATAAAAACAAGTTCAAATGCACAACGAAGCTGCAAGATATTAACGATAAAAACCTTAACGGAAGTTAACAGAACTTAACGGAAGTTACTTTAGTCCGTTAACAGCACTTAACGGGAGTTAATTTAGTCCGTTAACATGAAAAAACTTTTTAACGGATTAACGAGTTAATGAAAAAGTTAGCTTTGTTATTAACGGATTAACGATTAACGGACTTGTGCCCATCTATGGTGTTATTGTTATTGCTCCATCATTTTAATGGTTTTGGGTATAATAGTACAAGTATTGTGATGTTCGTATGTTTTTACTGTTACCTATCTTCTACAGTTATTTTTTCTCATTTATCTTTTTGTAACTGCAAAGGCAGCACTGCAAGTTGTTCTAAAGAAGCTTCCCGGTTTGGGAAGCGAAACGTCAAACTAATAAATAAACTCATCGGTAGTACGAAGTGGTTATGAATAACTATCCCGATAAACGCAACGCGTCCGTTATTTTCATTGAAAACACTAAACTATTATGACATTGGCTCAAAAAACATTCGAAATATAATGTGGTCCAGCAGTTTGTAGAAATGCTGCTACTTCAGAACAAGCCCTGGCTAGTTAGATATAAAAAAAATAAGAGCTATGTCTTTCTTGCCCAGTGTAGAGTGTGGTAAATTTAAGTTGAAAAAAGCTTTTCAAAGCAAGATTTTAGCAACTACTAAAAAATCTGTAATCAGCGCCACTTCGTCTCTTAAGCTGATTAAAATGATGCTAAAATGCCAGGTAGCAAAAGCCTCTTCCGCATGCATGCTTTATTAGAATCTGATTACGCGATTTTAACGTATATTTTGCTCTTTTTTACTTTGTGCCGTGGCCCAAAGTGGGGGCATTGCACAATACGCCCACCCTAAAAACGTCCCTGGATGTGCATGTCTTAATGGTCACAGCATATCAGCCACAGCTTGAAACTATTCAACAAGTGTTTTTGAAAGGTGTGGTTTGATAACACTGATTTTTTATAAAAGTTTTATCTATGATAAAACACATAAGTATATGTTGGTTGGTGCTTAGATGTCTTTTAGTTGCAAGAAAGGATAATTTGACCGGTTTTTCAACCGGCTTGACCGGCCGGTAGAAGAATCTCAACCCGACCGGCAACCCGACCGGTGCCGGTCGACCCGACCGGTTTCCACCTCGGATTCACATAAATGTGAAGATTGCATTGCGTGCAGTACTTCACTTTTTATGAACAAGATTTGGACAGAAATTTCAATTAGCCAGTCTTGTAGCTAATGCAGCCATGCGAGGCATGACAAAAAACTTTTTGGAAAATGTTCACATCTTCTAAGGCCCATTCACAAGCTCATTTGTACTCTATTGTAATAACAGTGTTAAAATTACACAACTTTTAAAGGTTGAATTGCAAGACCTTGATCATTGAAACCCATTTAGAACTGCGCTTAAAATTTTGACTGTTGTTCAAAAATTCAGAGAAATAAAGAAAAAAAGTAGGCTGTTTACTTTGTAACGGAAAATTTAGTGAAAGACAATTTTGACAAACTTGAATCAAAGTTTTGACTTTATTTTGATTTATAAAATTTCCCAGAACAGACTCCTGAGCACCAAAAATCAATGTTAAAATATGTTTAATGATGTAACATAAACTAAAAAAAACTTTGACGTTATTGGCTTTTGTGGGCTCTAATTATACTTTGGATTTACCTCATATTTTGGCAAAGCCTATTACACAAACAAGCTTAAGCGAAGCCTGGTTTGATTCTAACAATAAAGAACGAAATAAAGTTTTGAGGAAAACTTGATTTTACAGTAACTGTGCAAAGTACAATTTGTACATTGTACAACAATTATGGTGCACTGCTATTTATCCGGTTCTTGCGATTCGGAGCAAGTTACTAATTTTGAAGAATCAATCGTTAAAAATTGTTTGGGTTGATATCCTGCACTTTTGACTTGAACGAACCGGTTTCTAAATCTAAACTAGAATACGACAACGCAAGCGATATTCAGGAATTTATACTTTAACTTAACAAATAATTTCTTTGTAATAAATTTTATCGTCAAATGCATTAGCTTTGCTACACGCTGTCTTCTCTCAGTAGCACATTCTCATGTAAATGACTAAAACTCGTTGCTGAGAGAATTTCAAATTTACGTAAGTTACAAAATAAAACTGTGTCAAATCGATATGAAAACGGATGTGAAAGTTGTGCACTTTTGGCTTAGCGTTGCGAGAATATAAAATTTATAAAATGTATCATCGAACTACGACAAATTTATTTAACCACTTTTTTGATTTTTGGCCTCCAAAGTTGCGGTCATGTCACCGGGCGCTCCTAAATTTAATACTCATAAAGCATCCCCTTGCACCCATGTTGTGTCCAAATTTCAGCTTTCCGCGCTTAGCCGTTTTGGGTTATAAGTGAATAAATATTTTTTCGACAAAGAAATGGCCATTTCTTCCGGTTTTTGGTTTTTTAAGTTACTATCATGTGATCTAAAACCGTTAAAATGAGCGTGCACGACGCTGTTGTTCCCATGTTGTGTCCAAAATTCAATTTTCCAGGTTTAATCGATTTTTAATTATAAGCAAATTTTGATGCTTGTCTAACAAAATGGCCGAATAAATAAACAAAAGTTCTACGCTCGCGAAGTCCCAATTAAGAAACTGCTTGGAGATCTGGTTGCTGCAAAATATGATTTGTATCTTGCTGTACCGCATTTTTTGTTTAGGAAAGGAAGTTATGCGCAGTAATGCGTAGTTACAATAAGGTAATAAGGTTTACAGTTTGCTGTGCCGATTAACAAAGCGTTGCTGATGGTAGTTTATACTGTAGAATAATCAAATTAACTGTCAAGTTTTACGCAAAATCGTTGAAGAGTAGAACCAAGCTATGTTTTGATACCGATGTTTCAAAATTGTTCGTCATGATGCAAACTTGAGAGAGTGTCACTGTAAAATTGTCAGTAATACAATAAAAGATTATCACAGTAAACAAAACTTGATTTAAAATGTTTAAAACCCAATAGACTGTTTTATCCTTAAATATATCATCACGGGTATTTCAATCAAATAAACTATCAATGGTATGACCAAAATTTTTCCAGTCAGAATATAATACCTTTGACATATTCATTGATTGGAGAAACAGACCGTTGGGTTTTCTCATTTTTAAGCTTATAACGATTTTATTGTCCGAACAATTTTTTAACAGAAACCAGAACCAGGCTAGACACTAATCAGTAACGAAATAGTTTGAGGTACCAGTAGTATTTTCAATAATGAACTATACTTACATGAGTATTATTTGAATTTCTGCCTCTTCTACTTTTCCTTTAAATAATACTTGAGTAGTAATCAGGGCCGCGAGTTTGATTGATTTTATTCGAGTTCAAGTTCAGTCTATTTTAGCAAGTTCGAGTTCTCCAATTTAATTTTTTCGAGTTCAAGTTCGGCAAAAATATTAAATTTTTCGAGTTCGAGTTTAGGTAGGCACAAATACTTAATATACTCGTTCACCGACGCTGTTGATTTCAAATGATAAGATAAAACTGTTTCCCTTAAGCAGTATAAGTTCACGATTGTACCTCAGCTATTGGGGAAAACGCAATCTCAATTTACACGGCTTAATCAACAAGAATATTTCTTTTCGACCACTTTTTAATCTTTAAATTTCTTTTTAATGAACTCGAACTCAAACAGTTTTTGTTTCGAGGAGTTCAAGATAGAGTTCGGCAAAACGATTGAATTTTTTCGAGTTTAGGTTTGCGGCCTTCGTAATAATGACTTTTATGAAAGTAATAATAGATATCTAGCCAAGTTTACTTGATAATTTTAGCACGATTTGACGTAAAAAATCTTTTTACCACAGCTGTTCATGCTTTCAACTAGAAATCAACCGTTATCAACTTGCTAAAATTTTGCTCCGCTTTTAACGATACCGTGCTGTAAGAAGTCACGAGCTAACATTGTCCGAATAGGGGTGGGGTTCAATTCTTGCCAAGTCCTCTTTCGTGTTGTATATGATTCGGGCCCAAGCCGTCTCTCCGTTGTGGTGGCTCAGTCTGACTAAAGAATGACATGCAAAATAAAGCGGTTGGCGTGGTAAACTTGGGTATTACGCCTGGTTCATACGTAAAACAGGAAAAGATTAGCGAGTACCACAATTGCGTTTGGTGCGGCCGGTCTGAAGTTTAATCTCTAATGCGCTTAAATCAGACGCAGTGCTGTTACCAACGACTCGCTATCGCTGCGAAATTTCTTCTGAAGCTGGGTCGTCCAGGCGCGGATATGGGCTCAGAGCCTCCACTGAATTCATACACTCATAGACATAATACAAAGGGAATAATGAAGATTTGATTTTATAACACCCTAGGTGTTGCTTTACTTGAACACTGATCGTAAACATCATACCAGCAAACTTTAATTAGAAACTACTGTGGTTTTTGCTTTCATTGCTAAAGTAGAATTCGTTTTGAGTACTTTCCTGCTTTTACTTAAGTGGAAATGCTTCGCCGTACTTCTACTTGAACGTTGTTTTTGCGTACGTAACAATGCTTTACTTAAGTAAGGTTTTCAGCTACTTTGACCACCTCTGGAAATGAAAGAAAGCAAAGTAGACCGCCAAGATATAGCAATACTAGTATAGTTGAGGGAGTAACTACTATCACCGGAAAATTTAAGTTAAAAAAAGTAACGCGAAAATGAAGAATATTCATTCGCGCATTTTTCATTAGCATTTTTTAAAGAGGGTGAAGCATCTATTCAATCCCAGCACTTTACACTAGCTAAAATCGAAATATAAGTTTTGAAAATTTTTGTTCTCATTTGGGGGTTGCGGTGGCAAAGTTATTCAGCAAATACAAACAAATATATCTTTTAAGCTTTTTTTGGAAACCCCTGGGCTTTCACAGTCTGAACTTCCGAAAAAAAAAGGTGGGGGTAACAAAATCAGATTGGTCATTTGATGTTAACCAAAAATGTTAATATTATTCAATTTAATTTTTTTCCTTAGAAGTTCAGGCTAGTAGAACAAATTTAGGGTTTCATTTACGGTGATAACTTTTGCATTTGTTGAATATCTTTGCAATGGCATCCCCATAAAAAGAACAAAAAAAAATTCAAAAATTATGTTTCGATTTTAGCTATTGTAAACTACGTAAATTACCGGTATTGGCTGAACGCTCCAACCCCAATAAGGGTTAAGATTTGGATTTGAATTATGATTTCAGGTAGAGTTAAACTTGGAATCAGTTTTACAGTAATCATTTCAGTTTTGGTTTCGATTTAGATCAGCAATAATAAAAAAGTAAATAGAAATTTTCTGTGAAATCAAGGTTTCCAATAGTTTAGTCCTTCAACTATAGTCGTAATCCGCGCAACGTAATCTTTCTCACGTCGAAACAGCTTCAACGTTGTAACTTCAGCGCGAGAAACTGTACACAAGTGTGCTCCTCTATAGTGTAAAGAAAGAAAGATTTTACGAATTTTTTAAGTATATGTTAAAGGGAGTGAAGCATCCAGCCAATTATGGTAATTTACAATACCGGTAATTGAAATTGATATATAATATAGCACAATATTCTATGAGATATACTGAACGAATTATTGAATTTGGAGGGGCCTGGGCCACCTGGTCTTACATGTATTTTTAAAACTAGTTATTTTCATGACAAAACAAAACCTCCAAGGTAAATTTTCAAGTAAATTATTATTTTCAGCTAAAAATATAGCAGGAGGCAATTTACTTTGCTTCCTCCTACCCGAGCTAGGTCACTTACAAACTTTAACCCAAAAATGCAAGATTTTAAACGTGTTTTGGACTTAACCTGTAAGTAAAGTGAAGACTAAACTATCTAATTTTTTCAATTGGCTATCAAATTAAATTTTTTTTTTTCAAATGGCTATGAAAAGATGCGAAATGTGATGCTAATGGAATTAAAATAGTTAATAAAAAAAAAACAACCAAAATTGCCAAGCGGTGGGGGCGAAGGGCCCAGACCCCCATAGCCTCCGGCGGCTTGGGGCTCCGCCCTTAGATCCCCGTTTGTGATGCGTTTGCGTTGTACTAGTTTGCTCACACTCGTCTCCCAGCCCAGACATTGTTGGAAAACTTTTGCTTCATATCTTCCCCGTTTAGCAAAATCCTCCTTACATGCCAACCATTCTCTATTCTAGTAAGTAGAATATCTTCGGGCCATAAAAAGTCCCTCTTTTCGAAAACGTTTGATGACGTCACTGCATGTGATTTGCGGTTTCGATACCCCCAAATCAAAAATCCTGGCTAAAGGGAGAAGACAAAAGAGCTTCCATGTAGAATAGATTTAAACGAGGACCAAAGGCAAAACCAATGAGGGCATTTAAAGTTAGGCCAATCGTATCAGATTAGATTGGCGTTGACTTTTTGACTCAGCCTTTCCAGAGATATTCCACTGCAAACAGAAAGTAGGAGCCTTTAATGTTATAATTTTTATTGACAACCCTGAGGTTGATAGCCTTAGCGACGCCATCCTAGTTCTAACCTATAGCAACGCCGCTATTGGGCTACTGCATTAAGTCCTTTCGCTGCGCTCTAATCAGTTTGATCTTATCAGCACAAACAGTAGACTGTTTGGTAGCTTATAGCGATCTCTGTAAAAAACAAGCTGTCAGATATATTTCAGAATAAATCGTAGCCTAGTCTCGAAATAAGATTTTTATTACTAGGCTACAAAGTACAAACTCATTCCTGATAACACGACTACCAGTGCCTGAGTAGCCATATTGTAATTGCTTACAGTATGTTGTGAACCTAGAACAAACTTTTCCAGCTAAGTTGCAAACAGCGGTTTACTACTCTACTAGCCTTACTTTCGCCTGTTCTTAGACGTTTGTTAATTAAGTAGGCTACCGTACAGTCTGCTCTTTTTTCCAGCTCGGATCTGTTCTGCTGACAAGATTAAACTGATTAGTGTGCAACGAAACGATTCAATGCAGTAGCTTAATAGCGAAGTTGCTTTAGGTTAGAACTCGAATGGCGTCGCTAACAACGCTGACGCAGTCAACGTCAGGGTTGCCGATAAGAATTATAACAGTAGAGGCCCCAGGTCGTGTTTGAAGTAGAATATCTCTGTAACGGCTGGGTCAAGAAGGATGAGGTCAACGCCAATCTAGTCTTATGCGATTGGTCTAACTTTAGATACCCCCATTGATCTAGTCTTTAGTCCTCGTTTAACTTACAAACAAATGGGAAAAAACAAAAAGAGAAGATAGTATTTGAAAAGCAACCTAAATCTGTCTCAGGTGGCAAAAAGAAAATTAATGAGAACTAAAATTTTAAGTTTCTGTAATTGTGCTCGAGCCTAACGATTTGCCACATTTCGTGTGTATGCAAGTTAATGTACCTCTATCAAAAAGTTTGCTTGTTAGTATGCGGCGCTAATATTAAAAAAAAAACAACTTTATTAGATATACAGTAATGGAGTACGAATTTTTGGGATTGCCATTCAAAGTAAAAGACAGCATCAGATCAGATCCGTAAGTTTGTTTAACTCACTATAATTGTGGTGATTTAATCTGCATGCATTGTACAGTCATGTAATTACATTTTATTCACCAAGTTGCCTTGGCCAGGAGACAGCGAAGGGATCTTTCGGTCTTCGAGTCAAGCTGCCACCTGCCCACCTGTCTACCACACTCGGAGGAGGCTTCACACTGTCCCTTTAATTGCTGAACGTCAAGCAGGAAGCTGTGAATACCAATTTTTATAGTCTTTGGTTTGACCCAACCGGGAATCGAACCCAAGTCTACCGCTTCAGTAGCAGACGCTCTATCCCCTCGACGTTAGAGCTCGTCCAGTTAATCTAAAAATGACTTTGTTGAAATAACACTGCTGAGTTAAATTTTTCAAAGACAAAATATCATCCTTAAAATTATAGAGCATTGAAAAAGTTTCATTAATAAATGTTATTTAGTAATAAGTAATACTGTAGCTCAGTTCTTTAACTTGTTTATTCTTTATTTATGACCAACTTTTTTTGATCGACGTACCCTTGCCCTGCACCCCTCATACCCCCTAGAATTTTAAGATGATGAAGAGGAATATTTTTAGCTCAGAAAACTTGATTTAAATGCAGCATTTCATGGTTCTTTCCTCAGACTTGTAAGTCGGTACGGGCTTTTCGGGTCGGGTTCGCACTTCAGATTGACAAAATGCCGGGCTTAATTTGGGCTTGATAAAACGTATTTGTCTTGTGTTTTCGCCCTTTATATGCCTTAGAAGCGCATTTAAAATAACTTGGTACACTGGATGACGACTTAGTTTAAACATCAATACTATTATCATTACACAATTATCATATACATTTTTTAGATCTAACCTAATTTTCGGGCCTGGTTTTGGCTTCAAATCACTTTTCAGGCTTGGCCTTCACTTGTCGGCCCGTCTCTGCTTTACTTTATATTTTGTGTTTAGCTGTTACTTTGGTGACATATCACGACAAACTGCCACCGAATATTTGACAGAACGTGCTACTCGAGAAGGAACCTACTTGATTCGAGAAAGTAAGAGAAGTGGTTTATTTTACCTCACTCCGTTTAACAAAAAAAAAATTCGATGCATCAAAAAAATCAAATTTTCATTATACTCGCTGAGCTGCGCCGAAGCGTGTAACAAGTTTGCAGGGCTCATCTTCGCGTCATTACGTCCGGGCAACGCCAGCGTTGTAAGTCGGGTTGGGTCCAGGTTCGGGGATTGGCAAAATTTCGGGCTTAATTCGGGTCTGATGCGTGTTTTGTGTTTAAAAAAGATCTAAAATCATAATCAAAATTATAATTTGCAAGTCTGAAAAAAGACTTCATTTAAGTATCAGTAAAATTTTGTTAGTACAAGAATATTATTATTGCAACACAATTCGTCAACATTTAGTCACAGCAAACTTAGTCACAGTTGTTTTATTTAGTCACTGCAAACTTAGTCACAGTTGTTTTATATAGTCACAGGAAACTTATTGCAGGTCTTTTCCTTTTTTACTCGAGTATACTTAGTACTAAGCAACAAATGTTAACTTTTTCAACTAAAGTTAACCAAAATTAACTGTTTTTAGTTTACTTTTATTTTTTTCAACGAAACTTTCGAGATCATACGATTGCTTGCACTGTGTCGGCACTTCTTTACACTGATGATGAAGTCAGCCGGCTTTGAAACACGGAGTTGGACCCACGTTGGGTGCTCTGTCTCACCTGCGTCTTCAGGGGTAGAGACGATTACCCATTGTAAGACGTGGAGACAGCATAAAGGTGTTGCCTAACAAATTAGGGATTACAAGACATGACTTCAACTCTGTGAACTACTAAATTAGTTCTGCCTTAAGTATTTCGTTTCATACATACTTTAACTTGTTAACCTAAACTTATTACTTTACGAAAAGAAGTCAAAAAATAATTGAACCACCCCATGAGTTACACCACATGTCTGTCGTGATAACCTACCGACAAAATATAGCAGCCTAGTACAGCTGCTGTTTTAAAGAATATCATCTCTCGTCAGCTAGGATAGCTAGATAGGCTTATCAAATCTCAAATGAACGCTGTGCAGTCATTATTTTATGCTGTTTTTTAATGCCAAAATAAATTTAGTTAGATTGCATTTTGCAGCCAATGGAGAATATCGTTTGTCAAAGCTTGAGTTGGGTGATTCAGGAGAATGGGAAGTCATGCATTACAAGATAGAGCGGAATTCAAGTGGGAATTATTTTATTGATTCAAGCCAGACTTTTCCAACGATTCTCAGTTTGGTCGATTACTACAAAGGTAATATTCATTCAAACGGTATATTGTAATAATTTTATTAGCCAGATATAACAGATCTCTGATTGGCCTTGAATCAATCATGCATCGTTACGACAGCGCTTATACAAATTATCAAAAATTGGGTCATCGACAGTGGCGGATCCAGAAAATTTTGGTGGGGGGGGATTTTAAGCACAAAACCTCAAACATTCGGATGTCTTCATCAAAATTGAGAGTGATTTTTCGGCCGAAATCGGAAATTCAAACGATATTTTCGCCCAAAATCAGGTGGTCTCCAAAAAAAAAAAAAAAAAAAAAGGTCTTCACCAAAATTGACTGCGATTTTTCGGCCGGATTCGTTACGTTTAGGCTGGTGGGGGGGGATGCATCCCGAAATGGAGCCAAATTATTCGAAATAGGGGCTGATTTTTCGGCCAAAATCGTTACTTTTAGGCTGGTGGGGGGGATGCATCCCCCCCATCCCCCCCCCTAAATCCGCCACTGGTCATCGATATATTTTTTGACAATTATGGTCTCATGATTTGAGTTCAAATGCGCACCCTGGACGCATTGTGACCCTCTTAAACCTACTTTTATGTCACATTGTTTAGAAAGTGTCATTAATATGCAATTATTTCAGTACAAAAATCTTAAGTTGCAACATTCGATACTTTTTCTTGGTGTTCGTTAACTGTAACTTACTCTATACTTTTTTCAAGATGATGTTATCCCTGCCAATTGCCAATAAATTTGTGAAAACTTTATTAATACAGTACGTTTTTCAATATTTTCCGGCTCTTTATGCTGTATTGACCTTTTGACATGAATAGTTACTAAGAGGTATTCTACTGTGTATTCAAACGTATATCAAACAACCTAGCAATCAAAATTCGGCTTGCAACCAACTATAAGGGATTCAAGAATCAAGTATTAAGCATTCAGAGTTTGGCGGAACAAGATGGCAGATGAGCGGTTCTAGCTCGAATCGTGCACTTACTACTTATATACGTTAACGATTGTTCCTCTACTATGTTTATGGAATAAACTTGTATTTTTATACTTTGAAAATGTACGAGATTTGGCAGCATATTTTGCATAAAAAGAAGAATCAAAGCTGTTTCTATTACAGCGTAGCCTATTGTTGATGATAAGCTGAGATTCTCGACTCTAGTAAATATCTCATTACGTAATCTAAAAGAAAATCAAAATTAACAAACAAAGCATTAATAACAATAACTTGATATTCTGCAATTAGATATCCAATATTGTACTCAGCATTGCTGCTGCATTAGTGGTCAAGAAACTATAGAGTAAAATGGATTTCTAGAATGTGGAATTTTTGTTTTGATTTCATAAACGTTGAAAATGAAGTTCTACTGAATATTCAACAACTTTGTTTTCAAAATTTCGTTGGCATGCATATCCCAACCCTGATTTTGTAAATATAAAAATGGGTCTAAACTTTTACAAATCAAGCTGGTGCACGCATATTTCCAGCAAAATACAAAATGGCAATTCTAGTAAGAGCAAAACAAAAAATATTTTTGCGAGGTCTTTTCTTTATCAGCAACTTCTTTTTCTTAATTATAAAGTTTTGGAAAATAATTCTCTTTCTAAATGTCTTCCAACACTACGCTTCAGGAAAATTTACTGACATGGAGCAGCATCTAACGGATCCTTGTCCGAGATATGTTATCAAACACTCAAATGACTGTGACACTGACGAAGCAACGGAAAATGATTCAGTTATGCAGCATTATAACTGCAAAGCTGTGAAGCTGAATGCACTGCTTAGTCATGGGCCAATTTGTGATGTCTGGACAGGTTGGTTGATGATTAAGAAATATAATTGTGAACAGCACTAAGACGGTGATAGATCAATACGCTTTGCCAACATTCATATTGCATGTTAAAAAGACTAAAAAATGGTAAAATTGTAAGACGTGGTGTTTTTGTGAACTATTTATTAAAGTAGTTCTGGCTATTTACTTCAGGGATAATTTACCTTGTTAAAAAATTGTATTTTTGCGTTTTCAGTATTACAGTGTATGAGTTTTTCTATTTATTTAATAAAAAGCAAAATAAAATTTCGATTAAAATACAACGCGAAATATCTAACGACGGACGGACTTTCTTTAGTTTTTTTGTCTACATATGCAAAAATCGGATAAAGAATATTGTTCTACAATAATTTTATTTAGGAAAACTTAATGCAACAGGCGAAACTGTTGTTATAAAAACAGTAAATAAAGACGACGAGCAGTATAAAAACTACCTGTTCAAAGAAGCATCGTCAATCATCAGGCTACAGCATGATAAAATTGTCAAGTTTTTTGGCCAGGTATTTTGTTTTACTCATAACTACTATAGTTACCTAGTCTCAGAGGTGAGCATAAATAACATTATACCAAAAGCGCAGCGCAACAAAACGCAACGATCTTTTTAACCAGAAAAACGCAGCGCAAAATGCGCAATTTATTTTTTTTGCTTTCTGAAGCGCAGCACAACTTCCGCAATGAACTTTTCGATTCAGTTGAAGCGCAACGCAATTCCACAATTGCGGAACGACATTTTCGTACCAAGTTAAAGCGCAACCTAACTTCCGCAATTGAAATTTCACAACACAATGCAAATACCGCATTTTTTGCAATTTTAGACTGAAAGAGTAAATAATTTGCTAAACAAGCCCGACATTTATCAATATTACGATCGAAATGGAGCAAAATTAAGTTCAGTGTATAGAATTGCGCTTTTAACCGAAAAAAAAAAAAATTGGAAGCGCAACGCAATTAAAGCGCAACAAATTTTAAAGGCTTTATTCCGCAACGCAACTTCCGCAATGTTTCAAAATAAAAAATTAAAGCGCAACGCAACTTACGCAGTTGTGGAGGTTGCGGAAGTTGCGCTTTGCGATTCTAATTGCGCTTTGCCCACCTCTGCCTAGTCTGTGCATGTTATTTTTGAAATGCAGCCGTTTACACCAAACTTTTTCTACAGTAAAATTATTTTAAAGCTGTAAAAATTGCTTTCGATATTACCACAGATAACCCGCTTCTTAATGATCAAAATTAATTTTAGGAAATGTTTAAAAAACTAAATCTCCCTTAACTTCTAAAACCAAATAAAAATGATGATGAAAAAAAAAATTATCCAAAAAAAGATTAATTTTGTAGCAGTTACAATTATTGCTTATTTAGTTTGCACTTTTTTATTGAGAAAGTAGGCAGCTGTAAAAAGTCGCTTGAAGAGAAATCAAATGTTACTTTGTTTTATCCTATTTTGCAAGACAAAGCGGCAACAACATTCGGTATCTACAGTACTTAATGCATAGTAATGATATGATAGGATATAAAAATAATTGCTGCTATATAAAAATAATTCTGAATATATTCTTCCTTTACTAAATTTTGTAACTTAAGGACCACACATACGGGCTGAACTATTGAACACCAAAAGTTCTAATTCGGCTCATTATACGTGGAGATACTGTAATTTAATTTTAGTGAATGCTAAATATGGTAATATATTCTGTAACATTTCATACTTCACCATACCAGTTGATTATTTCTGGAAGGTCAATATGGGATTCAAGATTTATTAATTGCTTGGTATAGTTTACGAATTCTACAATTTGTGTTTATGTGTGTATACTATATACGCATACTGTTTACGTAAGTATACTGCACGCATACTGCATACGGACGGGTTTGACAATCACGAACAATTTTTTAACCTTAAAACTACTGCCCAAAATTACACAAGATTTCGATTTCAAAGATTTAGATGAGATTTTAAACAACTAATCAGGGATATCTAGACAACTAGTAAGATATCCAGTTGTCTAGATATCCCTAAACTAAACGTTGGTTCAACCATGGGTCTAAATTGGAGGACCCATGGTTCAACAACTGGTTTCGCAATGTGTTAATAGTGCGATTTGGCGAAATGTTTTATTTCTGGTTCTCTAATCTGATATTGTGTGTGAAGGCTACTAAAAAACTGCAACGTGGAATAAGGTTGGATTAAATTTAAATTTTGAATTTGAACCCACTTACGAGTTATTGATGAATTTGAATTCGACTTTTGCAAACTCAATGAATTTGAATTTGAATTCAGTTTTTGCAAAGTTAATGAATTTCAATTTAAATGTCTTAATTAAACATTCGATGAATTTGATTTTCTCGAATCAAAACTTACTCTGCAAAGTAGCGATTTATAAACTGGTCGAAAAGAGTTAGAATCAGATCAAAACACAACTAGTAGTTCAAAACTTGTTCGTGTGCTTTTATTGCGGCTTTTTTTCGTTTAGTTAATTATTTTTTCTGATAAAAATTATAAGTTTGTACATGTGGTACTGCGGTACTGTGAGTTAGGCCTACCTAATTCTACAAATTCCCCGAGTAAAATTATTTTGCGCAACTGCAAGAACTGCTCGAAAATCTTATTTTTTTCTAATCCTATTCCTATCTAAGTAAGTTTCTGAATAGTCTGGTTTGTCAAATATTGGGTAAGTTTGAATTATCGAATTTAATGAATTTAGAAGTCATAACTACAGATTTGAACTTATAATTTTGCATCAATCCAATGAAAGTAAAGATACATTTGAAATCACCTTTCGCGAAGTCAATAATGAATTTGAAAATGAATTGGAATTTAATTTTTTCAAAGCCAACGAATTTTTGAATTTAGTTTTTTTTTAAGTAATGAATTTGAATTTAGCTTTTTTAAAGTGATTGAATTTGTATTTACTTTTTTCACAGTCAATGAATTTGAATTTGAATTTACAGTAGTTTTTTTAAAGTCAATAAATTTGAATTCGAATTTAAAAATTAAAAACAAAATGAATGGATCCAATCGTTACGTGAAACCTATTACAAACTGTAGTTCGTAGAATGCTATTTTATGAACATCTGAGAATGCTATTGAATTGTTAGGAGTTATAGGCAAGCATATTTTGAATTTGATAAACAATTTAGATAATAATATAACTAGAAAGTAACATCGCATAATATCTCTTGGAACTTCGAGGCAGTATCCAACTTTTATTGAACTTTATTAACCCTATTTTACAAGGAATATTTGACCAACGCGTTTGACACAATGCCTTCCTACCTAAGCACTAAACTAAACGTCATGAGAACACCAAAATTTGGCATGCAGGTTGGTGTTCACCAAACCTTTTTAAAAAAATTGGTTTTAGTTGATGATATCATCAAAATGACGTCACGGTCATGTGTTTTATTGTGAAAAAAAGAGTATTTTTGCGATGACGTCATAGGCGGCTTACGTTTTGTGCAAATGTTTGTTTTGAATACTAAATCATAAAACGCCCAAATTAAGTTATTGGTCACGTCACAAAAATGTCTTAAGTCGTTATTTAAGTTAAATACTGACCAAAAATGTTCAGATTTTGGAAAGAGATTTCGGGAAACCTCAAAATTGGAAAACTTCCCATTACATTAGCAACTTGAAATTTTTAGGAATTATTTATATATATATTTGACCCGAAGTTTAGCAATTTGAAATAAAACTCTTGTTTCTGAAGGAATTTATCACGAAAAACCTGGAGAAAGGGTGGCAAAAAAGCCCCCCCCCCCCCCCGTGTAACCTCAATTGCGTTAAATAATTTGTAATGTATGGGTCGTTGATTGTTAAATCAAGAACTTAAATGCGCTATTTTCCACTTTTGTTTCACTAACTTTAACAGCTCTGTGCAGGCGCGTAGCCAAAAATTCGCAATGGGGGGGGCAATTTGGGGGTCTGGGGGCGGAGCCCCCAGCGCTCGAAAATTTTGCATTTTTTTGCAAAAATGACTTAATTTTAGGGCTATTTAATAAAAAATAATGTTTTTAAAACGTGGCATAGAAATTGGCTGCGCTACATGATTCAACTGGTTGCATTAATGGGCTACGTGGGAAGTGGCTAATGATAACATTGTAGTTTTCTTGTTTACATGCGGGTAAATCATAAAATCCTGACATTTAATAAAACTCACACGGAGTAATCTATTTCGTCTACATTTTACAAAGAAAAATAATTGGGGGGGCGGCTAATGGAAAGGTATTTGATAGAAGTGATTGGTAATTAACTAATACTGAATAGCCCCCCCTTATTCCTGAGTTTATTATATATTTGTTAATAAAACCTATATGTTTGGCATTTTTACATTTGCGATCAATTTTGATTGCTTATTTTAGGACATTGTTTCAAAGTTTTCATTGATTGGTGACTTTTATTTTTGACAAATTAGCCTCCTCCATAATATACGTTTCAAAAGATGCTTTAAATCACTTTTTAGTCCATTCCAGCTCAAAAAACAGTCTCAGAAGAGCTAAAAACGTGGTATTTTTCTTATTCTGCATTTTGGTTGACAAACCAATGGGGGGAGGGGGGCTATAGCCCCCCACCCCCACCCCTGGCTCCGCTTCTGCCTTTTTGGATAATCGCTTTCAATATTTGAATGTCTTAAAAAGTAATCAAAATTCAGTCAAACCTTGATTTAACGGATTAATGCGGAAATGCAATTGTCCGTTATTCGAAAAGACACGGGTTTTACCTATAGTGTACACGCACAATACATGTTTTTGGTTAAAATCAGTTTATTATTGTTATGTAGCAGAAACTTACTGCGCCTAAAAAGTCGAATAACTTGGCAGCAAGATCTTCGCTAAATCAGTTTGTTACAAACTTACATGAAGCCTACGCACTAATGCGGTACAAAATAGAGTATCTAAATTTAGTTCAAGTCTGAGATGACATGCGTTGTACGCTTGGTTGCACTTAAAAAGTATCTTAAAACCAAATCTTTTGCTATTTATTTCAAAAAATACAAAATTTAAAAATTTTGCAGCTCAAATCAATGTCCGTTAAATCCGAAATCCGTTAAATCGAGGACCGTTAAATCGAGGGTTGACTGTAATCAAGTATCACCTCAATCGAAAAGCTTATATTACAGTTTCAACGCCAAAAGTTTTTATTAGTTCAAACCCAGTAGCGCCCCACGTTGCAAATATGCAACATAGATTCTTAAGCGTTAAAAATGGAATTGTGATTGAATAAATTAATTTTACAAATTTGGCTAGTTACCTAAACGCGCGCTGTTACAAACGTGCAACTTATTACACTTCCATCTACCACTGGCTGCAAAAACCAGCCATTTTCATATTTGCTAAGCATATTTTGCTAAAATCTGGTTAGTGACCAATTTTTGTTTCCTTTTTGAGATTCAGGTAGTACAGAAATTAAAGTGCATTTTGTGTTTTCTGAATTAGTACTACCCAATTGTCACTTAGAACGCGGAAAAGTGTCAGACTTGAAAGAAAAGCTTTCGGAGCAATATGTTTTGAGGTGATGCTGCGAATTTGCAACACTTGGCGCATGCATATTCTTCAATATTCTTTCTTAGATCCTAGCTTACTTTCAAATATTTAAAATAGCGCATACCATGTAATTTAAAATGCATACCATGTAATCCAAATCTATATCAAGCCAGTTGAGCTGCAGACCAGTGATGCCAGCGTTGATGTTTTTGACTTGCAATTTGATGTCGGATGTTTTTGATGGAAATCTGCGGTAATTTGCTTGTAGAAGGAAATCGGATGTTTTTGACAAAAATTTGAGGTGAATTACGAAAAATGGTTATAAAAAGCAAAATCCCCTATAGCTTATCATTTGACAAACAGCTTTGGAAATGAGGTGATCTCGAAACAAAAAAGAAAAAGGTCTTCACCCAATCCTAAATAAACGGTTGAAAGAGATGAGATCTTGTGATCTTCAAAAAAACAAAAAAAAGCGGTTTTCAACCCAATTTCCCTTCTATTCATGGATGCAGGCCCGGCACCAAAGTAGTGTGCTTAGGGAGGGGGGGACATAAAAAATTTTGAAGGAGGAGGCACAAAAATATATTTGGAAATGAAGACCAAAAAAAAAAGATCTCTATTGCAAATGCATCCCAGTGGCGTTGGTCCTGTTGCTTTCTTTTGCAACACAATTTTCACTTGGGGGCACGTTTTCGCTTGGGGGTACAAAAGCTTCTTCCTTTTGTATGCATTTTGCCCAAAATTCGGGGGTGAAGACCCAAAAAAAAGGTCTTCTTCGCAAATGTACCACAGTGCATGGACGTCGGCAAGGGGGGGGCAGGGGAGGGTCATGCCCCCCTGGATTTTTACTTACTCTCTTTTAAACCTCCCAAATTTCAAAAGTTCTTCCATTTTTAGTAGTTAATACTGGCTCTATTCTTGTTGCCTCCCCCCCCCCCCCCTGAAAAATTTTCTGCCGACGTTCTTGCCCCAGTGGTGTCGGTCTGTTCAAAAAGCGTTTTGTAAAAATTAACAGTTTAGCAAAAAGCTCAAAAATTTTTTCACAGTTGAGTAAAAAGCTCAAATCTGTCAAATCCATTATTAAGCTCAAATACTTCTCAACGTTTCTTGAATGTTGAAGTTCCATTTCAAGGGAAATCTTCCAACCTGGAATTCAAAGCTTGACTCTTCTACTTTTCTGTGATGCCAACTTACTCTGAGAATTATTTCAGTCATTAGGCAAAAAATGTCACATTTTAGATGTTTATTTAAGGGCTAATTTTTCAACATGGTATCTTCAAGTTTCATCGTGTTTTATCTTTCTTTTATATTAACCTATAACTCTAAAAATTAATACATCTTGCTGAAGTAAAATTAAAAATTTAAGAATCCCAATTGGCAAGGTCCTCTCAAAGTGGCAACCCCAAGTTTTGTCACCTTTTCACTTTGATTATTACCTACCCTAGAAATTTAATTTGTTTGCTTCAAGTATGGTAGTTAATTTTTTTTGGTCTTTGGGGGGATCATTTAAGAGTTCCTCTAAACGTGGCACCACAAAATAGAATTTGGAGGTAAAACCCCCAAAGCACATCACCAAACTGTGTTATGTTTCATCTTTCATATAAATCTAAATATCCTCAAAGTGTCATTTGTTTAACTGAAGTATGTATAAAAGTCTAAATTTTAAAAGGGCATTTTGGGGAGGTTACATCTAACATAGCATTCCGAAAATTTATTACATTTCAGGTATTGTTTTATATATTAACGTATTCTGAAATTTTCATCTATTAAGGAATTAAAAATTCTAAGTTTTAGAAGACCCGTTTGGGTAATACACCCATCGTGGTATCCCCAATTTTTTCATATTTTATTTTTCGTTACATTTGCTTTTACGGAAAATTTCATGTGTCTAACGTGAGTGGTAAAAATTTTGAATTTTGGAGGATCCATTTGAGAAGTATCCCTAAATTTTGTCTCTCATTTATATTCACTTATTCTGAAAATTTCATGAGTCTAACTTGAGTGGTTAAAAAGTTTGGATTTTGGAGGTCTCGTTTGAGGGAGACCCCCCATCGTAGTTACTTCACATTTTGTCATATTTTATCTTTTACATTTAACTAGTCTTTCTACCTTGAGATTTTATATTTCTAACTGAGTAGCTAAAAAGTTTGAATTTTGGCGGCTTCATCGTGGTACCCCCAAGTTTTGTGATATTTTATTTTTCTTTGATATTTACCTATTCTGAAAATTTTATCTGTCTAACTTGAATGGTTAAAAACTTTGTATTTGGAAGACCGGTTTGAGGGAGACTTCTCCATCGTGGTACCCCAAAATTGTGGTATATTTTATTCTTCTTTTATATTCACCTTTTCTGAAAATTTCATGTGTCTAGCGTAAGTGGTTAAAAAGTTTGAATTTTGGATGGCCCGTTTGAAAGGGAACCCCGTCGTGGCACTCCAAACTTTTGTGATGTTTAACCCCATTCTGAGATTTTTACCCATCTAGCTCAAACTGGTTCAAATATTCAAAAATTTGGAGGGCCCGTTTCAAGGAGTTTCCCATAGCGTGGTAACCCCCGTTTCAGGCGGGAGCTTGTGCTTTCTAATATCTACAATCGCTAGTTGTTTAAATTCTGTGCGTTAAATGGTTTAAAAGTAGATAGATAGCCTTGAAAGAATACAAAAAAAAGAAAAGAAAAAAAAGTATTATTCAAGTGGGGGTAAATGAACATAACTGGAAGAAAGGTGGTTGATAGTGTATTCAGAAACCACAAACCGTTTTTCATCATTTTTGTTACTTACCGAGATATACCGGTTCAAATTTGCCGGCATTTTGCCAATTTTAGGTTCCTGAAATAGCGATCATGTGACCGGGCGCTCCAAACCTTCCACCTACACTCTTTTGGTGTTCAAATTTCAACATTCCACATCCAGCTGCTTTTAAGTTATAAACGAACAAATTTTCAACTCAAAATTTGCCGTTTTTTTCGGTTTTGGGGTTTCTAAGTCACGATCACGTGACCTAGGGTTACCAAAATCAGCATACTCGACGCTTTTATTTAATGTCACGTTGTACCCAAAATTCAACTTTCTAGGTTAAACCGTTTTTTAGTTCTAAGCAAGTCAAATAGATTTCGATGCTCATCTATCACAATGGTTGAATAAAACATAAGCCCTGTACGCACAAAGTCCCAATTAAAGGTGTTTAACACGTACAAAGAGACATCGCCTTAAAAAAGTTTTTGAAAACCATGAATTTGTTTTTTCAATTAAAATTTCTAGAATGAGGTTTTGCCAAATTTGGATTAGTCACGTGATGTGCCTGGAAAGATTAATATTATTATTCAGTCTCTCTTTTTCCCTGAAAATTTTGACTGAAAGAACAGACTTAGGGTTTCCAAAATCTTTTTTAGGGGTATGTCTTTCTGTATATTTGGTGAATATTTTTGCAACCGTACTTTTAAAATAAAAGCAAAAAAATTCAAAAATCTTATTCTGATTTTAGCTATGGTAAACTACCGGAATTTGCTGGATGCTTTATCCCATGTTAGCTACGGTGTAACACTGTTACTCATGGTGTGATTCACAATTTTTTAATTGTTTTAGTGCGTTTATGATGACGTGTTTTTGGTATACGAGTTTAGTTCTGGTTACAATCTATTGGACTATTTGGTGAAAGGCGAAACATTGATAGATATTGTTGAAAAATCTCGCTATGCTAAAGAAGTAAGTACAAAAACTCCTATACCCAGTAGTTCCTGTCTACACTGGTAGTAAAACCTTGAGCTTACGAACGTACCTTTACTGTATTTTAAACAGAAATTCGGCAAATCTGGCTTTTCACCTAACCTGCGTATAAGCTTTCATTTGGTTAAAATAAGTTAGGATGTGATCGTCCGCTCTTGATTTTAAGTAGTTAGTAGACTGGGCCAAGTGGGCTATGTGTCATGTTGCTATATGCTCAAATCGATCTCATTTCAGTACTGATTGCACGGCAGTTTTATTTAATTTGATTAAAAACAGTAAAGCCTTATTTAAAGTAGTAAAATTTCTAAACGTTTCGGACTTGGCTATGTCATCATCAGTAAAAATAAAATCTAAAACAGGAAAAAGTGTAAAACACAGCTCTCGAATGAAAGTTGCTTCACTGCAATAGAAGCTGTAAAAAAGCGCAGCAGATACGTGAAACTTGCTGATTGTAAACAAATTGCTCATTTCAATAATGTACCATTAATTTTTTTTTACATGTTGAGCAATAGTCTAAGATGAATTAATGATGTAAAGAGTGAAAAGAAAATCCTTTCCAGAACAGGTTAAATTCAATTTGCTAATGACGTCATTAACAAATTACCAATAAAAAATCACGACAATTTTTTTTAAAGTCGATATGACATTACCACAACGACGTTAAAGGCGGTGAATCATCCAGCCAATTCCAGTGGTTTGCAATAGCTAAAATTGAACTATAATTTTTGATATTTTTTTGCTTTAATTTTGGGACTGCGGTTGCAAAGATATTCAACAAATGCAAAAAGATGTCCTCCCGAAAAAAGTTTTTGGAAACGCTGAGTTTTGTTCTTCCCGCCAAAACCACAGGCCTAATGGTTTAGAGAACTGTGGTTGGCCTAATAATTTAGAGATAGTTTATTTCTAAATAGTTTAGGCCTAACTATCTCTAAACTATTAGGCCTAATAGTTTAGAGATAGTTAGGCCTAATAGTTTAATAAGGTTACAGTAGGCCTAATAGTTTAGAGAACTGTGGTTTTGGCGGGAAGATCAAAACTCAGAGTTTCCAAAAACTTTTTTCGGGGGGACATCTTTTTGTATTTGTTGAATATCTTTGCAAATGCAGCCCCAAAATCAAAACAAAAAATATCAAAAATTATAGTTCAATTTTAGCTATTGTAAACCACTGGAATTGGCTGGATGGTTCACCGCCTTTAATTAGCGTGAATAAGTTTTTCTAAAACAATTGGGCAAATTTTAAAGTCAACACACGTCTGATTAGGAGTTATGGGTAAGAGAGCAAATTTTCCATTCAAAAATAGGAAATGATGATATGGTAACTGCAACTATATTAACACTACCATACTGTGGCATCTTTTATTCAGCTAACAACAATAGTATGCTGTTTAATACTCAACAACTTCCGACTATTTTCGTAGCATAAGCTCAAAGACTTCACAACACTGAAAAATCCTATAGAAAAAAGTTTTTTTTACTTGGAACTAAACGTGACTTTAAGCCAAGTTTATTTGCAATAAACACCTGAAAGTTTGAAGTTGCTTGTAAAAAAGTTTTACCGGAGCCACTTCACCAAAAATTGAACTTGAACGGCGTCAAAAAACGTTTATATTGAATTATTGTTTTGACTTGCATTTGGGATTTCACTATTTCCTGAAGGTTCATAAAGCAAACCTATGAGTAAACTTTGAGCCAACTATAACCTCATTAAACATAACGTTCAAATTCTTGTAATATAATTAGTCCAAAACCCACCAGAATAAAAAATTTAGATAAACACAACTCACCATATGTCAAATTTGGCGCTCCAGTTGAGGAGTTAAACAGGTATAATTTCTCTCTCTTGCAAAAGTCATGTTGAACAAATAGACAAGTAAAATGAATTCGAAACAATACAAACATAACAGATAATAGTTCTCCTTTGAACCAGGTTTTCACAAAGCGAAGCTTGTACTTCCCATGGAATAAATTTTGCTTCTAGTAAAGCTTTACATTTTTTCAGATAACAGATGCACTGATTTATGTTACTTCGATGGGTTACGTACATCGAAACATCCGAGCTAGCAACGTTCTTCTGAGTGGTGGAAGCAGAAAATGCAAATTGTCCGGGTTCGGCCATGCTGAAAAAGTTGACAATCAAGGAAAGTATGCAGAAACAAAAGGTATGCATTTTTCTATGAGCGTTTAAAAAGTTTTGTCCTTGTGCTGCAGAGGTCTTTTATTTCAATGATATAAGTTGACTGATCTAAACCTAGAACTTTTAGTACATTTTCTGCACATGTCAGTAATAGCACTAAGCCCATATCGTAAAGTGCTTCCGCGACAAAGCATAAATTCCAACTCAAAAATGTAGGGCCCTGACCGGTTTAAGCAACCGTAGTCGTATTTCGAAAATATCATCATTTCTACGATAACGCATAATTAAACTTACCGAAATGCTTTTTATGAATATCATTAGATTCTTGGATACTCATTAAAAACCAAGAACCTTGAATATTCAGTTGAAAAACACTTTAATTTTTTCAGCCCAAAATTTTATCAAGAATATGCTGATATGACGAGTAAAAAAAAATTGATCTGTCGCATATGGAAGGCCTTCTTCCTCTTCATCATTAACATATCACACTACAGAAGAAAAACCTTGAATACTCAAAGCAAAACACCGTTTTATTCAATGCACCATAATTGTAATAGTCTTGATAGAGGAGTTAGCAAAACATAGATCAAATTGTTCTTTTCCAACTTTGAAATTTTTTTTATGCATTTCAAAGACTCAAATCTTGTCAGGTTTGGTATCGAAGTGGACGCAACAGCAAAAACTATAATCACCGTGTTTCCCCGATAATAAGACCTACCCGCAAAATAAGACCTAGCGTGATTTTTGAGGATGATTTATTGTAAGCCCTACCCTTAAAATAAGCCCTAATTGAGAGCGGCAGAAAGACGAAAGTGAGCGAAAACTCCGCTGCAATTTTGGAAACTGATGACTTGCAAGACATTCCAGAGGATGATGATATGATTGTTCTTGAATAAATTGTTGTTAATGAGTTTCTGAATAAAAACATGTTAATGGCAAGTAAATGTAGATCTGTTTTCGTAATTTCTGTTTATTTAAAATCTCGTAATTTTTACTTTGTAACTTCATTTTTTAATATATAAAATAATTCATCCCCCGAAAATAAGCCCTAGTGTCATATTTTGGAGTAAAAATTAATATAAGCCCTGTCTTATTTTCGGGGAAACACGGTATAACTTTGTTTCGAAATTTTGGCTTCTATTTAGGGCTTTGTTCAAGCATTTTATCCAAAATCTTACTAATGGGGCGCATACCAGTTTATATAAAGTAAAATATGTATATGAAAGCTTAGATTGAGAGGAAATACAATAACAAAACTTTTTAGAAACATTACGAAATCGTTCCGAGCAAAAACCATGACGTTGGTTTCAAGGTTCAAATCTGCAGTAGTATTTTTCTATCTTAAGAAAGCTTAGACTTTACTAATAACAATTATAAAACTCTACAGCTTGCTTCGTCTTTTGACTCGGCAGGGGAATATATTCATTTGAATAAGATACTCTCCTCACAAGTCAAAACGAGACGAAAGATGATACAGAAGTTTTTGTTGCTTTTGAATGTTTTTTAATTTATCGATTATGCATGCTTATAGACAGTAAATTAGCTGTGAATTCTCACAATATAGGCTAGCACTTTCTAAAATCGCAAAACTGCGAAAATTGTTGTAGTGCTATTTTTCTAGATGACAAACCATACTTTTCAAGCGATATTCGCTGGATGGCGCCAGAGGCGTTTCAAACAAGAATTTTTACTGCGAAATCTGATGTTTGGTCATTTGCTTGCACATTATTTGAAATATTCAGCAATGGAACCACTCCTTTTTCGGGTAAATATTTTAAAAAATATATTTCTGGCGGTACGTTATACGGGCCATGATTGATTACGTATAGACTGCTTCTTAGCTTGGTATCAATCACACTGCTTTTTTACCATTGTATGTTCATTATTTAGATTTAAAAAAAAAAACAAAGAAATTAAATTATTTATATTCGCTGCAATTACACCGAAGCGAGTAACGAGCTAGCTAAGCACATGTCTATGTCAACATAGCTTTATAGGAAGAAATATAGCTGCAATATTGGGAACACTGTGCTCGATATTAACCGCCCAGAAATGAACTCAATAGATATGTCCGCGACTTTTTGATGCGAGAGGTTTACGCGGCCGCTTTTAACCCGACCTTAACTTAATTCAAACCTATTTGACGTTTTGACGCGAAACCCTAACGCGGCCACATCACCAGCAGCATGGCCGAGTTAAACTGCGCGCTGATTATTGCGTAAGCAATACTGCGACTCGAGTTCGACTACGGCTGCAGGCAACCTGCTTCAACACATACGCGGGTGGCTAGAGACTCGAAGAGCACGAGCTTACTTCCCAGTCACCCTCATCTCTTCGTTGTCATTAAGTTTGTTGAGTTGTAAATCTTGATCAAACCAGTGACGTTAAAAAATTTTGTCCAAGTTTATTTTACTATTCGTAATAAGTTTTAGTTCATTTTTTTAGCGATTATTACTGGTCCAAATAACATTTAGAATTAACTTTTTGTAAGGTTGATTTCTGATTTGGCCGCTTTAAATCATAACAAGCGATAATGTATTTTGATGTTGCTTGGTCTTTGCGGTACATCAGCGTGAATGATTGGTCAAATGCTTCCGACAAAATATAATCAACGCAAAACGATCAGTACAAAAGCAAAATTATGCATTGGAAGTATAATCGCTTAATGTTTTGATTAACGTGGTTGTTGCTGGGGACATCCAGCTGAGAATTAAACCCAGATCGAAAAAGTATAAGATGACGATTTTGTGGAGACGGTTCATAAATGATAAAGCATTAAGTGTATCGACAAAATCAGTCAAACATTCATAAAAACTATTAAATTTTTTCAAAATTTTATAAAAATGATAAAATAATAAAATCGATTTCAATCTCAAAAAACCATCGTCACTTTCTCTTTTGAAACCGAAAAGAAACTCGCGATGGCCCTCTAAGACCGAAATTGATTTTATTATCTTTATGAAATTTTAAATAATTTTAGTAGTTTTATGCAGGGTGTCGAACCGAACCTGAACCCGAACCGTAAACCCGAATGAACCGTTTCATGTTGGTGAACCCGAACCGAACCTGAACCAGCAAAATTTTACTTTAGTGAACCCGAGCCAAACCTGAACCCTCAAAATTGTGCTCAAGTGAACCCGAACCAAACCTGAACCGCTAAAATATTTTGAGCCGGAGCTAAACCTGAACCCGAACCGTTATTTGAAACGGTTCGACACCCTGGTTTTATGAATTTTTGATAGATTTTGTGAATACACTCAGTTTTTTTATTATGTTTTGATTAATTATTCAAAACGAAATAAGCTGGCTGTAACTTCACAGTTCATTACTATACCCATGGCATTTTGGCAGACTTCTTTCATTCAATGGTATTGGCAAAGATCTTAGATGGCTACAGGCCAAATCGACCAATTGATATGTGCTACTCCTTATACTATTTACTTTTGAAATGCTGGGATCTTCAAAGTGACTCTCGACCGAACTTCAATGATATCCAGGTAAAGCACTAATTATAAGTTTAGGCCATATTATGCAAAGTGGATCAGAGTTGTTAGTCGGGCTGGGGTTTTCGGGTCGGGTTCGGGCCGGGCTCGGGCCTAAAGTTGACAAAAATTTCGGGCCTAGATCGGGCCTGAGACGTACTCTTTGACTTAGGTGTACAAAAATCTAATTAAAATAACTTGGAAACATTGCTAAATTTTTCAGGCTTAACTTAACTTTCGGTTTTTTCGGGCATGATTTGGGCTTCAAAATAGTTTTTGGGTTCGGGCCGGGTTCGGGCTTATATTTTCGGGTTCGAGCCTGATCTAGTCGGCCCCTTTACAACACTGGGGTGAATCAATTAATATCGATTTAAATTTAGTTGTTCGTTCGTGCGTGTGAATTAGGCACTATATGTGTGTATCTAACCACACCATTGAAAAGCAACTTTTTTGTTTGTGTTTCAAACCTTAATTGCGGTATTTTATAAGTACCTTATATACACTGCAGTAAGCTTTAGTAAGCTACGAAGCTTAAAATATCAATCTACTCTATAACAGGGTCGTTCACTCAGTTGACTTTTTTTTATCAACTTTGTTGTATTAGTCTTCTCAACTACTCAATATTTAAATGAGCTAATCTTTTTAAAAATGAAAGGCTTCATTATTGCAAATCGTCTTTAAGAGTATCAGTGGTACTATCAAACAGGATATACAAAAGGCACATCAGCGAAGAAGTCAATTCAGTGCTAAAGCTGCTATCTACTGTACGAGCACTATCAAGAGGACGAGTGAGCAAACTTTACATTGCTTCTGTAATGACGGTACACGACGTAAATCAAAGACGCTCGTTTTGAAGTGTAGTATGCCTAAATACTCATTTTCAAAATCTCTAGCTTTTAACTTCAAATCTAATTTAAGGCAGCCGTTTTAGATCAGAAGTAGTTCAAGTTTGACAAAAAAGTCCTCCTCTAATCTTGTAATTTAGTTATTTTTTAGTTCAAACGTATAATGTTTAGTTTAAACAAAAAGGTGGATTTGGAATATCTTTGTTACAATGTTTTAACAATGATTTGCACTAAACAACAATTTTATTGGATTTATCATTTTTTATTGAAAACATATCCAACGTTTTTGGTTTAAATCAATAAAACCCTCATAAAGTAGGTTATTACTTATTAATGTTATTATAATATGAAAATGATAACAGTAAATTGAGGTTAATATGCTGATGAGAATTTAATTGATTTAAACCAAAAACGGTTGGCATGTGTTAAATAAAAGATTTTAAATCCAGCAAATTGCTGCTTATTGCTTTTTAAATGCAAATTAGCAGTAACTTTTTTCATCAAGTCTTTCTCTCTTAAAGTAATGATGCTTTATTGCTTGTATTTGCAGTGTTTGCTGCAAGAACTTTTCATGCCATCAGCAAGTTCTTCGAGAAAAAATTCTGTTATTTCTCTGCAAAGTGAAGATCGTAAATTATCAATCGACAACAACACGCCCAAAAAAATTGCATACAAGAAAAAGAAGGAAAAAAAAGGAAAGAAATGACCCATTCATACTGAAGCTGCGCATAGTTATGATCATGTTCATTCAAACTGCCTATAATAATAATTTTTTTATTCTGAAAGAACACATTGTTTAACCCTGTTTTACACAGAAGGGGGATGAGGGAGGGGCAAAAAGTGCTGCCCCACTTTCATTTTTTTACAATAAATCGTTTCAAAAAATATATGTTTATTTTGAACTAAGTTGATTTTGAGTCAATTTTTGTACACAAAAAGTTTTTGTGGTAAGGAAAATTTTTTTAATTTTGAGATTTTATTGCTTACGGGGTGGGCCACAAAAAGCAGTTCAGTTTTGATTAGCCATATTTCCCACAGTTGATGAAATTTTCTTGCAAATTTTTTCCCGGATTTGAGGTACCACTAAAAGTTTTTGCTGCTAGAAACATTTGCCCAACGTCCAATTTTTTTCGTCGAATCCCTGCTAGATAATTGATAAAATGTTTGATGCAAGATTGACACTGCTGAATGACTCCTGCAACCCGAACATTGAAATTGTCAATAACGCGCTCCAACATGTTAGTCGGAGTTTTCCTGATTTCGCGTTTGATGTTCCCTTCAGTCTCTTAATTGTTGGAAGATTATCCTTGTAAATCCGGTCTTGGAAGCAACCCAAAAAAAGTAGTCTGGGGACTTGAGATCTGGAGAAGACGGAGGCCATGGATTGTCCATTGTTCTCGAAATTGACTAGTCTCCTGAAAAGTACTGTCTAAGGTACTCGAGAGCAGAATTGTAAACGGGCCGACTAGTTTAGACCCGAACCCGACCCGAAAATATAAGCCCGAATCTGGCCCGAACCCGAAAACCAATTTGAAGCCCAAATCATGCCCCCCCCCCCAAAAAAAAAAACGAAAGTTAACTTAAGTCTGAAAAATATAGCAATGTTGACAAGTTATTTTTATTACATTTTTGTGCACTTGAGACAAAAAGCACGTCTCAGGCCCGAATTAAGCCCGAAATTTTGTTAACTTTAGGCCCAAGCCCGGCCCAACCTGGCCCAAACCTGAACCAGACCCAAAAAGCCCGGCCCGACTTAAGTGCACAGTTGGAACAATAAGTAGGCGCCCCATCCTGCTGGATAACAACTGCATTCGAGTCAACTGCCCTCTTCCTCCTTATACCTGGAATAAAGCGTCTTCTCAGCATGTCAATGTACCGCCCCGAGTTAAATGTGACTGTTGTTTCTCCGTCATTGTCTTCAAAAAATCAAGATCAAAGATGCTATTTCTTCCTACTGCACACCACAGAGTTGTTTTTTTTCGCACTTGTGGTGTGCAGTAGGAAGAAATAGCATCTTTGGTTCTGATTTTTTGAAGACAATGATGAAGAAACAACAGTCACATTTAACTCGGAGAGGTACATTGACATGCTGAGAAGACGCTTTATTCCAGCTATACGGAGGAAGAGGGCAGTTGACATGAATACAGTTGTTATCCAACAGGATGGGGCGCTTCTTGATTGTTCTGTTCGCGCATTCTCGAGTACCTTAGACAGTACTTTTCAGGAGGCAAGTCAATTTCGAGATTGATAGACAATCCATGACCTCCGTCTTCTCCAGATCTCAAGCCCCCAGACTACTTCTTCTGGGATTGCTTGAAAGACCGGATTTACAAGAATAATCTTCCAACAATTAAGAGATCGAAGGAGAACATCAAACGCGAAATCGGCAGAACTCCGGTTGACATGTTGGAGTGCGTTATTGACAATTTCAATCAAATCAATTGAGGATTTACAACTCAACGAACTTAATTAGAACGGAGAGATGAGGGTGACTGGGAAGTGAGTTCGCGCTCTTCGAGTCTCCAGCTACCTGCGTAAGTGTCGAAGCAGGCGGCCTGCAGCCGTAATCGAACTCGGGTCGCAGTGTTGCTTATACAATAATCAGCGCTCAGTTCCGCTCAGCCATGCCATACTCAGCGTTAGGCCGGAATCACACGATCAAGTTTTTTTGCACAATTTTCTTGCATCAATTGTTTGAAAGGTCGAGCAAGTTTATGGCTCACTATTGCAGGCACTTGTCGGCAAGTTTATTGCGCAGCCCGAATGATAAGGAAAATCAGTCTCTAGTAAGTCATGCTGAGTTCTTGCAGGAAAATAAAACTGAGCTTTATTTTACCAGCAAGTTTTCTAAAAGTTGCCGTTCTCAACAAAGAAAACTAAGCTTTTAGCAGTGCCTATGAAAATATTTAGCAGCAGAATACAAAAAAAGCCAAAGCCAACGCAAAAAACGAATGCGTCACAATAATAATTATCAAGCAAAAATGTTGCAAGAAATTTTACCGCTTTTGATTTAATCGACAGCGACGTATTATCAAATAGTACCTTTTCTTTTCTCATTTTTCTTTAAAGACTTAAATGTGTTGCCTGATGTTTTGTTTACGATCGCATAACGATTACCCAATTCTTCCTATTTCAAACTTGTGCTTGGCCTTTTCCAAAATCATTCTGAAAAGTTATTAACCAGAATTGCAGTATAGTTATCAACATGTCGTCCTGGTCAACTCATGAAATTGAACTTTAGTCAGAGGAATCGAAGAAAGGCAGTGCTTTTGAAACATGTTAATCCTGAGTACAAAAATAAAGTAAAAAATCAGATGATCGGAAAAAAAGTTTACCGCCCATTTTTGGCCAGGGCCGAATTCGTGATGATTTTAATACTTTTTTGGTTAAAATTTGACATGTCCACTGGCAAAAGAGCCTTTTGCATTTTTAAGCAGTTAAGATAATTTTCAGTTAATAATTTTCAGCTATTTGACGCTGATTTTATAAGAAACCAAACAAAAACGCTTTTATTCTTAATTGAAAATAATAAAATTTAAAGTTACCCTGACATCCAATTATTGAGCCCTCTGAAACGGCAAGTACTGGAAAGAACATACCTGGTTCATTACTACTCGATCAATCATGCAATGTTATGCAAATTTCTTTGGTGATAGATAACATAGCATAAAGAAAGTTACGCTACAAGATAAAGAGTTCCACACAAGCAAAAGTTTTTGATATTTTCGATTCATCTATTTCATTTCATTGCAGTTTGAAAAAAAAAAATCATAGTCTGCACAGCACGCAATTTGCGGTGGAACTCAAATGGCTATTCATTACTATAGCTGCAGCTTTTCGCTATTGTTAACGTGCTCATATCTTTTTGGTGAACGAGAAGTAACAATGAATTGACAAAGCGCATAATATTACTATCGTCGCTGCAAACTTCAAAGAAATTCCTTAACAACTGCGTAAATCCTTTTGCAGCGAAAAAATACTTGTGATAGCTTCGGCAATTTGTTTGCTGAAAAACCAAAATGCTTCCGTCTAGCAAGAAGCTGAGCAAGAAAATTGCTTGCAGATGTGATAGCTCAAAAAACATTGATGCAAAAAAATTGTGCAAAAAACTTGATAGTGTGATTCCGGTCTTAGGGTGGCAGGAGTCATTTAGCAGTGTGGAACTTGAATCGAACATTTTATCAATTACTCGGGACTTGGGATTCGACGAAAAAAATTAGACATTTTGCAAATGCCTTCACCTGCTAAAACTTTTTGTGATACCTCAACTCAGGAAAAAATTTTGCAAGAAAATTTAATCCATATTGTGGGAAATACGACAAATCAAAACTGCTGAGTTTTTGTGGCCCACCTTGTTTATAGTTATATTGTTTTATTATGGCAACATTTTATAATGCATTGGGGTCGCAAAACCAAATGAAGTGCTCGATGACGAATCAAAGCGAAATATTAATTAAGTATACGCCACCACAATTTGTCATGCTCCTACAGTCTGTTTTGCCCTTATGTGGTCTTTCGGGGGCAAAAATTTAATATAGCCTTATTCTAATAGAATCATATTATTTTACGCATGTTGTTGTTATCATTATTTGCCGTAGCTCCTTTATTATAATTTGGGCATTTTTGGTCATTTTTAATGATTTCACAAAACGTTTTTGGAACGTAATGATTTTTTAAGGTGTTTTGTGATGTGGATTCAAATTTTGTTCAGTCTAGTTCTTTTAGTTGGTAAACAAGGAAAAACTGATTGGAGATGAAACTGGAAATCCATTTGAGTTCTTAGCAGTTGATCCACATAATGGTGCTCTTTCTTGGGTCGGTACGCCAGCCATTGTAATCCTACTTGTAATGACATTTCATTCACCAAGTTGCCTTGACCAGGAGACTGCGAAGGTCTTCTAGTCAAGCTGCCTCCTGCCACTTGTTCACCACACACTGTACACCACTTCGTACTACTGATGAATTTACTTAATGACTTTGACGTTTCGCCTCTCACACTGGGAGGCTTCTTTAGAAAATTTGTCGGCGGTGTTGCCTTTGCAGTTACAAAAAGATAAACGAGAATATTGGATTAATGAAAATTCCAAAAATCCTTCCGATTTGGGAGACCAAACGTCAAGGTCAGCAAGTAAATTCATCAGTAGTAGCCTACGAGGTGATTATGGAGAATTTTAATTCTTGATGCTACTTGCTGTATTATTTATAAAATGTGTTTTAACACTCATTACCCTAACTACTGGGGAGATCGACTGTGGTTATACAAAGAGGAGACTTGGTTGTGCAATTATATTTGAAAATTGTATTGTTCATCGTTACACGTACCGATATGTTTGTTATTCAATTAATGTTCTATAGCTTGATTATCTGCTTGTTTTCTATTAAAGCTGCAGTGCTTTGCTTATATACAACAGTTTTGCAACAAAAATAATTTCTGACAATATCGTTTAATATAGACCTCCAATTGTTTGTTTGTTTAATATAGACCTACTAACTTGGTTCTTTCTTTAATGAATGATAAATTATTATTTAGCTAATAAGCAGTATTTCTGATATTGATTAATAATGCTGATTAATTTAATCACTATAATCTACGATAGTACGTAAGGATAGAAAAAGGAAAGTATATTGACACGATTATATGCACTAGTGCATTTTGTCTATATCATTTTCTTGGTATTTTTTCTTAATTTTTGTTTTTGCATCTTTAGTGTATTGTACAAAGTGTACCTAGGCATTTTTTTTGATATTTTGGTGTTATGATAAATACAAATAAAAAATAATCATCTTTGTCGAAAGTAGTATATGCTGAATCATAGTTGTAAGCAGTGGTGTAAAAAGTACTCGAAAAGTGTAATCAAGTAAAAGTTTCGTCACTTGAACCAAAAACTACTTGGAATAAAGTACAAAGATTTACCAAAAAAAGTACTTGCTCAAAGTAAAAAAGTAGTCGTTTTAAAAGAAAACAAATACAAATATTTCTGAAAGTATTTAGGAAAAATAAACAAATTATTCAATCGACAGACTGCAGTGCATGACAGCTGGTCAGCTATCTACACATCACTGCCACATAAAGCTTGGTCTTCTAACCCAGTGCTTCTTAAACTTTTTTGGGTTTGTTCACCCTTGTCAAAGATTTCTGCATATCATTCACTCTCGATTTAGAAATAATATTTCATGCACATATAACCAGGATTTAAGGAGAAGCTTGAACCCAAAGGTAAATCTTTTTTGCCTGAAAAACATCTCAATTGGGTAGCGTGCTGAGCAAACCAGTGCAACTCACGAATATTAGAGATAGAGGTCTCGGGTCGGAGCCCCAGATGCTGGCGATTTTTGTGATTTTTCACCAAAAAAATAGCCATTTTAGCGGCATTTGAATCAAATTTCGTACTTCTTTGGAGCCATTTGAAAGAACTAATTTGCTGAGATTTGAAAGCCTGATGAAAAATTAAATTCGCAGCCTTTTCAATACCCCCCTACTCCCAGGTTAAGTCCGAAACATGTTCAAACGCAGGCAATTTTGAGTTAAACTTTCTAAGTGACTTAGAGGGGGTCTGAAGCCCCATTTAATGCAACTACAAAAGAAACATGAAATTACTCAAGTGTAATGTTGCCTGAACACACAACCATTGTGTTCCTGCTTAAGTAGGAAGTGAAATTTATGTGATAGGCTGTTGCTTTCAGGCAATTTCTATCTGTTCTGGTTCACTCTTCATTCAACCCTCTTTGTTGGTTCACCTTGCAAAATTTTCATGCACCCTGGAGTGAACCATTCACCCTTTCAAAAAACACTTTTCTAACCTATCACTCTCTCAAGAAGTCGTGAATTACAAACTGATGCAAGTTTTTGTTATTATCTTCAAATCAAAAAGAACAACAGCAAAACTTTGAGATTTGAAAATCATGTCACACAGAATTTACTGGTATTCATTTCATAAAATCTTTGCTAACTTAACTTTAGTAACAATTGCTGGTAGAAAACTCAATCGTTCTGACGAATTTGTGGTTCAACTTTAAAACTATACAGTATACTTTGGACCATAGGTGGGCACAAGTCCGTTAATCGTTAATCCGTTAATAACGAAGCTAACTTTTTCATTAACTCGTTGATCCGTTAAAAAGTTTTTTCTTGTTAACGGACTAAATTAACTTCCGTTAATTTCTGTTAGCGGACTAAATTAACTTTCGTCAAGTTCTGTTAACTTCCGTTTGCACCATTTATTCATCGTACCGATACAAACCAGTTTGCATTGGTCACGCTTGTTGCGTATTAGCACGAGTTTTATAGAAGACAGCAAAGAAAGGAGCTCTTTTTCGTGGCAAATAATAAGCTGCAGCCTCATAGGTCTATTAATTATCGCTGTTCACAGTTTCCAAAGATTTTCGGATTGCAGCTTCGTTTTTGCATTTGAACTTATTTTTATCTTCAAATTACATTAGACTGTAAAATGTAACTTCCAAAACACAAAAAGACCACCACAGCAATAAACATTTCCTTACAATCAGCTCAACAGCGTCAATACGTGTTCTAGAAGCGAGTGCATAAAAACAAATGTAAATTACACGCAAAATGTTAACGAATTAATGGACTTTATAAACTTCCGTTAACTAAAGCTGAAAATAACGGATTAACGTTAACGGATGTGTGAAGTTTGCTAACGGACTAGTGGCTAACGAAGCAAACGTTTTGCATTAACTTGTCCACCTATGCTTTGGACTCTTCTGAATCAAAATGCTGCTTAAGTAGCTTGACTTCACGCTAAAAGGAAGCAAGTGAAAGTAGAAAGTATTCAAAAATATAATTACTTTAAAAGTGCTCGTTACCCACAAATTCTACTTGAGTAGGTTACTTAAATGCAGCGAGTTTTGTTATTTTATACCTCTGGTTGTAAGTCGGGCCGACTTTTTTGGGTCGAGTTCTGGTTGGTGGTTACGGTGCTACCGAGTATCGACCCCTACCAAGAGATGGGGGCAGAGGAATTCCATGAAGACCGAACAGAGAGAGTGCAGAGCCAAAGATAGATTTGCATTTTAGGCTCAGAGGCAAGACAATTAAGTGTAACGTACGTATCAATAAGACTCCTCCCAATGCGGTCAACCGGCTCGGTTGAATAACCTATCGAGCTACTCTCTCTGTTGACTTTTTAATCTATATATCCAATTGCATTTCCATTTGTGGCTACGATGGAGCTGACGCTACATCATCTCCCTCCCTTTACACTGGCGATGGCACATCCACGTCTCCAACCAGCGCAGGTGTGAGTGTTCACCACTTCAACGTCCTGTCATGCTCGCCATTGTAATGTACATGTCAAAAAGGACGCGTTCCAATGCGGTCGACCGGCTCGGTTAAACAACGTATCGAGCTACTCTCCGGGTTGACTTAGTAATCCATATAATCCAATTGCACTTCCATTTGTGGCTACGTTGGAGCTGACGCTACATAAGGAAGAGATGATTGAAATCCTTTACAGTGTGTCCTTAGGATCTGCAGGAAGAGTTCTCCTTACGACTGTTCCATTGATCCTGTGTATGATCCTGTGGGTTCCATTGATCCTGTGGATGACGGTAGTAAGAGGCTGTGACCATGGCAGTAAAGGCGGAAAAGCTTATAGCGAAGAGATGTGAAAAAAACAATTTCTTCAGAGAAACAGGAGGAACTTGACAATTGAAACGAGGCGTTTTTTGCAGGCTCGGGCTTAAAGTTGACAAAATTTCGGGCTTAATTCAGGCATGTCACGTGCTTTGTGTTTTTGGTGCTACAGTATAAAAACATAATATAAATTAGCCATAAATTATTCCTAAAGTGAAAGATACAAAAATAATTTAATAGTTCACAGAGATATCACGTGTTACAATCATGCTTCATTTGAGAGCACTTCAACGCTATTTTACACGGACTATTTGACCAACGCATATGGCTTGGGGATGGGTAGCAAAAATGCTTCTCTACGTTACCCCTAAACTGGAGATCATGGAACAACAGAATTTGGCATGTGGGATGTTGTTCAGCAAAATTTTTTTTGGAAAAATTAGTTTTGCGTTGATGTCGTCATTGTAGTGACCTAGCGATCGATTTTGGCAAAAATGACGTCACAGTTTTTATGACGTCACAGCAAGGCGGTTTAAATTTTTCACCTAGGTTTGCTATTGAGTTGGGATCATAATATACCCAACTCAAAATGGTTATGTCACAAAATGTTTTGTGACGTCATTTAAGTTAAATTTTGGCCAAACAAGACCATTTTTGGTAAAGTGGCTTCGACAAGCTTTAAAATTTGAAAACTTTCTCTCACACTAGCAACTTCGAATTTTCACGAGTTATTTTTGAATAAGTTTGACTCAAATTCGATTCAGTTCAAAGAAAAAGCTTGTCTTGAAGGGATTTATCACGAAAAAAACGAGATTAAAGTTAACGTTGTCTCCATATATAACAGGTAATTCTTTCAACCCCACGTGGCACGGCTCGCAGATGAGAAGGAGCACCCATTCCGGCACATTTCCGTGTTTCAAGGTTAATTCACTTTATCATTCGCATAAAGAAGAGTCAGAAACTGTTCAAGGTATTGCAGTGATGGGCACAGCGGCGCTACTTCTTTGTTAGCGGTAAACGAAGGGCCGCTGCTTGTTTTGGTTACAAGCGAACAGCGGCCGCACCGTTGTTATTTTTAGCCGATGATCTGCCGCTGCTGTTACTGCTAATTGCTTTCAGTCTTTCGAAGACCATTCTTGATTCTGCAAATTAGTTTTCAATTCACACCTTCACACTTTAACGATTGGAGATCAAAGACAAACAATTTTGTTTATAAAAGTAAGTGCCTAGTGCTGATTGACAAATCGTGCACTGCAACCTGGACAGCAGCAGCAGCATTGAATAAAGTTAAGTAAGTTATGTGATAACAGTAACCTTAAAAGAATTAAATTTATAGTGCGCTGAGAATTGAACTAATGAATTAAAATAGTGTTTACTAAGCTTGAAAAAAAATTATTTATGGAGATATACTTTCAGAAAAACTATACTTTCTGTGGAAAAGAAATGTCACAGATGCAAAAAAAAAACGCGCTAGAAATTGCTGTATAGGGAGAAGGTCGAAATATGGGACAGATTTATAATATTGGACTGCTAATAGTTTTTTTTGTGCATGCATGATCAAAACTGTGACGCAGCAAAATATTAGGTTTTGCCAAAACGTATCTCACCATATTGGTTTGAAAGAAAATTTTGCATGATTGCTAAAGAAAGAAAAGGTTGTCACTTTTCGGGTGTTCGAAAATTTTTGAGTAATTGCTTTTTGTACGTTGTTTCATAAGAAAAACAAAAAACAGTAAAATAAAACATACGTGAAAACGAGGAGTTAAGCTGAAAGCTCGTATTTCATCACTGTTTCAGAATCACAAAATCAAAGTGCCTCGTGTGTAATTTAATGGCGTGTCTGACGGACTTCTTCACGTGTTAGCCTTTGGTCCTTATTTGCATATTTCATTTCTTATTGTAGCATTTGTAATTAAGATCACGTGCAAACCTTTTTTCTTTGGCTTTTACGAGTTTCACGTGGACCTGGGCTCATTCATTCTTGATTTTGCAGGAACAGTGCGCACTATTTTATTTTCTGAACGTTTTCTGGATTTAAATTTGGACGTCAGTTGGGAAATCTTGGTAAAAATTTGCTCCATTTTTAAGTTGCCTGCTTTTATTTTCACACCATATTTAAATACATTTCTTTTATAAACGGATTGTGGTTGTGATCTTTCTTTGGATCAGGTAATTAGAAAATTGGAGTGAAGACCCGTAGGGCTCCCCACGGGGTTACCGTCATTATTCGCTTCAACTTGTTACGGTTTCGTAACAATCACCACTAAAAAAAATTTGAAAACTTTTTCCAAAACTAGCTGAAATTAAATTTGTTTAACAATGGCGTTCTGATGGTAATACGAAACAGCCTCACCCATATTCTCACCACTTCATTGCAGGCAAAAGCCAAGTTAAGATAATGACAAAAACTAAGCAAAAGAAACAAATTAAGATAAATCAAGTCTTTCACCATACTCGCTATATTACACCGAAGGGTGTAACGAGTTTGTCGGGCCCATCTTCGAGTCATTGTGCCGGGGCAACACAACTCCTTTCGAAGAAATGTTGCAGCGGTGGCGAGCGATTGGCAACACTGTGTTCAATTTAGCCGGCCCGAGATTTGAACCTCAGACCTCCCGCTCCAGAGAGGAACGCGTTACCGCGTGACCAACTGGCTTTCTCAATCAGCTGCACAGATCGGAAGATGAAAGTTAGAATCTGATTTCTTTAGTCGTGGAGACGCCATAAATAACTCCAAACGTAATTAAAGGAAGCGAAAGATTTGAGGATAATTTTTTATGATCCTGCAAAATCTCTCAAGCAAAATGTTAATTTTTGGTCAAATATTCTTAATCAATTGCAAACTTGCTGTAAGGAAACAAAAAATAACACTAACTCATAATTATTCCAAATCGTAACGTTAAATCAATTTCTTTCTTGAGGTCAATTTTCATTCAAATATCTTTTAAAAATTAAAGTAAATAAATAAGAAAAACGCTTATCTTGAACTCAATTTTTTGTTGTTGTAATGCAGTATAATTTCTGATGTGATATTTTTAACGATCCATAGATGAAAATATTGCACTGTAGCTATGACAGTTTTGATAAAACAAACTTTACATTTTTGCAAATAACTGAACGGTCGCGTGGACACTAAAATTGCAACATAAAAACAGGTTGATATTGGTGGCGTAACCAGGGAAAGAGGAACGAAGGGAACTTTAGCCCCCCTTTTCCTAAGCCAAGTCACTTGGAAAACTTCAATCGTTTAAACGTGCTTTGGACTTGATCTGCAAATAATTTAATTTTTTCAAATGGATTCCAATTCTCAGCAGCTTAGTTTTTCAAATGCCTTTAAAAGCGTTTGAAACATGATATTTGGCGTATATTTTTGGATTCGAGTCTGAACTAGTCAGACCGTGTACAACTTTGCGCTGGATTAGTTATGCAATGAATATCAATTCGTTTCCTGTCAATCCAATTTCAGATGTTAAAGGGGGTGAAGCATCTAGTCAATTCCGGTTGTTATCGAAAAATAATTTTTGAAATTTATTGTTCTCATTTTGGGGCTGCGGTTGCAAAGATATTCAGCAACTACAAGAGAGATTTTTGGTAACCCTAAATTTGCTCTTTCAGCCTGAATTTCAAGGGAGATGAGATCGAATAATAATATTCAGTACTTACCCTTACAATAACATCTTGTGACCAATCCAATCTTGGCAAACCTTCTCCTTCTTGAGGAAGTTCAGGCTGAGAAAACAAACTCAAGTTTACTAAAATCTTTTTAGGGGAGATATGTGATATCTCTTTGCATTTGTAAAATATGCTTGCAACACTGCCGGCCCAAAATGAGAACAAAAAATTTCAAAAATTATATTTCGATTTTAGCTAATGACTGTTGTAAACTATCAGAAAATTGCTGGATGCTTCTCCCCTTTTAATTTTAAACCAAAATTAAAGTTTTTGATTGATTAACAGTTTACGCTCTAAGTCTCTAAGTTGACCAGAGAATCAAGTCCATTCGCGAATATTTGTGACAAATGTTGACGATGCATGAAATTTATTTCAAAGAGCATTCAGGATGTTTTATTTCATAATTTTTACTGTAAAACCATGGTGAAACAAATTTGGTAATTTTTTAGGGTTTTTTGTTATTAGTTTTGAGTCTTGCTCTTGTACGAGGGAGAAACGCTTTTCGAACATTATCGAACCAGAGTGGGTCCAAATCGTTCAAATGATTGACTACTAAACAGCTACTGCTGGCGAGGTATAGTGGCTTCGTAGGTACCCGCCGACAACTGTAGCAAAGCTATACGAAAAAGTTTGGTTAAGCTTTTGGCTATCGCTCTTTTTTAGATAGCCCGAACAAAAACATCGACTAGGTTTCGGAGACTCTAAGTAGCGAAATCTTGAAACGTCTAAAATGCGTAGCATTGAAGTTTACGATTGCAATCGGTGAAAAACTAACTGGCATTCTGATCTTCAGGACTAATTGTGCAATAATTGCATAAAACTTACAGACATACTAAAAATAAGAACCTTACCTTAGTCTAAACCTAGTTAGCTACGATGCTTTAACCTCTGCTATGCGACATTTTTTGAGGGTAGATTATCTGCTATAAGCAATAGCCAATAAGCTAGGCTGCTTCGTATAGGATTGAAGCTTTATCTTGATTCCGAATACTTTGCTAGCTCTTGGCGGCCAAAACGCTCCAAGAAAATATCTAACTTTGAAATTCAAACAGTAGTTCTTCCATTGTTTCACTTGCCTATACTTTCAGCACTGACCAAGTTCCTAGAAGACCGGTATCACATACTTAGCAAGACTGAAATAGGAAAAACTTACAAACTGATTTTTTGCGCAATCTGCTTGAAACAAGGTGGCTGAAATTTGGCTTCTAAGATGAAACATAGAATCTAAGATGAAGTTTTTCCTGAGACTTTCTTAACCTTATAAGTGGCAAAAATTGCAAAGGAGTCAGTGGTCATGTTGGTAAACTCATTTTTTAAGATTTTTTCTTCGTTTTTCAAAAATAAGGTTGAATGCCCTTCTAACGCCACAGAAGCTGTCAATCAAATCAAATCTTTCATTATACTCGCTGTATTACGCCGAAGCGTTTAACGAGTTTGCGGTGCCCATCTCCGCGTCATTGCGACCGGGTGACCCAGCTCCTTTCGACGATATGTCGCAGCGTTGGCGAGCAGTTGGCAACTTTGTGTCCGATTTGACCCGACCGAGATTCGAACCTCAGACCTCCTGCTCCAGAGACGAACGCATTACCGCTCGACCAACTGGCCGGAGAACCTGCCAATGATAATATAAATTTTGAAATAAACATGGCATCACAAACCGAAACAAAGATAACTTATAACCAAAAATTCGTTATGATTTCCCAGGAGTCGACCACGAAGGTCATCAAACTTTTCGGTAATGATTTCCGTGGTCACACAAGGGGAACCCTTGTAGTAAGGATATAGGCTATTGTAACCCTTGTAATAAGCCATAGGCTATCCTTACTACAAGGGTTCAGCGATTTTTTCACTTGTTTTTTTTAAGTACCACAAGTGAAAAATTGTTTATATCCTAGAAACCCTCTTCCACTGTGCAAGCCGTTAAGGTTTGTCCAGTTAGGCCAAGAGTCTTGTCCAGCTGGGGAATAACTTTGTTGAAGAAGCTGAGGGCTGCCGATGAGAGCTAAAAAGCTCAAAACAACGCTGTCCAGCTGTGTGCAAAGATAACTTATACCTAAGCAGACGTAAATTACAGTATAGCTTTCCGGTTCTAATCAGTCTGACAAGAAAAAATACCCAAACACTTCCTGAACCAGGCACGTAGCCAAAAATTTGCAATGAGGGACGACTGTTTCGGAGGCTCAAAAGGTTTGCAGTTTTTGACAAAAATAGCTTGGGCTAATTTTACGCCTATTTTCAAAAAACTATTCTCTTTAAAACGTGACAAAAAATTAGCAGTGCAAAAACATGATCTAAATGCTCAAACAAAAAAGAACAGAGCCAAAATAAAATGAAACATTCTATTTAAACTAAAGTTATTATCAATCTTAAGATTGATAGTGACTTTAGTTTAAGTCGAAACGTCTCGTAAATAGAATGTTTCATTTTATTTTGGCTCTGTTTTTTTTATCTAAGCTCTTAATATCGTCTAGTTATTCAGCTCCGAAATGATCTAAATGATTTCGTAAATGGGCTATGTCGGTGGTCGCTAATGGTAAAATTTCGGCCCTTTTATTACAAACCGGTAAATCATGAAACAAAACTCCCAAGTTTTAACCTAATTCTTCTGCATTTTATAGAGAAATATAATTTGGGGAAGGGGTTAATCACAACGAGGTTTGGGAGAAGTGATTAGTAAAAAGCTAACTTAAATATTGAATAGCCTACTTATCCCCCAACCTTTTTTTTGTTTGTTTGTGGGTGAAGTCTACGTTTGCCATTTTGCATCAAGCGATCAAATTCGATTGCTTATGTTTAACCATTTTTTAAAGTTTTGATGATTTTTAAGCTTTATTATTTACGACTATTAACCCCTCCTTAAGTAAATGTTTCCAAAGTGTCGTTAAACCACTTTGGAGTCCGTATCAGTGTAAAAGCCTGTATGGAAAGTGCAAAAAACGCGGTATTTTCCTTCAACTATAACGCATTTTGATCGACAGTCCACTTTCCTAACTACGTTACTAACCTGAACAATCAACACTGTACGTATATCCCGCAACCTATTTCGTCCCATCTGGAAAACAAAGCAAAAAGAGTCGCTATCACATTCGATTTAGGGACTACTGGTATTTTTCTTAATTCAAATTTTTACTTCTTGCTTATTAGACTGATGATGATCTTATGCAGCAGGAGCTACAGATATTAATATTTTTTTAGAGGTTCTTAGTTTATTATTGGCTGATCTGTGACGTTAAGTAAATTTTATTTTGGGCTTAGTATTTAACATGATTTTCTTCTAAAATAAAATGGACGTAATCTTTTCTTGTTGTTGATTCGAAACTAAAGTTAGTGGACCAAATAATACAAAATCAGCCATTACAATTAGTTATCATTCTGTACCAGTTTGTCACATCAAAACAAGTAGCACTATTCTTGGGTCTTCGGGTCAAGAAAAAAGCAGCGCACAATACCACGCACTCGAACAATCGCAAGGAAGTGGCGTTATTGACAGTTTGCACAGGCTGTAGAAATGAGCTTCTGCTTAAAGGCCACCTAATGTCTGCAAAGCAATGCCCTTAAAATGATATAGAAAATTATTACTAATCGAATGCTGTAAACCCGGTTTAGATACACGTTCTCAGTTTCAAGAAAATGAGCAGCCATTATTACCTTTCGTGTTTTTAAAAAATGATATGACGTCATCAGACCCAGGAGTTTGATGCCTTTGACTTGTTTATCATTGCAGAGAATAGGCGATTTTGCAAAGGCATGTGATAGCCGCTCACTGGTCAAAAAGTGTAGCACAAAAAGGCGTAATTAGCTCAAAGTAGTTACATTGCAAAGTTCAGAAGTGAATTACCCGTAGCAATCAGCTTTCACTACAAGTATTGAACAGCAGTTTTACTACCAGTAATGACTCTATCACTCTAAAAATTTTAACAGTACAAAAGTTTTCCTATTCTTAGGTATCTGGCATATCCGTATCCAATAGGAATACCGATACGCTACCAAAGCGTAAAAAAAGAAACAATTGAAAACTTATACTGTAATTATGTAAAAATATTTTACCTTTGTAATACCAGTAGGCTACTGTAGTTTACTGCGTAGGATTAGGAAAATACCGGTACGGATAGGTACAGCAGAAATGGTACCAGTACCAGATCAGTACTTGTTTGGTTTGTGTTTCAGTAAATATTTTACTCCTGGCAATATATTAGGCTGGACTAATCTGCTAGGGTATCATAGTTTAGCGATACCGGACTAGGCTACCGGTATCAGATCAGTGTACTGGTATCTCAGATCTGCACAGCCAAACAACTACCAGTCAGTGCAGATAACTTTTTACGAGTTCCAATATATTGAATATGACATTGTACTGTAGTACGAAAATGCTGCTTGTAGTAGTAACATTTTTACCTATCGTACCAATGTAACATACCGGTACAGGCAATACTTACTTCCTTGCCATAATTAGCCCAATGTACCAATACTCCTACCTACTACCCATCTACCAGTAATTTGCTCCCCAAGCTTTCAACAATCTGACTAGGTCATTGTTTTTTCTGCTGTTCTACAAGATCAATCACTGAAACACAAACCAAATCAGGCTACTGAGCTGATACTGGTACCTGTATCATTTGTATCGTTCGGTGCCGATATATTCTTGATTTTACGCAGTAAACTACAGTAGCCTACTGATATTAAAAAGATAAAATATCGTTACATAATTATAAGCTTTCAATAGTTTCTTGTTATGTCTAAAATCTTTTTTTACACTATGGTAGCGTATCGGTATTCCTATTGGATACGGATATGCCAGATACCTAAGAATAGGAAAACTTTTGTACTGTTAAAATTTTTAGAGTGATAGAGTCATTACTGGTAGTAAAACTGCTGTTCAATACTTGTAGTGAAAGCTGATTGCTACGGGTAATTCACTTCTGAACTTTGCAATGTAACTACTTTGAGCTAATTACGCCTTTTTGTGCTACACTTTTTGACCAGTGAGCGGCTATCACATGCCTTTGCAAAATTGCCTATTCTCTGCAATGATAAACAAGTCAAAGGCATCAAACTCCTGGGTCTGATGACGTCATATCATTTTTTAAAAACACGAAAGGTAATAATGGCTGCTCATTTTCTTGAAACTGAGAACGTGTATCTAAACCGGGTTTACAGCATTCGATTAGTAATAATTTTCTATATCATTTTAAGGGCATTGCTTTGCAGACATTAGGTGGCCTTTAAGTCCTGCTCTACACCTGAAATGAAATCGTGAGCTTTAAGCGCATCTTTGTTTATTTTGACCTAAAATTCGATACGGTATAAGAATGCATACCAGCGTATTATCTTGCTAACGTAAGATTCATTAAAGTGAACAAAAACACGTTTGTTCACTTGCGATTGCAAGGCAAGTGGGGACAGGAAAGAATACCGTAATAAACGTAAAAAAAATAAACAAAAAAATAAATCTTAACCTTTTCCTCGCAAAGTAGTAGTTGTGAAATTCGCGCGAAACAAGACGTCTAATTCATTGCCATTGTGTCGAATTGTATTTTCGTATTTCGACTTAATAGTCTGATTGAAACAGAAATCGATTCGGATTCTAATGATAAGTTGATGAATGACGATGAATCTTTTCTGTTTTGACAAGACATTCATTCCACTGTAAATTGAAAAACATCACCCAATTAAAACTTTTTTACCGCGTTTAATTGCGGTTCAAAGTTACTTCAAGGTTGCCATTTTGTTTTTAGTGTTGTTATAAAGAAATAATTTTTAAAATGTTATTAAAAAAATTTGATTAAACAGCTCTAACTATCTTCATCAAATTATTTTTAACCGTTCAGTGGTCGAGTGGATAGAGCGCCTGCTACTGAAACGGTAGACTATGTTTTGAAACCTGGTCGAGTCAAACCAAAAACTACAAAGATTGGCATTCACAGCTTCCCTGTTTAACGTTCAGCATCAAAAGAGACAGTGTTAAGCCTTCACCGCGTATGATTGACAGGTGGAAATGTGGCAGCTTGCATTGAATAAAAGATCCCTTTCCTGCTGCCTTCTGGCAAAGGCAACCTGGTGAATAAAATGTAATTATTACAATTACGATATACATACTATAATGCATTCCTTAAAGGTGGTACAGATAGGAAAAAGATCACTTTCTGAATGTTGATTATCTTGAAAGAAGTTCACCCACTATTGTAGGTATCAGACTTTTCACTAAGCTGGGCCCAAATAGGAACCACTGTCGTACAACAAATGGAAGCGTGCAGTGTTATCGTGACGGTTTTAATCATGCAAGCAGTATTAGCTGTACAGCAGGGTTGCAAAATCTGAAATAAGTATTTTCCGGAAACGGTTTTGCGTACCTAAAAAACATAATATGCCAAATAGGTCAGATGGTAAATACCCGCAAGCAAATTGCAAGTCAGTATAGTTTTTGCTTGTTACAATAACGGTTTTGTAGAAAATGCCTTCTTACAAGTTAATTTATTTGGATTTGCGAGGCCTTGCCGAGCCAATTCGTTTAACGTTTAAATACGCTGGCGTTGAATTTGAAGATGTGAGGATACCTTTGGAAGAATGGGCAGAGCATAAAGATGGTAAGCTTCGTAGAATTACGCTTTGGCATTTTTGGCAACTATGATATTTCGAGGGACTATTTACAAAAGTTGGAAAAAGGTTAACCAAATCCTCAAACACCTTCAGTTCTACATGAAGAATAATGGTGCCTGGCATGGTTTTGCACAGCACTAATATTGCACAGTAGATTAGTTATCCCTAGAGGTTCATTCATGATTTGAACTAAACGTTCTACCCCTGATTAACCCCTGTTTAACCAGCAACGCCAAGCACCCGATTTTGGTTCTACTGTCTTTCGTCAGGCTGTGTCACCACAATGGGTAGACTGCCAAGCCCCAATGGAAATCCTGCGTAAAGTGGCATTTCCAAAGCACGACAACGTTTTGCCAGAAATGGAAGCCAGCAACTTTTCGAACACTATCCAAAACTCTCTGTCAGGTAAGCTATCACAGCCGCTCTCTAGATCTGAAAGCGGTTATGGAAATAAAAATGATCCACAGCTCTTTCGATACAGTATATATAATTGTTTGTTTTGGCCTCTTCCTCATTTAAATGAAGAGCAACAAACAGAATAAAGAAATTTAAAATAAAAACACACAAGGATTAAACTAAATAACAAAAATTATTCTTATTTTATAGGCATGCCATACAAACAAGTTCCCGTTCTCGAAATAGACGGAAAACGTATTTGCTGCAGTGTTGCAATTTCAAGGTACCTAGCTAAAGAGTTCGGGTTAATAGGAAAAACGTCTTTCGATGCGGCTAAAGCTGATGAGCTTATGGATGTTACGACAGATTTGTTGATGATTCTGCCTTGGTCTGAACCGGATGAAGAGAAGAAAGTTAGTGCGTTTCTTACTAAACTTGCTAGACAAATTATATTGTCTTTAAGTAAATTTTGGAACACAATTTTTTAACAAGTTCTGAGTAATGCTGACTAGATGGCATGTACTATATATGGTGTGGTTAATGCACACAAAATTTTCCGTACGCACATGTTGCAATACTCGAAATCGACTTCGCTGAAAGTCAAATTAAGATTAGCATTGTTATTATGTGCGTTCGCTTTTTTAAGAATGTACAAATAAAATCATATTATAGCTTTTTTGAGACCACATTTCAAAAGCATTATTATTGTCGCTGCACAAGCATCCGTCTTGATTTAGCTTTTACAAAATTTAAAGTGACTAAGCGGTATTTTTGCAACATTACTGTATGAGCACTTTTGCAGTATGATATTGCGAGCACAAAAAAACTTTTACAACCAATTTGTGTGTTGCTGTTATAAATCTTACCAAACGTTAGGCAGCTTTTGTGAAACGATATTCCAATACTCCAATAGGTCGTTTGTCATCCCAAAAGCATCGGTTTCCGATTTGGTTCCAGAAAGGTAACTAAGTTTGCTGATAGTTTTTTAATTTTAGCAAAGTATGCTGTTATCTCTATTATCTGAAGTATTACAGCTAACACACGCAAAAAAAGCTTTTACAGTTAAACAAACTGCGTTGCTGGTATTAATCATAGAAATGTTAAAACTGATTTTAATCCTGAACAAAAACTTTAAAATCTAATAGGCCTACTGAAATGGTTTCTTAGAAAAAATTGATAATGGACGTGATGAAAGAAAGAATCCCTGCTGGACTTGCCTTGATTGAAGCAAATATGAATGGAGATTACTATGCTGGAGAGCAGGTAACAGTTAATGGTAATGCAGATTAAAAAAAATTTTGATCATTACCAAGAGGGCAAAGGGCATATGTGTAAAAAGTATTAGCAATTATTCGCAAAAGAACATCTTCTGCAAGTTTGCTTAATTTTTGCTCTTGCTGACAACACTCTACTTAAAGTTAAAAGATATCTTCTCAAAGTTTTTATTCAAGAGTTTGAACCAGGACGGTTGAAAACAATCCAGGCCAGGGCTTCATGCAGCTCGAAGATAAGGGAAATTTCTCGTAGCCAAACTGCTACTTTTTCATTTTGGACCTATTTTCTCTAGAATTTAAGACAAAATCCAAAAATACTTAAATAAAAAAAGTATACTTTGAGTTTCACTAGGAATATGCTCCGCGACACTTTAAGGTACCTGGTACTTGATTAAGATTGACGTGCTTGGGATGTGTGTTCCTTCATTTTGTTTTAGTTAAGCACTCACAACACTAATTTTTTCATGTTTACGTCTTATTCAAATAGAAATCAGAAATCAATCTGTTAAATCAAACAAGAAATCCAAAATTGCAGTCTACTTTAACTTAATAAAAATCTTTTTAATATTAATTCTATTGTCAAATGCGTAAGCTCTCTTTTCTCAATAGCTCATTCAAATCAAATAATTTCTTAATATTAATTCTATAGTCAAATGCATAAGCTTTCTTCTCTCAGCAGCACTTCTCATCTAAATGACTAAAATATGCTACTGAGAAAATTTCGCATTCAGAAAAGTTATAAAATAAATCTGCGTCAGACTGATATGGATTTGAAAATTTTGCAATATTATAACTAAACGTTGTGAAAATAAAAAATTTATTATCTAACTATCCGTTCAGTTAATATAATTGCAATTATGTTAAATCTGTGCGTGCTCCAAAAAATAGTCAAGTCTGGGTACTCTTTCAACCTAGCTTCAACCCTGGACTGAACGCCCATGCAAGCTTGCAAATTTGTCATATATTGTGTAAAAGATTGTAGAGAACAACGGAAAATAATAATTATAAAAAAAAAACGGTGGAAAATAATATTAAAAAAAACGGTGGAAAAATAATGTTCTTGGTTTTACTATGTACTATAACTTTATGCTTTTATTTACTTTTGCAGATTACTTTTGCTGACATAACTTTTGCCAGCGCAATGGATTATTTAATTGAGATTAGCCCCAATATACTTGACGCCACTCCAAAACTAAAAGCGATGAGAGAACGAATTTATGCATTGCCGAGTATAGCGCAGCACATCAGAGAACGACCAATCACTCCGAGATAAATTCTGCTTTAGATTACTAAAAGTTTGATTGCAGTCCATTTCTAGACTTTTGATCCTATGCAACTTCTTTTATCAAATGGCAATACTCGCTTCTTATGTTTTCATTAGATCATTTTACTGTACCGCATGCGCAAATTGTTTGACCAAAATAAAAAATGTTTAACCGCGGAATCCGAAAAAAAGAAGTATTGTACAGTCTGTGCAGTAGAATTCTTCCCATTCGTCACATTGATGTCTAGTACGTTGCTGTCTCCTTGGATGAGTCGCTTTACGATGATTTTAATTATCTTAGAACAAGCAGCAAATTCATTGAAATCTTTAGTAAAACTCTTGATCACCGGAAACCCTAAGCAGATACGAATTTGTCCAAGCGCTTAATTACGTAAAATAGAATTTAAATATTAAATCTTTAGCACGCTACAGATAAAAACCTTACACTCTGTTTTAACCTTAGCTGTATCTTTAGGGGTTAGCTTTTTCGACAAGCTAGTACCTAACCTTGAATAAACTAACAGCTGAAGATTCTGTTAAGCGTGAAACAGACCAAAGAGTTTTAATGTGTTCAGCTGTGGTGTGCTAAATATTTGATACTGATCTGACTACAACTTGAACACTTTTCAAGAACGCTGAGAGTGCACAGCGTTTAGAATAGAACTTATCGCAATCAGGGCTGTATTTGCCATTTGGCACAGTGCAAGGGGCCCGGATCGCTGAGGGCCTTTAGTCTGAGGCATAAAACTGCAAGAGTTTTTATTACTTTGTTTCATCGCTGTTTATAAGCTCGCCCGAAAATTCTTTAAAAGTTTGTTTTAGTCAACCTTTCTTAACGCTATTTTACACTGCGGTATTTTTGCCCCCTCTCGTTTTTTCGTGATAAGTTTCTTCAGAAAAACGCTTTTTTTTAAACCAACTTGACTTTGAGTTAAACTTATTCAAAAATAACTCCTGAAAATTTTAAGTTGCTGAAGCAAAAAGAAGTTTTCCAGTTTTGAGATTTTCCGAAGTCACTTTCCGAAATCTAAGCAATTTTTTGCCAACATGGAACTTAAATGACGTCATAAGAAGCTTTTGAGACGCAATTACTTTGACATAGCCATTTTTTGATTCAGAATCAAAAAAATAAACCTAGGAACAAAATTTCAACTGCCTATGACGTCATTTTTCCAAAATATGGCTCTGACTTTATCAACTTAAAGGCGGTGAATCATCCAGCCAATTCCGGTGGTTTACAATAGCTAAAATTGAACTATAATTTTTGATATTTTTTGTTTTGATTTTGAGGCTGCGTTTGCAAAAATATTCAACAAATACAAAAAGATGTCCCCCCGAAAAAAGTTTTTGGAAACTCTGAGTTTTGATCTTCCCGCCAAAACCACAGTTCTCTAAACTATTAGGCCTACTGTAACCTTATTAAACTATTAGGCCTAACTATCTCTAAACTATTAGGTGTAATAGTTTAGAGATAGTTAGGCCTAAACTATTTAGAAATAAACTATTTAGAAATAAACTATCTCCAAACTATAAGGCCTACCACAGTTCTCTAAACCATTAGGCCTACTGTGGTTTTGGCGGGAAGAACAAAACTCAGAGTTTCCAAAAACTTTTTTTGGGGGGACATCTTTTTGTGTTTGTTGAATATCTTTGCAACCGCAATCCCAAAATTAAAACAAAAAATATCAAAAATTGTAGTTCAGTTTTAGCTATTGTAAACCACTGGAATTGGCTGGATGATTCACCGCCTTTAAAAGCTAAAACCAGCTTTTCTAAAAAAACTTTGGTGAACACCAATCGCGTGCCAGAGTTGGTACTCCCATGACTTTTGGTTTAGGAGTTAGATAGTATTCATGTATCACAGTGATCGCTGAGTTTTGTGCGACACTGCAATTTTTTAGCTATACTTGTGACAAAGTAATAAGTTTTGCTTTGAGGAAATGTTGCATCCATTGTTTAATGAGCTGACAGCTAAGTGCATTGGTGATTTTAACAACGCTTAAGACAAAAGAATAGGTTTGTTTAGCTTTATTAAACAGGAGTTGAATTTGCTGTGTTAATGAGCTAAGAGCCAGGTTGATTTAGTTAGTCAAAACTGAGCAGTCAAACTGACCGGTCTGTAAAATAAGTCCTGGCTTGAACTGGTCGGTATTGCAAAAAAACTTTGCTGACTCATGCTTCGAAGGTTTCATCTCCCCAATGATGCAAAAATGCCAATTGGTCCGCGCAATTTAAATCGATCTCTGATCACAATCCCAATGAAAAGTGCGCGGATCATCAGCTGCGTAAAGTTTGTGTCTGACGTTGTCCTCTGTTAGCTGCGAAAAGCAAGATAAACGTACAGCTACAACAACATTGTCAAAGTATTACTGTTGAATAACTTCTTCATGTTTGCGGTTGGTTAAATCCAAGCATATAGAATCTTTATTTAGTAGACTGGTAACAGGCGGGCAGACAAAATGAAAAGCGCATTTGAAAAAAATGGTTGCTCTTGCGGCGAAAGCTTTTTGCGGTTATGCGTTTTCGACTGATTTGATTGGACATATTCGTAGAGCGAGTGAACTGTGAAGAAAAAAGTCACGCAGATTGGACGAATCACCATTTGCTAGAACAAATAAGCGGTAAACAAAAAATACAAAACTGTCAGTTTCCAGCCTACTAATAAAGACTCTACGGTTTAAGTAGCAACGATTTTGAAACACATTGTTTACATTCTTCAGCGATTCAGGTGATGGATATACGCGTTTACGGTGAGTAAGCTTGTCATTTTCAATGCGCCTGCGGTCCAGTGCTAGACATTTAGTGTTTTACTGCGCAAATCGTAGGATGCCAGAATTCATTGATTAGTTCTACAAAATGCAATGTAGAGGTTATTTTATGGCGAGAAGTAATAAAAAATGGAACTCAATGGAAGTCAGAACAGAATTAATAGCAAAACTGAAGTGGCAAAAAGAAATACACTGCCTAAAATTTACTCTAGTTTTTGAAGAAATTCCGCGACTGCGTGTTCATGTGGAAAAATGACAGAAAAGTACAAAGCAGTACTGAGCTTGCGTTTGTCGATATTTAAAAATCTTCATGCAGAAAAGCAAACTATTGAAGAAAATAAAAGCATTACCGGTAGTTTAGTTTGAGGTCGTTAAAATTATGACCAGTGAGAAGATTGACCACAAGATAGCTAACATCTTCTTACTGTCAATAAATAATAAATAAACACGGTTAGAAAAAACTTATCTTTTAAGTGTAATCAGAGTTGAAATGCTGACTTCTAAGCCGAAGGTCATGGAAACGCCAAATTTGGAATGTGGTTTGCTGTTCACGAAATTTTTCAGATTAATTGGTTTTGGCTGATGACGTTATTACAGTTATGTGACGACCGATTTTGACAAAAATGACGTCATTTTTTCTACGGAGTCATGAGCAATTTCAGTTTTGCACAAAGGTTTGTTAATTATTAAATTTGAAAAATAGAAAGCCCACGTCAAAGTGATTATGACAGGAAAGTGTCTTGTAACCAGGGTTGGATCCATTCATTTTTTTTTTAATTTTTACATTCAAATTCAAATTCAAATTCATTGACTTTGAAAAAATTAAATTCAAATTCAAATTCATTGACTTCAAAAAAACTAAATTCAAATTCAAATTCAAATTCATTGACTTTGAAAAATCAAAATTCAAATTCAAATTCAAATTCATTGACTTTGCAAAAGTCGAATTCAAATTCAAATTCATCAATAACTTGTGAGCGAATTCAAATTCAAAATTCAAATTCAATCCAACCCCCACTTTTTACACCCTAGATTCAAAGAGGATTTTGCAATTTGCATATAGCAAGTCGCAGTCTCGCAGTCGCAGATGTGTACTAGCGCATCGCAGTCAGGGCCTGCGAGAGTGGGTTCAGGGGATACATCGTACCCGGGCCCAGGCCCAGCGGGGGGCCTGCAAGAGTTCAGGTTTCCGCGTTAAGTTTTGGTATGGCACCATAACACCGTAATCAAACTTGCCTACAGCAAAAATATCGGTCAGCCTATTCACTACTGGTAATTGTTCGCTGTTTTTGCTACACAGCCTTTAGGGCATCCAATAATGGCCGATTTGATTAAAAAAAAAGGAAAATGTATCAAAAGCCATACACTTGCACCAAAATTAACGTTTTGTTGCATTTCTCTGACTTGAAAGCCTTAATTAATTTCTACGGTATAACAATTTACGAGGGCCCACATTTCCAGACATACAAAAGCATTTTAGCCTCAGAGAGCGGAGTCAAAGTTGACATACTATACCACCATCATTAAGTAACTCACTCTGTCTGTATGAATTTAATAGGTATTTGGGTTTGTGAAGTCCATGATTGCAGATGACTTCTTAAAACTTGTATCAGTAAAATACTTGGATTTGCAGTATTAAAGTCGTTATATTGTATAATATTGTGTCAATGTCATCATCCCCCATTTCACATACTTACTTTCATGTATATCGCGTTTTCTACTTGTCAATTTAAGCAAGTTTGGTGCTGGGATGTTGATCAAACGCTGTATTTTACCCTCGAGAAACATAAAAAGTGCTGAAGCTTCCGGGGCTCCGCCCCGGACCCCACTGGGGGAGCTCACAGCGCCCCCCCAGACTCCCTATAGCTGGATTTAAACCAATTTTATGTCTAGTTGTGTTTTTCGTAGGTCCTAACTGTATGCGAATATCGTTATCCCCTCACTTTCAAATGAAGATCTACACCCATCCGACAAAAAACGATTTAACGCCATGGGCCCCAATAAGATTTGGGGGCCCGGTATCGACCTTCGCACCCTTTGAAAAATTTTCTCTCTGAGGTCCTGATCGCAGGTGCGTAATATACCTACAACTCAAGTTGCTTGAATCCAGAGTTGGATCCAGTACCGTCGCCAGAGCAAACGAAGTGAAAGGGCATTAGCCAAAAGTGGGGGAGGCACTAAAATTTGCCTACAAAAATTGATCTTCAGATCTTGTACGGCTACAATTTTGCGCAATTTTAAAATAAGGCCGGCCGCGTTTCTTAGCTCGTTTCTTCGGCGGCCATTAATCGCTAGAAAAATCTATTCTCAGCAGTGAATGCTACCAGACGTACAACTAGGATTTTGCTAAAAGAGGTGAACCAAATTTTTTTTGTACAAAAACTGCTTAAATTAGCCCCCGAGCTGAGCAAACTTATGCAACTCAAGCGTTTCACTCACAGACATAGATACTAAATACTAAGTGAATGTGTATGGGGCCTGAGGGCGGTGTCCCCGGCCGCTGGGCAATTTTAAAGCAAAAAAAACGCAATTTTAACGCCATTTTAAAATCATACTTCACACTTTTAGAAGCGATATGAATAACTAACTTTCTAAAATTCAAAAGTCATTTCAAAGAATTGAATTGCTTTGCACCTCAACCCCCCCTTAGTTTTGGTCAAGTCTAAAATACGTTTAAACGCTCGTATTTTGAGATTAAATTTTCTAAGTGACTTTGCAAATGGGGTTTAAGCCCCGTCACCTTAGTTGCGCCACTGAGTGTGACCTCAAAATGTTGAGTGTGCTCGAAAAATCAAAACAGCTGGTCTTTGAAAAAAAGTTTTCACGCATTGTTTCATGTCATGATCACTAACAAAGTACCGGAACAATTCTGCATGCTTACATGTCTCTTCCGCAATTCCGCGACACATCCGTAAAGTCAGATTAATGGACAGCAGTTGGTTGCCAGCAATGTCGCAAAGAACCGAAAAAACATAAGAGGAGAATTATGTTTAAACGTAATTATTCCTTTTTCCATCATTGTCTGACTGTCTGTTGTCTTGTCGTTGCGTGATGTTTCAAAAGCAGTGTTTTTAGTCAACCAAAATGGAGGCACAAGCGGCCGTTAGGGGGTACGGCCCCCTTTGCCCCTTTTAGCGACGGCACTGGTTGGATCCATTCATTTTGTTTCTAATTTTTAAATTCAAATTCAAATTCATTGACTTTGAAAAAACTAAATTCAAATTCAAATTCATTGACTTCGAAAAATCAAAATTCAAATTCAAATTCATTGATTTTGCAAAAGTCGAATTCAAATTCAAATTCAAATTCATCAATAATTCGTGAGCGGATTCAAATTCAAAATTTAAATTCAATCCAACCCTACTTGTAACATCCTACTACGTTAAACATTGGCCAAAAAATGAACAATTTTCGAGACGTTCCTAGTTTTAAAGCTTTAACGAGCTTTAAAACTAGGAAACCTACCCCATCCAGCAATGTCAGATTTTCAGGGGTTATTTGAGAATAACTTGACCCAAGTCAAGTTGGTTCAAAGAAAAAAAGTGTTTTTTGAAGGAATTTATCACAAAAAAAAACAAAAAACAAGAGGAAAAAAGCCACCATTTGAGTAAAATACGGTTAATTTAAAAGATGATTTTTAACGAGATTTGGTAATTCACTTTTTTTTTTCTAAATGTACTCGCTCTCAAGTGTTCTGTATGAGCAAATGCTGTAAATCAACGGTGGTTCAATAAGAATCAATTTAAGATATTAAAGTTGCAGGGCAATGCTATGATTTCGTAGACTAACTAACTAACTTAGATGACCTACATTTTCAGACCAAAATCAATCAAGAGTAAAATGTCCCATATTGTCTTAATTTATTTTGAAATATATAAATCGATTTCAATCTTCTGACCACCTTTAGTAATGTTAAAATTAAGATAGCAACAATTAATAATTCTATCAAGCAATACAGGCAATAGCAAGAATATTGCAGCACCCACTACTGAGTACTGATCGTATAATCAATGATCCAATAACAAACAAACTAATATTTAAAATATCGTCGAAATCCAGTCAAATACAAGCTACTGTAATATCAATAATTTTGTTTATATGTCCAGCTTTTCATGACCATTTTTAGGTTCTGTTTTATTTCAAAAAAAAAAAAACAAGAAACAGGAAAGAATTTATGTACCAGCATTACAGGAGACAGTATGTTGAAAGTTGATGTTGGTATGTCATGACAATTGGGAAGAATCATGTTTTCATAAAATGGCCGAGGAGAGGTTTGAAAAAACCAAATGAAAGCTACTTGGTCAGCTAAAACCTAATATTTGAAAACTGTACCGTTTACGCTTATGGGCAGAAATCGTTTTCTTAAAAACCAATCAAATTATTTAGTTTGTGGTTGATAATTGATATCAGGGTTTCAAATGCGCTCTTTTAGTGATTTTCAATTTATTCTCTTAGTTGAATATGAAGATATGACTGAGGATGTTGTTACGAAATCGATTTCTGCCCATAAGTGTACACTTTTTAGCCATTAGATTTTACTGTAAGAACTAACCGAGTCTGTCACTCGGTTTTCATATAGCGGAAAAAGCAACGTTCTGTTGGGAGTTCAGTAGCAGCATTGTGCAATGACTGCTCTTTATCACAGAAAAGCATAGCAGAAGCAAGAGGTAAATGAACATTAATGCAGGGTACAGTTAGTTCAGCTATTATATTGACTAGTGAATAATCATTATAATCTGTTGTTTTAATTGTCAATGTGGTGTTTTCTGTCCGTTTAATTGACTGAAAGCATAAAAGCGCCGACTCAACACTGAAATAACCAAGTTGTTACAGTAAGCTTACATTAACCGATCAATGGTTGAGTGGATAGAGCGTCTGCTACTGAAGCGGTAGAACGGGAATCGATTCCCGATCGGGTCAAACCAAAGACTATAAAAATTGGTATCACGGCTTCCCTGCTTGACGTTCAGCAATTAAAGGGACAGTGTGAAGCCTCCGCCATGTGTGGTAGACACTAGACAGGTGGCAGCTTGTCTCGAAGACCGAAAGGTCCCTTCGCTGTCTCCTGGCCAAGGCAACTTGGTGAATAAATTGTAATTACAATTATATTGCAACTTCAAAGTTTGATCTAGCTGAGAATAATATTTAACAGGTATTCACCGTAAGTAGGAGCGCAATACATAGACTTCTTGAATAACTTAAACAAAAGCAACACAGCCAAAATATTAAATAGAGCACATTTATGAATCGTTTTGGTTCTTTTCTTAACCCTCGTCAATCTTGTTCACGTAGAATAAAATTTGAATAGATTTGAATAAGATTGAGATTGCGAAAATCAACTACAGACTACCATTGAGAATGGTTGAAAGAAAATAAACCAAATCGTTCCATTGGCTAATGATATGCTCTACAAGTCTACAGTATTTGTTTGTGTTGTAATTATTATTATTATTTATTAGTACCCGTAGATATTCGGTGTTATCGTAAATACTATAGAAGTGATAATGCCTTCATATAAGCTCACCTACTTCGACCTCCGTGGCAGAGGCGAAGTCAGCAGACTGTTATTTAAGTATGCAGGAGTAGAATTTGAAGATGCTCGGATTTCAAGAGAGGATTGGCCCAAACATAAAGATAGTAAGTGCTCAGCAGTGGTGTAAAGTAACGAAATACTTTTACTTGAGTAGATTACTCAAGTAGTTTTTTTCAGTAACGAGTACTTTTTGAGTAGTTTTTTTGTAGCTACTTTTACCTTTACTTGATTACTTTTAGAGTGAAGCACCACTACTTAAGTAGTATTTTGATTCAAAAAAGGACAAAGTACTGTAATTTTAAATTTGAACCACAAATTCGTCAGCACGGTCGACTTTGCTACCGGCAAATGTTTAAGTCTGTTAAGTTAGTTGTCTTTCCTCCTTTTTTGGCGGGCAACTCTTACGTCCGAGGTCAGACAACTACAGCGACTGCAGCGATGCCGTTTTTCTACATGTGCACCTACGTATCAGATCCGGTCTGGCGAAAAGCAGTTCAAGACAGTTTTAGTTTCACGTTCGTTGTTTGGTGTCTGCCCTTCACCGCATACTGGCATAAATTTTTACTCTATTAAAAGTAGATCATGAAAGAAGCAATCAGAGATATAAATTTGCCAAAAATGCGTCCTACGATTTCTAAACGTTTCTATTGCTAAATTCTACAGAGTGAGCCAAAAATCACACAGCATATATGCATTATGCAATAAACATTTATTGTACGGTACCGTAATATATTGTGCAATGTAATTACAAAATGTTTTCAATATGACGATCAATTTTGTCCCAGTAGAGACCCAGACTAGCTAACTGGGCTATCTACAATAATTTTGCGTGATTTAGTGACGTAATGTTTATCAGGCTTCTGCCTGCCTTCGCATGTTGCGAAATAAATTAAATTCAAAAAATCCACAATAATTTGAATTAATTAATCCAAAAAAAGGTTATCGCAGAATATACGGAAATAGCTATGATGCGAACTTTTGGCCCATCTTGTAGATACAGGAGATTATTATACACTGATAAGATACGTCTACAGTGTTTTTAAATTTTAGCGTAATTTAACAATGACAGTTAATGAGCATTTGAGCAAAGATTTTATAAAATGATTCCGTGTAAATTCTGCATGGCATGATTTTCAAATCTCGAAGTTTGCTGTTGTTGTTCTTTTTGATTGTCTAGAATATATCAACAAAAAACTTGCAAAAATTTATAATTCATGACTTCGTGAGAGAGTGAAGGGTTAGAGGACCAAGGGCTATGCGGCAGTGATGTGAAGGTAGTCGATTGAACAGTTTGTTTATTTCGCTTGAATACTTTCAGAAATACTTGTACTAGAGTACTTTTAGAACAACTACGTTTTTACTTTTACTCAAGTACTTTTTAGTCAATACTTTGTACTTTACTTCAAGTAGTTTTTTTGTCAGTAACGAAACTTTTACTTGATTACAATTTTCGAGTACTTTTTACACCACTGGTGCTCAGCATATTGACTTCAGCTAATCTCTATGTTTTCTTTTCATCGTTATGGAGAATCTTAGGAGAAGGTTTATTTGCTTTTGAAAATTTTCTCATTAACGCACTTTTTCAAAAACCATTAGATAAACATTGAAAATCAATTTGGATATTTTTGTACTTGTTATGGTCGTTCGTTTGCATGAACCAGGCACTCTGCGTCTGTCTAACCACACCAACGCAGAGATCTTTTATGGGTTCTGTTTGCAAGTCTTTCGTCAGGCTGGGCCACCATAATGGGTAGATTACTTGGCCCCAAGTGGGAAATTAGCGTTAAGTGTCTTCCCCAAGGACACAACAACGCACTGTCAGTCCGAAAATCGAATCGGGAATCAGTAACCTTTCGATCACTAGCCCGATGCTCTACCTCTTTGCAACCGCCGCCATGCTATGGTGGTCATCTAACACTTTTTGATATGTGCTTGAGTTTGTTATTTAATAGCTTATTACAATAATTTGGAAACTTTAGTAAAATTAAAATCGGCAACATTATAACTGATTACTGATCATTCACAGATAGACAAATGTTTTAACTGATCAGTGGTCTAGACTCTAGTAGATTAACAGTCTGCTACTTAAACGCTGACTTGGATTCGATTATTAGTCGGGTCAAACCAAAGAGTTCAAAACTGGTATTCACAGCCTCCCTATTTGACGTTTAGCATTAAAAGGGTCAGTGCGAAGCCTCCATCGTGGGTGATAGAAAGGAGAGCAGGTGGCAGCTGGCCACTTTGGCTCGACGACCGAAAGTCTTTGACCACCGCAACGTGGTGAAAAAAGATTGTGCTTCTCTTGTAGAAAATAACGCTTTTGAAAAAATTTAAAGGAGTCGCTACTCGCTCCTTGTTAAGCGTATGATGGCAAAATAACATGGAAAAAAGTGATTTGACAATCTCAGTTGTCTCTAGTCAGTGCATCAACAATATAATCGCTTTAAGGTTATACGGTATATTAAGGTATGTAACGGAGCGGAAATGGATACGCGCTTCTTGTTTTCGCTAAGGAATGGAGGCGACGCTTTGATTATAATTGCAATTTCTTACAGCGTGATCGATCATCTAAGACAAAATTTTATCGTATTAAATTTCAGTTTTGAGGGATTTACTTTATCACGTAACTCGAAACCTAATTTTACATTCTGATAGGTTTGCCTTATAAGCAAATGCCAATGCTCGAAGTAGACGGAAAACGAATCTGTCAAAGCAGTGCCATTCAAAGATATCTTGCTCGAACATTTCGATTAGAAGGAAAAACACCGTTAGATGTCGCGAAAGCAGATGAATTTATGGAGGCGATGGGTGACTTAATGATGCTTCTGCCATGGACCGAAAAGGATGAAGAAAAAAAGGTATTATTTGGGCTGAGGCGCTAGCTCACGTGTGCGTGCTTTTAAACGTATTTTAAACTTCGCGCGAGGAAGTAAGGGTAGGCTAAAAGAACTACGCAATTTAATCAGTGGTTAAAATAGTTTTATTTTTCTAACCAAAACACTATGACCAGCTTATAGCGACTTGCCCCTTTTTTGCCGAAACTATTTAGTATTTATGGGTGAAACAAACTGCTTGGCTTCATACTTTCTAGATTTTAATATTTTAAATGTTGGTACTACTTCTGTTTTTATTATGTTTTTAACTGTGAACAGCATAGTACTGTCTATGTTGACAAGTGTTTATGTTGTTGTTAAAGGTACTCTTGAATAAATTTATTTGTATGGTGCTTTGGTATGAGCAATAGTTTTGTTTTTGTTGAGCAATAACAATGAAGATATACTTTCCTATACAAACTCTTGAAAAATGTTTTGTTTAGAATGGTATATATTTATATTTAGCTGACACGCTAATTGCCAAACAATTTTGGAAATAACTGGCGAATTATAGCACGATGTTTTTGTCGAAAGAATTAAATGTAAATTAAGATAAGGATAACTTTGGCTCTTTAAGCCCTTAGCCAGGCTTTAAAATTGTAATCGTTTAGTCACAATGATCAGCAACCACTGAACGTCTGTACACTTACGTTCACTCGGACGTTTTGTTTGCAGTTCGCATTATACCACCGACATTTGCCGGTTTTGGTAAACATTTCTAGTTTGCACAACGTTAGAAATTGAGTGACAATACAAAATTTTGATTTGGCTGGCTCTATTTGATTTTAGCTCGTCCAAAGTTTGCACGCATATATAATTGGATCTCTGTTACTTATGGAACTTCGGACAGACAGTACATGTTGGCTTATGATTAACTTACTATGCTAAGGTTGCTGAAATCGACAAGACTTTAGGTCTTTCTGCTGAATTAAAATTTAATGTTTCTTTTTTCTTTGGGGAATTGCATTAAATTTAAGAGAATATTTTATACGCTCTGATTGTCAACATACAAGCGTGCTTTACTGAGCACCGTCATTTGGGAATTTGTTATAAGACTTTTAATCAATATAACCATAAGGAAGAATAATAATAATGTAAATCGCGATCTATCAAAATAATATTAATTAAGCTTATAATAATACTCACAGTTTTTTAGGAATTTTACATGGTTCAAAATTTTCAAAATTATTGATATGAGTACTTTCTGACTCATTTTGTTGAAAATTTTGTCTTTAAAAATAATTTTAAATGTACGAAATTTTAAGAGCATTTTCCCAAATTCAATTTTGCTACGGACTATACATTCCTAATTCGTATAAAGTAAACCAAAAATTGATGTGAATCAAGAAAAATATTTATACAAAGAAAACCAAAAAACGATGTGGCATGTGAATCCAGAAGTGAACCAAAAATAGACGGTGTGGACCAAGAAGCCTACAGATAAATTAATATTTTTGAGCTGTAATTTTACGATGCGTACATCTTGTAATTATTGCCTTCTTTTTGCTTGTTTAGAAAGAACTTATGAAAATTGCGATTACTGAAAAAGTTCCTCCTGCGCTTAAACTGATTGAAGCAAACATGACGGGAGATTATTATGGGAATGAGGTAAACTTCAGCAACTTGCAATAGCTGGCATTGCACTTTACTGCAACAAATCATACAAATAGATGTACAATCAAATGTTAAGAAGAGTCAAAGCACTTTGGAACGGCAATTTGACCCAAAACCCTGGAACTAAAAGTTTGTGACAAGTTATTAACATTTTTATTCACGCAGTTGTATTGACCCGGAAACTGCGAAAACCTTTTTTTCGGTCGTAGATAAACAAGCAAGCAAGATTTAGGTGGTAGATAAATCAGCAAGTCAAGCTGGCACTTGCTTATTTATCTTCCACTTAAGAAGAGAACTCTTTACCACTTTGTCTTTTTTTCTTAAACGTCAAGCAGGAAAGTTGTGAATACCGGCACCAGTCTTTTTGTGTGACCCGAACAAAATTCGAGCTAGAGTCTACTACTGCAGTAATAAACTTCTAACCACGCTGCTACCTTCTCTAAAAACCACACTTTAAAAGTCTCCGTTTCTAATATCTTGGAACCAAGTGATGATGCACCGTAAAACCTCATTAGCAGTTGGAGAGCCCGAAAAAAAGTGACCATTTTTCACATTACTCAAAGAATTAACTCCCCATCATATTATAGCACAGGCGAATACAACTTATACCCATTAAAGACTCTCCATCAGCCACCTTCAACTATTCAATGGGTGAGCCTATAGGCTTCACCTTGAAATAATCAGGGTGGGTAAAGCTGCGTCAATGATGAAAATAACATCAAATAATATCACATCGGTTGTTTGGTTTTCATCTTTCGCTTTTAGAAAACTTTCAGTTTTGCTTCCAATTCCAACAAAAAGCTGGACTTTCACAGAGAAGCACGAGAAGTTGTTTGCTTCTCTTCCTGTACTGATACTGACTGACTGACTGCATGATGCTTATTGTTTATTTGCAGATGACTTACGCTGACATCGCATTTGCCAACAGTTGCGAATATCTGACAGTTGTAAACCCAGCAATTTTGGATGCGACTCCTAAGTTAAAAGCTTTGAATGAACGAATCCACGCAATCCCAAGCATTGCAAAACACATTGAAGAACGACCAAAAAGAGAAATATAAATCTAAACAGAATTAAAGTTTGAAATAAATTGAATTAAATTGCAGTAAATTTGAAATAAACAGCAAAAAAAAGTTTGTCTTTTTTAGCAGGATGAGATATACACTACAGAATATAAAAGTTGCTTGATTTTGCTGCAAGAACGGTTGTCCAATCGTTTTAGGCTGTTATTTTAAAAATTTTTCTTGTTTTAATCTCTTATTTGTTAGTGTTTATAAAGGCATTTTTTAAAAGGCTTTAACTGCTGAGTGCTGGCTACCTGTTGAGACACAGTAATGGCAAAAAATTTGTATATACGTATCTTGGTTGCTGTCACCAGGAATAAAAATTACATCAAGTTACGTATAGCTCAACTGGTGGGGAAGAAAAAAATTTTTGCCAACGTTTCGATAGTCTATGCTCAGGGCATGTACTACCGATCTTCGTCTGACTAAAATGCGAAGTTGAAAACAAGCGTACGATAAATGAAAGCATCACGTGACAAAATGGATCGTATTATGTGAACGCAAAAATTACCACAAAATGTGGAAATTCCAATTTCTCAAATTTAGTGGCAAAAAAGTTTTCTGCTCCACCAGTTGATCTATTAAACTTCATTTAAAAACATTTTTGTTTCCACTTTTTTATTAGCAACTAGACAATTAACAAAAATAGCTACGTAGAGCATGAACTGTATCAACTGAATTAGCAAGTGACACACCCAATCATACGAATTAAGTTTGTTAGTGAAGAGAAGCCGCACGTTTGAGGTAAATTTTCAAAAACTATACCCCGAAATATTTGTAATTTTTGACAATTTCAAAAAAATTTTTCATGATAGGTTTACCGATTTTACTTTTGGCTACCACGTTTGATCTCACCTGCTGATGGTAGCCTACATTATCCCGATGCGTCTGAATGTTAGTGTTTTTGGTATGCTACAAAAATGGCTTGCAAAAACAGGCCTTAGTATATAGTATTTCGATTTTTAGTAATAGTTAGTATTCCGATTTTTAGCTACACTGATAGCTAAATCCAGCATGTGCCCACACACAGTTAGATTAGTTTGTATTACAGTAGATAGTTTTATACCGACTTGTTTTGAAATAAATGCAAAATTTCGCTTTTGCCTAAGAAAATTTTTCTTAGGGTGCTGTTTTTGTTCCATTGGCAACAATCCCCTGTAAAGGTTTAAAAAATAAAAACACTTGCAAGCAAAAGTTTGTCAGAGGACTCCCACCAAAATATATAAATTAGCCACAAAAGCCCTTTTAATGACTCTAGTTATAGACTAATATGTTTAACCGCTTCGAGCTTTATCGCATCAGGTTTAAAGATCATTGCGAGTGTCATCAGCAATTTTTCGAAATTTTTGCTTTTCGTTTGGCCTTGTTATTTCACACCATTAAAAAATCCAAGTTAAGTTTATTTGTTTTTCAGTTATTGATCTACATAAAGTTTTAGTAGCTAGCAGAAAAATATTCAACCATTTTAGTCACAATGACCAAAAAAAAGAATTGAAAAAGTTCTGCTTATTTTTGGATACAATCTCGAAAATTGCCCCCATGCAATTGCGAAAATATCCTCAAGAATAACTTAAAATTTACAAAATCACACATTTGGCCTGAAAGTCTGAGCGAAAAAATAAACCCAGGACTGCAATATCTGTCAACGATCTGCTTTTTTATAGACATTCTGTACAAATCTTTCAATGCACTCTTATTAAGGAAATTTGTTCTGTTTACTGTATTTCATTATTCAAAGTTTGTGCCTGTTTAATTGGCACTTTAATCTACCGCAAATTTTACACAGTCAGTTACGTAATTTTTTACAGCGCTCATGCAAAAAACTAATTTAGCATGTAATTTCTGCTTTACTAGTAAATAAGCATCTGTTCCGACTCCCGAGAATCGAACGAAAAGATAGCAACAGCCTATATTCAGCCGTATTTTGCGGATCTTCGGTCGAGCGGTAACGCGTTCGTCTCTGGACCGGGAGGTCTGAGGTTCAAATCTCGGGCCGGTCAAATCGGACACAGTGTTGCTAACGACTCGCCACCACTGCAACATTTCTTCGAAAGGAGCTATGTTGCCCGGGCGCAATGATGCGGAAATGGGCCCCGTAAACTCGTTACACGGTTCGGCCTAATACAGCGAGTAAAATAAAAGATTTGTTGTGATTTTAATTTGTTCGCAACTACAGCTTTTATTTATCGTTGTAGTTCTTTGTACTAAATGTAATTCTAAACATGGCAATATCTCACTATAATTCATCGAAGTTTTGGCTATCAAAACGTAAATTATAGGCCCAGCAGGGCCACCTAAAAGTTTTCTTTTTTGAACATGTTATGTGCTATTTGTTTTTCATCAGTAGCGAGAAAAATTAGTGTGCATACAAAAATTTCACGTCAACTTCATTGCCAATATTATTAGTCTCCACTAGTTGATAAAACTTGGTTGTGATTCTTTGCACTAGACCATTTACCAGGGCCGTAGACAACGCATGTCTAATTATCAGCTGGGACTCACGAATTACTATTAAAAAGCTGGCCAACTCTAAACTATAAAAAAGTTCACTATCGGCCAGCGAGATAAAATCTTGGGGCAAAAAATGGTCCTTCGAGCACGTCAATTTCGTTTTCTAAGACGGTTTCAGCCCTGCCTTAGCCCTTCTGGCTATGGTCACTGAAATTGTAATTATAAAAGTCTTTAAAAAATCAAGCGGTGAAATTGCTTGAAAAACCATGATGGTGTCTAAAAATATGCCGAAAATCTGTAAAATTATGAAGTATTTGGTGCGCCAGCTTTTTTTCGTTTCAGAATGAAATTTTAGTCTAGAAGTACTTATTGTATGAAAGTTCATTGATTGCAAACCCAGGAATTTTATTTCATTCCAAAACTTCATAACTCATAACCCTAACATACACCGTTCTAAGTTCGTAAAGTATTGCAAGTATATTACGCATAAGCAAAGCAGGCCGAACGTTAAACGTCGGCAGTCAAATATCGTAAAGTGTCTTATCCAAGGACACAACAACGTAACTAGAGGAAACGCTAGTTTGGTTTATATAAATGTTAAATTTTTTTTTATTTGCGGTAATTAAAACGTATGGAAGCGTTGGAGTGTAACGTTATTCCGTTCTGCAGGTCACGTGAAGGCAAGCAGCCGAATGTAATTGGGACTTCGCGCGAGCGCATAGTACCATTGGCTTAGTTCGCGAATTTTGGTAGATGAGGATTGATTTGCTTATAACTAACAAACAGTATAACCTAGAAAGTTCAAATTTGGAGTTAACATAAAAAATAATGAAAGCGTCGTGTATGCCAATTTTGGGGATCCTAGGTCACGTGATCGTGAATTGAGACACAAAAAAACATAAAACAAGGGTGATTTTTGGCTTGAAAAGTTATTAAATCGCTTATAATTCCAAAACCACTTGACGTGCTAAGCTGAAATTTAGACACAATATGTATGCTTATAAATGCTTTACGCAAACCAAGTTTGGGGGCGCCCGGTCGCGTCACCAAAAATTTACAGGCCAAAAGTGGGCAGAAAGTGGACGATTTTGAACCGATATATCTCGGTAATTACCGATATTGATGAAAAATGGTTGGTGATTTTTGAGCACACTATCAACTGCCTTCTTTTGGTTACCGTATGTTCATTTACCCCAACTTGAATACTATTTTTCTTCTTTTTCTTTTTTCTTACTTCTTTTTTCTTTTTTATTCTTCTTCTCCGGCTATCTACTTACCGCTAAACGCAATGTATTCAAAGTTTGAGCGATTGAAGATATCAGGGAGGACTAGTGCCCGACTAAAATTGGGGGTGTCAGGTGGGGGGGTTCCCCCTCAAACAGGTCCTCCAAAATTTTGAACTTTTAAACCATTGGAGCTAGATAAATCAAATTTTCGGAATGGGTAGATAATAAAAATAAACTAAACCTAACAAAAATATGGGGAGCCACAATGAGGGTTCCCCCCAAACGGACCCTTCAAATTTCAAACTTTTTACCCTTTTTAGCTAGATACATGAAATTTTTGAGGTAAGTATATGTAAAGGAAAGATAAAATTTGACAAATTTGGGCATATCAAAGTGGGGGTACCCCTCACATAGGGCCGCCAGAATTCCAACTTTTTAACCACTTATGCTAGACACATGAAATTTTCAGGATATGCAAATATCAAGAAAAGTTGAAATTTGACGGAATTTGGTGGTACCAAAATGAAGGAATCCTTTTCAAACCAGGATGCCAAAACTCAAAATTTAACCACTTACGCTGGACTGATGAAATTTTCAGGATAGACAAAATGAAGGTAAGATAAAATTTGACAAAACTTGGGGGTACCAAAATGAAGAGATCCCCTCAAACAAGGACGTCAAAATTCAAAACTGAGGCGCTCACCCTGTACTGATGAAAGTTTTCAGAATAGGCAAATATGAAAAGATAAAATTTGACAAAATTTGGAAGTATCACAATGGGGGTTCCCCTCAAGTGAGGATGCCAAAATTCGCACTTTTTACTTGTGTAAGCTAGACATATCACAATTTCAGGATACACAAGCAAATATCAAAGAAAGATAAAATTTGACAAAAAGTTTGTGGCACCAAAACGGGGGTCCTTCAGAATTTAAACTTTTCAACCATTCAAGCTAGACATATGAAACTTTCAGAATAGGCAAATATAAACACAAAGATAAAATCAGAATAGATAAATAAAATATCACTAATTTGAAGTGCCACAATTATAGAGAGTCCTCCTCCAACGGGTCCTTCAAAAGCTTTAACCACTCAAGCTAGACAAAAAAAAGGAGAATCTCATACTATAGGGGTGCTGCAGTTGTGTTGGCACCTTCCCCCATTAACTACAAAAGCTAAATAAACTAAATCTATTGGATAAATTAATATGAATCAAAGATTAAAAATAACAAATTAAATTGGCCACATTGAGGAGACCACGGCAAATGTGCTCCTCAAAATTTCAAAATTTTTATTACGAAGTACTTCAGCTAGACATAATCAAAGAGAACCGGTAGGCTAATATTAGAAAAAGATAAAACATACCAAACTTGGCGATGCCATGTTGGACAATTAGCCCTTACATGGACCTTCAAACTGTTCGTTAAACTCTCACAATAAATTGGTATCACAGAAAAGTAGGAGAGTAAAACCTATGGGATTACTCGTACTGCAACATTTAACACGTTGAAGTACTTGAGCTTAATGGCTTTGTTAGATTTAAACTGGATGGCCGAGTATTTTTACTAAACTGTCGCTCATGACATTGAAAAAATCTTCTCCTTGCTCTTCAAGTTTTTGAACAATTTTATCAAGAAAGCTTTTGTGCTGAATAATGGATGCGATACAATATACTATACAATATTTAATGAGATGGCCGTTGGGTCGCACTGCTAAATAGCGTTTTCAGAATAAGCATAGTTGTAAAATGCGTGCTTATTTTTGGCCGTGGATAGAGTTAAGTTTGGCTGATGTAATAAAGTCGCTGGAATTTTAAAGACCGCTCTATGTCATTTCATGATCAAGAGAAAAACTGTTTGAACTACTTATAGTTTTTTGATTGACCTTACTTGATTATTTTGATAACTTTTTGAGACCTTTAAACATTGAGAGCGAATGACCTCCAAGCTGTTAAAATGAACTAAAAAGAGCGCTATGAGCGAAAGAAGTAGATGATTTTTGGTAAGTAGTTGTTCGACTTTAACATTACCCCTAGTGTTCTGGAAAGCATAAAGTTGAGTAAATTATAAGTTTTCAATGTGAAGTCATTGTAAAGTTAGACTCTGTAATATCACTTATAAATTTATAAGAATTTAATTTTTGATTTCTAAATTTTGTTTGTGTATGTATCGCTTTCCATGCTAATTGCTAAGGCAGGCATGGTTAAATTTAGTTCTTAGATTTTGAGAAAAATTTGTCGAACTGTTTATACATGTGCTGGAATAAAATTCGTCTTAAAAAATATTGCAGTGGGCTAGTTAGGTTGTAGATTTGATATTTCGGATAGTGTGTCAAATTTCTGGTAAAGATAATATAAGTTGCTAAATCCGAAAATCATACTGGCATTTTCAGATCAAAAGTTTTTATTTCTGTGTTTCAATCGTAGCAAACGGTTATTGTCGAAATATTTGTTTTAACAAGGGTTTTATTTGTAACCGCAATTTTAACAAATGGGCTGCTATGCGAAAATTCAACTAACTCCTTAAAATTTCAAGCGAGATCTGATAAATATTTATAGAAGCCTTTTCTAGACATTTAAATTTTGGAAGCCGTTAAACACAAACTTGACTAAGTTAATGAAACGTTATGAAATTGGAAAGAGATGTATTTCAGATGTGATTATCAACAACTATAAACACGCTTAACGCAATTGTGAAGTTCTTTAGTTCAGTAAGTTGAATACTTTTGCGAAGTCCCCGGATATCGCTTGCGATGTCATATTCTAGTTGAAATTGGGATCGACCCATTTTCAAACGACTGCGCTTGCATTGCGTTCAACATTGCACTTTTACTTAATTGACTCGAAACCATTATTAAGCTTTTACTTCTCGGAAGCGCCCAGCGTTAAGATTTTATCTGCAATTCTTACAGAAAGATGCCAAAACTTTTTCATGTTGTAGTTAGAGCTGCAGTTAAATGCCATACTAAGCTTTTATAATCGAATTTTTACGCACAGAAAAAAAACATTATACACACAGTAACTCACAAATGCACGGTAATAGTCTCGTAACCAGAAACTTGCATCGGAGGAGAACTAATTCTGGGATTTGGAGGGCGAAACCTTCAACTCTCGAAAATTTCGCATTTTTTTCAAAAAATCTTTATTTTAGGCTTGGTGAAAATCAATTCTTTCAAAACAAGGCAAAGAAATTAGCACTGTAAAACATAATTAATTTAAACTGGCTGCGTAATGGGCTATGTAGCTGGTGGCTAATGATAAAGCTTTAGTTCTTTTATTTCAGCCAGTATGTCACAAATTTCAATATTCGAAAAAAAACTCACTAGTATTAACCTAATTCGTCTGCATTTTATTGAAAAAGATAATTCAAACGGAGCGAGAGTAGAGCGAAATGTTTGGAATTAAACGCTAACTGTTGTTTGCTTTAAATCTGGGGTTTCCAACCCGTGGCCCGCGAGGCACTTTTTGTGGCCCGCAAGCCCTTTCCGAGGAGTTGATATGTTTAATGCGTTCAAAAAATGTGCCGAAAAAATGAACTGTCAGTGGGACAAGTTGACCCGGGTTTGTACTGACGGAGCTTCAGCTATGACAGGGTGTAACGTTGGATTCTGCGCTAAGTTAGAACAGTTTGCAGCTTGACGTGATGTATGGTGATAGAAAACTTTGAGCCAAGGTTTAAAGAACTATATAGACCCAGATAAAGCAAAACACGAAAGTCTACTATTCATCAATCCGTTTGCAGTCGATCCTGGCACAAATGGATTTCGGATTTCAGGAACTGATGGATCTTCAAAACTTAGCGGCGCTCAAAGCACGCTACGAGAAGTTACCGGTGATGGTCACAGGGCAGGACTTGATGGACTTTTGGAAGGCCGTACCAGTCACAACCTTTCCAGAGTTACGGTCATTCATTGCGATTTTCATCTTTCGCTTTGGAATGACGTATCGGTGCGAACAAGCTTTCTTTCTAATGAAATTTGTAAAGTCGAAATACCGAACTAGGCTCACACATGCACATCTAGAGGCATCGATGAAACTGGCTGTAACGGACTTGCAACCAAGATTACAAAGATTTGGTAAAGAGAGTGGAGCCCCAGGGCTCGCATTGAAAGGTTGAAAACGAAAAAAATAAAACGTTTCTTATTTTTGCTTTTGTATGATTTTGTTTGTTTTCTTTGTGGTTAAGTATTTGCACGTGGCCCGCGACCGCCGACCCCGATTAAAACTGGCCCGCTGAACATAAAGGGTGAAAACCACTGCTTTAAATATTAGTCCAACAAAACTCGTAATATGTTGGCGGGAAGCTCCTTGTCTCGAAAACCTCACGATTGATCGTTGCTTCCAGCTAAATCAACGCAGCACTATTTTTCTTTAAATATATAGACCGTTTTACTGATGACATCACAATTCCCATTGTCTGGTTCTTACTGCAGATCGTAGTGAAATTCGCCCGTTTAAATCAATGGTAAAATTATTACATACACGCAACTTCAAACAACCATCACTGTAGGTTAGTGGGCGGCGTTTTTTGTTTGATTTTACTTTTATTTGAAGGGCCAAAGCTTCGTAATTCCATTTCAGGTTATTTCCGGGGTTAAAAGTTTTTATAAATGCGTATTAGACTCATTTTAAAAAGGGTACTATTATGACACAGAATAGCGTTTCTAGACAACTTCACAGGATATACTGTACAAAAAATCAATTGCTAAACAATCATAAACATAGCGAAATGTGAAGTCAAGAACAATCTAAGACCAAAAAAAGGTCAACAACAATTTTAGAAATGAATGAAGGCTACAGCTCTAAATTAACAGCTCATAGTGTAGAAAGGTCAAAGCAAAGTAAATGATTTTGGATTAAATTATTCCTGAAGTGAAATAGGCAGAACTAATTTAATAGTTCACAGAGACATCACGTCTTACAATCCTACTTCATTTGACAACACCTTAATGCTGTCTCCGCGTCGAAATGGGTAATCATTTCAACCCCTAGTGACGCAGGTGAGGCGGAGCTCCCTATCTCGGGAGCATTCCCGTGTTTCGAAGTCAACTGACTTCATCATCAGTGTGAAGAGGAGTCGACACAATGCAAAGAATTTTGATCCCTGAATTAGGCTAACTCAACCGGTAAATTTGAACAACCAAGCTATCGGTATAGGCTAACGTCTTCATCTCGTAACTTCAGCTGCTAAAAAGGCAGACCCAAACTTTTTTTTTTTTTTTGTGGATGCAAAATTAAAGTCGCATATATTTTGTGAATGCAAAATTAAAGTCGCATATACAGCGTATACGATAAGCGCGGCAGGGCCTGCAGGTGTAAGGTCTAGGAGAGCTAAATCCACCTACATCCAGTCCCATAGTAATGTCACTTACGATATTTAGTAGAGAAAAGGGCTTTTTAGACAAAAAATTGCTATTATAATAATTATTTATTCCTTAAATTACACTACGCCACGAGGCAGCCCAAAACGCCAAAGTAAAACCAAAAGATGCCTAAGTAAAACCGAAAAAAATATTGTGAAATTTTGGACCAAGATGTCAATTAAAGTAACCTTTTTTAAACAAACGTATCCAAATTTTTTGAAAGCGGGGCGAATGCGACTCCAAAAAAGCCATTAGATCGATTTATTTGACAATATATTAGCAAACGAGAACGAAGTTAGCTAATTTTTGTCTAAAAATAGAGAGGAAACCCCTATTTTCAGAAAAAAAGATCAAAACTTCGGCAGCGAAAGTATTCCTTTTTTGAAAAATTTTCTCCTCCCCTCTTTGAAAATTCTGGGTGCACCACTGGGCCGGATTAGTGTTTTAGCGGGCACTCCACGAACGACCCAACCTAGTTGCCCTATTCTCAAAAATGAAAATATTACCGGCAGGGATTTACCTCTACTGTAGAATACCTAGGTCGTACTTCAGATATGATGGTTACAGGTCATCACTGTGGAAGTATTTAAAGTTTTTTAAAAGCCACTTCTTAAAGTAAAAGTGCCTTTGCCAAAAAAGGGACTAACACTTAAACAAAAAAAGATCATTACTAGGGTAGCGAGGCGCTCCAGTTTCGGACCTGGACTCCCGGCGCTCCAGCTTTGGACCTAGACTCCTGGCGCTCCATGCACGCCCTTTGTGCAGGGCTTTTGGGAGAAATTGAGACTAGTCGAAAAACCTGCAAAAAGTGTGCCCAATAAATAAAATTAGATAACTTAACAGTTTTCCTTTTCGTCAAGGTTAGGGTCAACTTGCCCAACTCCTCCTCCATCGAAGAACCTGGCTGTTAGCTAGCCACAGTGCTTTAGACCATTGTTCCTGCAGAGGACCAAAAAAAGTGAACATAAATAATATTGCTTGAAATTCTCCTAATCTTCTATCGAAAAACTTGACTTCATATAGTGATTAGTTTTGATTATAAAACAAGCTTACCTGCAGCGTGATTCCCGTTTTGAAGCCAAATTGCTATTCTTAGGAAATCGGTAGAATTTGCAACTACTCTTTTCGCTTGTATGATCGCATCCTGGTGCGAAGCACAATATCATTTTACTCTTTTATCCTATATGCCAATCGCAACTCTGCTCAGAACTATCACATGTCATTAAATAAGCGTTAAAACGCTAGTTTACGGTGCAAAAGTGCCCTTTTTAAAATGAGTTTAATACGCATTTATAAAGACTTTTAACCCCGGAAATAACCTGAAATGGAATTACGAAGCTTTGGCCCTTCAAATAAAAGTAAAATCAAACAAAAAACGCCACCCACTAACCTACAGTGATGGTTGTTTGAAGTTGCGTGTATGTAATAATTTTACCATTGATTTAAACGGGCGAATTTCACTACGATCTGCAGTAAGAACCAGACAATGGGAATTGTGATGTCATCACTAAACCGGTCTATTGCGTAATCAACAGCGGCATGCTATTGCGTGTGTGTTTGACTGTGAATACAAATTCTACTATTATACCTGCTATTCTCACAATTTTTTACATGGAAGCTTACGTTAAGCATTTTGTATGAAGCGATCATACCTCATTGCTTATTTTTTGCCATTTTTCAAACTTTATAATGGTTTGTAAGTTATATTTTTGAAAAATAGTAGCTTCCCCGCAAATGCTTTAAAAGATGCTTTAAATCACTATAGAGTTCTTATCACTGCAAAAGATTGCCTAGAAGAGCGAAAAACGTGGTTCTTTCCTTATTGTGCATTTTGGTCGACAGGCCGGTATACCCTTCCTTAGCTAACACTACTGCACGGTTACAAAAAACCGATATTATTGTAGATCTAAAACTATTTCATAATAGTAAACATCACCTTTGGTGGAATTTGTTCAAATTATTTGTTCGTTTAGCTCAGCCAATTCACAATGAATGCAGCTCTTGTAAAGGTGCTTTACAGTTACATTGCTTTTTAACGTATTTTCACACTCATAAGATAGTGTGAAAATACGTTAAAAAGCAATGTAACTGTAAAGCACCTTTACAAGAGCTGCTCTAGATCATATACTACTAGTATACTACTAGTCTTTCTTTCGTAATATTGTGATTAATATTTGTCTTTATGCAAAGGTTTTAATATATCTATCATAGTCAGGTAAATCTGCCTTTTTTGCTTTTCTGTGTTCATGTTCACATTTATGTAGTCCTCCGAGCTTTTGGTAAACAACGGGTTCACCGACGAAAGTTAATTTTGAAAAAGTCAGTTACGTCTCAAAGACCTGTAATCTGTATGGTAACTGTAATTACATTTTTATTTACCGAGTTGCCTTGCCCAGGATACAACTAAGAGACCTTTCAGTCTTTGAGTTTTGCTGCCACCTACACACATGTCTACTATACATGTTCGGAGGCTTCCACACTGTCTTTTTTTATTGCTAATTGTCGATCAAAAAAGCTGTTAATAATAGTTTTTATAGTCTTTCGTTTAAACCCGCGCGACCGGAAATCGAGCAAAGTCAAACGTTTCAGTAGCAGACGCTTTATTTACTCGATCATTAATCTGGTCCCAGTAGGGTATCTTTAAATTGAACAAACATTTAAATGCAGTAATATTTATTGAAACTTCCTGTGGAGTTAAAGCAACCTTTCATTTATGAAAACAAGATTGGCCTAATATTAACACTTTACAACAAAAAGTAAAAATACTTATCATTATCGCATTGGAAAGAATTACCTTTTTTTTTATGGCCCAGCTTTCAATGTTGGCAGCGAAAACAGTTAAATCAAAACAACAATCCGGCTTTAAATTTTAACGATTATGAAAATGGGTCGTGAAAAAACATTTTTTATTTGACAGCTTTAGATACCAGCAAAAACTTTATATAAATACTCAGCATGTAGGCCAGCAAATCAGTAAAGTGTAAAAAACACAAAACGTCATAATTCTTGTAGTAATAAAAATGAAACACGATTGCTTTATCTAACTTCATCGAATCGGGATTTAACATAATTTTTTGGTCACTTATATTATTTTATATCGGAAAAATTATATTGCTATTTTATTACTATTTTATATTTTATATCGGAAAATTACTTGTATTACTATTTTATATCGGAAAAAGTCAAAAAAAATTGTTTAAACATTTTAGGCAAAAATTTGCAGTTGCAAGAGCGCATTCGACAAAAGATAAAGTGTCCAACTAATAATCACGATGCAAAAACCTGTGAAAAATTGTGTTCTCTTTCAGTAAGCTAATCTCTGACGATACCGTCAAGAAGAAAACAAACTGAAGGTTTTTAAATGGCTTTATGTTTGTGGCGTGCTAAATATTTGTTTTGAGATTATTATTTAGTAACATACGAAATTAATTTTAAGTGTGAATTAAAGTTTGTTCTGGGTTTTATCGTTTAAAAAAACAACAAGGTAGGGTAAAATGAGCCTATTCAAGAAGAGGATCAGGTCTAATGTTGTTCGCTAAGAACACACCATAGTTCGCTACTTTGGTGTAAATTCCGACTGAGAAGCCTCGGCATGTTGTTTGGTTCAAGTCACTTCCATAGGACACTATCCCATTCAAGAACCACTGACGTTGGTCATTTCTCCACATCAGTGGACCCCCGGAATCTCCATCACACGCATCCCTTTCTCTGTAACAAAATAAGTAATTACTGTGCAGCAAGTGCGTTGATGGTATTTTACTTACGATGTTAAGTACAGGACCATATTTACGAGCAGCCTGGGTAATGCTGAAATGCCTTTGCAATAGCACGAGTAGGTTTGTAAGAAACTTCGGCTCATAAATGGAAACTCGCAACAAGTGAAGCTGTAGTTTGCAAATTTGGTATAATGCAATCAACTTCAAATCGTACACTATGCTACTGGTCTATCACACCACAGTTAGAGCAGGTTGTATGATATCTACAGCTGCTTAATGATCGCCCAGGCGTTTGAAATGGAACAACAACACTTTAAACAATAGAAGACAACGAATAGTATTACTGTATAGTGCATAGCATCAAAACATTGTAATTCAACGTAAAATAGTGGTACTGTTGTAACAATATACAGGGCAATGGGTTCGTTTAAGACTGCAATTCGCATTTCTTTTTGTGACAAGGCTTATAAAGTTGATGTTAAATTGGAGATGTGCTTTCGACAAATTCGTGAAGTACAATCAAAATAAATGCAGGTTAAATTAGTAAAAAGCGATTTGCGCTTCTTAAAATTGAACCTTTTACATCATTTTGAAATTACGATAGAATGCACCATGTGGTGTTCTCGCCTCCTTTGGCGGCTCTCTCCGCCACCATCTGATCCACGCAAAGTCCATTGCCCCAGGCCCAATGTTGACCAGCACATTAACTCATACACTGTACTTCAGCATTTAGGCTTGCATTCTAGTTGCAAATGTGAAAAATAGATCTATGCTGCTCTGCCTTCAATAAATATTGGAACACATGTAAATGTATCTGCTTTAATCGACCGTAAGAACACGCCGGGCGACCACTAGATCATAACCATGTCTCGCTCTGTCCAGTTAGGTATTGTCGCTGCAGCAACAAAGTCGTCATCGTGCCCACGATCACGACTAGGCGACCCGATACCTATAACCATGTCACCATTAGAATTTTAGAATTGCGAACGTCAAGGAATAATTATGGAACGCCGTTTGGAAAAATATTGTTGTTTTTGTAACACCGCTTTTTTGAGCTTATTGACAATGAAATTCGTCCGATATATATATTCAGGGCCTGCGTGAGGGGGGTTTAGGGCATAGGCGTAGCCAGGATTTTTGATTGGGGGGGGCCCAAACCCTCAAAAATTCGGCTGTCTTCACCGAAATTGAGGGTGAATTTTGGGCCGAAATCGGAAATTCGAACGATTTTTCCGCCCAAAATCAGGTGATCTCCAAAAAAAAAAAAAAAAAGGTCTTCCCCGACATTAAGAGTGATTTTTCAGCCGAAAATCAGGTGATCTCCAAAAAAAAAAAAAAAAAAAAAAAGAAGGTCTTCTCCGAAATTAAGAGTGATTTTTCAACCGAAAATCAGGTGATCTCCAAAAAAAAAAAAAAAAGTTCTTCACCGAAATTGAGAGTGGTTTTTCGGCCGAAACCGTTAGCTTTACTCTTACTTTACTGTTTAATTACTGTTATGTGCGCAATTACTGAAAAAAAAACTGCAACTAAACATCGTCAGGCTATGTTGTCATAACTTTTTGTCGTTAGTGGAGTTTTGATTGGGGGGGGGGGGCCCGGGCCCCCTGGGCCCCCCCCTGGCTACGCCTATGGTTCAGGGGGTACATCGTACCCGGGCCCGGACCTAGGGGGGCCCAGAAGAGTTCAGGTTTTCGCGTTAAGTTTTGGTATTGCACCATAACTCCGTAATCAAACTTGCCTACAGTAAAAATATCAATCAGCCTATTCAGTACTGGCAATTGGTCGATATTTTTGCTACACAGCCTTTAGGGCATCCATTAGTGGCCGATTTGATTAAAAAAAGGGAAAATGTATCACACTTGCACCGAAATTAACGTTTTGTTACATTTCTCTGACTTGAGAGCCCTAATTCTACGGTATAACAATGTACGAGGGCCCACATTTCCTGAGATCCAAAAGCATTTCAAAATCAGAGAGCAGAGTCAAAGTTGACATACTATACTACTATCATTAAGTAACTCACTCTATCTGTATGAGTTTAATTGGTATTTGGGTTTGTGAAGTCCATGATTGCAGATGACTTCTTAAAACTTCTATCAGTAAAATATTTAGATTTGCAGTATTAAAGGCATTATATTATATAATATTGTGTCAATGTCATCATCCCCCCCTTCACATACTTTCTTTCATGTATATCACGTTTTCTGCTTGTCAATTTAAGCAAGTTTGGTGCTGGGATGTTGATCAAATGCTGTATTTTACCCTCGAGAAACATAAAAAGTGCTAAAGCTTCCGCGGCGGAGCCCCGGACCCTGTTGGGGGAAGTCACAACGCTCCCCCAAACCCCTTAGCTGAATTTAAACCAATTTTATGTCTAGTTGTGTTTTTCATAGATCCTAACTGTATGCGAATATCGTTATCCCCTCACTTTTAAATGAAAATCTACACCCATTCGACAAAAAATGATTTAACGGCTTAGGCCCCGATAAGGCTTGGATGGCCCAATAAGATTTGGGGGCCCAATAAGATTTGGGGGCCCGGTATCGACCTTCGTACTCCCTGGAAAATTTTCCCTCTGAGGCCCTGTCTATACATGTACGACAAAATACACTCTAAGTTGGTACAAAAAAGCCAACTCAATATATCGTAAATTTCCGATTTGCTGTATATCGGAAGTTTCCGATATATACAGGGTGCGGCATAAATAACGCCCTTTTTTAATATCTTTTTTTTCTTTATAATATGAATGCATTTTAAAGATAAATAAAAGTAAAAGGTATATCTCAAATTTATTAAAGATCTAATTCAATATCCACATTGGTGATCTTCTAAACTATAAAAAAAGATTTTTGGGAACAAAATTAAAAGATATAAAAGGGCGTTATTTATGCCGCACCCTGTATTATATATACGACAAAATACACTCTAAGTTGGAACAAAAAACACACAAAATAAGTCGGAAATTTCCACCTTTTTTCCTTCCCTGAGAAATCATAATAGTCCCATGCACGAGTCCGAAAAGAAACGGGACTTTGTATGCTCTTAGAGAAATGAGTTCACAATTAAGAAAAAAGATTTGGTTTACATTATAATTTGATCTTTGACAAGCAAATAACTGCAATTTTAGCTCTTTACTGTAATCGTGACTCCTGAGAATTTTTTGTACACACGTATTTCTGCATAAATGGCCGTGTACTTTTTCTGATTTGCCTCATATTCAGTGGTAACTGATGAGCACCAAAAACGCCTAAAACTAAACTTTTTGGTCCACTTGCATAATATTCTCTCCTAAGGCTCTGAAATTATTACTGCAGCAAGTTTGGTTCGGTTTTAAATACGGTCGACAATGTTTAACAACTACCTGGCAAACGGTCACCAGTTTGGGCCTTACCTTTTGCAAAGAAGTGGGCACGGTAATTTCTAACATTACCGCGGTACCTTGTACTTTCTTGAAAAAAGTACCGTCGATACCCGTACTAATTTGAAAAAGCACCGCTGTACCGGTACTCGATAAGCCACTTTTTGATGATTCAACTTAATTCTCGTAGAATCGTTGAAGAGCGTTTGTTTTTAAAAAATTGCAAATTTTATTGAAAAAGTACGACAAACCAAAATTGCGAGCATCTATTTACTTTGAGAAAAATTAGTATCTCAAAATGATTGTCACTTAATCCAGCTTTTTTAGGGTTTAATATGTCTTTCCCTAAAGCGAACTCACGTTCGACCGCTGCACTTGAAGGCTGTGCAGTGCTATATCGAACAAACAGATTTTTCAGAGCATCATTTTGAAAGCTAGACGAATTAATTTGCCATTGAAACTTTTGATGGACGAAACTTTCAAAAATTTTTTCGGCATTGTCTCGTAGCGTGGTATTGCTTATTTTTTTTAAAAAAATCATAAAATTCGTGCGAAAAAACAATTCAAAATTGGTGAGGAGCACAAAACCCTCAAATTTATGGTGAACTGCCCAATTTAGGGAATCAAGCACAAAGCTACTTCCAATTGAACATGGAAAAAAGTGGCAGAAATCTATAGCTTGTCAACAACATGCAACAAAACACGTCAAGCAGGCTCTCCAACCTACTTACCATGGGACTAGGCAAATTTGAATCAAACAACCAAATCGGAGGTACTTTTTCCAAAGCCCTGTCCTTGACTCGAGTTTTGTCGATGGCTCAAGAATGTTGTCTAGGAGATAGATTTCTGCTACCCTTTTCGCTTGTTGAAATGATTACCCAATACCTATGGGAGTAGTTATGTGCTCGATCCCCTACATTGGACAAATCACCTAAAATTTGAGGGTGGGTTTGCCCCTCACTGATTTTGATTGGAAAAAGGAATCCTCCCCAGTCCCGATTGCAGTTTTGTGAGTTTTTGGTCCATAACCTGTCCATGGACATTGTTCAAACCGTTACGCGATGATGCGCTTTTAAATTTTATTCGGTTGGGTCCTTCCTTTCTCCAATTCCAGTTTTGTTTTTAGTTGGTCTACTCCACTCATTTATCCACTTTTTTTGCAATGTTTGGTTCCTTAAATTGCCAAGATTGCTTCGGGTTTGATCATGAGTTACCAGTATTTTGGTTTACGTCATCCATGCTGTGAAGCTTTGGAATTAAGAGAAACTCGAGCCCAGGGCAGTGTTTGAAAAAATTACCCCCGGTTTGCTTGTTTGGTTCAAACTTGCCTAGCTCTTGATCGGTTGGTAGGAGAGCCTGCTAGATGTGTTGTATAGGTTGTTGTAGAAGAGCTAGATTTCTGTCACTCTTTCCACTTGGCAATTTGTCCAATTGTTCATTTCCCTTCATTTCGCTGCTCTCATCAGAAGCATCTTGCGCTTTCACCGTCCTGCGCTTCCAGCAGTGCTAAACAAACAAGCAAGCGAGCCCTAACGGAAATTACGGATTGTTTCGTAGTTACAAGGCAAAGTCCATTTTCTATTTCGGAGTTAAAAATTAATCAGCTTAAATCCAAAAAGAGAGAGTTTAATTTTCAATCGATAAGGGATAACAAAAAACTAAAAATACCAAATACTTTTTCAAAAAGTATCGCCGTTCCAGTACTTCGATAACCTTCTTTTAAAAGTATACTGTCGCTAAAGTATTGGTACTTCGGTACTATTTTTGAAAAAGTATCGTCGGTACCGGTACTAAAAAATACCGTAGTCTTTTTTACCCGGTATCCCCACCTCTGCACAATTTTTTCTCATTTCCAAATTTTTAGCGATAGTCTTTCAAACACAATCTCGATTAATTATTAGTTTATTTGTAATTATTCGTATGGTTAGCTGCCGATCACTTCGGATCAATTAACTTCTCACAAGTTCAACATTAATTCAAATCTCCTGGTTGAAGTTCTTCCATTTTTTGCATCGTCATCAAAGTTTTCACGACTGGTTTAACCGCTTGTGCCAATTAAAAAATGTAAGCGTGACAATTCATCGTTTTTAACATTTTTTCTTTTAAGTTTGCTACAGCTCTAATTCCGTGCCTCAGACAAAAATTTTATCCAAATGAACCAAAAATTTAAGGTTGGTAGTTACCTAAGCGTAGCCAGGATTTTTGATTGGGAGGGGCCCCAACCACAAATCACATGCAATGACGTCATCAGAAATTTTCAAAAAAGGAACCTTTTGTGGGGCAAAGATATCGTAGAATGGAAGATCTGAAGCCGTAGCTTATTGGCACTTAACCAGTATTTTGGTAAAGGGAGAGGGCGAAAACTAACAATTATAAAGTGCAAATGTCTAACTTAGAAGCGTGTTGAGTAAGCTCATGAACTCAAACGTATCACAGATGCCGCTGGGCGATTTTTGTAAGTTTTTGGAAAAAACAGCTATATTAATCCCATTTGATCACATTTCGCACGTATTCACAGCCATTTGAAAGAACTAGATTTTTAACATTTGAAAGCCAATCGAAAAAATTTAATTGTTCAATCCTCCTTTTACTTCAATTAAAGTCCAAAACACGTTTAAAACCTTGCATTATAGTGTACAATTTTAATTGTAAGTGGTTTGGTCCATGTATAGGAATAAGTAAGGCACATTGTCTCTTGCAATATTTTAGCAGTAAATAACAATCCACTCGAAGATTTTCCTTAGAGATTTTTGTTTTGTCATGAAGTTAACCAGTTATAGGAGTACATGTACGGCCAGTGGACCCAGGCCCCCTCAATTAAAATTCAATAATTTGTTCAATGAGTATTTTCCTTAGCTATTTTTTTTAAGTATTTTGTGCGTAAAAACCGGCAAGGTGGAGGTGAATCGTTATTGAAAAATGGTATATCACACTTACTAAACATGTTATTCCCGGGCTGGATTTACATTGCGCGGGGCCCCTGGCACTTCGGGGATTTTAGGCACATCTTCCTCCCAAACACTGCTGAAGGTCGAAAAAAAGTCCTTCAATCTGAGCACGGGACCCTGGCACTGTGCCATATGGCAAATTCGGCGCTGGTTATTGCATTACATTCATAAAAGGTTTAGATGAAAGCCTGAGGTAGAAACTTTTAGGACAAAAACCCTTAATTTCACCCTGGTTATACGTTTAAATTGGTTAAAAAAAATTGAATTTATGGGGTGCGCCGGGCCCCCTGGTCGTCAATATTATTTATTGTTAAGTACTGTTGTACGCGTGTACTGTTGCAAGCAAAGATGCTCAAAGAAACTGAAAATGAAGAAACAAGGATTTTTTGTCAAATTTTTGTCGTTGATGGCATTTTGATTGAGAGGGCACGGACACCCTGAGCCACCCTCCTGGCTACGCCTATGATTTTGAAATAAGATCGCGCCCTAAAGTTCTTGCATAAAAAAAAAAGATTTAAAGCAAAATTAAACAAACTTATTTTCCAAAACGTGGAGGACTCGAGTCAAGTCACTTGACAGTTTTTTGAAACCTCCATGAATTGCATGACATTATTATGACGTGGACACATGGTCGTCATTATTATTACTTAATTTTGTACGCGTAAATCCTAAATTAAAGAAACTGCAATTCTGGACAAGGACAACCTACTGGCTATGCTCTCATTATATATATCATTGATAGTATTTCAATTTGGGGGAGTTTGCATTACCGCCTGTATTATAGCATTAAGTTTATAGTAACGTTAAACGAGGGCCTGGGGTTGCAACTTTTAGCACAAAACTCTTAGATTTCTCAAAGGCTTTGCATATAAACTTTTAAAAATTTGAATTTAGGGGCCCCTGGCCCGGGAACCTTGGTCAACAGTTAGAGGCTCCGGGGCCTCTTGGTTGTCGGTTAGGGGTTCCGGGGCTCCCTGGGTGTTAGTTAATAGGTCCTGGGGACCCCTGGTCCTCAGTTAGAGGCCCTGGGGCCCCTGGTAGTCAGTTAGGGGCCCAGGGTTCCCTGGTTGTTAATTAGAAACCCCGGGCCCCCTGGTTGTCAGTTAGGGGCCCTGCGGCCTTCTGGTTGTCAGCTAGGATCCCCAGGGCCTCCTGCTTGTCAGTTAGGGGTCCGGGGCCCTCCTGGTTGTTAGTTAGGGGCCCCGAGGCCCCCTGGTTGTTAGTTAAAAACCCCGGGGCTCCCTCGACTTCAGTAATATTATTGTTAATTACTGTTGTATGCGTAATTACTGAAAAAAAACTAAAACTAAACATCCCTACGCTATGTCGTCATAATTTTTTATCATTGGTGATATTTTAATTGGGGAGGGGGGCCCAGGCCCCCTGGGCCCCCCCTCTGGCTACGCCTATGGATAGTTAGTCGGTGTTCACTGCTCAGTAATCACTGTAATACGAGCAAATAATGATGCTTTATGAAGTAAGAACTATCAACATTGAACGGAAAATCAAGCTTGTTGACAAAACCAAATAAATCATCTGAATATAACTTTAATAAAGTGTAAAATGATTAGGCTACTGATGTACAATTACTTACTCAGAACCTGCACAAAAGTGATTGTTAGTCACCATAAAATTACGGAAATGTTCATGCTCTGAACTCTGATCGCGATAGATTTCTGCGCAGGAAGAGGAGTTAACATAAGGCACACGAACAACTTGAAGCACATGCGCTGGCTCCTCCAATTCTAAAAAATATCAATGAAACCTAATCGTACCGTACGGATTTACTTTTTTCAGAACAAACAATATTTTTATTTAGATCAGCATGTTGAAACTATAATAATTTTAAACCCGGAATATTCGGCACAAAATACGGATTATGTACTAGACATAAAATTGTGAGTTCAAAGAAAATGGTAAAATAAACAAAAGTCATTTCATTTTCTTGTCAACTTGGCTTGTTATCGATTCGAAAATCTAAATAACAATGACCAAGAGAACGCTTATGACGACATCAACTTGGGAAAACTTTCAAACAGATAAGGAGTTTTTAAATAAAATGAAATAAATCACGCACTACAGTAAACCAGTGGCTTATGGGCAAAATTTAAAAAAGGAGGCCTGAGTTAATAGGTTCATTCACAGCCGGGAGTCTAGGGGTCCAGCCACGGGATCAGATCTCGCAGCGCTCTAAAGTTTTTTACTTTTTTTACTCAATTTCTAGACCAGTTTTGATTAATTTTTGGTTTAGAAGATACGTCTTTTAGCAGCGCAAAACAAAGAACAAGAGCAAATGATACTGCAGGCCATAAGATATTTTAATAGCCCCTGCAATTCAAGCCGTCTTTGATCATAAATTCTGCAAAAGGTTTCCAGGACCTAAGCTTTGCGTATGTCATGATCTTAACGGTTCTATCGAACTTTTTTAGTCTTTTATATTAGAGTCCAAATGGAAGAGGCGTGTTACCATTCTCCCTTTCCTAAAGCGTTATTGTGTACGATATCAAAATGGTATTGATATAAAATCGTAGGATAACACGTGATAGGTTTGTGATATTTAGCTGAAAAACTTTTTAAGGCAGCAAAAATATTGGCATGGCCCCAAAAAAATCTGAAATCTGCCACCTATCCCTATCCTCGAGTCGATTAAAACGCTGCTCTAAAACTGCCAGGTAGCAAAAGCTTTTTCAACGTTTGTGGTCAATGTATTCAAAATTTTTTGATTTTAAGTTTTTTTGTACTCTTTGACGCATTATGCTATGGCCCAAAGGGATCATTGGCACAATAATCTCCCCCCCCCCCCCCCCCCCGAAATACATTACACGGAATCAGCACCGAATGCACATTTTTATTTCAAGAAAGCAATAAACAATATACTAATTTTAGTTAAAAGCAAAACAGCCTGGAAATTCAAAAATCGATTTTTGTTTCGGAAGTTTCGAGCTAACTTAGTTCATCATCATGAGTCGGCAGCGTGGCCAAATGGGTAAAGGCGTCGTTTTAACGACGACCCTGATCGCGTGATCTGGGTTTAGCCCATACCCTGGTCACGATGTTGCGTCCTTGGATAAGACGCTTTACGATGATTATCTCTGCTTGGGGGCTTCGAACAAGCAGCAAATTCGTTGGACAAGAATTCAAAGAAATTCACTGGAACATTGGATCATCGAAAACTCCTAAGCGGATTCCTCCAACCACGAAGTAGTCAATGTAATGAAAAGTGTGCGGATCGTCCAACTATTAGCGTATGACGCTGTCCGGTGACAGAAGAATAAATATGTGCAACAACAACAACAAGTAAGAGAATTTAAAAACAGTGAAACAAAATAAGAGCTGACTCACGCTAAGACAACTCCAAATAACTAGCATGTCGGCGTTTATGTAAGTCAGTGTTAATTTTGTTTCACTGGTTTTTGATTACTTTACTGATGATGAACTAAGTCAGTTTGAAACAACTGAAATGAAAATCAATTTTAAGACTGTTTCGTTTTTGACTAAAATTAGCAAATTTGCCCATTTCAAAATACTAAACAATAGGCTAATTTTTCAGTTTTGATGGCAATTTTGCTGATGACTCCAGCTACGTCGTTAAACACATAAACTTACAGCAACCACTAGTAGTTCCAACACTCTACATTACGCAGTAACTAAAACTACTTAAACTAGCTTTTTTGATGGATTAAAGGACATTGGAGAAGTGTTCCGCTACATCATTTGCAGTATACCACACTTTCATAAGGTTGTAAGCTGTTAGGAAATGCCCTCTTAACCAGCGTGTTACGAGTTCTGGTAGTTCTTGCATGAAAAGCAAAAAATATATCTCTTAATATTTCCAAATGCTTGGCGTCCAGGAGCAAGTGCCTTGCTGAAAGTACGGTCTGTCTCAAGTGTCAGTAGCATCATTAAAAACTAGAATTTGATTGGTTTTCAGGGGCCGTTGTGTGAATGCTTCTGTTGGAGCATACACAAACTATAATGATTACCCATACCAGTTAATCCCCAACCGATGACTACTCCTCTTTGGCTGCTGATTTCTGGAAGAAGCCTTCCATTTCCTTCTCTAGGTAAGCAAATTGGTCGAACCTACAATAAAAAAACAAATATCAATCATGTAAAAGGTACAAATAAAATAATGTCATGATTGAGCATTTATCCATTAACCTTGTTTTACAAGGGCTATTTGTCCAATGCATGATGCAGGAGGCCAAAAAGACAGCAATCCTTCACTACCTAACAAAGCTGGAGGTCACGACCAGAGATGGAAACCGGTCGAGTCGACCGGCCCGTCGGGTTACCGGTCTGGTCGAGATTCTTCGACGGACCAGTCAAGCTGGTTGAAACACTGGTCAAATTCTCCTTTCTTGCAACTAAAAGACTTCTACGCACCAACCGGAATATACTATACTGTTTATTATAAATAAAACTTTTTATACAAAAACAGTATTAACAAACCATATCTTTTGAAAACACTTGCTGCATGGTTTCAAGCTGTAACTAATATGCTGTGACCATTAAGACATGCACATCCAGGAGCGTATTTAAGGGGGGCATTGTGCCATGCGAAGCCTCCAGCTGCTGCGGGATTTTTAGTAATTTTTTGGAAAAAAAAGCTATTTTTATGTCATAGGATCACTTTTCGCAAGTGTGCAGCAGAGCCATTTGAACAACCAAACTTTTAAAATTTGAAAGCTAATTGAAAAAATTAAATTGTTCAATCCTCCTTTTACTTACAATTTATTTCAAACACACTTTAAAACCTTGCAGTTTGGAGTTAAATTTTGTAAGTGATTTGGCCTAGGTAGGGAGAAGTAAGGTACATTGCCTCCTGCAACATTTCAGTCGTAAATACTGATCCACTTGAAGGTTTTCCTTAGAGAATTTTGTTTTGTCATGAAAATAAGGAATTGTGCGGAGTACATGTATGCAAGGCGTAGCCGGGGGGGGGGGGGGGGGGGGGGGGCAGGGGGCACGACCCCTCCTTCCCCAATTAAAATGCTACCAATGATAAAAATGTCACAAAACAGACTATTGCTTCTTCAGCTTCAATTTCTTTTAGCATCTTCGCGTACAACAGTAATTAAAAATAATATTGATCCAGGGGGCCCGGGCCCATTCAATTTAATTTTCACCAACTAATTTAAAAATGCCCCCTACAATAATATTTAAATGGCCCTCAATTAAATGCGCCCCCAACAATAATATTGTTCCAGGGGGCCCGAGCTCCTTCAATTTAATGTTTGCCAACCTATTTAAACGTATCATCCAAAACATGGTCTCAAACAAAACTGAGTAATTAGGCTACACAATAAACCTGATTCTGGCGTTCTTCCGATGAAGTCACAGCAAGCTTGATCTTAAGAGCATTGTTGTTTTTGTTGACGTTTCGTCGGTCATGACGACCAACATGATTAGAATACGAGCATACCATAAAGAGCTGCGAATGAAGCTACGCAGCATCAATATGAATTGCAAGATTTTTTAAAAACTTTTTAATCCGAAAGTTAATTATTACATCACAACAATAAAACAAAACTTGTAGAAATGCGGATAGTATTAAAACTTTGGTCATAAAAACTACAGTATAAACTGAAGTTATATCAAAACATCACGATACTAAAGTAAAGAACGATAAACTACAGGAAAAGATTCACCATCTGAACGATTTATTTCTTTTGGCCTAGAAAGAATAAACCAAGATTCGGCAGTTAATCTTTTAGAAAAATTAATTATTTTCAGTTTCTTAAATTCGTAAGTTTTTAAAATTCGTGTATTTTCAGTTTTTAAAATTTGTGAAGAAATTACCAGCATAGTGTATGAAGTTCTATGCAAAGACTGTGACTTTGTTTATGTTGGCCAGACCAAACGAGATCTAAATTCCGGATTAAATCTAAATTCCGGATTAAAAACCATCAAACAACAAAAACCAGAAAATTCCGCCTTGTGTGAACAACTGAACATGTTATATTATTTGACATATACTGTAATTAATTGGAACAACTCACGAATTTTAAAAACTGAAAATAATTTTTCTAAAAGATTACCTGCCGAATCTTGGTTCATTCTTTCTAGGCCAAAAGAAATAAATCGTTCAGATGGTGAATCTTTTCCTGTAGTTTATCGTTCTTTACTTTAGTATCGTGATGTTTTGATATCATTTCAGGTTGTACTGTAGTTTTTATGACCAAAGTTTTAATACTATCCGCATTTCTACAAGTTTTGTTTTATTGTTGTAATGTAATAATTAACTTTCGGATTAAAAAGTTTTTAAAAAATCTTGCAATTCATATTGATGCTGCGTAGCTTCATTCGCAGCTCTTTATGGTATGCTCGTATTCTAATCATGTTGGTCGTCATGACCGACGAAACGTCAACAAAAACAACAATGCTCTTATGATCAAGCTTGCTGTGACTTCATCGGAAGAACGCCAGAATCAGGTTTATTTTACTTATGCCTGGTGAACACCAAACCTCTAGGCCTAAGCGTATACCTATTTTTGCAATTTCTAGTCTACATGATTATGGCGCAAAGGTTGTCCTTTGTTACGTCACAATTTTTGTTAACTTAACGAAGGCACATATACTAACGACGATAGCATAAAATAAAGCAAGTTAGCGAATCTTTAAGTGATTTAACGCTTTACGAATACCGCTTAACGATAACGTTGCGTCATAGCAAATTGCATGAACAAATCTAACGATGCATAAGCTTAAAACGCAGAGCATAAAATGCCTAAGTTGACGATTTCATGCGCGACTGCGCATAGCGTTTACAATGTACTTTACCGAAACGAGTTAACAAAATAACGATGCACTAGTATAGGAATAGGGCGCCTGTTTCTCATCATTGTCACTTACCAGTCGCAACGAAAAAAATCAAAAAGTTTTGTTCCGTTTTCTAATTTATAAAATCAACAATCAACCGTTGATTGGTTGATTGAAACATTAAAGTTAAAATGCCAGGTTTTAAATAATGCTATGTGCTTATGCTTGGCTTTGTTTCCGCGAAGTCGAAAAGTTATTTGCTTCAGCAAAGTCGAAACTGAAGCCAGTAGATTTTTTGCTGCTCCAGCTCCAGCTCTTCAACAAGTGCAGTTCAAGGTTCAGGCTTTTCAGCTCTGCTCGTAGTTTTTCTCACTCAGCGCTTTCTCAAAGCACCAACGTGTGCAAAACTGATGAATATTGAAATAAATTAATAAAATTATTAAGATGTTGGTACAGTTCTAACATGAACTTACAAATCGTCCTATCACAGCTGGTCTGTTCAACTTTATGACGGCAATGTCATGATCAAGCACACTCATCAAACTGCTTCCAAAACTGTGGTGTCTTGTTAGCGACTCGGCGGTAAATCGCTGCAAAAAAAACAAAAAAGAGAACGTTTTAATAACCAAAGTATCAGTTACGCGAATGTGGGGAGGAGTAATTACAGCTAATTATAATATTGAAAAAATCTACGGCCATTTATCTTTTTTTTATAACTTTTATTGATTTAACTCTATCTATTATTTTTTCTAACAGTATAAGACCTATAGCTAAAAAAAAAGTCAATATCGGTCTTTGGATTATTGGAAGATTGTTTAATGATTTGCGGATCCCGCCAACGATGAAATAATAACAGTGGCCCGAATTAAACTTGTAGGCAAAAATTACTTCGAATAAACCTATTTAGCGTGTATCACGATTAGCTTACTGGTACTGTAATTTAATCTTTACTTCAATTTTAAATGAAAATTTTCATAGTTTTTCTCTATTTTGTTGTACCAGCAGTCAAACTGCATGAGCTGTATAATTGTTTATTTATAAGTATTCGTACTCGTATATCAACTCTTTATTATTAATGCAAAGAAATTTTGTGATTTTAAAAAAAAGATGTGACAATGTTTTACAAAAGTTTTCGTTTGCAGTAATAATTATTTTCTATATTATTCTGTTTCCACTAAAACTTATGATAAATATTTTATTGTGGAATATTGAATAATGGGATTAAAGCGGCAGAGCTCCACACTTATATCGACGAAAATTGTGCAAAGTATGTATACCCAATACTTTTGGTCTTGTTTTTTCATTCATTTGCTTCCGGTCGTATTTCTTTTTAAAATTTCAAATTACATATTACTTTCAATTTTTGAAATTTCAAATTAATTTTCAATTTTTTTGAAATTTCGTATTATAAAACTAAAAAATAAAACTGAAACTGAAGTTATTAAAGAAAAATTGCTAAAATGCAGTAAAAATTAATTTTTGTGCTTGAGTACTAGAAATAAAGCCAAACATTTATACAACGTATATCTTCACGTTTCCCTATTGTGTAGGTTGTTATCACAGAATGCATCGACTATTCCAGAATTTTGTACTTTGCAACCAATATGCTGCAAAGTGCTGAAACTATGAATTCCGCCAACAGCTGTGCAGAACTTTTGTGGTATCAATTCATGTTGGGTCGTGGTATGTGGCGGCGACGTGCAGTCGGTTGAGCGCTGGCTTACCAGTGTTAGTGATAAAATGTTACAGACTGGCTCCCAGTTCGATTTTAAAACATCACTGCTATGCTGATGCGTCCTATATAGAGACACTTAGTACTTATTCTCATCGTATGCAAGCAGTCTTATTATACCCGAACCATCATAACTAAAGAATTGCAAACTGATCTAATAACAAACGCTCTGCATTAGAGTGATTAGACAGACGCATAGATGACTTTTATGCATAAGCAATTCATTATGAAAGAATGAATTCAGTCACTGTAAGCTTTTTAATTACTATGGTATGTTTTTACTTGCTCACCTGTACATTTGGATTGCTGGTGTTGTAGCGATCCGTCACTCCAAGATAGATATCGATTCCTCTTCCACTAGTTCTTGCTTGACCTGAATAACTATTACAACAATACAGGAATAACATATAGGAATAAAAGTGTTGAACCACCAAGAAAGATAAAAGTTCAGTTTTGTTTTTGTTCTGCGATATGTAAAATCTAAGAGTGTTAGCGATTCACAGCAGACTTATTCTACTGGATATCATGGACGGTCTACTGAAATGGTATGGACTTGGAGTTGATTCTCGGTCTGGCCAGACCAAAGACAACACTCAAAACTTTTCTGCTTGACGCTCAGCAGTAAATGAGACAGTGCGAAGCTTTCGTCGCAGGTAGCATAGACAGGTTAGCAAAGGGTAGCTTGACTCAAAAACCGAAAAGTCACTCCGCCGCTGTCTTCTGACCAAGGCAACTTGATTCATAGAAATATAATTACAATTACTTTGAAATGGGCTTGAAATACTGAACAGCAGTAAATTAATGTAGACAACGCAAGACGAAACTGTTTCACTCTATTGGAGCTCATCAAATGCGTACTGTGCAAAGTAATCAGCTTTGATAAAGGCTACAAATAATAGTCCAAAGTTTTATGTTTGTGGAGCTTAACACTTTTTACCTAAAGCAATGAGCTGCGGTCACCACATACTGCTCCCCGACCAACGAACCTCCGCAGGTTCCTCTTGCTGACGAAGTTGCTAATCCTTGTCCTATACATAACCAGCAAAAAATTATTTTTGCGTATAATAATGTAGAAAAATAATTTGAATCTAAAAACTATTTAAATGAGTATAGAACGCGGTCAGCCGGTAAAGTGCGGTGGGTAAATATAGCATTTAAAAGAAGAAGTCAAAAAGCAACTAATAAACTTGATAAACTCAAAATAATTCAATCAAAGTCCCTATCCGTTTAAGCGGAGAGAAAGTTCGGATCAATTGATCATTTGTTGAACGCTAAACAGCTATTTCATTTGTTTGAATTTTTTGCGTGTTTCAGAAACTCGTTGTTAACAACACTCTTCTGTCTAAATTGGGAAGTCTGGGAAAGAGTCCGGGCAGCGTATTTTTGATGTGTACCCTTTATTTTAGCACTTCGATTTGCCAGCTATCTCTCAGGTTGCATCGCTGCCCGGACCCGAACTCTAATGCAAGGTTCTGAAGAAAAAGAACAAAAGAACACTGCGTGTATACGACGCTGTCGAATCGTCAAAATGACTTACAACTCAAGTTAATGAGAAAAAAGCGATAGATTTAAATATGAGGGTACACTTCGTTAAAATGCGCCCGGGCAAGCCAAATGCGCGGACAAAATATAGCCAACGAATCGTTGCAAAGCTGTTAGGTTTGTTGAAAAAAGTTTCTAAAGCGTAAATGGTCCGCAAGTATTACCTTACCAAGTAGTTACACGCTTCGCCGTGCGATACAACATATTTGCTTTTACTGTAGTTACTGTATACTATGACGAAGATTTGGTTTTAATGTGAAAAAAAACTTAATGCTAGCAATTTACCGTAAGGCCTATTTAATGTAAGACCTGGAATACACAGAGCGTGAAATTGTGAGCGTAAGAGCGTATCTTTAATTTATTTTAATCAACTGGCTATTTGTACGCTGGTAAGACGTTACGCAGCGCATACCGAATTTCTAAAAAAAAAAAAAACAACTAAAAAAAACGATTGAATGCTCACGATTTTACGCCTAGTGTAAACCGTGCTTGTTGATCATAAAAATCAACATTGCTCTACAGCAATCCTAAGAATTAGCACGACAATTGTGGAAGTCAATAAATCATTTAAGCATTAAAATAATCTGCTGTGCAGAGTTCAGAGATCCTGTTCAGGTTTAAGCCGGACTGTAGTCACGTGCGGTATTAATATCATACTCTAATCTAATCAAACAAGAAATCAGAAGCTTATCATATTTTTGTGCTATTGGTAGTTGAAAAATAAACTTTACCCAGAGTGTCGATAAATGCCATCCAAGGCCACTCTCCTTCTCTTGACGCGTCTCTACCGTTCAGAATTAATCCCGTAAATGGGTTTATTTCCTCGAAAAAGTCAATCTCTGATCTTGCATTTTTAATGCCGCAATCTGCAAAATCAGTCAGCATGTAATCTGACAACACTGCAAACGTGAAATTAGAGTTGGGCGCTAGGTACTTTTAAAGTACCGGGGATACAGTTACTTGCATGTAAAGTACTGTCGGAACCAGTACTGTTAAGGAAACGTACCGTGGTACTCGCTGCGGTACTTGATAAAATGTTTTGAACTCAACAGTCATCTTAAAGATACGACTTCTTTTTGTCACTGAAAAGGTTGGCTTATATCAAAAAACTAAAGTAAAATACAACAATGCCCTACATGTGGACAACCAAAGTTCATTAATTGTTATAAGCTTTCAATAACAACAGCATTTCAAAATGGCTATTGCTTAAATCTATTTTACTCTCTTTTTTTTGCGATAAATCCCTTCAACAATTTTTTTTATTCCAAATCAATTTGACTTTGAGTCAAACTTCATCACAAATAACTCCTGAAAGTTGGAGTTGCAAAGAAAACGGGAAGTTTCCAAATTTTGAGGTTTTCCAAAGTCACTTTCCAAAATCTAAGCATTTTTTGGTCAAAATTTAACTAAAATGACGTCACAAGACGTCATTGTGACGTAAATACTTTTGACTTGGGCATTTCATGATTCAGTACACAAACCCATGTACAAAATTTGAACCGTCTGTAACACCATTGAGAAAATGATGTCAGTTTTCAAAATTATAGCCGTAAAGTCACAATAATGACGTTATCAACTCAAAAGTAATTTTTCTGAATAATCTTTGTGAACACCAATCCGCATGCCAATTTTGGTGTTCCCATGACTTTTAGTTTAGAAGGTAGGCAGGGAGACATTTTAGCATCCACCCCCCGAGTAAAATGCGTAGGTCAAATACCCCATACAAAATAGGGTTAAACTAGCCCTTTTGAGCTTCAGGATATCTTTCCCTGTGAAAAACACCCGCTTAACAGCGACGCTCAAAGGCAGTGCAGGGTTAGATTTAAGGAAAAATTTCCCAAGTGCTTCGTGCTCAAAGCATGGCACATTTAGAAATCTCTCCGAAGGCTGCTTTAAGTACTGTGGCTCTCCTCGATATTAATCGTACTCTGAGCAGCTGTAATGGTTTAATGCCCTTAGAAAAATCAAAAAAATTCATTTAGTTTTTCATCAACCTTAAGTCGCTTCCTGCGTCAGATCAATCTTCTGCGCCAAACAAGCTTTCCACCAGGCTTATGATTTTAGTTTTTAGCTCTAGGTACGGGCAGTTTTTAATTGTAGGAGAAACGCGTCTTTTATCGAAAATCAGCCTCGTCTTATCGAAACTCAGCGTACTCCACAGAAAGAAAATGTCCTGGACCTTTCCCCCTTTGATTAACTTTACCAATATCGTTTGCAGGAAAAACTGGCTGATTCGGACTCGTTTTTGTTTTTGGTAGTCATCTATTATGAGCGTAAGTATATTTGTTTTTCTACCCTCTGAAGCGTTTTCATTCGAAGATGCACAGTAGCACATGGCTACGGCAGCAGAAGTGTCCGTCCCGCCATCCAATATTTTACAGTTTAAGTCTGGGTACGGCTACCATGAATTAATCATCCACTTTAGCCCAAATTTTTTTTTCAACTCACAAACTATGGTCACTGCGTGGTAGAGTTGTAAACGGGCCGACTACTTCAGATGTGAACCCGGCCCGAACCCAAAAACTAATTTGAAGCCCAAATCATGCCAGCAAAAAACCCGAAGATAAAGTCATATCGGAAAAACGTAAGCGTTTTGCCAAGTTATTTTGATTATGTTTTTGTGCACCTAAGACAAAAAGCACGACTCAGGCCCGAATTAAGCCCGAGATTTTGTTAACTTTAGGCCCGAACCTGACCTGAAAAGCCCGGCCCGCATTGCAATACTCTGCTTGGTGATAAAATTACGAAAATGCAAATAGTGTTTGATCCTACTTGACACGGCTTTGAGTATATTCTCTTGCAAAAGCTCATGCCTTTGCAAATAATTTTATAGCTTTTAGTTTAATTACAATTGAAAGATCAAAATCTATTTAAGGAAATCTTTTGAAATCGGCAAAAAATGTTCTTGCAACAACAATGTTCTCAGAATCGTTTTTTGGATGTCAGTAGCGTGGCAGAGAGACCACAATGTTGTAATTTCAGACAATTAAATTTGATCTCACCTACATTATGTACAGTATAAGTTCACCTTGCAGCTCCTATCCTGATTAAGTTGTTGCGTTCTATCTTTGTTTGCTGAATTTCAACAAGCAGCAACTTTAGTAGGGAATTAAAATGCCAAAAATCGACCAAAAAACTTGAAAAAATGTCGTTCATAAGCGGGTGCATGTTCGTTTTTGCTAAACTTTTAATTTTCAAAAATTATAAGCACTTCCGTCGCGCTGCTTTCCCGCGAACGAAGAATGAAGTTGGAATCACTCAATCGTCCAACTGGTACTGTGTAGCAAAACTTAGCGAGCATAAGAATATGTTTACGAACTGTACCGTGAAAAGCATATTCATTTATACAATTTCTGTCCTTTCAAAATTTCGTGATGTCTTACTGCAAGATACGTATTAGTCAAATCACTAAGTCAACCTGGCTTTACGCAATAATCAAGCAGTCTACTTCATCTTACAGGGTCGACATTCAGGATAGTTTCCATCCTCGTTTGGCTGCACCACGTTCACTGCGTGCCACGCTTCATCATCACCGCAGATCCACTCAGCACTACCGGTTTGTAATTCATAGCTTCAGAAAAAACAGTGGATTAGCTAAACGTAAAACATTAATCTACTGTGTGAACTTTTTTGATTACAAGGATACTGCAATAATAAAAAATCAGTGATCGGTGCAGTGAGTCTACAATAAAATGGGTACAAGCCCAAATGAATTTATTCTCGTGCACTGTTTTTTAAGATTCATGATGTTTAAGTTCTGTGTCCATTAAAAATTGGCAACATATACTATGGTGCAAAACTTTATTTACTATCCACGTATACAGTATTATTATGATACCAGGAGAGTCGAAATTAGTGTAAAATAATGTTTAACTTAAACGGAGAAAATATGTGTGTAGCACTAAGTTTGATCAGAATTACTAAAGCTATACGAAACATAACTGAACCACAAAAGCAACGCTCCTTTTTTTTCACTATTATCAATCTTATTCAAATATAGAATCATATGACTATAAAATGTTAAAAGCACAACATTCTGTTTCGTCCTTAGGACTCATCATGTACTAGTCAGCACCTGACGAGTCCTTAGGACGAAACAGACTGTTGTGCTTCTAACCGTTTACTGTGATTTTATAGTTATATTTTGCTCTGATTTTACTTTGTATATCATCGAGCACTGTTTCAGAAGATTGACTATGAACAATTTTCTAGAATCATGTGAATAAGATTGGCAATGGTTCAAGAATACAATAAACCAAAACATTTCTGGTTTAATTAAATATGCTTAATTTAATATTGGCTTTGACATATCTTGATCAAATTTTCAACTACTTGTTGCAATTGCTATTATTAAATAAGACCACTAATCTTACGAAAAGCCATCGTCCCTCAAATTCTTTAAAAAAAGATATAGATATATCTTTATCAAATATCTACACTCACTATTTATTGATGCATGGTATGGTTAAGGTTGAATTGTATGGTCTTTCTTCCTCTTCAAAAACTGGAGGATTAATTCGTGGCAAACCGAGCAATTCGTCAGGTCGTGGACAGTATTTTACTGTAATTAAAGAATTGCAAAATACTTTGAGATCAGAATCAACTTGGATATCATTTATGAAAGACAGGAGGGCAACATAACAAAATAATGCTTAGGTGCGGTATAAAGACACCCACTAGCCATAATGGATAAGGTTGCAATAGAAAACAAGAAAATGGGCAATGTAGATCATTTATACAATGTTATTTTTTCGAAAAGTTTTCGTGTCGTATATGTTTGCTTCGAGATAGGCTGATAGTAGAAAGTGAACTAGTTTTACGCATATAGACAAATTTATATAGCTAGACATTGTGATTAGTGTCTTATTTTGCATGTAAATAACAATAAAACTAAAAATGATAAAAACTCCAATAGCAATGAGCTATATTTTATGGTTTGCGTGAATTTCTTAGTTGTTGACTAAGTTATTTTTCTTTTTTTATTATTTTGTGGCCTCGAGCGCGGAGGTTTTCTGAAAGTTTAGATTGTCGGACAATATAGAGACTTTGATACTGATTGCACGGCAGTTTTATTTTTATTCTTTTTTTAATTTTTTATTGTGACCTCAAGCGCGAAGGTTTTCTAAGAGTTTAAATTGTCGACCAATAAAGAGACTTTGGTATTGATTACACAGCAGCTTTATTAAATTTGATTAAAAACGGCAAATTCTCATTTAAAACATAAGGGATGTAAAAACAGTAAAGCTTAATTCGAGATCTGTTTACACAATTTTGACACTTTTTGCTGTTTTTAATTGTATGTCTTCATCAATGATGCAAGTAGCTGAGCCCAAAGCGTTTAAAAGTTACTGTTTTTAAATAGAAAGTTTGTCTTTGGCAAATAAAAACCAAATGCAATACGAAGTGATAAATACAGGACGTATATAATACAAAATTCGTAGTGAACTTTTACAAGCTCTTAAACCCTATAATATACAATTTACTGACAATAGCATGACCATAATAAATGTCCCTGATTCATGTCTTATTGCTTAAACACTAAACAGGAAGTGACGGAGCGCAAAACAGCGAAAGTTGCAAGTTTAACCAAATACGAAAATTTAAAGAACTCAACAATTTGTGGGGTACCTCTGGCACAATATATTAGCTTACAGTAGGTTCTCTGCCCCGTGAAAAATGTCCTGCAAATTTTTGCTTCCTTCACGTAATAACAAAATTTCCACTATCTCAATTGTTGTCACCAGGAATATAAATTAAATGAAGTTTATTAGTTCAACTGGTGGGGCAGAAAACTTTTTTGCCAACGTTTCGATAGGCTATGCTCAAGGCATGTACTACCTATCTTCGTCAGGGCTAGAATGCAAACTTGAAAAATCAGCATACGATGATGCGAAAAATTACGTCACAAGTGAATCATATGTTGACGCAAAAATTATAACAAATTGGAAGCGAAAAACTGACAGATTGGCGGAGCGTGAAAAAACAATAATATTACGTCATGTGGTTTGAAGTAGAGTGGCCGAATAAATGCTAGGGAACTTGTCATTTTGCTTATCATTCATAGTGTTGGGAATTTGGTTAATGAAATACGACTCGATAAAACGGCGTTTTGTGAAGTCAAGTTCGAAATCTAGAATTTTAGCGTTGGTCCAATCCATGGAATGTTTGTCGTCAAAAACATGTTTAGTTAGTGCTGACTTATCGAATCGTAGATGCCGAATGTCTGCTAAGTGTTCTTTTTTACGGATTGAAAAACTGCGTTTTGTTTCGCCAATGTACGAGAAGTCGCAGTCATGGCAGGGAATTTGATATACTGCTTCTTGTCGCATATTAGGGTCCACTGAGTCTTTGTGATGAGCGAGTTTCTTGCCAATGGTGTTGCACGGTTTTAATACGGTTTTAACATTATGGTTAGACAAACAACTCCGTATTTTTTCTGTCAATCCGGGGTAGTATGGTAAAATGGCAAAGCCTTTGAATTGTTGTTCTGTGCGGTTTGAAGGTTTCTTGATGAGGGCCGTGTTTGGGTACGAGTTCAATTTTAAAGTATCTTTTACGTGCTTGATTTCATCTTGACGGTTCTTCGTGGTAGAGCAAAGAGCATTGGCCCGGTCAATTAGTGATCGTACAACGGATTGTTTGTGTTCCAAAGGATGGTCAAATCGAAAGTTTAAATATCGGTTGCTGTTGGTTGGTTTTCGGTAGACTGATGTGGAGAATTTGCCATGTTGATTTCGTCGGACCAATGTGTCTAAAAAAGGAAGTGTGTGGTCGGCTTCTTTTTCGATTGTGAATTTGATTGAGTTTTCAATCGTATTTAAATGATCCAAAAAATCTTCAACCGAGTTTTTGTGGATTATGACGAAGGTGTCGTCTACATAGCGTTTCCAGATTTTTGGTGGCGAGTGGAATGTCTTTCAACATCTTCCACGATTAGGTTGGCGATCACAGTGGAAACGGGGGAGCCCATTGCCGTGCCAAAAATTTGTTTGTAGTGTTTTCCTCGAAAGGTTAAGTTGGTAGCATTTAGGCAAATTTGAAGGCCTTTGCAAATATCCTCCACTGACCAAGAAGTGATTTCTTCCAAATTGTCCAAAGCTTCTAAATTATTCAAATTGTCCAAAATGACAAGTTTCCTAGCATTTATTCGGCAACTCTACTTCAAACCACATGACGTAATATTATTGTTTTTTCACGCTCCGCCAATCTGTCAGTTTTTCGCTTCCAATTTGTTATAATTTTTGCGTAAACGTATGATTCACTTGTGACGTAATTTTTCGCATCATCGTATGCTGATTTTTCAAGTTTGCATTCTAGCCCTGACGAAGATAGGTAGTACATGCCTTGAGCATAGCCTATCGAAACGTTGGCAAAAAAGTTTTCTGCCCCACCAGTTGAACTAATAAACTTCATTGAAAATTTCCACCAATTAGTTTTAATTTTCTTGGCATCGATGCATTTTTAGAGTTAAGTTTTTAAGATCCTATGTATTCTTTATAAATATAGGTGTTACAAACGATAAAGTCTTTCTAACCCGGTCTTGCGATATGTGTCAGTTTTCCAAACCGTTTGTCTTTTAAGCTTAATTCATAAATTTTGAATATCTGCTAAGACTTGCCAATCCGAACCGTTTTGTGTTTTCTGCAGGGCAACGATGCGTATTATTATAGCCAACTTCAATAACATGTAGGAGAGCTATGCCAAATTCTTCCAATCCCTTTTTCCTTCTCACAACTGAGCACTTGATTTTCTTGATTTTTAATGGAATGTATTATTATATTGAATTAAAGAAAAAATACAGAACAAAGTAGTCTCAAAATACGACGTAAGGGCCAATTCAGGGCCTTTCTTCCAATCTATAAGACTGTCCCCTCACAGTCAATAGTCAAATCCATAAACAAGAACGAATAGGAAGGGTAGGGTAAGGGTCGCAAAACGCAATTGACCCAAGTTAAGCAGCGTTTAACTTGTCTCACCAAAAACTGATACTGTTCACTTCACTCATTTTTGTCACTACTGAGTTTTCAGGCCCAAAGTAGGTTTAAATAGTTCCAAGTAGTAAAAAACACATGGGATTGCCTATTGTCTAGCATCAAAGGCCAGAAATTAACAAACAAAGACTGTCAGCTGCTAGTCTACAGCTGCCAGTCTACACAAATAATGCACAAAAAGAACACGATTCTAAATACAGTCTAATTAGCGTTTTGAAGGTTTTTTGAAGATGCGCCTTTGAAGATGAGCTAATTAGCAGCTTGTTTTTTAACAAAGGGCAATAATTACTCATTAATTTAATTTAAACACCGATTAGACAATGACAAATAATCTTTTCAATTTAAGTCACAAGATTGCAAAATTCAATAATTAATCAGACACAAATGCACAAACAAAGATTTAAAATTGGGTCTTCAGTCATTAGTTGAAAGCGGGGCAGATTATTTTTAATGATTTTAACAAAAGGTTAGAAGTTACATAGCAGATTTGGAACTTAAACTTTTTTCACAACAGTTAGTTAGCACTTCCTCACCTGTCTGCTTTGCCATTAGGCTAGTGTTTCATCAGCATCTGAATTCACACATAGCCTATCCTGGCAGCCCACCCGAACCTTCAAACCACACACGAGGGCAATTTCTGCACTTGCCATCGTACCCTCTTCTCAGATTACTCTGATCAAAGTCTGACAACATCACACTGGCACTCCACTTAGCTCAACCGCATTGCGCTAGCATCACTAAGCATGGACATCATATATGACATTATATCAGCAATTTACCACCATAGTACGTTATATGCATATTTCAAACTTGTTTGTTATCATCAGGCGTACATAACTAAATAAATGCCTATTACAAATTTTGAACCCCCAAAGCCAAAACTAACCTACTTGTCGGTAACCGGTAAAGCAAATTGCTATATACAACGCCAGTCAACGGTTGAGCTAAGTGGAGTGCCAGTGTGATACTGGTCGAGAATCCTCTTTCTGGTGACCTTGTTGTCAGACTTTGATCAGAGTAATCTGAGAAGAGGGTACGATGGCAAGTGCAAAAATTGCCCTCGTATGTGGTTTGAAGGTTCGGGTGAGCTGCCAGGATAGGCTATGTGTGAATTCAGGTGCTGATGAAATACTAGCCTAATGGGAAAGCAGATATGTAAGGAACAGCTATCTTACTGTTGTGAAAAAAATATCGGTTAGTTTTTTTAATTTTTGTGAAATGTGTGTCATTATTGCTGTGACAACTAAACCATATTGCTTTTACGTAGTTCAGTGTAACTATTCCGAATTCAGAAAAAAATGTTCAAAAAAATAGGGGAAACTTTTATAAAATGCATGGAGCCCTAAAAAATGAAAGCGGGTTGGTTGAGCTTGTAATGACGAAATAAAAGCAAACAATTGTGGGACATTTTACCAGAGCAATACTGCAATTTGCTTGCAGTGTCTAGTTTAGTGTGCTGTGCCTCGAAATTCTTCCTGTTTTTTAAAGTGTAAAATCTTTTACGTCCTGTTTCCTTTTCCGTAAAAACATCATTATCCAAGGACTTAAAAACTATACAAATATGCATGCGCTGTGTTAAAAACTAAAATTTTTTCAAAACCTGAAATATTTTATGCCAATGATTAATCAAACATGGTGTCATAAGCAGTAGCTTTAACGACTAAAACGTGATTGTTGATTTCAAAACTTGGCGTGGAAAGCAAAATTTTTCATTTCTTAAGCAGCATGTTGTTGGGTTGGAAGAGCAAGAACTTTAAAATAGGAAACGAGGAGATCACGATCATTTATTGCTCAGCAGGCTACCCGATCAAAATCGTAGTAGTGGTAAAATCCACAGTTGTAAACGGGCCGGCTACTTAAACTCCAAACTGGGCCCGAAACCAAAATTATAGGCCCCGAAAAAGCCCGTAAGTTAAGTTGTCTAAAAACATATACGGTTAAATGCTCTTTTTCTTTGAATAACATTATAGTTTGTTTTGACTACGTAAAACTGCCAACTGATTATTTAAATAAGATTCTATTTGTAAAAGACACTCCTGATGATCGCGATTACAAACGAAACAAACCTTAGGGTTTTAAATTTTTAATTTTTGACTTGTACAGGTACTGTGTTATGCTATGATATTGATTATTATTGTTGAATTGTATTGCAACATTAACGGTGCTAATAGTCGTGTTGATGCTTAAATGAAGTCTTCATTTAGTGTTGCAAAGTTATTTGGATCATGTTTTTATAACACCTAAAACACAAGAGTCAAGACAGGTATCAGACCTGAATAAAGTCCGAATTATTGTTAACCTTGAGCCCAAAACCCGGCCCAAACTGACCCGAAAAGCTCGGCCAGACTTACAAAACACAAACTCTGGAAAAATCACCAAATTTGAAATGTAACGTTTACTTTTAGATGTTTTTACGTTTATTATAATTTACACTTGATTCATGCAAATACATTTGCATTTCGAGAAACGAATTTAGTTCGAAAATATATATATCTGCAAAAATATTCTTTCAAAATTAACACAAAATAAGACAAGATTAATTTACAACAAGCATACAGAGGGCAGACTATTGGTAACGGTTATCTTAAGCAGACTTAATGTTTTTTAGTTCTCAAAACTCACTCATGGCAAACACACGAAGACCACGGTCAAACAACGTTAAAAATAAACTTAGCAACTTTGTTATCTGTCTGACCAAGATGTTGCTATGAATGTAAAGTTGCATTAAAGAGGAACAAAAGCCCATTTATAGTAGCCAAAAAATTAACTGAACAATGAATCTTACTGTGACAGGTAGGAGGAGGAGTGCTCCATTCTCCAGTAGCGGTGCAAATACTGACCCCCTCTCCTTCCATCCGGAACCCCCTGTCGCATTCGAATTCGATTTCGTCTTCGTACTCGAGCATTTCCTTATTTGGTATTCGTGCAATGCTGCCATTGCCAGGTGCTTGCATAATTTCATGACATTTCACCCCTGCAAATGCGATATCATTAAATACAGCAAAATACTGCAGAGTTTAGTCGAGCAATTAAACTAATTGACCAGTTAACTATTATTGCTTAAAGTAAGACTTTACGTAATTTTAGTTAGTTAATTGCCTAAAGATTTTTTAAATGATTGCTACTATATATCGACTTCAATTTCATCAGCATTTTTGGCAACAGCCGAATGTGTCACATTGGTTAGTACTAATCTATAATGATAAAAAAATGATATGCGATAAAATAAACAGAATGTTAAGAACAAGTATGTACTCCAACCAAGGCCTGAGAGAGAAATTTTTCCAGGGGGTACGAAGGTCGATGCCCGGCTACCAAATCTCTTCCGAAAATTGGGTAAAGCCAAAAAAAGGTCTTCTCTGAAATTTAGTCCGATTTTTTGCCCAAAATTAGGTGAAGACCAAAAAAACACTGAGTACGGGCCCCTCTAGGCCCGGTCCCGGGTACGATGTACCCCCTGAACCCCCCTTTCGTAGGCCCTGACTCCAACTAACACAGAAAAGTGCAGTATACCACATAGTATTTTATATTACTAAAAAAAATTTCCTAGCACGTACTGTAAGTTCGGTAATAAATTTTGTAGCCAGTTTTTTCTATGGTAAGATCAGATATAAAATGAAATCGCAGGGCATTTGAACCAAAAAGAATCCAACTTCCGTTTTCCGGAGCTATACTTCCACAATATCTATGTTCGTTTCCATTGTCATCGGTTATCTGCACAGCAAAAAATAGTAACCTTATAACATCAGATATCAGAAAAAGTTACACTTACAATGATTGGCAATCCTTACGAAGGATAATCCTTAAGTTTACAATGTGATTGTTTCACTACTTGCACTTAAGATTGAAAAGTAGCGTGCTATAACTAAAGTTTTTTTAATTTAGCTGTTATGTTTTTGACGTTTGCTGGCCAGAGATTTTAATATTTAATCGTTTGTGTGCTATTTGACCTAAAGGCTATCCAGTGGTGTAAAGTAACGAAATACTTTTACTTGAGTAGATTACTTGAGTAGTTTTTTTCGGTAACGAGTACTTTTTTGAGTAGTTTTTTTTTAACTACTTTTACTTTTACTTAAGTACTTTTAGTCTGAAGTAACGCTACTTAAGTACTTTTTATTTGATAAAAGTACAAAGTAGTTTTAAAGTTTGAGACGCAATGTTGACTGCACTTTGACTAAGGGCATCTGCAGTCAATCATTCGTAAACGCGCAGTCAGGCTATTCTCTATTGGTTCTTTCTTTCTTTAAATTCCACGCTTGACTGCGTTCATGTGCTTTTGAAAACGATTGCATTTTTTCTAATGAAGTACTGGTAAACATCGACTTCTTAATCAGGACTTGGAACCAAAGCTCTACCGAATAGTTAGCCTGCAACGTTATAGGTTAACCTTACCATTTTAACATCAATAAAAAGCAAACGAATCGTCAGTTTTCCTGAAGTCATGAGTAGAGTTAGGAGGTTAGGGTGCATTTACAATCGGGCTGTTCGTAATTAGGGTGAAAGATCCATTCCCGTTTTGCTGTTTTGTAGGACTGGAGGATTAGGCAATTGCAGAAATTTATTGATAAGTGGAGATATGAGATCCTGGCAGGAGCATAGCCAAAAATTTGCACTGGGAAAAGACTAATTCAGAGGCTGGAAACTACCTCAAACGATCTTATCCCAGATTTTGATCGGTTTTCACGCAGATTGAGTCGGTTTTACATTGGTTTTACAGTCCAAATTTAGGCGATCTCCAAAAACAAAGGTCTTCAAAATTTTTTTCTGGCGAACTACAAAGTTTTAACAATTCAAAAAATACTGCTGTCCTCGAGCCGAGGACAGGCATTTTTCGAGGATTTGAGGCTTCGACGCCAAGGACTTTAAAATGTGTCCTCGAGACCAAGGACGTCCTCAAGGACTCCACTTCTGCTGAGTAGCACTAGCACTGTAGCAGTAAAACTTCATCATTGAGTACTAAACTGATGAAATGTTAAGTTTCTCTGTTCTTGAGAACAGTGTCTTGCAGTTTGAGAGCCTGGGGTTGAACTGATAAATATGCCGACAAGATTGTAGGGCCTAGTGGTTAGAGCATCTGTATATCTGGCTGAAAATTTGGGTTCAAATCTGGTCCAGTCAAGCCAAAGACTTAAAAATAGGAAGCCTACTGCAAACTGTATTCACATCTTCCTGCTTGACTTTCTGCATTGAAGGTGATAATGTGCTGCTCAGTGCTTACACCTTTGTGTGGTAGAGAGGTGGCAGCTTGCCTCAACGACCCTAATATCACTCTGCGGTTTCCTGGTCAAGGCAACACGGTGAATAAATCAGTAAAACTGAAAACAAACATGGTGGAATTCAGGAATTGCATGATAAACTTTGTCTAAGCAGGCAGCAGGTTTTCTAAAGTGCAGCAAGTAAATTGAATTGGAATTAAATTAAGCTGCAGTCTAACCTATTAATGCTGTGACAAAACACTGGTATCACTATTAATCAATGAATGACTGTGCTTCACTCACAGTTTCAGTTATGTTTCTATCGGTTTCTATCTGCCTTCACATGTCGTGAAATAAAATCAATTAAAAAAAATTCACGATAATTTTTTTTTCTTTAATCCAAAAAAAGTTTATCGCAGACTATTGAATTGCCTTTGGTGCGTGACTTTTGGCGCTCCCTGTGGATACAGTAGGCTTGATTGATTGATGCATTTTTATCCTTCTTTCACGAGAAAGCGACGGTGGCGCTATCCTTTGGTAGAATCCGCGCCCGCTTAGGAGTTAACAATTTCTAAGTTTTCCGGTTAACTTTTGACTTCTTTCTACATAAATTTGCTGCTTGTTCAAAGCCACTAAGCAGAGATAATCATCGTAAACCGTCTTATCCAAGGACGCAACAACGTGACCAGGGTGCGAGTTGAACCCATGATCATGCGATCAGGGTCGTCGTAAAAACGAGGTCTTTACCCTGCTGGCCACGCTGCCGACACTCTAATAAGGCACTTCCGCGGTGTTTTTACTTTTTAGCATAGGTGGGCACAAGTCCGTTAATCGTTAATCCGTTAACAACGAAGCTAACTTTTTCATTAACTCGTTAATCCGTTAAAAAGTTTTTTCATGTTAACGGACTAAATTAACTTCTGTTAAGTGCTGTTAACGGACTAAAGTAACTTCCGTTAAATTCTGTTAACTTCCGTTAAGGTTTTTATCGTTAATATCATGCAGCTTCGTTTTGCATTTGAACTTGTTTTTATCTTGAAATTAGATTAAACTGTCAAATGTAACTTTCAAAACACAAAAAGACCACCATAGCAATAGATATTTCCTTACAATCAGCTCAACAGCGTCAATACGTGTTCTAGAAGCGAGTGAATAAAAAGAAATGTAAAGTACACGCAAAATGTTAACGGATTAACGGACTTTATTAACTTCCGTTAATTAAAGCCAAAAATAACGGATTAACGTTAACGGAAGTGTGAAGTTTGTTAACGGACTAGTGGTTAACGAAGCTAACGTTTTGCCTTAACTTGCCCACCTATGCTTTTTAGCATATAAATTTAACAATGGCAGTTAATGAGTATTTGAGCAAATATTTTATGAATTGATTCCTTGAATACAGTAACAAAAAACTTGCATTATTAATGTTTCATTACTTCTTAAGATAGCGAGGGGTTAGAAAATCAAGCGCTTGTGGCAGTGATGTGAAGGTAGTCGACCAGTTGTCATTGATCAATTGAATAGTTTGCTTATTTTGCGTGAATACTTTCAGAAATACTTCTACTTGAGTAGTTTTAAAATGACTACTTTTTACTTTTACTCAAGTACTTTTTTTGGTCAGTACTTTGTACTTTACTTCAAGTAGTTTTTTTGTCAGTAACAAAACTTTTACTTGAGTACAATTTTCGAGTACTTTTTACACCACTGAGGCTATCTGACCTAAAGAAAAGTTTTTCGCATTGCTTGTTTTTAAGTAGGGCCGTTCTGGCAACTCTTCCCTAAGCTTCCGCACTAGTAGCCTTTTGGCCAGATAGCACGCAAACGATTAAATAAACTTTTCTTTCCATAAAATACTTTTGTCTTTTTCAAACAAAATAAAAATTATGGTGCTATAATAGCTTCGGCAGAATAAAAGTGGGAAAGCGAAACGATAAACGATGCGAATTCCCGATAAAAACAAAGCTTAATGAGGAATGGTTTTCGATGATAACGATGGTAATCACGCGTAGTAAATCCTATGCAACATATCAGCAAAGCATCGGGTTAGCAATCAAAAGATTAATGGCTCTTCGGTTTGATTGATGTACTGACAATGCATCGTTGTGTTCTTCGAAAAGGCAATGCTCAATATCTATTGGAGCTAAGCATGCAGCATATTCGTTGTGATAGTCTCAGCTTGATGAAATATTTGCAAACAGAACTCAAAAAAGGATGCTTGACAATGATGTGGTTAGACAGACGCGGATAGCTTGTGGTTCATGCACAAATATTGGTCATGAAAAATGAATGGTATTACAATAGCATAATTGATTATACGCAGTTCGACTTTTGATAAAAGACTGCTGGTGAGATTTGGGATACGCTCTAATTAATGAGATAGCAAGCGTTTTTTGTTGTTATTTCTGGTGTTTCATCCAAGTACAAGTTGAAGATTATTCACAAAGAGGCTCAAGGTACCTCAAACTATCAGCGAATTAATAATCTTAGCGATTATCTAAGAGCAATCTTTATGAAAAACATATTTATTTAAGCTGAATATTTAGAGGTGTCAGAGCTTCAATAAAATGGGAACACTACCACAAATTAATTACCGTATCAAAGTTATACCAGGAAATGAGACTTTTTAGCTTTGCAGTTCAAAAAACAAAACCTTGTCAATTAAAACACAATCGCGTATGACACACCCACACTTTTATAAATTTGTTTCAAAAACATTTCATTTACAAAAATATATACTGTACAGTAGTAAAACCTTTTAAAAGGCAAATTAATCTTGCATGCCCATGCAATGTTTACCTACCTGTAACCAGTCATAGACACATCCTTCCTCATAATGATCTTCAATTTCAAACATTTCATCAAATCTTACATCCATTATTATACCATACCCAGCCTAAACAACAACATTATACAAAATTACATGAAAGAATTTTCAAAAAAAGTCACTGTATTTAAATAAAAGCCGTTTTCTGGGGGAGATAAGGGGCATTTTTGTCCGGTGATTTTGTTTTCATTGAACAAGGCTGATGGTTAAAGTTTTACTGAAACATCTTGCTTAGTGTAGTATTACAATTTACAGTAAATTACTACTTTAACCGTACTAAATTATTACAAATTATTGTTCGGTAAAATCCTATTTCAATAAGATTTACTTACTCCTGATGATTCCGAAACAGACAATTGGGTTTTAGACGATTTTAATTTTAATGTCCTATTAAGCTATAATATTGTGGTAATCTATTGTGATATTTGCTATTACCCTTCGTTATCGAGCACTTCTTGAAACCCTGATATCAGCCACAGACAAGAATAACATTTAAAGCCTTATATTTAACCATTTATAAAAGGGAAGATGACCGCATCCGTATGTGGTCAATCGTACAAGTGTAGCTGAAGCATGTTTCAGATTGAACAATCGCAAAACCGTATCTCTGAAGCATCGAAATGAAGCTCATCAAGTTAAAGAAGGCAATTTTGTACTCGACCTACTAATGACAAGATTACAAACGAGGCAAGCATTATGAGCGCAATGCTTTGCCAAAGTAAGCATTTACTTGAAGAGTAGTTTCACAGTCGGAGAGTTTTCCATAACCTTTCGGAAAGTCGATTGATTCAACAAAACCTCCGTCGTTACTGGCTTGAATTTCAGTTTCGCAGTCGGCTGCAACAAAAAATAAATTTAAAAATACGTTTTGCAGTAAGTTAACTACAAATACGGTTTGCGAACAATAATAACGATAATTATAGTTAGTTAATAATTAACAATTATTGCGAAACGTTAGGAATAAAATTAGTCTTTTGGGCAGCTCCAGAGTGATTTCTCAAAGCTAGCCTAGAACACCAAAAGAGCTTCAGAAGTTTCTTAACGATAATTATCTTGATCACTGCTCAATTTCTGGTGTACTGTCATTTTACATGTTTGTAGTTGTTGCGTTTGTTGAGATGTAATACTGTACCTGCTTTGGCGCTCTTTGAGCTTTTTTCATCTTCTTATTACACTTTTATTCCCTTAATATATTTTCGCCACCTTCCAATTACAGTATACCTAATATTTTGCGGTATTTCAAGAGGCGTATGCAATTAATTACCGTGCAATGCTACAGAGCTATAAAGTGCCTCATGAAAAAAACAAATATTAGCAGTTTGGGTATTCCATAATTTATCTGGTTACCGAGGTTTTGAAACAAACAATTGGTTGACGCAGTACCTAACAATGTGTTTTAAATTACAAATTAATTTTGAAGCAATATAATGCAACGTAAGCTTATAATAATTGCAAAAGTTTCTACCCGCCAGCATAGACGCAACTGTCAACACTTATTATAATGGAAACAACATTTCTGTATATGTGACTAAAACACTAAATTATAGTAGACTAGAGCAGAAATGTATGGAGTTATTACAACCAGGATTTTGCTACGGGGGAAAGCTTGAACTCAAAGTTAAAGTTTTTTGTTCAAAAAATTTCTCATTTAAGCGACGCTTGAGCAAACTGGAGCAATTACGCGCCCCCAGCCGCTGGACCATTTTCTGTGATTTTTTGGAAAACATGACAATCTTAACACCATTTAGAGAAGAGTTTTTAGACCCATTTAAAAGACAAAAATTGGAAGTTATTTGCACGAATTAATTTGTCCACCTTCTTCAGCCCCCCCTTACTTACAAGGGAAGTCCAAAACCTGTCAAAATGCTTGCATTTTGGGTTAAGGTAAAATTTTCTACATAACTTGGCTAAGGGGGAGAGATAAAATCCTCTTAGCCTCCTGGTTGCGCAACTGATTACAATGACTGCAACATCTTGACGTCCTTCGTGGTCGACTCCTGGGAAGCCATGTCAACTTCCACTGGCAGTTAGGTGGCCAGAACAACCACCAACCCTGCAGCTCCAATGATATTTCACATTGTAGCTCAAGTCAATTAAGCACAGAGCTGGACAGCGCTGTTTCGAGCTTTTAGCTCTCATTGGCAGCCCTCAAAAGCTCGAAACAGCGCTGTCCAGCTCTGTGCTTAATTGACTTGAGCTACAATGTGAAATATCATTGGAGCTGCAGGGTTGGTGGTTGTTCTGGCCACCAAACTGCCAGTGGAAGTTGACATGGCTTCCCAGGAGTCGACCACGAAGGACGTCAAAATGTTGCAGTTTTGATTTCCGTGGTCACGCAAAGGGGAGTCCTTGTAGTAAGGATAGCCTATGGCTGTCCTTACTACAAGGATCCAGCGATTTTTCACTTGTTTCTAAAGTACCACAAGTGAAAAATCGTTTATTCCCTACTAAGCATCTGCCTCTCTGCAAGCTATTAAGGTTTGCCAGGTAGGCCAAGATGTTTGTTCAGCTGGGAATACTGTACCTTTGAAAAGATAGCTGAGGGCTGCCGATGAGAGCTAAAAGCTCGAAACAGCGCTGTCCAGCTTTGTGATTACAATGAGTTCACCTACCAACACATGTATGCTTATTGGCGTCTAGAGAAAATCCTGGTCTGCATGAACAGTAGTAAGAGCCTCCCACGTTATGACAGAAGTGGTTGCAATAAAGAATTTGATCCCAGTCTTCAACTCCAGAGTATATTGCTTGTTTCAAATCAAAACATTCGTCAACATCTGAAAATGAATAGAAAGCCGCAAATTGATAAAAATGATATGCAGTGGCTTATATTGCATAGTTGAGCAAGTTAATGCAAAACGTTAGCTTTGTTAAACACTAGTCCGTTAACAAACTTCATACCTCAGTTAAAGTTAATTCGTTATTTTCAGCTTTAGTTAACGGAAGTTAATGAAGTCCGTTAATTTGTTAACATTTTGAGTGTAATGTACATTTCTTTTTATTCACTCGCTTCTAGAACACGTAATGACGATCTTGAGCTGATTGTATAAGGAAAAATTCATTGCTATGATGTTCTCTTTGTGTTTTGAAAGTTACATTTTACAGTCTAATCTAATTTCAAGATAAAAATAGGTTCAAATGCACTAACGAAGCTGCGATCGGAAAATCTTTGGAGTTGTGAACAGTTATAATTAATAGACCTATGAGGCTGCATCTTATTATTTGCCACAAAAAAAACTCCTTTCTTCGCTCTCTTCTATAAAACTCGTGCAAATGCGCAGCAAGTGTTACAAGCGCAAACTGGTTTGTACCAGTACGATGAATAAATGATGCAAGAAATTAACGATGAAAACCTTAACGTAAGTTGACAAAATTTAACGCAGGTTAATTTACTAAATTTAGTCCGCTAACATAAAAAAAACTTTTTAACGGATTAACGAGATAATGAAAAAGTAAGCGTCGTTATTAACGGATTAACAATAAACGAATTTGTGCCCACCTACGTTATATGGTAATTTACTCAACATCAACAAAAATTTATGTTTGATTCAGTAGACAAGGTTTTGCAGTACGGTACAACACTGTCCTACTTGCGACAATGTTCAAAACACCGAAAACTTTTGCTGTTGCCTAAAACACCGTAGAGACTTTGTAGATATTTAAACAGACTACAGATGTCTTTCAAAATGTTTTGGTTTAGGGCAGATGATTTAGTTTTGTGTGCCGCAAAAGTTTAAATTTTTGTCAAACCTTGTCGCAGGTTAGGCAATAAATGTGTGACAGCATCATAATTTTAATGCATGGTCATAACCTGACCGAAAGGCACAGATATTCTTACTAGTACCAATACGCCTATCTATGCTCTATAGTAGCAGTTAATTCACTATATCGCATTGGCCAGAAGACAGTGAAAGGACATTGCAATGTACGAGCGGAGCTGCCACTTGTCCGTCTCGTCTACCTGATCGTATATTATAATACGACGTTCACCTTCTTCGGTCCAGTGAGCTTCAAATCCAATCGGTTTGGGTTCTTCATTTGAGTAATCCGACACAAAATCTACCTCCAGTACGTTACCAGATGACTTGAAAACTTGGCCTCTCCTTGGAGCATCCATTGGAAACGCTTTTTCGTTGCCACATAGTCGTCGGTACCCATGCACCTACATTAAGAACAAACAAATTAAAAAAAAAAAACGTTGAAAATGCATTAAAACTTATTGCAAAAATACTTGTTGAATGATTTTTTCATTGCGTTTTATTTGCAAAAAAAAATACAGGTTAAGACAAAACTTTACAAAATAATTCTTTTGTGCAAATTTCAAGACCAAGTTTTTTCGTTTCTTATTTCTTAATGATCATAATTGCTGTTGAGTCCTCTAGTCGCTGCGAATACAAGCTTATTCTTCTTTAATGCGAAATTTTCTGATCCTACATGAGTTTGATAATTTCAATAGCTGATCTCAATCTTTCGACCCTTTTATGAAATTACACTCCAAAGTAACTCAAAAGTACTGTATGAAGTATAATTGTGAGCTGTTCAAAAGTTACAAAGCTTACAGCAGATCGTCACGTGCCACAAAAATACTACGTTATTTTTCATAGCTTCTGCGGTCATATTAGCTCTTTGGTAAATAAAAAAAAAAAGATGATTATTTTCAATATAATCCGGATACTAAGCAGATAGCAAAACGAACAGATTTTGGATGTACTGTAGTATTCCAATAAATCATCCTCACCAAACAATGAATTACTTACTTGGTCATTGCAGGGGCATCGGGTCAATTTGCAAAGTTTTACTGCACAGTAATACTTACTTGTACGTAGTCATAGGCGCAGGCACCGACATCATCTTCATAGGAATCTTCCAGATCAAAAGTGGTGAAGTAAAGGTGAACGCGGTATCCCTCTCTTACTGTGATCCTCCACGTTTTATTGATGTTGTCACCGTAAGGACTTGGGTACTCATCCCCACTTCTGATTGTACCGTAAAGTCCAGTCATTTCGGTTAATTCACCAAAGACAGATGACAGAAACCCAATTACTAGGATAGCAAAAACGTGAAACATCCTGAAAATTTAACGGTTAATCTTGCTAACATTTTTTTCGTAAAGATGTTGTTGTAGTTGCACATTTATCCTCCTGTCGCATAACAACTATTATCTTCGGATATTAGACGCAAACTATTAAATAATCGGCACACTTTTCATTGCAATTGGTACTTAATCCTTGGACGAATTCTTGGAATTCGCACTGTAGGAGTTTCCGATGGCCCAATATTCTCGAGGATATCTTCAAATTCTTGTTCATTGATTTTGCTGCTTCATATCATGTGATTAGGATTGTCGTAAAAACGACTCCTTGACTCTCTTAGTATTGCAACCGATTAATGCTGTTTCTCTTATACTGATAATGCGGTATACTCTAGTTTACAACTGATATGTAAGTTTTTGCTGTAGTTATTTTTTATGTCAATAATACAGTGATTTCATTAGAGCAGTTTTACAAAAAAATACACAAAAAATGATGTCAGAACAAATTTGCTCAATTTTCACGAACAGACATCACGCAACATGCTCCTATTTACCTTGCCAAAAATGGATTACAATGGTTGTTGAAACTTCCGATTATATTTTCTTTTCAGACTAAAAAATATCTTTCTGAAAAAATTTTCTCCAAAAGAGGTGTACAGCTACAAAGCGATACTGAATCTCGTAAATTCTGCAAAATACTATCGAGAACTGATGAACGTTATATAAACTATGTTGTGCTACTCCGATAATGCAATACAGCTAGCATGAGCTAATTTTTTTTGTTTGTTTTGTAAGTTCTTCCATTTCCTTCGCATATATTGTGTTTCTTCATTCATTTAATCACGGAGAGACAAAGAAGTGTAAGCTTGTGTGGTTATTTAGGCTTTGGAATCCCCAGTTGGAATCTAGTATTCATCAAGTCTTCCGATTATACGGTTTTATACTGTATACAGCATATTTTATAAATCTTGATAGAAGTAATCGCCATAACAAGGCATAGTTCCACATTAATACCGTATCGCCTTTGCTCTTGGCACGAACTAAATCAATAAATTGTGGCATTTCGTCAGTAATCTATCGTTATTTCTCCGATGATTTAGCAAAGTTTTTTTCAAATCCAAGAAGATTTTACAAACGTTTAAATTCAAATCATGTTTTAAACGTTGCATCGGTAAATCCAAATGTGGAAAAAAAGGATTCATCCAAAGCTTTCCACAAAAATAGCATAAAATCTACCAAAACTTTAACTTTTTTTTCAAACACGCTCTTTGTCAATGCAGGCACTGTTTCTTGTACCGGTGTTGTGTTTTTAAAAATTTTTTAAACGATAATTAAACAGTTTTTAGCTGACGTATTTTAATACTTTTATCGCTATACTTTCAGCTTTATATTACACTCTTGCATACAATTTCGTTTAATCAAAATATAAATACTTTCGAGTTTGGTATCAAGTTTCTCTCAAAGCTTTCTGTCTTATCAGCTTGGCTATCTGTAATGACTTTTTCCTAAATGTCAGAGCCTACCTAACATGCAAAAAGTACAAGGTAAACCGCAAAAATTAAGTTGCTTGAAGCTATTTACGCGAACTTGGTCACTACAGAGATTAATTTAAAATCTGCTTTGGCATTCTGCATGATATAAGATACAGTTGTCATTTCCTGGCCTCTTCGTTTTTTAGCACTACTACGTCAGAATGAAACATTGCGCTATTTTGCCAATTTGCGATATGTTGCTGGCTGGTTTGCCTAAAAAATACAGTAGGCCACCTGCTCTTAACTAATGCTTGCTGCTCTTTTTGTTACACAATTCAAGACTTGAAACTTTTAAGGTCTCAAGTCATCTACAATAAACAGTAACATGGCTTGTGGAAAGAATTCTTGGTACATTGTTGCAACTTCGATAAATATTTTGGCAGGCATGAAAAAGTTCATCAATGTCAGCTTCCGGAAGTTATTAATCTAATTTTTGGACGTGTGTTGTATCGCCACTGCTTAAAATTATAGCCTACCAGAGTACAGCAAATTATTTTTTGGATCTGAATACTGAGGGACGCGCTTCCTGAACCTCATTAGAGCAATTTGGGGGTGCTAAGGGACTTCAGCTCCCCCACTTAGCCAAATCGCTCAGAAAATTTAACCTCAAAAGGCAAGCTTTGAAACCTGTCTTGGACTCAACTTGTAAGTAAGAGGAGTCTGAAGAGACTGGGTCATTCTATTTCTTTGTCTGGATTTCAAACCTTAGCACTTCGTAAAGCCTACAGCGCGTGGGGTTGACAGGTGGGAGGTAGCCACTTGACTCTAAGACTGAAAGGACCCTTCGCTGTCTCCTGGCCAAAGCAACTTGGTGAATAAAATGTAATTAAGCAAAACGGCTACAAAGTTAAATATTTTAGAAAGGTGTTCTTCGATGTTTGGGATCTCAAACCAGAAATACTAACGTTCTTATGTCATCTTCACGGCGTTACATTCAAAAACATAAGCAATACACTGAAAGCAATTTAATGCAATATGCGCTGAGCTATCTCGACGCGGGTTTCGACCTTGCTCAAGGTCATACTGTACGTGGGTCACAAAATCTCACACATTTGATTTTTTCAATAAGCTTGGGTCGCTTTTATAAAAGGCTGAGGACGACTGGTTTACTTCACCTGATTGTAAAATCTGGTTATTTTGGTAGGATACGATATATTGTAAGCTACTGTATATTCTAAGTTATAACAGAAAATGATTTTTGATTTTTAAATTTTCCTGTGCTCTTAATCATTTAATTCATGCCGTGGCTGGTATTGTTCTTAATTTGTTCCTCAATTTGGAGCAAAAATGAGCTTCGTATTCTTTGTTCTGTTAAGAAAATAAGTGTAATGGTAGTAATAAGCCGAATACACAAAATCATTAACTATCGAATACCATATATCGTTTACATATTAAATAACATGTAGCGAATACCACTTACGAAGAGGGAGAGCCTCAAGCACCCAGAGATAGTTACGATGTTTCAGCAAAAACAAAATTTTTGAGAATATTTCGGTCCAAATTTTTATTTGAAAGCCACATCCTTTAGCAGCGTAAACATACAAAATAATAACAAAAACAAATAGCGGGGTTCAAGCTATTTTAATAGTCATCCTTTTTTCTGTGCTCCTGGACGCATGCCCAAGCAATAAAATAAGACTTTTCGTTACTGCTGCGTTAGTGACGATTATTTACTTTCAACGAGCAAGACATAGCTAAGGCTGCAGTATAAGGGCATTATTGGCTGAAAAATATAAATGAACCACTTGCTGCTTGAAGTTAAAATGCTACAACGCTACAAGCTGGATATGCATTATGTCAGGGCCCAAATCAGAATGGCTTGGCCCAATGCTACCTTAAAACGTTCCGCGGTAGCAGAATGCGGTTGCTTTTAAGCATTTTTGACATGACCCAAATGAGAGAGACATGGCACATAGATACAGAGTTGTAAACGGGCTGACTAGTTCAAAACCGAACTCGAAAATATAACCTCGAATCCGAACTCGAAAAATGATGTGACGCTCAAACCACGCCCTAAAAAGCCCGAAAGTTAAATTTGATTTAAGAAATGTATACGGGTAATCGCGCTTCTCCTCTCGTAACTTTATTCTGCTGTGACTAAATAAGAACAACTAATACATTGCTACGCAATAATAATAATTGTGTATGAATAATTCCATTCATGCTGAAATGAAGTCATTATTCAGTGCTGCAAAGTTATTTTGATTATGTTTTTTTAGGTTTCTAAAACACAAGACACGTATCAGGCCTAAATTATTGAAATTAAGCTTGAAATTTTGTCACTCTGCCTAATCCCTACCCGAAAAGCCCGACCGGACTTACAACTCTGCATCGATATATCCTCCTTAAACACAAATTTTATTTGGATATGAAGAATTATATAAGAGTAACTTCTTATCATTTCAGGTTTGTAGTTTTGAATTAAACAATTTTTAAAGCAGCAAAATATTGGCATGTTGAACTAAAAAATACGAAATTTTCCGCACTACCGCCCACTAGCTGATTGATATAATGCTGGAATGACAGATGTCGAAAATCTTTTCCGCGATCTTGATCAAATTTATTTCAGATACGCTTTATTTTAAAGTTTTTTTATTTTATTTTTTTGTTGTTTTTTGTACAATATTAGGACATGGTAGCCCAAACGTGGGGGCGTACTCGGGGATCAAACTGGGAAGTAGTCCCTTGTGGCGTAGCTAGGGGGCGGCCCGCCCCGGGTGACATCATTTTGGGACGACACCATAATGGAGTGACACCATGTTATGATGTGAAACCATAACTCCACTGGTTTGTCGAGAAGACCTTGTTTTTTATTTAGCTTGGTCTTCAACCTCATTTGGAACGAAAACCCGGTAATTTTACGGCGAAGATTTTTTTTTATTTGGTCTTCACCTATTTCTGGACCGAAAAAGAGTGACACCACGAAATCCCACCCCGGATGCCACCATCCTTGGCAACGCCACTGGTAGTTCCTAAAATACGCTATTTCAAATTTCGTTCACGACAGTAAAATTTTAAATTTAAATGTAATATTCAAAGTATACCAGCACAAATAAAAAGTACTAAACATGTAAAAATATTCTTTTCCTTGCGTTGTTTTCGCAAAGCATTCAAAAACCTGCTCAAAATTACCGCAATGGCGAATGTGTGACATACAAACAATTAGTGCATAAACTCTAAACAGGGTTGTGTTGATGTCATTGATTTACATCAGATTAGGTGTTTTTTACTGTCTTGCAAGTTGATTTTTGATATTTTTTTTGTAACTTGGAACTTTGGTTCACTAATTTACATTAAGTTAATTTTGAAAAAAGAGTCAAATGGTAAGGGTGAAGTCAAAAAAATATGGAAAACCGTGGGACAACATTCTTTCACTTGAAATTTTTAGCTAATTTTTTATTCTGACCCAAATCTAACCCAAACTTATAACCTTACTCTAAAACTAGCCCCAAACAGTGCTGCCGTTCTAGGCAAATAAGTTGGTGGGCTCCGACAAGAGTATCAGCAAGAGTGGTTTTGTAGCGTTCAAAGTGGAAACGTTTTTTTCCAAATTTTGGTTGCATTTTCTTGTAAATTTCAAGTGAAAGCTCCAAAAAAAGTTTTCGCCAAAAAATCGTTGCCTGTTGCTGTCAAGTTTAGGTGAAGACCAAAAAAGTCTTCGCAAAAATTTCGTTGCGTTTTTCCGCAAAACTAAGGAGGAGACCATCAAGAATTAATGATAGGTTGGGTTAACAGGGAGAAAAGCAAACCTGTTGAGAACTTGCCTCGGCAAAAACATTTAATAAGGCGAGCCATACTAGAAAAAAATTTTTCTAGAAGTAGCCTACAGTACATGGCCGAGCCAGTGGTGGCCTTAGGCAAAGGGGGGACCCTGTGCAAATTAAATGGGGGGCCCTCTTCTTTACACACCACTTTACCATGATTTATCTGCACATCAATTAATTGTAGTAAATTAACGCAAACTTTCAGCAATTGCTTTCAGTACGCTAGCGTTATTACAGAATTTGTTTAAGTAGGCCTACTTAATAATATTTGAATGCTTTATGCTGCTTAGCATGTGATATATACTGCATAAGTTAGTCAAAAACTTCTTACTGCCAGTTGCTGAAAGCAGTTGAAAAAAAAAACAAGTGAAAAAACGACTACCTGAGTCATACGCGTATCCAGGATTTTTGATTGGGAGGCCCAAACCACAAATCACATGCAATGATGTCATCAGAAACTTCAAAAAGAAAAACTTTTTGTGGGGGGCAAAGATATCGTAGAATAAAAGATCAGAAGCCGTGGCCTGGTGTTGGCACTTAACTAGGAACTCGTTCAAGGAGAAGGCTTAAACCAATAGTTAAAGTGCGAAAATGTCCAAATTGGGAGACGTACTTGAGTAAAGAAGTGTACTTGCCCCCGGCCGCTGGGCGATTTTTGTAATTTTTTGGAAAAAAAAACTATTTTAATACCATTGGATCACATTTCGCACGGATTCAGATCTATTTGAATGTAGGCTACTAGATTTTTAACATTTAAAAACCGATTGAAAAAATTAAGTTGTTCAGTCCTCCTTTTAGTTGCAATTTAAGTTCAAAACACGTTTAAAATCTTGCATTTTGGGGTTAAATTTTGTAAGTGATTTGGCCCAGATAGGGAAAGCAAGGTACATTGCCTCCAGCAATATTTTAGCATTAAATAACAATCCAGTCAAATATTTTCCTTAGAGATTATTGTTTTGTCATAAAAACAACCAGATGTAGAAGCACATAACCGGCCAGGGGGCCCAGACCCTCTCAATTCAAAAATTTGTTCAATGAGCATTCCCCTTACTGTAGCTTATTTTTTTTCAAAAGTATTTTGTTGCATAAAAGCTGGTGAGGTGAGGTGAATTGTTATTGAAAAATGTGCAATAGATATAGTTCCGCCTACAAACCATGTTATTGTCCTGGCCGGATTTACGTTGAGTTGCTGGACCCCTGAAACTTTGAGATTTTCGCAATATTTTCTGTCTAATACAAGTGAAGACCAAAAAAAAGTCTTATCTGAGCGCGGGGCCCCTGGCACAGCGCCATATGTTAAATTCGTCCTTGGTTAATGCATTACATTCATAAAAAGGTTAGATGAGGGCCTTAACAACTTTTAGGATAAAAACCCTTAATTTCACTCGGGTTATACGGTTAAATTGGTTGGCAAACATTAAACTGAAGGGGCCTGGGTCCCCTGAAACAATATTATTGTTGGGGCCCCATTTAAATTGGGGGTCATTTAAATTATTGTAGGAGGCATTTTTAAATTGATTGGCAAGACTTAAATTGAGAGGTAACTGGCCCTCTGGATCAATATTATTGTTGAGGGTCCATTTAAATTGGGGGTCATTTAATTATTATTGTAGAGGGCCCAGTTAAATTGGTTGGTAAAAATTAAATTGAGGGGACCCGGCCCCCCTGGATCAATGCTAATGTTAATTACTGCTGTACGCGTGCACTGTTGTACGCGAAAATGTTAAACGAAACTGAAACTGAAGAAACAATAGTCTTTTTTGTGACCTTTTTATCAATAGTAGCATTTCAGTTGGGAGAGGGGGCGGGCCCCTGCCCCCTCCCACCTGGCTACGCCCATGACCTGAATAGTCTAACAGCAGCAAGCAAAAAAACGAGTAGTAAGTTGACTTTACCAGTAAATTTTTATTATCTGTTTACTAAATCTGACTTAAAAGTTGAAACTAATATTGTCTTGGAAAGGGGGATATGTGTAATAACCATATATGGGCAAGTTAATGCAAAACGTTAGCTTCGTTAACCTCTAGTCCGTTAACAAACTTCACACCTCCATTAACGTTTATCCGTTATTTTCTGCTTTAATTAACGGAAGTTAATATAGTCCGTTAATTCGTAATACTTTACATGTTATTTGCATTTCTTTTTTTTTCTCTCGCTTCTAGAACACGCATTGACGATGTTGAGCTGATTGTAAGGAAATATTTATTGCTATGGTGGTCTTTTTGTGTTTTGGAAGTTATATTTTACAGTCTAATCTAATTTTAAAATGAAAATAAGTTCAAATGCACTAACGAAGCTGCGATCGGAAAATCTTTGGAAATTGCAAAAAGCGATAATTAATAGACCTGTGGGGTTGCAGCTTATTATTTGCCACAAAAAAGAGCTCTTTTCTTTGCTTTCTTCTATAAAACTCGTGCTAATACGCAACAAGACAAGTGTTACCAGTGCAAACTAGTTTGTACCGGTACGATGAATGAATGGTGCAAGATATCAACGATGAAAACCTTAATGGAAGTAAACAGAACTCAACGGAAGTTAATTTAGTCCGTTTACATGAAAAAACTTTTTAACGGATTAACGAGTTAATGAAGAAGTTAGCTTCATTAACAATTAACAAACTTGTGCCCACCTATGATAAATAACACATGAAACAAGTGCATCTTGAGGGAGGGGGTACATTAAGGTGTGCACTTTTTTCACTTTTCTCTCTGATCGCTTAGTTTATATGATTTTGTTGGGACAAATCGACCCCAAACATCAATGCAACATTTTTTTTTCAAAATTTTGTCGTCTTGATACTTTGCAGTGGGTGCAAAGATTTCTTGGGGGAGCGAAAGCTCTAATTTCTTATATCTCGAAAAGTATAGCACTTGGAATCAAAATTTTTCTTCCAATGGATTCAATAACCCCAGTTTCTTGTCTGTCCACATTACATTATGCTGCGCTAACTCCATTAGTTTTTGAGTTATTTTTAAAAACAATGCATTTTGTCATGTTCGTCACCTTTTAATTGCATAACAAATTTATTTACTTGCCAATTTTCACATCAATAACTTATTTCTTGCTTCATAATTTATGTATCCCAGTATCTTGCTATCCGTGCGATTTTTTTCCTCAAAAGTCTCGAAATCTCTCACTTTGTTGTCGGCAAGGCAATGAGACATACGACCGATAAAGTGCTCACATGATCTGTTATAATTATTATCTACCGAATTCCAAAAATTTTGGCTTGGTACCAAAAGACACAGGGCAACTTTGCTGCGAGAGGTAAAGTATGATTTGAGAGGTACTCTCGTCCAAGCAAGCTGTTGAATATCCACCTCATCAGAAAGATTTTGTGTGGACTATCAGATGCTTTGCTTGATACGCAGGGTTTTTTTGAGTAGACGTTTAGAGTCACGTTGACTGGATTCATCCAGGAAGTAAAATGTTTTATAAACACTTTCTTCAAACTTTGGTCAACCAATGTCTCATCTTTTTCACGACAGTCCAAAAGAAGGTCTTGCAGAAACAGCATATTGGTTGTTCTGGCTTAAACTCTGGCACTTAACACTTAAACTCTGGCACACGTGGGTTTTAGTGAATTTGTAAAAACATTGGCACATATTCAGGTACAACACATGTCGTTCCCAAACAGTAAACGTATCATGTATCCATTAGCCGTATTTGCTTATCTTCACATACAAAAAAGGTTATACTTTTGATCGACTGATCGATGTATTGTGACCTACTTTCACACCATACTTCATGCTTCTCTGAAAATGTGTTCTTGGCTTGCTACTAGGCTATGTTTGACAGTTTAAAAACCTCCAGCTTAGACTGAGAGCTTGTATTTCACAAAAACACAGCATACTCGAATAAAGTTACTGGATCAGTTGGCGAAATGATGACACTTTGTCCACAAAACATCCGCAATTAAAAGTGTTGTGATTTCAGGGCTTTTGCGAACAAGGAGAAGGTTTGAAATGCTTAAGTCCTAATGCAAACAAAAATATTTTGTTCATCATTTCGGCAACTGATTCATTGATTTTAATTGATGAATTAAAATTGTGAAATACTAGCTCTCAGTTTAAGCTGGAGGTTTTTAAACTGTCGGCAATGGCTGAGTAGCAAGCAGAGGTGGAGTCGAGGACACAAGGCTTGAGGCCAAGGACACAAAAAAATTTCGAGGCCAAGGACAGACCCTCTCGAGGCCAAGGCCAAGGACCAAGGACACAGACGCAAGTGTTCTCCAAAAAAAAAAACGGTCTTCAAAAACTTTTTTCAGGCGAAAAAGGACTTCAAAAATTTGTTTTCAAGCGATCTCTACTTGAGGAAACCAAAGAAAAGGTCTTTGCAGATTTTTCGCAAGGTTTCTGGCGTCTTCCAACGAAATTTCAACGGTTGAAAAATAGTGCTGTCCTCGAGCCGAGGACAGGGCAATTTTCGAGGACTTGAGGCTTTGAGGCCAAGGACGTTCTAGAGAACTCCACCTCTGGTAGCAAGCCAAGAACACATTTTAAGAGAAGCATGAAGTATGGTGTGAAAGTAGGTCATAATACATCGATCAGTCGATCAAAAGTATAACCTTTTTTGTATGTAAAGATAAACAAATACGGCTAATGGATACATGATACGTTTACTGTTTGGGAACGGCATGTATTGTACCTGAATATGTGCCAATGTTTTTACGAATTCACTTAAACCCACGCATAGGCGTAGCCAGGATTTTTGATTGGGGGGGGGCCCAAACCACAAATCACTTGCAATGACGTCATCACAAATTTTCAAAAAAGGAATTTTTTGTAGGGCAAAGATATCGCAGAATGGAAGATCTGAAGACGTGGTCTGTTGTCACTTAACCAGGATTTCGGTAAAGGGAGAGGGCGAAAACTAACAGTTACAAAGCGAAAATGTCTAACTTAGGAGACGTGTTGAGAAAGCTAGTGTACTCAAACGTGTCACAGACGGGGGTCTGGGAGCGGAGCCCCCAGCCGCCGGTGGCTATGGGGGTCTGGGGGCAAAGCCCCCAGCCGCTGGCGATTTTTGTAAAATTTGGAAAAAAATGTTTGTTTTGGAAAAAAATTGTTTTGGAAAATGAAAAAATTGTTTTGGAAAGTTTTTGAAAAAAAATGTTTGTTTTGGAAAAATGTTTGTTAAATGTTTGTTAAAAATGTTTGTAAAAATGGGATTAAAATAGTTTTTTTTTTACCCCTGGGCCACCCCCCTGGCTTCGTCTATGATTTTGAGATAAGATCGCGCCCTTAAGTTTTTTCATAAAAGAACATTTAAAGCAAACTTAAAATAACTTTTTTTCCAAAACGTGGAGGACTTGAGTCAAGTCACTTGACAGTTTTTTGAAACGTACAAGAATTGCATGACATTATTATGACGTGGACACGTGGTCGTCATTATCGTTAATTACTTTTGTACGCCTAAATCCTAAATTAGAGAAACTGCAATTCCGGACATGGACAACGTAATGGCAATGCTCTCATTACATTTAGCATTGGTAGTATTTCAATTGGGGGGTTTGCTTTACCGCCTGTGTTATAGCATTAAGTTCATAATAACGTTAAACGAAGGCCTGGGGTTGCAACTTTAAGGAAAAAACTCTTAAATTTCTTACAGGTTTTGCTTTTAAAATTATCAAAAAATTGAATTAATAGGCTTCTGGCCCAGAACCCTTAGTCGTCAGTCAGGGGCTCCCTGGTTGTCAGTTAGAGGCCTGGGTACCCCTGGTTGTCAGTTAGAAGCCCTTGGGCTCCCTGGTTGGTAATTAGGGGCCCTGGATCCCCTGGTTCTCAGTTTGGGGCCCCGGGCCCCCTGGTTGTCAGTTGGGGGCCCCCTGGTTGTTTGTCAATGTCTCCGGGACCCCCTGGTTGTCAGTTGGGGGCCCCCTTGTTGTTGGTTAAGGTTTCCGGGGCCCCTGGTTGTCAGTTAGGGGCCCGGGGCCCCTGGTTGTTGGTTAGAGGCCCCGGGGTCTCTGGTTGTCAGTTAGGAGCCCTGAGGCCCCCTGTTTGTTGGTTAGGGGCCCCAGCCCCCCTGGTTGTCAGGTAGGGGGCCCCGGATCTCTCTGGTTGTTAGTTAGGGGCCCTCTGGTCGTTATTTAGGGGCCCTCTGGTTGTCTGTTAGGGGCCCCTGGTTGTCAGTTAGGGGCCCATGGTTATTAGTTAGGGACCCTGGGGCCCCCTGGTAGTTAGTTATGGGCCCCGGGGTCCCTGGTTGTCAGTTAGGGTTCCCGGGGCCCCCTGGTTGTCTGTTAGGAGCCTGGGGCCCCCTGGTGGTTGTTAGTTAGGATCCCCGGGGCCCCTGGTTGTCAGTTAAGGACGCTGAGGCCCCCTGTTCGTCGGTTAGGAGCCCCGGCCCCTTTGGTTGTCAGTTAGTGGCCCCGGGGCCCCTGGTTGTTAGTTAGGGGCTCTTGGGCCCCCTGGTCGTCAGTTAGGGGCCCTCGGGACCCCTGGTTATCAGTTAGGTGCCCCGGAGTCTCCTAGTTGTTGGTTTTGGCCTCATAGTTGTTAGTTTGGGGCCCCCTGGTTGTTAGTTGGGGGCCACGCGGCTCCCTCATCGTCATTAATATGTACGTAATTGCTGTAAAAAAACTGCAACTAAACAGCGCTAGCCTACTTTGTCGTAATTTTTATCGTTGGTGGTATTTTAATTGGGGGGCCCCCCCTGGCTACGCCTATGAACCCACGTGTGCCAGAGTTTAAGTGTTAAGTGCCAGAGTTTAAGCCAGAACAACCAATATGCTGTTTCTGCAAGACCTTCTTTTGGACTGTCGTGAAAAAGATGAGACATTGGTTGACCAAAGTTTGAAGAAAGTGTTTATAAAACATTTTACTTCCTGGATGAATCCAGTCAACGTGACTCTAAACGTCTACTCAAAAAAACCCTGCGTATCAAGCAAAGCATCTGATAGTCCACACAAAATCTTTCTGATGAGGTGGATATTCAACAGCTTGCTTGGACGAGAGTACCTCTCAAATCATACTTTACCTCTCGCAGCAAAGTTGCCCTGTGTCTTTTGGTACCAAGCCAAAATTTTTGGAATTCGGTAGATAATAATTATAACAGATCATGTGAGCACTTTATCGGTCGTATGTCTCATTGCCTTGCCGACAACAAAGTGAGAGATTTCGAGACTTTTGAGGAAAAAAATCGCACGGATAGCAAGATACTGGGATACATAAATTATGAAGCAAGAAATAAGTTATTGATGTGAAAATTGGCAAGTAAATAAATTTGTTATGCAATTAAAAGGTGACGAACATGACAAAATGCATTGTTTTTAAAAATAACTCAAAAACTAATGGAGTTAGCGCAGCATAATGTAATGTGGACAGACAAGAAACTGGGGTTATTGAATCTATTGGAGGAAAAATTTTGATTCCAAGTGCTATACTTTTCGAGATATGAGAAATTAGAGCTTTCGCTCCCCCAAGAAATCTTTGCACCCACTGCAAAGTATCAAGACGACAAAATTTTGAAAAAAAAATGTTGCATTGATGTTTGGGGTCGATTTGTCCCATCAAAATCATATAAACTAAGCGATCAGAGAGGAAAGTGAAAAAAGTGCACACCCTAGGGTGCATATGTAATGACACTTAAAACAAGTGCATAAACTTTTTGTCATAATTTGCAATAGTTTTTTACAATCAAATTTTTTCTGCAAGAGATAGGTCAAATGGGGGGGGCCAGAAGTGGTGGGCTCCTGTGCATTTGCACACTTTGCACATTCCGAAGGTCACTACTAGGCTGAGCCTACCCCCGGCGGCAGCACTGGCCCCAAACTTAACTCAAAGCCAAATCTTTACCCTTAAAAAGAGAATAAAAATGCGCGAATCAATACTCCTCATTTACGTTATATTCTCTATAACTTAAAATTTACTGTGAAATACTTACTTCCAAAAAAAAGGTCTTTGGCCCAACCCAATGCCTTCTACATTAAAAACAATAAAAAGCCAAAGATGGATTGGCAAGGACTGCCTTTGATTTCACTTATTTCAGAACTGAAGTGCAGATCTTTAGTTTCAGAAGTGAGTACAGATTCTTAAATTTCAATTTGCAACGTTCGCGCGCGTGCGGAGATAATGCAAAGTACCACAAGTAAAAAAATATTTTAAAAATATAAATAATAAATTTATTGCGTTGAACACACCATCACATCCATCATCTTGCCCGTGAGGGGCAGCAGCTCGAGATTAAATACCACACAACTTTGAAAGCCACCCTGAGTGGTTTACGTCAAGAAGTATAGAGGTTATGCACCACTAATCTATATGCAGTTAGCAGCCTTATTTCAATTCTAGTTTAATTGGAACGCGACATCGCCAGCGATACCAAGGGGCTTAGAGGGAATATCGAACTTTTACTGAATTTTATTAATATCTCATAAATAGAATTTCTAATTTATTAAACGATTTTCAAGGTCGACTCAGTATTTTTAGCAAAATTTTCAGCAATTTAGCGTAATCTGTTTATTCCGATTGTTCATTCATAATTAACAATTTCAAGCGATTCATTGAACAGTAATTGCGCGTATATGAGCGGCATTCTTTTACTTGTTCACCAAAAAACAATGGAAGCAAAAAGGTTCATTGTAGTATTTAGACTGGAACATAATTCTTACTGTAAATTGACTTCTAGAGCTTTGAGCTGGATTTCTCATAAACTTAAAACACTTTGATGAATGTGAATATATTAGTAGAAATGTAGAAGCTTATAAAACATTTTGATTATTTTCTTTGAGTGGACGTTCCTGGTTCTTGCCCAAATAAACGTTGATTGCAAAAGTTAGTTACGTTTGTATACGATACGCATTAAAACAAAAACAGAACTATAATTTATAAAAGTTTTTGCACTCTATTAGCCACCACAAAAATTAATTGTGATGAGCGAAACCCCAGCAAACATAGCTATGCAGGGCCTGCAAGGGTTTAATGCGGGCAGTGCAGGCCAATGCGGGCAGCGGAAGCCTGTGCGGGCCAGATGCAGGTACTGCATCGTAAAACCGAAAGACGCACTGTAACTAAATGCGCTAATCAGGACTCGAGACGGTGTTGTGTAGCGGATATATGCTTGTCTTTATTTGAAAATCACTATTCTTATTCACAAGGTTCTCTAAAATAACCGTGCAGGTCTTGTGCGGGACCTGTGCAGTTTTTTGGCTCAAACATTTCTTTAAGAAAATAAAAGAAAGCCTTCAGAATTCTTTAAAATATAGATGACAATTAATGTTGCCAGGTCTAATTACATTTGAACACACTAGCAAGCAGGGGTATGTGTATTCTCTATGTGATTCAAGGTGTTCAGGGCGCACCCTGCGATATGACAGCGTAAACGCGTTAATTACATTCGACTAAATTTTTTGTTTTTCTTTTACTAATCTCTGAATACCAACGCAGTCTGCGTTCTTGTTTCTTTCGATGAATAGCAAATTGCTTTTTTTTTCAACACCGACAATGACGTCACACTCTCTGTCATGATAAGTTGAATAGATATTGTTGAACCATAGATCTTACTGGTTGAACGCAAGGGAGCCACACCTTTCTATTTTATTCTCAATTGCATTATACAGCAGAGAGTGATTTTTTCTCTTTTCATGCAATTCAAATGCCAGAAATGTTCAACTTCGAGATTGAACCAGATATTACGTCACAATGCATTTCCAACCATACGCGTGGCATCATAGTTGTAATGCGGTTGTGGGTTATTGCGTGTCATTTTCGAAAGTTTGGCGGTCAGTTGTTATATTTTAAAGTTACAGGTAGGTCAAATTTATTCTGTAGAATGAAATAAGCGTTGACAGTATAACTAAGAAGCCATTTTCTAGCAAAAATTATTGGAAAAAGTAAGAGATTATTATTAATCATTTGGTATAAAAGCAAGGAAAAGGAATTCCCTCGGCATTTAAACCCGTCGTTATACCAAACATAGATTGGCTATCGGAATGCAGTATCAGGTCTAAGCTGTTTTTCTGGCCTTGCCCAGCCAACAATGCTATGCAGGGCCTTTACAGGTCCAATGCAGGCAGGCCCTTTGTCGGCTGCCTCCACCGGGCCCGTATCGTTTTGGCCGCAGGGGTTACAGTGGGCCCGTGCAGGCTGCCTATACGGGCTACGTAGTGGCTCGTACGGTCTAACCGTATACGTCTACGGGCTACGCAGTGGCTGGGGCAGTCTAACCGTATACGGGTTACGCAGTGGCTGGTGCAGGCTAACCGTATGGGGTTACGCAGTGGCTGGTGCAGGCTAACCGTATACGGGTTTACGCAGGGTGTGGTGCAGGCTAACCGTATCCTTTATGCAGACTACAGCCAATACATATTTGCACATGCAGTGCCACATTTTTTTATTGTGGTATGGTGACGAATTAATGACCCTGACAAGTAGATCGAGTTTCAAAACATCAAAATAATTTTATCACATTCTAATAGCTGTAACTGTAGTGGCTACTACACATACATATATACTGTATACAAACACGACTAACATACTCGAGCTTTATCTTGCACATGAACATTTCAGGAAGAACCAGTATTTTTTACAAAAGAATTTTATTTCTGACGATAAATTACGTCAAAGCCCTTGGCAACCATTTTAACACACCAAACCTAACAGCTTCCCAAATACTTGTAAATATATATACATATATACATTACGAGTATTTATGAAGCCGTTAGAAGCTGTAAAAAAGTTGCAGAATATCATAACTTTACAGACGTAAAGTTCTTTTTACAGCTTTCCAATGAACTTTTTAAACTGATAAAGGTGATGAATTGCAACGATGGATAGTGCTAAATTAAAAGAAAACATATAAGCAATTGTACAGCATCGATTTGTTCGGGGCCCAGTTGTCCGGAAACCATTTGTACTAGAAACCATTTGTACTAGAAACCATTTGTACGAGAATCGGGTGAATCTATCTATTCTATCCAGTTTTCATGAGCTAACTCTGGCTATCTGGGCTCTTCTACCACCGCGATCGCGACTTCCGCGGAGCCATTTCACAACGGATTTTGCAACTTCGTCGCATGTTGAAGCCTTCGTGAGCGGATGTTTCTTCACCGCATCTGCAATATTAAGAATATGCCAATTAAAAAAGGACAAAGTATAGAGCAACAACTTTTTTAAAGTGTTGGCCACATCTTTCAGCGATAGTCTATGAAGAATTTGAAGATACTTCTTAAAATTTCAGGCCAATCTTTCTCTGTAACCAATAAACAAATTCGTGAGGGAAAAGGTCAGTTTTATTTCTTTTAACTTACTGTTGGCCTCTTTTCAGTGAGACACTCAACCATTTGTCAATAAGTTTTTAACACTTTCAAAACATAAGAAAATTTTAGGCAGTTTATCATTTTGCAAACTCCGAATTAACACTACGCCTAATGCGAGTTTAATCATTCGTCAGATTGACTAAGAAAAGAACATAAAACGGTCAAGTAAAACAAGAACAAAAACAAACCAAATACAACTTCGTAAAACTTCGTCACCCGGATTTCTTTTTTGTCCTGTCGGACAATAAAATTGAATTGCAATGCAACATCATTGCTTAAAACAAAGGATAAAACACGACGAACAACGCCATCTAACGATATCCCGCCGATATCGCTTAAGAAAAAAACCTGTAAAAATGGATTGTGTAAGATTGCAAACACATTTTTTTTCTGATTTCAGAGATTACACGTTGCTAGTAACACAGTATGTTTGTCATTAAATGTTTATGCTGCTAGGCTCGATCGTGTGTGTCAAACATGTGCGCTTGAAACTCCAGATGTTCTATTGTCCATCCGTGCTGGCGTATAGAGGATATGGGCAGATTATTTCCAAGGCCGATTGAAATCCTACCACGTCACAGTGACTGCAGGCTGTCCACTCACCTTTGAACAAAAAAATGACAAAAAAATGACAGCAATTTACAGAAAAAAATGAAAAAAAATGACAAAAATTGTAAAAAAAAATGACAAAACTTCTCAATAATTCCTGCCACTATTTGAAATTTTGCAACCATGCTACAAACAGAGTGCCTTGTACCTAAGTTAACCGCACAAACACTGTCTATCAAACAAAAACAATGTTTTTGAACCAATTAAAGCCAAGGATACAAACGGCTTAAAACAAAATCCGCAAGGATTTCGAAAAACGCATATCAACGTCTGGGGGCTTTGCCCCCAGCACGCATTTCACTAACGCATAAGAGCCAGTAGCGTAGCCAGGGGGGCGGGGGGGCTGCAGCCCCCCCCCATTGGCCTGCCGAACAAAATGCAGAATAAAAAAAATACAACGTTTTTAGCACTTCTCAGACTCTCTTTTGCACTGCATTGGACTAAAAAATGATTTAAAGCATAGTTTGAAACGTTTATTTAGGGGGGGGCTAATAGACTGCCAACCAAAATGCAGAATAGGAAATCATCACGTTTTTAGCACTTCTAAGACTGTGTGTTTGCACTGGATTAGACTATTTTAAAACGTTTATTTAGGGGGGGGGGGGCTACTGAACTGCCGAACAAAATGCGGAATAGGAAATTATCACGTTTTTAGCATTTCTAAGACTGTGTGTTTGCACTGGATTGGACTATTTTGAAACGTTTATTTAGGGGGGGCTAATGAACTGCCGAACAAAATGCTGAATAGGAAAAACATCACATTTTTGCACTTCTAAGACTGTGTGTTTGCACTGGATTGGACTAAAAAATGATTTGAAGCATAGTTTGAAACGTTTATTTAGGGGGGGGCTAATAGATTGCCGATCAAACCGCAGAATAAGAAAAATACCACGTTTTTAGCGAGTAGCGTAGCCAGGGGCGGCGGGGGGCTATAGCCCCCCCCCACATTGACATCTCGACCAAAATGCAGAACGGGAAAAACACTACATTTTTAGCACTTTTGAGACTGTTTTATGCTCTGGAGTGGACTAAATAGTGATTTAAAACGTCTTTTGAAACACATGTTCAGGGGGGGAGGCTAATTTGTCAAAAATAAAACCAACAAATAAATGAAAACTTTGAAAAATGGTAAGAAATAAGCAATCAAATTTGATCGCAAGTGTAAAAATGCTGAACATAGGTATCATCAACAAACATACTATAAACTAAGGAATAGGGGGGGGGGCTATTCAGTATTTGTTAATTACGAATCATTTCTCTCAAATCTCTTTTCATTACACCCCCCCCCCGATTATTTTTCTCTATAAACTGTACACGAAATAGATTACTCCGTGTGAGTTTTATTGAACTATTCGATTTTATAATTTACCAGCATCTAAACACGAGAACTAACGTTTTACCATTAGCCACCTCCTAAATAGCCCATTTATGCCACCCGTTTAATTTTGTTTGCACTGCCAATTTCTAAGCCACGTTTTAAAATTGTTATTATTTAATCAAAATAGCCCTAAAATGAATTTATTTTGGCAAAAAAATGCAAAATTTTCGAGCGCTGGGGGCTCCGCCCCCAGACGCCCGTGCCTCCGGCGGCTGGGGCTATGCCCCCAAACCCCCAGCCTCCGGCGGCTGGGGGCTCCGCCCCCAGACCCCCAAAACAGCCCCCCCCCATTGCGAATTTCTGGCTACGCGCCTGATAAGAGCAGTGGTGCTCAGATAGCACCTCTTTGCCAGGTTTCATGTGGTTCTTTTTTACTAGTGCTCTTATTTGTACCCTGTGTTGCAAGAAAACTATGTGGAAAATTTCACTATTTCTTTCAACTATATTTTTAAACATTTTTCACCCTCAGAAGCATCGCTAAGAATGGTGGCACCCGGGGCGGGATTTCGTGGTGGCACTCTTTATCGGCCAAAATATAGGTGAAGACCAAAAGAAAAAAAAAAGGTCTTCGCTGCAAAACGAGTTGGTGTTCAGTTTTCAGTCCGAAAGTATGTGATGACCAAAAAAAAAGGTCTTTCCCTACCAATCAGTGGGTTTTCGTTCTCAAAAGAAAAAAAATCAAAATGGTGACACCCGAGGCGGGGCGCCCCACCCCCTAGCGACGCCACTGTTTACCCTTTTTATCTTTTGCAAAAAATTTCAGCATTCCAGCCACAGGCGTAGCAAGGATTTTTGATTGGAAGGGGGGGGGGGACGAACCACAAATCACACGCAATGACGTCATCAGAAATTTGCAAAAAAGGAAATTTTTGTAATACTAAGATATCGCAGAATGGAAGATCAGAAGTCATGGTCCGTGTTTGGCACGTAAACAGGATTTTGCTAAAGGGAGAAGAGGACTTAAGCTGAAAGTTAGAAAGTGCAAATGTCTAAATTGGGAGACGTGTTGAGTGAACCAGTGTAACCTCAACATATCTCAAACGGGGGTCTGAGGGCAAAGAAATAGCTATTTTGACACCATCGGATCACATTTCGCAAACTAGATTTTTAACATGTGAAAGCCAATTAAAAAAATAAATTTCTTCAATTCTTTTTTTACTAGCAATTTAAGTCCAAAACACGTTTAAAATCTTGCATTTTGGGTTAAATTTTGTAAATGATCTAGCCCAGGTAAGAGAAAGCGCGGTATCTTGCCTCCTGTAATATTTTAGCCCTAAATAATAATCCACTCGAAGATTTGCTTAAGAGATTTTTGTTTTGTCATGAAAATAACCACCAGTTATAGGAGTAAATGTACGGCCAGGGGAACCAGGCTCCCCCTTAGATGCAAATTCAATAATTTGCTCAATGAGCATTTTTCTAGCTAATGTTTTTTCAAAAGTATTTTATCGTGAAAAAACTGGCGAGGTAGAGGTGAATTGTTAATCAAAAATAGTACAATAGACGGTTACGCTTACTAACCATGTTATTGCCCGGGCCGGATTTACATTGCGCGAGGGCCCTTGGCACTTAGGAAATTTTCGCCAAAAAAAGTCTTACATCTGAGCGCGGGGCCCCTGGCACTGTGTCACATGGCAAATCCTGCCCTGGTTCTTGCATTACGTTCTTAGAAAGGTTCGACGAGGGCCTGGGGTAGCAACTTTTAGAAAAAAAGCCCTCAATTTCACTTAGGTTGTAGAATTAAATTGGTTGGCAAAAACTGAATTGAAGGAGCCCAGACGTCAGTATTATTGTTACTTAATTACGGTACTGTAGCATGCGAAAAATGCTAAAGGAAACTGAAATTGAAGAAACAATAGGCTTTTTTGTTACATTTTAATCATTGGTGACATTTCAATTGGGAAGTGAGACCCGCCCCCCCCCCCCCTGGCTACGCCTATGATCAATGATTCCAGCTGAAGTAATTTATGAGATAATCGTGGTGGAAAATGCATAATATGCCGCAAAGGAGAACGTTAACGCTTGTTACGTAATGAAATGAGTGCAATCAAAAAATAAATTTTTACCTGTTGCATGATCGAAAAAGTTATCTATTACGTTACATTAATCCAACCATTATGCACAAAAGCTAATAATTCTTGCAGCTTGGTAGAAGTTACTAAAGTTGCCTTTTGTAGCACAAGGTAGGTAACGTAGTTCTGTAGCCTGCAGTATTTTTTGTGCGTTCCACAAAGGAAAGAATTTCAAATCTCACCAACTCTATCATGATTTTAGTGGAAATAACTTCATTTAATAGAACCATTCTACTGACCAGGGTTTAGTTATGTTTTTGTAAGTTAAACATTTAAGCTCGTAGAAAGATACGGGTCAAATTACACTTGAACACACTAACGAGCAGGGTGTATTCTCTAGTGATTTAAGGTGTTCAGTGCACACCCTGCGATATGACAGCGTAAACGCGTTAATTACATTCGACTAAATTTTTTGTTTTTCTTTTACTAATCTCTGAATACCAACGCAGTCTGCGTTCTTGTTTCTTTCGATGAATAGCAAATTGCTTTTTTTTTCAACACCGACAATGACGTCACACTCTCTGTCATGATAAGTTGAATAGATATTGTTGAACCATAGATCTTACTGGTTGAACGCAAGGGAGCCACACCTTTCCATTTTATTCTCAATTGCATTATATAGCAGAGAGCAGGGTTGCCACATCCTGGAAAAGTCCTGGAAAGTCCTGGATTTTTTTTGGTGTCCTGGAAAGTCCTTGAAAGTCCTTGAATTTTGTTTGTAAGTCCTGGAAAGTCCTGGAAAATGTTTATAGAGTTTTCCCGTGATTTTCCAGGACAGAATGTGAAGTTGTTTTTTTTTTACAATAACTGGTACCTTGTAATTGTACAAAGCTATTGTTGAAATAATTTGCATTTTGAAGTTGGTTTAAAAAGCTTTATTGTATTGTAAAAAGACATAGCTTATTTGTATGCTGGTGCACAAACAAAAAATCGCTATCCTAGCCCTGACTCAACTCTAAATCTAACTCAAACTGCAACCCTACCTCTAACCTAACATTAATATGAGCCCCCATTCCTCTGCTTTTTGTTTTCTTGTTCTTTTTAAGCAGTTCTTACTAGTATGCTGGAGTGCAAATAAGCGCTTCCTCGAATTAGCCAAAATTTACACTTTGCTATACAGTATGTATAAATTATTGAATATTATTAGGAAAAGTGAATTCATGGACATTAATTTGTTGTAATGCAATACTGTAGTAGCAGTAGCATAGCGGGCTATTGCTCTTCATTGGCCCATAGACAAAAATGCGCAATAAGAAAAATAAGACATTTATCTCACTATAATTCTGAGGCAGTTTTTTGCAGTAATATGGATAGTAAAGTAATTTAAAGTCACTTTTGAACCATGAGTTTGGGAAGTGCTAGTATTGGTCAACAATAAATCAGTCACAACTACTGTAACTAACTAACTAAAAATGGCTAAAAATAAATAATTAATTCGATTGCTTGATGCAAAATGCTTAACGTAGGCTTTGTAAGACAATTATAAAGGGTTTATTAGGTATTTAATTCTGTTAATTACCAATCAACTCTCTCAAATCTCGTTTCATTAGCCCCTCCTCCCAAATTATATCTTTATCTAGCGTTATAAAATACAGACGATTTGGATTAATTAGTACTTGGGAGTTTTTTCAATGGAGATGCCTATTTGCCATAGATGGGCAAGTTAATGCAAAACGTTAGCTTCGTTAACCACTAGTCCGTTAACAAACTTCACACCTCCGTTAACGTTAATCCGTTATTTTCAGCTTTAATTAACGGAAGTTAATAAAGTCCGTTAATCCGTTAATATTTTGCGTGTAATTTACATTTCGTTTTATTCACTCGCTTCTAGAACACGTATTGACGCTGTTGAGCTGATTTTAAGGAAATATTTATAGCTATGGTGGTCTTTTTGTGTTTTGAAAGTTACATTTTACAGTCTAATCTAATTTCAAGATAAAAACAAGTTGAAATGCACTAACGAAGCTGCAAGATATTAATGATAAAAACCTTAACGGAAGTTAACAGAACTTAACGAAAGTTACTTTAGTCCGTTAACAGCACTTAACGGAAGTTAATTTAGTCCGTTAACATGAAAAAACTTTTTAACGGATTAACGAGTTAATGAAAAAGTTAGCTTCGTTATTAACGGATTAACGATTAACGGACTTGTGCCCACCTATGCTATTTGCACTCTAGCATGCAAAATGAGCTCTGCTTATGAAGAATAAGAGAGCAAAAGTGGGTGCTTATTTGCTCAAATACTCTTTTATTTTGTAAATGATTAACGTTAGTGGTTAGTTGGAGTTCATATTTTGAGTTTGGGTTAGGATTAACTTTAGGGTTAGAGCTAGGGTTACAGTTTGGGTTTAGTTTATGGTTGGGGTTAGGGCTTGGGTAGAGTTTTTTGTTTGCACCCTGGCGTTCAAATAAGCTCTGTTTTTTTCAAATAATAAAATTTTATAGTTCACTGTATGGAAATAAAGCTAGGACTGAATTTTTACTATTACCAGTCACTAGAGCTCGACTGATATATCTATCGCTCAGCTGATATATTTTGGCCGATATCAGTGGCAAGCCTGTATATTGTATCAGCTATCTACCGCTGATAAAATATTGGCTTAGCGCAATTACCTTAAACTATTTATTTTTTTAGAGCAAGCACAAGTGTTCCTGCATTCAATTTGCTTAGTATGACTTGTGTTTGCAATAATCTTTCTTTGGAGGAGGATTAGTGAAGCTTTTCATGTCAAGTCAAGTGAAAAATATAGACAAAATTTGGTAGTTTATGAGTTATATATCAGTATCGGCCTGAAAAAGTCATATCGATCGAGCTCTATTTTTTACCCACATACTGTAGCCCATTTCTGCAACCAGTTTAATCATGTTTTTGCAGTGCTAATTTCTATGCCACGTTTTAAAAGCAATAAGTTTTGCAAAACTAGGTCTAAAATCAAGTTATTATTGCAAAAAAATTGCAAAATCTTTGAATGCTGGGTGCTTTGCCCCCAGACCCCCAATGGCTTCCGGCGGCTGGGGGTTGCCCCCATACCAAAAAACACAACTCTCTCGTTGCAAATTTTTGGCTTTGCACCTGGCTAGTGGTCAGTACTAGGAATGCAAATGTGTTACATCAAAATTTTTTGTCAATCACAAGTGCAAAAGAGTTGGTGCATGAGAGTAATAGTCAAAATTAAATTTTAAGTCCTGTAAAAAAATCTTAAACAGTCCTGGAAAAGTCCTGGAAAATGACCTAAAAAAGTCCTGGAAAGTCCTGGAATTTGATTTTGCACTTTTTGTGGCAACCCTGAGAGAGTGATTTTTTCTCTTTTCATGCAATTCAAATGCCAGAAATGTTCAACTTTGAGATTGAACCAGATATTACGTCACAATGCATTTCCAATCATACGAGTGGCATCATAGTTGTATAATGCGGTTGTGGGTTATTGCGTGTCATTTTCGAAAGTTTGGCGGTCAGTTGTTATATTTTAAAGTTACAGGTAGGTCAAATTTATTCTGTGGAATGAAATAAGCGTTGACAGTATAACTAAGAAGCCATTTTCTAGCAAAAATTATTGGAAATAGTAAGAGATTATTATTAATCATTTAGTATAAAAGCAAGGAAAAGGAATTCCCTCGGCATTTAAATCCGCCGTTATACCAAACATAGATTGGCTATCGGGATGCAGTATCAAGTCTAAGCTGTTTTTCTGGCCTTGTTTGCTTTTTTCACCAGAAACTAGAGTAAAGCGTTTGATGTTGTTGTTGTTGCTGTTGTTTTACCGGGCTGCTTCCGAGGGATGGCAGTCTTTCCATGTCCAAAGAGGACACAAGAGAATCACCCTTAGCACAAAAGTGCTACTGGCATAGGATAATCCCGGAGGTTGGTGGCCATTTCGATCCCTGCACAATGCAGGGCACTCCCACCACTCGACGGCGACCACCGTTGGTGGGTCTTGAAAAGTGCAGCCAGATGCACAAAAGGGGTTGAAACAACATCGAAAAAAAGCTTCTCATTACTACTAATAGCAATAGTAAGAGTCGACTAGCATCAAGTTACTCTAGCCAATTGAGAAAGTCTTCTGGCACAAGAAATACAAGAAGAAAGAAATCCCAACAGGCATGGTTCCCAGAAGGCGCCGCTAGCGGGAGGCCAATTCTGCAAGACCCAAAAGTCAAGCAGCTCAGCACCGATAGTTGACCATGCCGAGTACCCAATAACCGCCTCTTACGGTTCGCTGGGTGGGCGGCTTCACTATTCTACCCCGGTGAAGCACGGGGGTGCGTTTGATGTCGGTTCGCATATCGCATTGAACTTTCGAGCTCTTCCACATGAATGCCGGCAGGCGGAAGCATGTATCGTAGTGGCGCACACCTTTTAAAAATGCCTACCATACTCCACTGAGTCCACTGCTAATGAGTAAAAAAATACAATCTCTCAGAAAAGCTTATCAACAGAACAAAATTAGAACGTCGAAGTAGTGATTTTGTGCAGGTAGACTTTGTTAGGAAATGTCTTAAAAATATCAAAGAAAAGGGCATAAATTTAAAAAAAAGGCAGTGGCTAAGAGTACCGGACCCGCATCGTTTGTATTCATTCGCGATCATTTTTTGCTTGACGCAAACACGTCATATCTCGTGATCCTAATTCTTGACCACATGAATTCTTTCCCTTTTCATAAAACAATAATTATTAAGAAAGTAATCATTAGCGCCACCACTTCACTTGCTCAAGCATAACCAACGAATGACAAAACGTTCGAAAAATTTAAAAGTTGTAGTGGGTGCTGATGAGCGGAAAGTTTTCAGTCGCTGTATAGCCTGATCAGTATTTCGCCTTCGATTTTTTGTTTGCATGACAGCGAGAAGAATAATCCTTTTTATAAAAAAAGCACTAGACTAAGCTTCAACTACTTTGGTTTGTCTGTTTCCATGTTTATTTAAAACGTGAGTAGGGGTAAAATCATAGGTTTGCAAGGTAGCGTGCTTCCACAACAAGTTAAGATTTACCGGTACGGCTAGGCCTACTGGACACTGCAATCTTATTTTAGCTTGGTCCTAAAAAGGAGTTTGATTTAGGCAGAGGCCTTTGAAAATGCAATTTTATTTTTTCGGAGTAAGCTATACCTAGTAGGCCTAGACTGCTAGATCAAATACCGGTAGGCTACCAATATTATAATGCTCAAGTCCAGGCTACTTTACGATGCACTGATACACTAGGCTAGATAAATGCTATGAAACTAGTAGCCTAATCGCTAGCGTATTTTAATTCCATCCTAGCATATTACAAATTAGTCAGTTTAAGGTTAGGCCTGCAGGCTACAGCAATAAGTTAAGTGCTAAGAAAGCAGCCTTGGCCAAGCATACACCAACTGCCCAGCTCAATTAGGTTTAGTGCTGAGTAGACTTGGCTAGTAGCTTTTTCACTTAAGATTCATGTGAGATTTTTCAGCTATTAGTAGGCAACTTGTCCTATTGTTCCAGACTGGCTGCTGAACATTTTTGCTGTGAAGTTTACTGGATACCGGTACTTTAGCTAATAGACTACAACTGGTTTAGGTTTATTCGTCAGGCTGATTAAGTAAAACATTTAAATTTTAACCCAAATGAGTTAAATCAAGCAAAACTTAGTTTAAAGCTAATACAGTCATTACTGTACTACTTTTCCTGCATAAAAAGTAACAAAAACCTGTTTATTTTTCCATACCAACATTTCAGAGAGTCTAAGCGAAGACCTGATGATTAACTTTCTCCAAAGCCTGCATTAGACAAATGCTCATAATCTTAGACCACCTATTTCACTAAGACCACCAAAGCCTATGGTAGAATGTACAGTAAGATCTGTATTGAATTGAAGTAATATAAGTAATGAGTACCGTAATTGAGTAAGATCTGTGCTATGAAGCTGGCTTTTGTTTATCGGTACTGGTAGTTTGCTTTGCACTCTGTTACAGTGCTGCTTCCCGAAATTTTGTTTTCAACTCCTTGATTCAAGACACGGCAGTACTTTGTACTGATACTTCGTTACGCAAAACCAATTGTTAAGACTGCTGGCAGTGATGCATGTTCTGGTACCTGCATCAGCTACAAATTTTCTTTACGTGCGTTTGTTTATTCATGATGCTTTGAATCGAGTTGTTGAAGAGAAACGGCATCTGCAGACAGGTGTCTGTTGTTCGCGATTAGAAGTCACTTAGCATTATAACTTATTATTAATCTTTCGATATTGACAAAAGTTTTTAAATGATTAAAAACATCAAATAAAGAATTTTACAAGCATTCAATTGATTTTATTATTGCAAAAATTTTTTTATCACTACGCTTTCCCTATTTGATGAAACAATTTCATACCTTTATGCCTATGGTTGAGTAAGCTATTTCAAATTGCCTTGAATGCAAAATGTTCTAGAAAAGTTTGCAAACAAAGCACCATGAGATAATAATGTCATTAATTTTTAGATATTTGTTACATACATTGAGTACACTTATTAGTCCACAAAATTTTTATCATGTCAGATTATTGTTTGTAGCAGCAAAAAAACCAAAAGACGACATCTTCAAAAAAAATTGATGATTTTACGTGGAGCAAATCAAAAAGTACTAAAGCTAGCTAACAACAGACTTGTTGTAAGTTCCATCAGTCGTTTTTTTGCTGATAATGTATCAGCTATACCAGAATCCATGACTACAGCCCAACCACTACCACCTGGTCTAATGCAACCGGTAGTAAATAACAAGGATACCAGTAGTTTCAAGGGTAAGTGTGCTGGTATGGTTTCTGAGATTAACAACTGTTCTGATAAAGATGATGGTGAAAGCTTTCAACCACCTCAGCTTGCTGGTATGCATTCTGAAATTAAAAGCTATTTTGATGAAGATGATGATGACAGTTTTCAACCACCTCTTAAATATAACATTTGGGAACGTTTAGCGTTATGGGCGACAAAGTTTAATATAACTCATATTACTTATGGATGTGAACGGTGAGTGCAAAAAGGAGAGCATTTTCGAAGCAGAATTATTTTTCCTGAGACAGAGGCTTCATTGAGGAATGATAAACAATTTGCAGACAATTTCTATCAAAATCATCAGACTGGTACCTCTCCGTTTTAAGACCTTGGAATTGGGATGGTGAGTCAATTTGTTCTTAATTATATGCACTTGGTGTGCCTAGGAGTTGTTTAAAGGATTATTAATTTGTGGGTACCTTCACGAGGCGCTGGTATATTGCCGATGCGAATTGCAAGTTGTGTTTCTGATGATCTTTCTTTAAAAAGATTGTTGCCATGTAAATTTTCCCGCAAACCTCGATCATTGTTTGAGTTTCGTCAGTGGAAGGCAACTGAGTTTAGATTATTTCTTTTGTACACTGAACCTGTTGTTTTAAAAGACAAACTTACACTAGCATTGTATAAAAACTTTATGTGTCTCTCTGTTGCAATTAGGATTTTACTAAATAACAAAAGTAACAGTGAGTCATACGACTATGCCGAGAAACTGCTGAAGTGTTTTGTCGAAAGTGTCTCCGAGCATTATGGCGATGAGCATTGAGCAGTTAGTGTATAATGTTCTCAGTTTGATTCATCTAGCTCATGATGCAAGGAAATATGGCAGTTTGAACACAATATCCTATTTTCCGTTTGAAAGTTTTTTGGGTCATTTGAAATCTGTTGTTCGCAGACCTCAAAATCCAATCAACCAAATTGTTCGTCAATATGCGGAAAAACTTCGGGCTAATGAGAATCTTGTTGCTGAACATAATAGCCCTGATGCTGCCCTGAAATGCCACAGACAAAAGCACAATGTTGGTCCTCTCCCATCATCTCACAGTAAATTTGACCAATATAAAAAGTATCTGGGGAAATATGTTGTATCTATAACAAGCCCGAATAATTGTTTTGAAGTTAATGGCAGTATATATCTTGTGAAAAACATCTTGCTGAAGCCCACTGAAGGCACCTTTGTTGTTGTTGAGAAATTTTGCAGAAATATTGATTTTTTTGACTTTCCACTGAATTCTTCCAGACTTAACATTTGGGCTGTTGATTTGCTTATTATCGGTAGTGATTTTGATGTTTTTCCTGTAGAAAATCTTGGTTGCAAAACAATTCTACTTCCATTTAAAGATGTTCATGTAGCCATTCCATTAGTTCATAGATCATGGAAAATTCCAGAAATAGCACATAGTTTTATACAAGAGTACAAAGAGTATATATGTTACCAGTATTCTGTTAATTTGTGCGTATTTTATTTACTGGTACTAGCTAAAACACAATTTTATTAGATGAGAGCTGCAATTTTTAAGCCACCCAATAAATGCACCATTTTTGCAGATAAAATTTTTCCCTGATAATTTGTGAACACTTCTGCGTTAGTGTACTAACCAGAGAAGCTAACTATTTACTGTTGATAGGTAGGCTCTTTTAGCCTCCCTTATGTACAAATTATTAGCATAGATGGGCACAGCTAACGCAAAACTAGCTCCGCTAACAGCTATTCCGATGAACGAAAAGATTGGTTTCGCTAACGCTAATCCGATGACACGAATTTTCCGTTAGCTGAAGCTAATGCTAGTCCGCTAATTCGCTAACTAACCATATGATTACAAATTCAGCAAAAACAAAACAAAAAATTCAATTCTGTAATTCGACGCAATTTAATATTTTTCGATTGCAATTGTGACGCAATTTTTTGTTTGCAAATGTGACTCGCAAATACATCAAATACTACTACCAGGGGCGCAACCATTCCAGAATTTTCTTACAGGGGACGGAAAAACATTCATGTCTTTATTGCTTTGAAAATTGTGATGTAATTACTTATCAAAAACCTAGCAAGTGGTCATTAGGAAATCTGGAGGAGCGTTGTAATCTACCCCAACGGAGTCCGGGGAGAAGCACCGAAAGCCTTCAATATTGGTGTCTTAAGTCGTGCAAAAATTGCCGCTAATGGTACCGTTTTCCTACAGTAATAGGATGTTTAAACCACTCACTACTTTTTTGCTGGGTTAGACATCTTTCATTTCAGGGCGTGGTTGTAGGCTTTGGTTTGACCCGACCAGGAATCAAAGTTTGGTCTATACTTGAAGTAAATTTTTTTTGCCAAGCAAAACGGCTAATTATGGTAAATTTTAAGTCTATGCTTTATTGAAACCACGGTTTCAAGTATTCTTATCCGAACAGATTGGTTGAAAAATTTAGCTTCGATAAACAGTCCGCTAACATTTTTGAAAGTTATCAGAACCTCTAATCCGCTGGTGAAAAAATTAGCTTCGCTAATCAGCGGTTTATGCCCACCTATGATTATTAGTAGTAGCAAACTTTTCTGAATGGTTTTACAATAGTTTGGTGTTGATATAGTGATGGTGATGAAGTATTTGTATCTGTATTTATTTATTTTACGTGCTGAGTTTCCCTGGCCAGGGAACAGCGAAGAACCTTTTGGTCTTTAAGTGAAACTGCCACTGAAATTTAAAGTAATTGCAGTATTCTCTCTTCGGTGGCAGCTTCTTTTTTGTAAAGTAAAGCTGCCACTGAAAAGAGAATACTGCAATTTACAATTACTTTAAATATTAATTGTAAAGTATTTTACAATTAGTATTTTACAATCGCATTAATTGTAATTTTTTACAATTATAATTAATATTTTCATTGTAAAGAATGAGAATAGGATAAACCCAAAAAGAACGAGGGTTTATCCCTTTACCAGCTCCATGCTGCTGTGCTGTTTCGAATCACATGCTAGCAGTGATGGTACTCCGCCAGCATCGTGTGTCGTCATCCAAAACTGTGAGTCCACGTATTCCTGTATGTGCCCGGACTACGTATTCCTGTGTGTGCCGCATGTCGAATAATGTGTTTTTTAGAAATGTATGCTGTAGTACATTAGTAGAATGTATGCAGTAGTAGAATTTATTGAGTCGAATTCTTCGGCTGTAATTCCAATCAATTGGTTCGTCAATAATGAAGAGGACGAATGCTATTGGCCAAAAAAGACCTGGACAGCTAACAGGACAAACAAAGCGGTGGGAAGCTGGTGAGAAATGGAACAAATTCAAAGTACGCAGTCTTGGAAAAGCAGGTAAGTTGCAATCTAAGGTTACGTTTACATGAGACCCGCTATGAAAACCAGGCGAAGTGAAGATTCTAGTTTAAACCGGTTTGCGACCGCTTTTGACTTCACCGCGAAAGCAACGGAGCTACATAAAACCGTGCTGGGGACTGTGGCGTCTCATTTGGTTGTGACCGCTGGTCATTCACGCAAGATGAAAGTTAACATTTTTAAAATACCCGACCGACCGAATTTATAAAATAGCAAAGCAACAATACAGATTGTAAATGTCTCGACAGCGGAATCGCCGGCGTCTGCAACTTAGGACCTGAGTCGTATTATACAGTGCTAACAAATGCGACGCCAAGTCTGGTAACAAAGCTATTACTTTCATCTTGCGTGCATGACCAGCGGTCTCAGCCAAATGAGACGCCACAGTCCCAAGCACGGTGTTACGTAGGCTTTAGTTATTATGTGGTGGTACGTTACTGTAGATGTTTGTTGCCGAAAAATTATTTATAAAAAGGAATTGCTGCATTCATCTTCGTTAGAGCTCTTGTTCTTAATCTTTTGTCTACATCCTTAGCTTTGCCATATATTTTATGTGTTTCCAAAGCTGTTTCATTTAAGTTGATTTAACCATATAGAAACTATATGTGGCAAAAGTTCCTGGATTCAAAATCATGCACTGAGTAGGGTTTTCAGGCAATTAATTGGAGCAATTAATTGTAACCATTAATTGCTTCAAAAGTTGCTCTTACCAGTTACAGTTAATTGCTAAAATTATGCAATTAATTGCACTTTTACGTTTTGGAATCGTGGCGTGTTTACACCAAGTGCGATGCAAAGCAAAATGTTATATTTGTGTTTTTTATTATACCTTTTACACTTACTTTGCACGCGAAGCAAAATACTACCATGCGAATATTTTGTTTGCAAAACGAATATAGCCTACACATGACTCACAATTGAGCAATTGTTGAGTCATATTCAAAGTGAGTTAGCTACACCAATGGCAATTAACTGAATAGTGAATGCTGGAATTTTGCCCGATTCAATCAACGAAAAAGGCGTGTTTTGCAAATTAAATTGTGTCGACTACTTAAGCAAGGTGTTAAAAAATTTATAGCAGATTTCAATAAAAAAAGATAAAAGCTAACAACGATAAGAATAGGGTTGTTGCTCCTCATCAAATGAAGATAATTTTTGCTAAGCTAGCTCATAGCAATGGAACGGATCCTATACACCTCCCTGAAAAACATCTTCCAGAAATTACATTTCCCCGAAAAACACTTGGCCGAAACTACATTATCCCGAATATACATTTCCCTAAACGTGCATTTTCTAGAAATTACATTTCCCTGAACATACACTTGCCAGAAATTACATTTTCCTGAACATACACTTGCCAGAAATTACACTTTCCTGAACGTGCACTTTCCAGAAATTACACTTTCCTGAACATGCACTTGCCAAAATGTACATTGGCCCGAATGCTCATTTGGCAGAATGTACATTTGGCCGAAATTACATTTCCCCGAAAACTTATTTTCCAGAATTTACTCTTGCCAGAATGATTTTTCAATTAGCAAGTTATTAATTTCAATTAGCAAGTTAATAGTAAGTTAAAGTAATTATTTAAAAAGGATCTCCAGTTTGTTTCCAACTAACCACCCCACAAAAAATAGCTCAGTACTATTTTATAAATCTTTAAAAAATACTCATTGAAATTTCATTTAAAAAGCGCTTCACAATTGCAGCTTAGCCTACTAGATGTTAGTCGCTTACAGCAAATTACTGCAGTGTAACCAAACTTTGATATTCCTTTCGTATGTTCCATTTTTTTCTTGGACAATATATGCAGTAAAACAATAAACCAACACCCCACGTTGCTACCTTTTATGCATTGCCTTTAAGGCATAGATAATTTAAAACTGGTCAAATTTATGTTTCGTAATGACAACTTTTTTTTAATAGAACTCTACGTTGTAGCATGTTGCAATAGCGCTATTATTAAGACCTGCTGTAAGATAAACGTTTTTATTGTTAGATATTGGCTTCAGCTATTGATTTGTATTTGCAGTTCTGAGTTGTAAGCTATTGTGCTGTGTAATTCTGATTGCGGATGTTCATTGTTTAATGCCCAAATTTGTATTTTTACGAGGATTTTATTGCCAATAGTAGTTGCCCATAACCGGCCTTTGATTCGTATTGCTATTATGGAAAATCAAATTTATTTGGATGTACGTTCTGAGATCGGGTTTACTTGTCTTGGGTCTGATTGGCGGTAGCTGTGGTTTTAGAGTAGCAGCCCGGTTGTAGCTTTATTTGCTGCTGTAAGGGCTATGGCGGCAGCCGGTTAAGGTCGGGATGAATGAATTTGATTTTGGAGCATGTACTAGCAACCGAGCATTGTTATAAAACTTAACATTTCAACTTTGTATCTTCTGTGTGCTTCCCTTTGCCTAACTAAGGTGGTTGTTGTAAATGTAAAGTGTCTTTTCCAAGAACTAGGTTTAGCACTGGGTGTGCAATGTGCGGGTTGTTCTACCGCAAAGTTTTCTATTGTTTTAGACTACCGGTAGTACAACTATCTGTCAGTGCTTGTTGACGCAACCCATGCATCCCATGCTCCCAACAACTAAAAATTGATTTAACAGTTAAATATCTGAAGCTGTTGATAGTGTTGCCTAATAAAAAACTTTCTCTCATTGGTAGCAATTGGTGTTGAGAGCCGAATCGAGTCCTCAACGCCAAGGACCAGTAAAAAAATGTAACTGAAGAGGCGACCTCGCGTTCGTCAAATCGAATAAGATTGAGTGGTAGATGATGCGTAGTCGGCCGAAGGTGGGGGCCGGTTTTTTGCGGGATTAATTTATTTATGGTGGTTTTGGTTTCGGGGCATCGTCGGCTATCGTGTCTTATTCAAGCAGACTATCATATCTATTTGAGTGAGATATGATGGATGGCGATGGTTTGGGGTCGGTTTTGTCGTGGGTGGGTTGATTTTGCAGAGGGTTGGCTTTTGTTTTGGCTGGCTGAGCGTTATTTGCCATTCAATCTTATTCTCTCATTGGTGTAACAAAAAATTTGCAGTTTTATTGTTATTAGTGCTAACATTTTTCTATTTATGTATATTTCCTTTTTTTACAACTTTTCTCCTTAAATTGCTTGTAGTTTTAAAGTGTATCTTTCATAATAATCGGTAGATTATAATAATTATTATTTTTTTTTTTTTTTGAGCACTGAGCACTACACACATTCCAGAAATAAAATTTTGGCGTCTAAGATTTTTTTTTTTTAAAGTACTGTACCCCAAACAAGTCTTATTAATTTTGAATTTACAACTTCAAATCGGCAGCACTGTCTAGTGTTTTTTTTTTTTTTTTTGTTTCCTTTATGTGTTGTGTTATTTATTTTCACTTTTTCAAATTAAGTTTACCACCATAAGTGTAGAAGTATTGCCATAAAGGTGCAGTTGACCTAGATGACCTGGTGGTCTTTTCGCTGTGTCCTTCCTGCGTATTTTTGCGTATGGTTAACCTGTTAACTGCGGAATTTTTTTTTTGTTATTCACATCCTATTGCGGAATTAATTTCAAGAAAAAATGCCTTTTTTGGAAAAGTAACTTTAGACCATTTCAAATCCTGTTATACTGTTCCTATGCTGATTTACATGCAAATACACTGTGTTATATCTTTGAAAAACAGTAACAAAGACGTAAATTACTCAATTTAATATCTTTTATTCACATTTTCAACATATTTCAGAATTTTTTGAAAATGTTACTCCTTTTGATAGTTCAGAACCGTGTGGTAGATCTGGAAGCAAGGTACAATACACAAAGCTTTGTCACATTCAACGCAGTGATGGCTTGTTTCTTTTCTAACACCTCTAGCTGTACAAACATGGCATTTTCTCTTTGGATACTCCTTCTTTGGAGTGGGAGGGATGCGAGTCATGAAATGGCGGGCAGTAAGGCGAAGTGGAGTGTCACCCAATGAAGGACGACCCTTTCTCTTTTGAACCTTTTCCTTGTTGTATTTCTCTATCAATTTCTCAACTAGATTCAAGATGAAGGGCAGTCTTGCATTTACACTCCCACTCTTCTGATACAAGATATGAGCATTTAGCACAACCATATCAAGGATATGCCTGAATTGCTTTTGGTAATATTTTTTCAGTCGCTTTCTAGAACTTGGGTAGGCTGACAAGAAGGCATCACTGAGATCCACCCCGCCCATGGTGTCATTGTAATCGCAGCACACCTTAGGCTTCACCTTTGGTGCATTGGTTGATCCAACCTCTTTGGTGCTGGCGTCATGGATGGTGCTCAGCATGTGGACGTCCTTCTTGTCTTTCCATTTGAGCACCATCAGCCTTCCGCTGTACAAAGCTTTGATCTCACCCTTACGGAGCTTTTGGGTGGTGAGTGCCCTGGGAACCCCTTTTCTATTAGCTCTCAAAGTACCAACTGCATCGGTATTATTTTCACAAAGTATATCATACAGTTTTGGACTGCTAAAAAAATTGTCCATATTGATACAATATCCCTTGCCATAAAGGGGCTTGACAAGGGTGAGGACAACCTTGGTTCCCATGGATTCACTCTTAGGAATGTCTGGATCATAGGCAGTGTCCTTGCCAGTATAGATAAAAAAGTTCCAAATATATCCAGAACTTGATTCACAGATTTCAAATGACTTGATTCCAAATCTTGCCCTCTTGGATGGGATGTACTGTTTCCAAGAAAGGCGTCCTTTCCAGAGCAAAAGCGATTCATCCACGGCCATGTCCCTCTCAGGTTCGTATGTCTCCGAAAACTTTGTCTTCATGTGCTGAAGGATAGGCCACAGTTTGTACAGTTTTCTGGGAATGGGCCCATCCGGATCAAATGCATCGTTATCAGTGAAATGTAAAAATTTACTGAGCAGGACAAAGCGATCTTTGTCCATGACATCACGAAAAAAGGGGGTAGATAGCGTAGCCCTTTTTGAAAAATACTGTTCAATTTCTGGTTTGTACACTACCCCCTGGAGGAGAAGTAGGGCAAAAAATACCCTAATTTCATTCGCATCTGTCTCAGTCCACTCATGAGCCCTTGATCGACGTTTCAAAATGCCTCCCTTTTCACGCATAAACTGGGTTGCAAAACGATTGGTCTCTATCACAATCAAATCAATAATTTTGTCTTCAAAGAATAGTTCGAAAAATTCAAGAGGGTTGGCAACATCATGAATGTTAGCTTTTAGTTGCGGATTACCAGTAAAGGGAAATCTATCCCTTGCCCAGCCTGTTACACTCCAGGATCTATCATTATCTTGATCGCTATTGTATCTTCTCTGAGCATACAGTCGTCCCCTTATCAAGGGAACATCGTCACTACCACTTTCATCATCACTCGTACCATCACAACTCATTGGCATGGGAGCATCGTTGCTACCACTTCCATGACCACTCATATCATTATCGAACTCTGACCCACTGACATTGGTACGTACTTCACTTTCACTGTCAATTATTTCAGCATCACGCAAATACCCCTCCTTTTCAGAATCTTCAGAATCTGAGTCATCGTCGACTGAGAACAAATCATCATCTGAATCTAAAATCTGGTCAAAAACTTCCTTTTCAGTCAAGCGTTTTCTCTTAGCTGCAGCCATGTTTGACCATTCACTGTCAACGCAGTCTACCGGTAAATGATCAAACAGCATTGTGACGTCTTGCAACTGGTAAATGCAGCAGACTATAAATAGGAATTCCCAGGGGTTTCCCCGTACTTTTGTGCGTGTTATCAATGATAAATCTGAGGACGTCATATGGCGTTCTACGCAGTTAACAGGTTAAATAAACTTGAAACTTGAAACTTTGAGACATACCCAAACGTGGCATCTCATTTCAGTATAAGAGTTTTTGTGAAAAATGACGTCATAGTTTACCAATTAACTGTTTGCTATAAAATGGCAATTAATTGTGTTTGTCCAAAATAAGCAATTAATTGTTTGTTTACGTTAGCAATTAAATTGAAAACCCTAGCACTGAGAGTGTTATGATTCGAAAGTCTGCATCAAATCGCTGTAGATCTATTTACTTCACTTTATTTTCGTTACTGGTGCTATTTTTCGAACTCCTCAACATACCAAGTCGTTTGTGTTTGAAATTCGCTCTCAACTAATTAAATAATTTTATTTTACGTAGAAACTTATGTCAGAGCACTTCAAAAATTAAAAATGTCCTTAAATACTTCAAGCATCAATACAGATGGAGCAGAGTGTCAAACACCCCCACGAAAACGACCTCGGAGGTATTGAGTAAATGTGGAAAATTATTATCATTTAGTCTACTGAAGCATTTTTAGAGACTTGCAAAAAATTAATAAAGGTAAATTTGGCTACTTTAGCATTTCTATACACAATGCGTAATGTTTGATAAAGAATAATTCATTGATTGTAACTCTCTGCTATTGCATTTTGCCCTACAGAATATGACGTGATTCAATTACAGCTTTGTATCATACTGAGAGTACTAACAAATACTTATCCCGTTTAGAGCGTACGATAATTTCTAATCAAAGAAGAAACTAGCATAGCTTGTATTGCAGGCCAAACGCTAAGCATATATTTGATTCATCTTCATCTGAAGACGAAGATATTGATCGGCCAACTCCACCCAGAGAATTGCTAACAATGGAGTCAGATGTGCTGTTATCAGCAGACACCCAATCGCTTTTGACGTGTGACAAATATGCCAGCTCACCTAGAACTGTACCTACAGTGTTTTCCTCAACTGCTGCTACTGGTAAATCGAATGCGATTTGACTTTTAAAAATGTTGTTTTAATGGTTGGAGGCTCGGTTCCGAGTCGGGACAAGCTAAAGATTAAAAATTAGGTATTCACGGCTTCCTTGCTTTACACTCAATGTTAATGGGACGGTGTGAGAAAGTTTAGTTATTTGTTTTTGGGAAAGCACCTGCTGGATTCCCCGTCATAAAATGGTAGGCAGATGGCCGGTGGCATCTTTACTTCAAGACGGTAAGGTCTCTTTGCTTCCTTCCGGCCCACTCCACTTGGCAAGTAAATAAACTAAACGAAGCAATACAATCAAATCTTTCAGAGCCATCTATCTCTGAACATCTGCTGATACAAATTTTAGAAACTCAAGAAGAACTATAAAGGCAACCCGAAAAATTCACTCTTTTTTGCTGACAAATATGTTAAAAAATAATGACTGGAGCAGTGAGCAGTCCTTCACTTTACCCGATGATCTTTCTTTTCCAATCAAGACTATTGAAAAGTTTGAGGAAATGGAAATCAAACTTGGAGATCCTAGTTTAAAAAAAACGTTGTAAGCTTAAGCTACCAAATCTTTTGTTTATTTGCTTTGCATGTTAAAGTGCCACTACACATTTCTAAGTTTCTAACTGAAGTTGAGAAGTCAAACTTTGAATTTTGGTGGCTCCTCGAAAGCGAAGAGTCTTGCTCAAAAATTGGTACCGGTAGTTATATTTTTTAAGCAATTGTTTTGTTTTAATCGCTAACTCATTTCGAGCTGAGTGGCACTTTAATATGTAGTTACTATAGTTAGTATAATTAATTAGTATATAGTAATGTTTCTGCGCGCAATTTTTTGTTTACGTATCAGCAAAACTTAAATTCTGTTGACTTCATTTTTAAAAGCGACAGAAGTTTAATGAATGTGATAAGTTTATTCTCAGTTATGAATTATCGTTGTTTTCTATTTGCTTCTTTGCCTCCTCCCTGCTGAGAGTTCTAGCAGAATTAATCGTCATCAAGCATTTTATCTAACGACGTATCAAGAAACTTGGGCGAGAATTGAACAGAATTTCATTGTTCAATTTTTTGTATTTCGCAGACTGCAGTCACTGTGACGTGGTAGGATTTCAATCGGCCTTGGAAATAATCTGCCCATATCCTCTATACGCCAGCACGTATGGACAATAGAACATCTGGAGTTTCAAGCGCACATGTTTGGCACACACGATCGAGCCTAGCAGCATAAACATTTAATGACAAACATGCTGTGTTACTAGCAACGTGTAATCTCTGAAATCAGAAAAAAAACGCTTGTTTAAGTCTCTTATGTGTTTGCAATCTTACACAATCCATTTTTACAGGTTTTTATCTAAAGCGATATCGGCGGGATATCGTTAGATGGCGTTGTTCGTCGTGTTTTATCCTTTGTTTTAAGCAATGATGTTGCATTGCAATTTAATTTTATTGTCCGACAGGACAAAAAAGAAATCCGGGTGACGAAGTTTTACGAAGTTGTATTCGGTTGTTTTTGTTCTTGTTTTACTTGACCGTTTTATGTTCTTTTCTTAGTCAATCTGACGAATGATTAAACTCGCATTAGGCGTAGTGTTAATTCGGAGTTTGCAAAATGATAAACTGCCTAAAATTTTCTTATGTTTTGAAAGTGTTAAAAACTTATTGACAAATGGTTGAGTGTCTCACTGAAAAGAGGCCAACAGTAAGTTAAAAGAAATAAAACTGACCTTTTCCCTCACGAATTTGTTTATTGGTTACAGAGAAAGATTGGCCTGAAATTTTAAGAAGTATCTTCAAATTCTTCATAGACTATCGCTGAAAGATATGGCCAACACTTTAAAAAAGTTGTTGCTCTATACTTTGTCTTTTTTTAATTGGCATATTCTTAATATTGCATATGCGGTGAAGAAACATCCGCTCACGAAGGCTTCAACATGCGACGAAGTTGCAAAATCCGTTGTGAAATGGCTCCGCGGAAGTCGCGATCGCGGTGGTAGAAGAGCCCAGATAGCCAGAGTTAGCTCATGAAAACTGGATAGAATAGATAGATTCACCCGATTCTCGTACAAATGGTTTCTAGTACAAATGGTTTCCGGACAACTGGGCCCCGAACAAATCGATGCTGTACAATTGCTTATATGTTTTCTTTTAATTTAGCACTATCCATCGTTGCAATTCATCACCTTTATCAGTTTAAAAAGTTCATTGGAAAGCTGTGAAAAGAACTTTACGTCTGTAAAGTTATGATATTCTGCAACTTTTTTACAGCTTCTAACGGCTTCATAAATACTCGTAATGTATATATGTATATATATTTACAAGTATTTGGGAAGCTGTTAAGTTTGGTGTGTTAAAATGGTTGCCAAGGGCTTTGACGTAATTTATCGTCAGAAATAAAATTCTTTTGTAAAAAATACTGGTTCTTCCTGAAATGTTCATGTGCAAGATAAAGCTCGAGTATGTTAGTCGTGTTTGTATACAGTATATATGTATGTGTAGTAGCCACTACAGTTACAGCTATTAGAATGTGATAAAATTATTTTGATGTTTTGAAACTCGATCTACTTGTCAGGGTCATTAATTCGTCACCATACCACGATAGAAAAAATGTGATACTGCATGTGCAAATATGTATTGGCTGTAGTCTGCATAAAGGATACGGTTAGCCTGCACCACACCCTGTGCAAACCCGTATACGGTTAGCCTGCACCAGCCACTGCGTAACCCGTATACGGTTAAACTGCACCAGCCTCTACGTAAACTGGTATACGGTTAGCCTGCACCAGTCACTGCGTAACCCGTATACGGTTAAACTGCACCAGCCAACACTTAAACCCGTATACGGTTAGCCTGCACCAGCCACTGCATAACCCGCATACGGTTAGCCTGCACCAGCCACTACGTAAACCGGTATACGGTTAGCCTGCACCAGCCACTACGTAGCCCGTAGACGTATACGGTTAGACCGTACGAGCCACTACGTAACCCGTATAGGCAGCCTGCACAGGCCCACTGTAACCCCTGCGGCCAAAACGATACGGGCCCGGTGGAGGCAGCCAATAAAGGGCCTGTATGGCTGCCTGCATCGGACCTGTAAAGGCCCTGCATAGCATTGTTGGCTGGGACCTTCTCTATTTTGGAGTACCCTCGTTTTGTTTTGCTGTGCCCCCTACTTTTTTTGCGTTACGTACACAAATTACACATAAGTGGCTGCATATGCTATTTCCAGCCGAATTTTTGTTGAATGTTTAGCAAGAACAGCCTAAAACAAAACTAAAGCATCGTTAAAATTACTAGACTAAGAATGAAACTCTAGAAACAAATTATATAGTTGAAGGTCGTCCCTTAATTGCTATAGGCCACAAATCTTCGATATAAAATAATAGAATTTGTTACAAAAATCTAAAAATTATTATGATATGCAAAGTTTACAATATGACGAGGTTATGTGCTTAACACCTGCTATTCAATACAATTAGGTAGGCGTAGGGTAGACAACCTCATTACATACTAAAAGATTTCATATAATATAGGGTTGCCATACCGTCCGGAAAATTCCGGACATGTCCGGTATTTAGGGTTAAATTTTGCGTCCGGAAGAAATTTTAAAAAATGCTCAAATGTACGGAATTTTATAATCCTGTAAATTGTGTTTAACTTTAAACATTCTCCATTTCTTCCAAAGACGGAAAATTCGTTTGGAGTAATCTACGCTGCTTCTTGGCTACAATAATTTTGCTCATAGATTGGTGTGCATCGTAGATCCTTCATTATTAGGGCACTTACACACTTTGTAGTACGCCTATTGAATTCTGTATTGTGACGTAGCATCTTCATTATTCAGCAACCACACAAATTGTCATTAATATTTACCGACTTTTGTACATAATTAATAGGTTAGTTAGTTAGTCTAGTTAGTGATTGGTTCAGATGTCTGGTGTTAAATTACTTCGTTAGTGTCAAGGCTGCCAGTTTAGATTATGCATTTTTAGTTGGGTTTGTATTTATTGTTAATAAGAAAGATATTTAACACCAGACTGAAATTAATTTTTCCAGACTGAAGAAAGATATTATTTCAAATCGCTAAACGAAAGTGCTCATCCACAGACGAGATGCAAGAAAAACATCCATGTTTTAGCAAAGGCAGGAAAACGCAAAAAACAGGCGTTTCTTTTTGAAAAGTAGACGTGTCTTTCATTCGTTTAAAATATAGGGATGGACATTTTAGAATTGTTGGCTATTCCAGAATTATTCCGAATAGCTAAAGCCGAATCCTATTCTGGTTTAAATTAACTTAATTTGTTGAAAAGTTGAACTACCAGTCAACCACCACCGCTATCCAGAAAATATTTATTTAACGACTTGCATAAATAAAGCAGCACTTTATTGCAGTGCATGACATTGAGTGCTTCCAAATGCAAGTTGCTTCAAATGGGGAAGTTGAAAATTTGTGGACCATCATTTCATGTGTCCAGCTTAAAAGGTTAAAAAGTTTGAATTTTGGAGGGGCCCCGTTTGGGGAGGCCCCTCATTTTGATATCCCCAAATTTTATCTGTCCTTTATATTTACTTACCAAAACATTTTCAGTTGTCTCGCTTAAAAAGTTTGAATTTTGGAGGGTCCGTTTGACGGAAAAACCTTCATCGTGGCACCCCCAATTTTTGTTAGGTTTAGTTTTTACTATTTTCCCATCCTGAAAATTTGATTCATTTAGCTCTAACGGTTTAAAAGTTCAAAATTTTGAAGAACCTGATTGAGGGAGACCCCCAACCTGGCACCCCCAATTTTTGTCGTACAAAAGTCTTCCCTGATATTTTCAATCGCTCAAGCTTTGAATATAGAGCGTTTAGTGGTTTAAAAATAGATAGCAGCAGAAGACAAAGAAAAAAAAGATCCAAAACAAGAAGAATAGTATTCAACTTGTGGTAAACAAACGTAACCAAAAGAAAAGGCGGTTGATAGTGAGCTCAAAATTCACAAACCAATTTTCATCAATATCTGTAATAACGAGATATATCAATTCAAAATCGTCAACTTTTGCCGGTTCAAATTCGTCAACCTGGCGTCCCCAAACTTAGTGTGCATAAAGCATTGATAAGCACTCACATTTTGTTCAAATTTCAGCTTTGCGCGTCAAGTGGTTTTCGAGTTATAAGTAAATCAATAAATTTTCAAGCCAAAAATCGCCCTTTTTTTATGTTTTTTTGTGTCTAAATTCACGATCACTTGACCCATCCTCAAAATCGGCACGCATGACGCTTTCATTAATTCTTATGTTGAATTAAAATTTCAACTTTCTAGGTTTTATCGTTTGCTATTTATAAGCAAATCAATCCTCATCTGCCAAAATTCGCGAACAAAAGCAAAAGTACTTAGCGCTCATGCGGAGTCCCAATTACAGAGCAAATGGCTCACTACACTTTTATGAGAGAATTAACTGCCAGCAATTTCACCAAAGTAATTGCGTTGATTCAAAACCGGTTCCAATTATCCGGTTTATATTTCGATTTGTATTACGGATAGTTTGGGATTCGGATCCTTCTGGATTCGGTAATCTGAAATGCCCTCCCTAGTTTTAAGCATAGAATTGCTGTTCTTTTCTTTCTCGGCATAACCTAATTTTTATTATTAAGTTATTTTTCACTCTGAAGTTGAGTATTTTTCCGTGACAGTCCGTGGTTATATTTTCTGATTTAACAATGTCACTGGTAGACACTTCTTGTGTGCTGCATTGCCAATTTTATAGGTCAAATTTCGAAGTGACAAAATGTTGTAGCACATATATTTGGTCTCATGAAAAGTAGCCATGCACTGTCCGTAATTTTGCTTCTGTAAATATGGTAACCAGGAGCGTATTTAGGGGGAAGCCATTGGGCCATGGCCTCCCCCTTTGGGTCGCCAGGATAGTATAATTAGCATAGAATAGTATGCAAAATTGCGGCATGGCCCCCCCTTTGTAACTTGGGCAGAAGGTTTGAGCACACAAACGGTGGGCGAAGACCTTTTTTTTGGCCTTCACCCAATTTTGGGCCTAAAACCGGATTAAATTTGAGTGAAGACCTTTTTTTTTGGTCTTCACCAGATTTTGGGCAGGAAAACGGACTGGTGGAAAACTTTTTAATCTGGTATTCGTTGTTCTCAAATTTTCTGAATTTCCTGGTTCCCCCCTTTCGAAAATCCTGCATAACCTACTGATGGTAACCCTAATATAATAATAATACTGAATAAATACAAGAATTATATTGATTAGTTCGTTTGCAATCTATATATTAGAATAACATTTACTTTTTAGCAAGGAAGACTACTACCAGCAAATAATTACTCGGCTTGCAATATATTAACACGAAAACAAACTAATAATTTCGCTCAAAAGAAATAATTTTCTTTTTTACTCCGTATTATCTTTGTGTACTGATAGAACTCCAGCTGCCGCGTCACGGCAATTACACGCTTGTTAACACTTACCTGATGAAAAGAAAACCGATTGCTTCTGATTGTCCTTTAGATCTTTACTTACGTTGAACTTAACACAAGATCAAGTTTACAAAAGTGCCATTTAAATTGTTGAATGTTTCGTTAGAAAATGGCGCATTTCATGATTTTTTATCTGTTGTAGTTCGGGAGTTTTTAGCGTTTAAATGTGCTAAGCCGAATCGATCCCCTTTTGGGCCATTGATCGTAAAAATTTTGCCTTGTCCAAATAGCGTTAACAAAATTTTGATTGAATATTTTGAGATAATTTATAGAAAAACTATTTATACGAAAATGAGGATGGTGTTAATACGGCCGTAATGTAATTCAGGCAATAGCGCGCAATAATACGAGAGAAAGCTAGAAACATTAATTTTGCATTGCTGCCTGGTTTTCAAAATCACAAACAGCTATTTATATTTGCAAAAAAACAAAGACTATGTTAGAGTAAATTTTTCGAAAACTTTGCATTGTTCGAAAATTTGTTATTTGCTTTCTTGTTGAAAATGGAACGAAAAAATAAAAAAATAGGTGCCAACAAAAAGTGAAAATTAAAATTTCAAAATTTTCCAACTACGCAAAAACTTAAAAGACTTTGCGTTACCTGCATTGTGTCGCCAAATACATTCAACTGGAGCTCTCCCTCTACTTTCCCTCGATATGTCACAAACATGTGACGCTACGGAAATTTACACCGACTGGACAGATGCGTGTACTGTGATAATTTTCAACTTTTAGTTTAAAACGCAATCGCACAATGTGTATATTTGTCTAAGTGCTGTATATATTGTGTCACTGTCGCCTGATGAGATCCTTGAGCAAGGTCGAAACGCGTCGTAATAGCTCACTGCATACTGTATTAAATTGTTTTCTCTGTATTACTTATGTTTTTGAATGTAAAACCGTGAGAATGACATTAGATTATGTCGAAACACGTTAGAATTTCCAGTTTGAGATCCCAAACATTGAAGTAAACAGGAAGAATTAATCGACAATAACTAGCTAGCTTGTACCAGGAAACACAAATAATGCCAACCATGAAATGTTCAGAAGAAATCTAAAGAACTTTGATTCAGAAAGTTTTGTTGATTGCGTATCAATGAAACTGAAAAATTATTTTGACAATCTTGAACGTATTAATACGGACAGCATTCATACAGTCTGTGAAGATTTTGTTCAAGTTATTAAAGATGAAATTGAAAGATTTGCTCTCATGAGTACATCATCACGTAAACAAAAAAAGTTAGTCAAAAAACCATAGCTTGCTAAAGGCATTTGGACTTCAACTAAAAATAAAGACTACATAAAGTGTGGTTTTTGGAAGGAAATTTTTATGAACGCAGCTTTTACAAAAAGTATAGCAATTGCCTAACTCTAGTAAAAAAACAGCCGAAATACTGCACTACACTTCGGCATTAGCTAGAAGCAAGAACGACCAAACAAAAACTTGGGAGTTAATTCGCGAACTAGTTAATCCTTCAAAGGTAAAAAGAACAAAACACCTAAAACTTTAGCAATTGGCAACAAAACCATAATAGTGTGGAGGCCCCCCTGATGAATTCAATAACTTTTTCGGAAATACTGCAGAAAAGCTGGCTAACTCTCTACCTAAAAGATCTTCACGTTTTGAAATTTTTTTGAAACACAGAAATAAATCCTCTGATTTTTCTAAAAGCACCTTCAAGCTATGAAATCTTTAACATTATTCAAAACTTAAATGTCAATAAATCGCCGGGTTTTGATGATGTTTCTTCGTATTTTTTACGAAAAATTACTGTTGATTTATCATTACATCTATCCATTTTGTTTTCTTGTTGTTTGGAGTTTGCTATTTTTTTTGATTGTTTTAAGATGGCTAGAGTTGTACCAATTTACAAGGCAGGCTTGAAATCCAAGTTGACCAATTTTAGACCAATATCCATGCTTTCGAACTTCTCAAAACTTCTTGAAAAAAATAATCGCCATCAGGATACTTGCCTTTTTGGATAAACAAAATATTTTTATTACCGTCAGTTTGGTGTTAGAAAAAAGCACTCGACTATCCATTCCGTGACAGATATCATCACACAATGCTACGAAAAACTAGAAAACAAATCATATTGCTGTCTTATCCTACTGAACATAAAAAAAAAAGCTTTCGACAGTATTGATCATCAAACTCTTATTCAAAAATTAAACCATTATGGAATTAGAGGAGCGGCAAATGAGATGATTAAAAGTTATTTATCTAACAGATTTCAATAAGTAGAACACGACAAAGTCAAATTGTCCAGAATTAAAATAAAATACGGAGTCCTTCAAGGTTCGATCTTAGGTTCGCTCTTTTTCATCTTATACATTAATAAACTCCCAAATTCTTTAATAAATTTTGTTTGCAGATGACACTTGTATCCTGATTAGCAAACACAGCATTGTAAATTCAGAAACTCAAAGCAACGCCGAATTAAATAGTGTTTCTGAATGGATGATCACCAACAGTTTGGCTAATCCATATAAAACGCAAGGTCTACTATTAACTCGATAAAAACAAAAACTCCAACCTTTTATATAGTCCCAAAACATTATTTCTATTGAAATGCGACAGAGCGTAAAAATTCAACGCTTAAATTTTACAAGTCATAGTCAAGTGATTGAGCGGCAATAGTATCTAATCTACGGCTATTGGCATACTGTGCAGATTAAAATTTATGGCTCCAGGTAAAATTTAGGTATCTGTGTACTAAGCGATAGTTTTTCCACAACTAATGTACGGAATTTTGGTCTGGGAATGCTTGTCTAAAAAATTCTGAGAATAATTGAAGGCTGGCAGATTAAACAAAAACTTGAACTTTTATTTATAAAATTTGAAATATTTAATATTAATGATTAATCAACCTCTAAATTTTGAAATTGCTTAATTCATGCTTTTGTTTCAAAAGAACAACTTACCGCGAACACTTAACAATTATTTGTGTTATATCAAAGATATCACTTCTCGTCAATCCAGTAAAGCGGATTAAGATGATTTTTACTTAACCCTTTATAAAACAAAACGTGCACAAAAATCAATTAAATTCTTGAGAGATGATTTAAAATAGTATACCTTTAAATATCAGAAATTTACCCATCAAAAATTTTACATAAAAATATAAATTGTACTGGAATTAACAAAGTGCAACTACACAAAATGATAATATGGTTGCTTACAGAAAATTGTAAATATTTTTAAACATTCAATTTTGTCGTGTTGACTAAATGTTCAATTTTACAGCGGCAAAGACAAATAGCTACAACTTCAGGTGACCGTAGACTCGAAGACTGACGGATCACTTTCCGGTTTCCTGGTTGATTAACATGAATGAGTACTGTTGCTTTATGTTTTTTTATGCTGTATTTTTTGACGAAATAAAATTCTACCTGACGGACTGACTGAGATTGCATGTATAAACGCGTGGTCAACAAGTCAGCTAACGATTTTCTGCTTACTTGAGCTGCGCTCCTTGGTTCCTGGTTCATCAGGTTGTTCCACAAACACAAAAACAATGTTGGCTCACAAAACTTTAGGATTATTTGAAACGTATATCGGTACTTTTGTTGCAGGCCAGGTTAGAAAAAAAATTTTGCGCTTTTTACTATGGCAATGCTGCGTCAGTTATATACATAATTGGAGTGAATCTATGTGGTGATCAGAGTTGTAAATCGGACTGGGCTTTTCGGGTCGGTGGAGTTCGGGCCTAAAGCAGACAAAAATTTCGGGTTTAAATCGGGCCTGAGACGTACTTTTTGTCTTAGGTGCACAAAAGTATAATCAAAATAACTTGGCAACATTGCTAAATTTTTCAAACCAACTTAACGTTCGTTTTTTTATCGGGCATGATTTGAGCTTCAAATTAGTTTTCTAGTTTGGGGCGGGATCGGGCTTATATTTTCGGATTCAGGCCGGGTTCGAGCCTGTACTAGTCGGCCCGTTTACAACTCCGGTAGTGATAGAATTATTGCCATTTATATTTGCCATAAGGGATTTGAAAAACCAGCGATTAATTGAAGCCTCCCCTTAGCCTGAACAAGAAAAGTTGTAAATACAGTTAATAGCGTGAAAAATTGTGTCACTCACGGAGAAGCAGCATCTGTAACTTTAATAAATTTCGGATATTATTTCCAACCGAGCAAAAAAGATTCTGTTTTTACAAAACGCAAGCAAAATCCATCTGCTAATATGCCAAGAGTTAAAAGTTACGTGTTGCAAAATCACACGGCTTTAGTTTACTGTTGCAGGCCTCTTTCTCAGCAATGTAGGGACACCTCAATTTTTTTAACCCTAGAAGACCCGGTGAGGTTACAAAACGATCCCCCATCACATATTTTGCAATCATGAAATTTCCAGACTTTTCCGATAATTTACAACCTCCACTATTAATTGCAAAACCATCACACTATGACAGATGGATTCAGAGTTATGAAACGATTTTCAAGATCGACTCGGTGTTTCTAGTGTCGGGCACCGCAGATTTACGCTGTATTCCACCCGCTAATTTGCCGTAATTTTTTGCCCTTCCGCAACCGCGAATGACTTTTAACTTCCGCAAACTTGAACCGCAAACTTTTCTGTTATTTTGTCCTGGTTTGGTAAATAGAGGAGACTTATAGCAGTAAAAATGCTCATATTTTCCATATCGGCTATAGACCTGTAACAGCAGTAGGTTTTCTTCGATTTATTTAATATTCTGTTTTTGTAAGTTATGATATAAATGTCAGCAGCATGACCGAGTGAAAATGCACGCAGGTTTATTGTTTAAAAACTGCGATCGGAGTTGAATTGCGGCTGCGGTTCCGGTGGCTGCAGTGCATGAAGACTTGGAAGAGCGCAGCCTCACCTGCCAGTCACTTTCGTCGCTCGTTTTAACTTCTACAAATTCTTAGTTGATTTACATTCTTGTACTTGTCATATGGGGTAAAGAGAGATGCACAAATCTTTATTGTGTCGCGTCGCGTCAAAACTCTAGTCGCACAACCTTGCGTTTTTGCGTTCTTGAAAATGACTTGTAAGCTTGTAAGCTACTATTTACGGCTTGGGTGACAGAATGGAGGGGCGGTTCATTGTCAATGTTCCTTCCTGCTCCTTCATCACGCATGGCAATTTGCATATCACAATTAAAATAACTTAGTTCAAACGTGAAAATTGCAGTTAACATTTTTTTTTGCTAATGTGCTGGTGCAAAAAAATTTTTAATTGTTTTGAAAGATGTTCATAGAGGCAAACTTTAGCAAAAACGAAAATGTGCTATAGGTGGAAGAAAAATAAGCCAAAAGTTCGGCTTCTTTGTCTATTTTATTTCAGTGCAATACAGTCCTGATTAATGGTCACATGAAATTCTAATGCTTGAACTTAGTTGAGCTTTGGATAAGAGCAGTGTTCCCGCACTGCGGTGTCCCCCACTCCGGTATGCTATCCACGACTTCTCTGCGTAACAATGTGGATGTTTGTCATGCAAATTGTGCGTATTGTTAAATTTTATTGGTGTAAGATTTTTTGTTGGTATACCGGTGTTCGTTTTTCTAGGGCGGAAGAATGCCGTGATTTACATGCAAATTGCTTCGCGCTGTTTTCGTGGCATGCATTTTTTTTCTCTCGAAGCAATCTTTTTCGGTAGTCATTGCAAAGAGTAGCGTAGTTTTAGTTTTCAGAAAGCAATGCAGCGTAACTATTGCATGTGATACTTTGATATAGCGCTACTTACAGTACTGTTATCAGTTTTGAGTATAATGTTATTTATGTTTTAGATAATACTGTGTGTTCAATTTAAGTTGGTTTAAGCTTAATATATTGCAAATGTAAAAGAAAACAAGTCAGTGTTATTGATAGTTCAGTGTCTTGACGTTAAGCTAGTTCGTTTCGCTGTAAGAATGGCAGCACCCATGGAAAATAATCGTTTCACAGCAGCGGAACTTGGTAAGGGGATGGTGTACTTTTAAATCATAAAAGCATACTTTTTTGAAAATCGCAAAGAAACCATCCCTCGATGTTGTTGCTTTGCAGATTTGCAGTAGATTTCAATTTTTTACTGCAAATCTACAAATGTTTGCGGTAAGAAGCTGGTTCGCAAATCCGCAAGTCAAATCCTTGAGTCCACAATTTGCGGACCGATTTGCAGAAGTGCCCATCACTGCTGGTTAGCAATTTCACACGATTTCTTGAACAGAAATTGCGCGTAAAAAACGTAAACTCAGCGAAATCTTGAACCACACTGTTGCACTCGTTAGAAACAAAGGACTTTATATTTATAATTTTGCCTGGAGCATAATTCTTACACCACAATGATATCTGCAGAGCTTTGAGCTAAATTTCTTGTAAAACACTTTGATAAATGCGAACACGTTAGTAGAATTGGCGAATACCCTACGGTGGTAAACGCATTATAATCAGGGTGTCGAACCGAACTTGAACCCGAACCGTAAACTCGAATGAACCGTTTCATTTTGGTGAACCCGAACCGAACCTGAACCAGCAAAATTTTACTTCAGTGAACCTGGACCGAACCTAAACCCTCAAAATTGTGCTCAAGTGAACCGAACCTGAACCCCTTACAAAAGTAAGAATATATTTTTCCATATCCGGATGCCGCTGGCGCTGGTACACGCACAATAGGAGCAGTGGTGATCATCAACAGGATCAGCAATTTCTCCTTTTTTTTTTCTGGACGAAACGAGTAACGACAGTTAAATTTTAAGTCAACGAACCCGAACCGAACCTGAACCAGTATTATTTTACTTGAGTGAAACTGAACCAAACCTGAACCTCAAAAATGGTGCTCAAGTGAACCCAAACCAAACATGAACCGCTAAAATATTTTGAGCAGAAGCTAAACCTGAACCCGAACCGTTATTTGAAACGGTTCGACACCCTGATTATAATCATTTTTTAAACAAAATTGTTCTTGCTTTGCAGGACGAAAGCATGGACTAACGGTTTTGAAAATGGAAGTTGAACTCCAACATAAAAAAAAATGATGAAGCTAACGAAACTTTTGGTATTTTGGTTTCCGACGACATACTATTCTTCAAAATGAACAAGGAAAAACAAGACAAAAATACGTATGAACACATAGTTACCTGAGACGTCGCAATTTTTTTCTTTTGTGATTTTGTATTTAGATTGTTTGTTGGTTGGCAAAATAGCAAAATGCCCATCATAGTGAAAGCTCGCTCCACAGAAAATTGAATAAACTGTATAAAACAGAGCGGCAGGCCTGCATTTTGTGGATGACGCAGTACATGAGCCATAGACTCTTTATTTAGCAGACTTATAGAAACAGACGCGCCGGTAACAAGAGAAGAGGATTGAAGAAAAAAAGTTTACTATTCTTGCGAAGTTTTTTTTTTGCGGTTACGCGTATTCGACTGATTTGATTGGACATATTCTTAACGCGAGTCAACCGAAAAGAAAAAAAAGTCCCGCTGATTGGACGAATCGGCATATTCTAGAAAAATGAACCGTGAAGAAAAAAAAGACAAAACTGTCAGTTTCCAGTCTACTAATAAAAAGTCTATGCATGGACGAACCTACTGTAGGGCATCGATGCATACGGGTCCTAACCGGTTATTTTCAGCTCTGGTGTTAGCTAGGCTAGTTCAATTTCGCTTCCTTTTTACAGAGTTAATTGAAACTTGAAACATCAAATAAAGCTTCTAAGCTAAAGACGATTTCCCTTCTTCCCCCCTAAAAATGAAACAATCAATTTTCTATCTAACAGCACTGCCATCAAGATTAGCTTTTTAATTTGAGTTAGGTTTGGGCTTACTTTAGATTAAAGCATTGAGTTTAAGTTAGATTTGGGTCAGAATTAATAAAAAAATAGAAAAAAATTTCGATAAAATAGTCTCTTTCATCTTTTAACCAGCAAGTATTATGAAAATGTACACTGCTCAGAGCTAATTTTCGAGGATTACTACAAAGTATAGAAGGTAAGTTTTTGTAGTAAAGGTGGTGTGTACAGAATTGTAAGTCGGGCTGGATTTTTCGATCCTGGGCCACATGACAGAAATTTCTTCGTTTGCATCAATAACGAGAATTGTTTAAGAGGCCCTACCGAACGAAATACGCGCTAAGGCAACACGTTATTTTTACACGAGCATCTGAAGCTCTGAGATCTCGATGACGTCATTTTCGTTCGCTAAGTTACTAGGATCGATTGAGAGATGTAACGCGAGTAAAAAAAACATCACATTTTCCTCGCCAACCAAGCGTGTGAGAAATCTTTTTTTCAAAAATTTAATGACGAAATATTGAAAACTTCTAATTAAAGTGAAGTTTTGCTGAAATTTAACTGAAATCATCGCCATGCTTGCCATTAAACTGCTAAGAAAAAAGCATATTGTATTGAGAATCATGTGGTGTTTAGACTGATAAAGAAATATTGAGTAGCGCCAGTTCACAAATATAGCAATACACTCTTTTTATAAGAATAATTTTCTAAAAACACGAAGCTCAGTTTTGCTCAAAATTTAAGAACAAATTTAAAACATTGCCAATCTCGGCAGCAAAATAAACCAAAAAACAAACGAAAAAAAATTCAAATTAATGATTGAAACTACGTTTTGTGCTATTTAAAACGATAAAATTTTAGAAATTTTCTTGTGTTTGCAAGCAAAATTGCAATTATTCCAAGATAACAGAGCGGTATGGCTCTGCGCAAGCAATTGAGAAATATTTTTGGCAGTTAATTGACTTGAAAAAAACTTGCTTTTTCGCTTTTACATTTTTACGATGCTTAAAAAACAGGAACAAACCTTCACTTAAGCAAACAGAGCAATAGAAATTAAAAAGTGTTACAAACATGGCCGCTAAAATTGACATATATGCTCTCAAAAGTTTTGAAAAATCAAGAACAGATGAGACTGAGAATCGGCAAAAAATTAAAAACAACCAGTCTCAATTCCAAATTTACCGGTTCTAAAAAAAAGAGTGTATTTCGACTTCCTTACTTTTAAAAAATTTTGAAACCTAAAGTTGCTGTTAAAGGCGGTGAATCATGCAGCCAATTCCGGTGGTTTACATAACAATAGCTAAAATTGAACTATAATTTTTGATATTTTTGTTTTGATTTTGAGGCTGCGGTTGCAAAGATATTCAACAAATACAAAAAGATATTCCCCGAAAAAAGTTTCTGGAAACTCTGAGTTTTGTTCTTCCCGCCAAAACCACAGTAGGCCTAATAGTTTAGAGAACTGTGGTTTTGGCGGGAAGAACAAAACTCAGAGTTTCCAAAAACTTTTTGTCGGGGGATATCTTTTTGTATTTGTTGAATATTTTTGCAACCGCAGCCCCAAGATTAAAACAAAAAATATCAAAAATTATAGTTCAACTTTGGCTATTGTAAATCATCGGAATTGGCTGGATGATTCACCGCCTTTAACATATGAATTACCCACCAACAACCGCAAGGGCGCTTTACGTCATTTAAAAAAATTATGGTATGGAAAAAGTTGTTCTTTTTCAACATCGATCCAAAAACATAATTAAATTCTGTCGTTCATTTACTAACTATTATTATTAGAGGAATTTGCAAACTTAGAATAATAGCGCATAGCTCATAAGTATCTTGTTTCATAACAATGCAACATATACACTAGTATACGCTTGAACTCATTACAGTCAAACCTCGGTTTTCGAACATAATCGGTTCCAGAAGGCTGTTCGAAAAATGATTTGTTCGAAATCTGAAACAATTTTTCCCATTTAAATTAATGCAAATAATTTTAATACGTTCCAACTCTAGAAAACAACTTTTGTAAAGTATTTTTTTGCTATTTTACACCATAAACTGTACTGTGTACTATGTAGTACCATAAATAAAAATGGGTAGAAGTAGATTGTGTTTTATTTTAATAAAGGATTTTCTATCTAAGATGATGAAAAAAAATAAGTTAACATTTTTTATGTTTTATTTTTAAAACATCGAAAACATTAAAGGTTAAGATACAGTACAATACGAACAATTTTGAAAAAATTAGCAGAAATTACTAATGAAACAGTAAAAAAAAATACAACAGCTCAGTTAAACCAAAAATCGTGTGAAAAGCCGACATATGGAGCATCATGGTGCGTTCGTGTTCGCTCGGCTTCTTGCGGTTTGGTCGTGACCCGAATTTATGTTCAAAGTCTGAGACGTAATTTTTTGGTCGAAAACCGATTTGGTCGAGAACAGAAGCGTTCGATAACCGAGGTTTGACTGTATTTTAAAGTAGAAATGCATCTTTCGGCACAATAACATATTTATTGCGTACTAACGCAGGTTATGAACATCCCGCAAAGAAGTTTGAGCGAGCAGTTTCAACGCTCGTTGGGCGAGACGGTTCGAAAATGGCATTTTGTCTACGAAGTTTTTTTGTTCGCTAGCGCCTTTTAACGAGCGAAAATGACCTTCACGAGCTCTCTAACTCGTTTTGTCATGTGGGGCCTGGTTCGGACAAAAGGTTATCAAAATTTCAGGCTTAATTTGGGCCTGGTACATGGCTTGTGTTTTAGGTAGTCAAGTTTCGGCTCCACCAGCGAGAATTTAAAATTCTCAGCGTGAAATTCAGTATCATTTTAAAATTCACTTAACTAGTATGGAGTACGATTGGATTGAATTCGAATTTTGAATTTGAACCCACTCACGAATTACTGATGAATTTGAATTCGACTTTTGGAAAGTCAATGAATTTGAATTCGAGTTTTGCAAAGTCAATGAATTTGAATTCAAATTTGAAATTGGGTTTTGCAAAGCCAATGAATTTGAATTTGAATGTTTTATTTAAACATTCGATGAATTAGATTTTTTCAAATCAAAACTACACTGTGAAATCAGCGATTTATAAACTGGTCAAAAAGACAAAGGATCAGATCAGAAAACAACTAATTGTTGCTGAAGATTCATGCAAATTGAGTTGTTAGTAGGATTGGATTGAATTTAAATTGAATATCAAAAACATCAGATTTGCTCCTAAAAGCAAATTACATCAAATTTCCATCAAAAACATCGGACATCAGATTGCAGGTCAATAACATCAGATCTGATGTGAAATCATCAAAACTGGCATCACTCGGGGGTCTATCGGGTGAAAAATTTTCCAACTTGGAATTCTATCTAAGTTTGACTCTTCTACTTTTCTGTGATATCAATTCATTCCGAGAATTCATCCTATAGTTTTGAAGGTCCATTTACGGGCTAATTGTCCTACATGGCAGTTCCAAATTTGGCATGTTTCATCTTTCCCTTCTATTAGCCTACCGGTACTCGTAAAATGTGATATGCCTTGCTGGAACACCTGTTTCCTGTTAGTTAAAGATTTTAAATTTTGTTACCTTTAATGTTTGACTGATATATTAACCTATCCAATAGATTTAATTTGTTTAGCTTTTGTGGTTAATGGGGAGGCCTCAACACAATTGAAGGATCCTTATGACTTGGCACTTCAAATTTTTTCTGATAATACTTTTACCTTTCATAAAAATTTTATTTGTCTAGCTTGAGTGGTTAAAATTTTTGAAGGATCCATTTGAATATGACTTTCCAATTGTGGCACGCCCAAAATTAGTCATATTTTATCTTTTTTTATATTTACCTATCCTGCAAATGTTATGTATCTAGTATGAGTGGCGGCTGAAAACCTTTAATTTAGAGGACCCGTTTATGGAGGATCCCTTCAACTGTTGTATCCCCAAATTTTGTTATATTTTGTTTTCCTTTAAATTTTACCAATTCTGAAAATTTTGTGCATCTATAGCTTAAGTGATTAAGTATCTTGAATTTTGGAGGGACCGTTTGAGGGAAACCTCCCATTTTGGTACCCCCAAATTTTGTCATATTATAGCTTTCTGCTATACTTACCTATCTTGAAATTTTCAAGTGTCTAGCTTACACGGTTAATTTTTTTTTAATTTTGGCAGCTCCATTGAAAAGGATCCTCCCATTTTGGAACCCCTAAGTTTTGTCAACTTTTGTATTTCCTTCGCATCTGCCTATCCTAAAAACTTCATGTGTCTAGCTTAAGTGGTTAAAAAGTTCGAATTTTGGCGGCCCCGTTTGAGGGGGACCCCATTGTGGCCACCAAATTTTGTCATATTTTATCTTTCATTTGTGTTTCCCATTCCGAAAATTTTATGTGTCTAGCGCGAGTGGTTAAAAAGTTTGAATTTGGGAGGTGTCATTTGAGGGGGATTCGCTTATTTTGATACCTCCAAGTTTTGTCAAATTTGATCTGTCAAATTATATTTCATCTATTCTGAAAATTTCATCTGTGTAGCGTGAGAGGTAAAAAAGTTTGAATTTGGGAGATTCCGTTTGAGAAAGATTCTCCTACTTTGGTACCCTCAAGTTTTGTCGTATTCTATATTTCATTTATTTTTATTTATTCCGAAAATTTCATGTGTCTAGCGTGAGTGGTTAAAAAGTTTGAATTTTGGAGGACCCGTTTTAGGGGAACTCCCGATTGTTGCACCTTCAACTCTTGTAATGATTTACTTCTTCGTAATACCTACCTTTTCTAAAAAATTTACCTGCCTCGCTCAAACTCGCACAAAAATTAAAAATTTTGAGGGCCCGTTTGAGGGGGTACCCCCTAAAGTGGCACTCCCGATTTGAGGCCAGATCCAGTTCTTCCTGTTATCCACAATCGCTCAAAGTTTGAAGTTTGTGCGCTTAGCTGTTTAAAAGTATATCGCCTTGGAAAAATAAAAAAGGAAGAAAAAGAAAAATGATATGCAAGGTGAAATAAACTAACGCCCCCAGAAGAAAGGTGGTTGATAGTATGTTCAAAAACCACAAACCTTTTTCCAGCAACATCGGTACTTACAGTGATATACTGGTTCAAACCTGTCCACTTTTTTCCAATTTTCGGCCTCAAAATTGCGGTCACGTGACCAGGCGCCCCCAAACTCGGTGAGCGTAAAGCATCCATCTGCACCCTTGTTGCGTTCAACATTCTACGTCCAGCCGTTTTTAAGTTGTAAACAAATTAATAAATTTTCGATCCAAAAATTGCCGTTTTTTTTTGGTTTCTAAATCACGACCACGTGACCTAGGATCCCTAAAATTGGCATTCACGACGCATTTATTTGTTGACATGTTTTATTCAATATTCAACTTTCCAGGTTTAACCGTTTTTTAGTTTCAAGCAAATCAAATAAGTTTCGATGCCCATCTATCAAAATGGCTGAGCAAAAACACAAGTTTTACGCGCCCACACGAAGTCCTAATAATGATTTAGGGTGGGTTTACACAGTATCCGTTTTTCATACGTTTTTTGTACGTACGGAAAACGCATCCGCTTTTTTTACGTACGTATATGCAAACAGTATACGCACATCCGTTTTTTTGTCGTCCGGACGAAAGCGCATCCGCAAATTTTACGTATGCATCGAGTAGAGCATTGCTCTACTTTTGTCCGCTTCCGTACGTATCAGTAGGCTAGGCTATTGGAGCTAGCAACAGTTTGAGTGGTTTTGTCAGAGTTATGGTAGTTCTGAGTTGCATTTTGATTCGTAGCTAGTTACGTCGACCACATATTAGTTACGTTGGAGGTGCCCAGGTGAGAGTAGGCCTACTTACTTCACTCTGCGGCTAATTGTGGATAAGCGCTGACTCAAAATTGAGTAATAATTCTGTCAAGTTTTATCAAGAACTTGCTTTTGTAGCAAGCTTGGTAGCTTGTTTTAGGGAGTACCGGTAAGTTAAACGCTGCTGCTGGTTCGAATCGGTCTCTTATTTTCGATTGCTTATTTTTAAAATTGGCCTAGGGGCCAATGCTACTTACGGTAATAATCCAACAAAACGTTGATATACGCCTAATTCTTGCCTATTTATTTCGACATCTTTTTCCCAAAACAGCTGCGATGACGCACAAAAGCATGTGAAGATGGGCAGATACTTGTAGCGTTGTCCGATACAATCAATCAAGTTACCACAAATGAGAAATATCTGGAACCTATGGGTTCATAAATCAACAGACCATTTCTTAACTGCGATTAGCGGTAGAGCTAAATACCTACAGCAGGCTTCGTATTCGTATCGATGAATAACACTGTGCACTACAGGTATTCTCAATTAGACATTTGATCGGATTTCATTCATCAGATCACGCTCTACACTACAGCTAAATCTATTTTGTTGTTCTGCTTCAGTCAGATATTTGCAAATAAAATGTACGGAAATAACGGATACTGTGTGCATACAAAACGTGCGAAATTTACGTATCCGTTTCCGTACTGAAAAGCGTATGCGTTTTACGTACGTAAAAAACGTATGAAAATGTGCATTGCGGATACTGTGTAAATTCACCTTTACATTTTACAGGCAAAATACTATGTCGTAATATTTCAATCTCTACTACCATTGCTTACGTGGTTTATTCTAATTCTTCAAACCTTGAGAAAATCGAAACATTCCATTACCTACAGTAAATAGCCGCTTAAGCGCGACTTACAAAATTCACCACACTTCACGGTCTTCTGAACATTAGTTGGTTGATTTTTATTTATAATGCGTAGATATTTTAAAGTTTGTGGTACTTAAAATTATTCTTTGCCCTATAGGCAGTACTTTCGCAAAAAGTATAGCATTAAAAGGACATGCCGATAGTTTTTTTTTCCAGCTAACTGTTAAGATTTTTTTTGTCGGCTTTATGTCTGGAATATTCAGGATAATCCAAAATTTCAAAACCAATCAAACTACCTCAATCCAGTCCTGCATCACTATTAAATGAACTTACTCCCCGTGGTTATGAATTTATTCATCACCCTCGAGCCAAAAGAAGAGGTGGTGGGCTTGGAATTATATTCAAAGATTGCATAAACATTAAAAAAATTACCATTGGAAAATCTGCTACTGTAAGTTCTGAATGTTTAAATTGTATAGCAACTGTCAAAAACAAAAGTGTTATAATTGGCATCATATATCGTCCTCCTCGTACGAATGCAAATGGCTTCAGCAACACTGCTTTTTTCAATGAATGGGAAGACTACCTCAATAATCTCATGCTGTTGAAACATGAAATTCTTCTAACTGGCGACATTAACTTTCATTTAGACTGTAAAACATCTAGTAGTACCAAACAATTTCTTTTAACCCTGGACTCGTGTAATTTCTCCCAGCATGTAGACGCACCAACTCATATTTGCGGCCATACCTTAGACTTTGTTGCCACCCTTGAGAACTCTCCCATTCTACTTGAAAGACCCAAAGTCTTAAACACCCTCATCACTGATTCAAAATCTGGAAAATTACTGGACCACTTTGATGTTATTTTTCATATTCAGCTTTTGCTAAATCAAACTCGGGACAAAAATACAAGCTACAGAAACCTAAAAAAGTTGAATATAAAAGAATTAACCGAAACTTTATCAATACGTTTAGAACATTTGCCCTCAATGCAAAACATTGATACACAAATTGAACTGTATAATAGCTCCTTGCAAAATGCCTTAGACAACATGGCTCCACTGATAACAAAATCGATTCACTTTCGAGAATCACAGCCATGGTACAACAGCAACCTACGAACAAGTAAGAGATTGTGCAGAAAACTTGAAAGACTCTGGAAAAAATCAAAATTAACAGTACATAAACTAGCATTTGAAGAACAGTGTGCCATCTTCAATAAACTGCTGCTGAAATCAAAGAAAAGTTACATACTATCTTCAATTGCAGACAGCAAAAAGGACATCTCGAAACTCTACAAAGTGATGAACAAATTATTAAAACCTAAATCATCAAAGAAATTGCCACAAAATGAGTCTCCTGCAAAACTTCCAAATATACTTGCAAACTTCTTTCAAAGCAAAATTGCTAAAATTCAAAATTCTTTAGACGCTATTTATTGCTCCAACAAATTTGAAACTGATTTGAAACACTTTGAAGGCACATCTTTTGAAAACTTTACCTCAACTACACAAACGCAAGTGAACAATATTATCTGTTCTTTAAACACCACCACATGCAATTTAGACCCTATTCCAACAACTGTTTTGAGAAAATGTTCTCCTGGTTTTATTGCTGCTATCACTGCTATTATCAACTCTTCCTTGCGAAATGCAGTAGTCCCCTTAGAATTAAAAAAAGCCATTGTTTCTCCTTTATTCAAAAATCAAAATCAGGATACTAACTCCCTCAGCAACTACAGACCCATATCTCACTTGTCTTTCCTATCGAAAATTTTGGAAAAGATTGTAGCTGGGCAACTTCTTGAACATCTTACTCTACATAGTTTACTGGACAAATTTCAATCAGCCTACAGACCTGGCTTTTCCACCGAGACTGCTTTAATAAAAATTACAAACGACATACTAACAGCTTTAGACAAACACAGTTTTAATGCACTTATCATGATTGATATGTCTGCTGCTTTTGATACAATAAGCCATCAAATTCTATTAAGCAGACTATCCAAACTATATGGCGTAAAGGGCTCAGTTCTAAATTGGTTCGACTCTTTTCTCAAAGACAGGCATCAGACTGTTCACATAGATAACTTTGTCTCTGATTCCTTCATGTTAACATCTGGGGTCCCTCAAGGATCGGTACTTGCACCACTTTTATTCAGTCTTTACTTGAAACCTCTCGCTGATATCACCACTAATTTCGGTTCTAGCTATCATTTCTATGCAGACGATGAGCAATTTTACCTTTCAGGTGATAAGGACAATAATTATGATGAAAATGTGATCAGCGAATGCTTAACTGCTGCTGAAGAATGGCTTGCAATCAATAACTTAAAGCTCAACTCCAACAAAACCCAATGCATTATTTTTAGTCGCAAATCATCCAAATCTGCTATTGCTTTTTCAAAAGCTGTCAATCAAGATTCTCACTTGGACTTTTTAGATTCAGTAAAGAACTTGGGATTTTTTCTGGACAGCAACCTTACAATTGAACACCAAATTAAACATGTAGTAAAAAAATGCTTTTTTCACATTCGCAACATAGGAAAGATCAGAAAGTTTTTAACTGTAGAATCTTGCAAAGTACTTGTAAATAGTCTGGTAATCTCTCAACTTGACTACTGCAATTCAATATACTATGGCCTGCCAAGTTACCTAATTTTACGCTTGCAAAGAGATCAAAATACCGCTGCCAGATTAATCTCATGTAGCCACAAATATGATCACATCACTCCTGTACTCATTGAGTTGCACTGGTTTCCTATTGAATATCGTCTGAAAATTAAGATTCTTTTGCATGTTTTCAAAGTGATAAATAATCTTTCTCCAACATACTTGACTGACTTGATCACCCATCAATCAGCCTGTTCCTTCTCGCTCACTGCGATCAACTGACTCTAATTTGCTATTTGTGCCGCGTACTTTCTCTGCTTTCGGTGATCGCTGCTTTAGTGTATGCGGGCCACGTGTTTGGAATGCATTACCACCACACATAAAAGACGCTGAATCTACCAATCAATTTAAAGTTTTGCTAAAAACTTATTTCTTTAAACAAGCATATTCGAGATGATTAGTTTCTCACTGTGCACACTTTGCATGCCAAATAGTATTGTTTTTTTCACTTTTGTCTCCCTCTTAGTATTCTTCTTCACACAAGTGTACGATATGCCAACTTTAGTGTACCAAAATTTTGGTTGCCTGTGACTTAGTGTGCTACTCTTTCATGTTGTTGAACTGTATTTGTTCTGTAAAGCGCCTTTGATCTGCTACCTTGCAGGAAACGGCGCTATACAAATGACTACATTATTATTATTACTATTACTACCCTCATTAAATCTGAGATGTCTGGTTTTTACAGTTTTTAACTTATTAGAGTCAATTTTTTCCGTACTTGACTCTCAACAATTGCCAATTAAAATAAATTTCAAGTTAAAAGCTTTACTGTACCGGGAGTTATTTTTCAGTTTCCGAAAATTTTTGGTTTCTGGTCTGCATTAATACCGTAATGAAATGCTGAAAGAGTGCGCTGTAACGTGAATCGCATTTTGCATTATTTGCTTTATATGTGTCTATATAGCGTCGTATCGCATGTTGCCCGCGATAGGCCTATAGACTAACGTCATTTACGTATCTCCTTTGAGTTTGTAAACACCAGTTCTTAACGCTCGATCTACTTTTTATTGAACTTGGATGAAATCATTGCGGGGGCGTGTGAATCACGTATATTTTCTACAAAATTCCAAGAAATGTCTTGTAACTCGGTCGACTGATAAAATTTCCTTCCGGAGGAATTATTTGTGATTTTACGCGAGGAATTATTTTAGTTGCTGAGGACCGAGCGTGTGATATACAGATCGACTACTTCAGAGCTACAATAGCCGGGACAGAATTGTACAGAAGCTGAATACTGTATGCTATCGTGCTTTAATGTTTTAACCTTAGCTTATTTGAGTCGATAGTAATTTAAACTATTTCTCAGTGCCGTTTATTGAGTAGAAAATGCGACAAGGAATTTAACTTCCTAGTGCCGTTTCCAAGTGTAACTTTCTAAGTAATTTCCAAAGTACTGCAACTTCCAAATTAAATGTTAAATTAACCGTCAATGCTTAGTTTCGCAATTATAACTGGAGTACAACAAATGAATGATCAAGTTCAAGTTCGCTTTATTTAGTGGAATCGTACTTCCAGACAGTAGCTAGTTTGAAAACTCTTACAAGTGCTGTTATTTAAATGTTCTCAATGCTAAAAAATTCAAAAATAAGAGATCAGGAAGACATAGCATATCGATTGTAGATACAATAGATGATGAAGCAGACAAGCACTCTTTTGGTTATGCCAGCGACCAAAGTTGTCAATGAAACATAGACGTAACGAGGAGGGAGCTAAAAGGGTTTCAGCCCCCCCTTTTAGCCAAGTCACTTAGAAAGTTTAACCCCAAATTGCAAGAGTTTAAACTTTGAAGTTTTAACGTGTTTTAGACTTACCCTGTAAGTAAAAAGGGGACTGAAATTGCAGGGCAATTGAATTTAAAAAATCATTTAAATGGTTTCCAAATCTTAGCAAATTAGATATTATCCGATAAATGGTTGAGTGGATAGAGAGCGTCTCTGCTATTGAAACAGTAAACTCGAGTTCGATTCCCGGTCGAGTCAAAACAGACTTTAAAAATTGGTATTGACAGCTTCCCTAGTTGACTTTCAGCACTAAGAGACAGTGCGAGTGCGAAGCTTCAGCCGTATGTGGTAGACAGGTGGGCAGGAGGCAACTTGACTTAAAAACCTTAAGGTCCCTTCGCTGTCTCCTGGCCAAGCAACTTGGTAAATGAAATGTAATTACAATTTAGTGTTTTCAATTGGGTCTCAAAACGTGCGAAATGTGATCCAAATGGCAGTTTTGTTTTTTGAAATATCCATAGGTGGGCACAAATCCGTTAATCCGTTAATAACGAAGCTAACTTTTTTATTAACTAGAGTTAATTTGTTAAAAAGTGTTTTTATGTTAACGGACTAAATTAACTTCCGTTAAGTTTAGTTAACTTTCGTTAAGGTTTTTATTGTTAATATTTTGACCATTCATTCATCGTTCCGGTACATACCGGTTTGCACTGGCAGAACTCGTTGCGTATTTGCACGACTTTTATAGAAGAGAAAGCGAAGAAAGCAGCTCTTTTTTGTGGCAAATGATAAGCTGCAGCCTCATTGGTCTATTAATTATTGCTGTTCGCAGTTTCCAAAGATTTTACGATCGCAGCTTCGTTAGTGCGTATGAACCTATTTTTATTTTAAAATTATATTAGACTGTAAAATGTAACATCCAAAACACAAAAAGACCACCATAGCAATAAATTTTTTTTTACAATCAGCCCAACAGTGTCATTACGTGTTCTAGAAGTGAGTGAATAAAAAGAAATGTAAATTACATGCAAGATGTTAACGAATTAGCCGACTTCAATTACTTCCGTTAATCAAAACTGAAACTAACGAAAAGAGGTGGAGTCGAGGACACAAGGCTCGAGGCCAAGGCCAAGGACACAAAAAAAATCCGAGGCCAAAGCCAAGGACAGCCTTTCCGAGGACAGACTCTCTCGAGGCCAAGGACAGGAATGCTCGAGGCCAAGGCCAAGGACCAAGGACACAGGCGCAAGTGTTCTCCAAAAAAAAAAGTTGTTCTAAAAAGTTTTTCAGGCAATCTCCAATTTATAGGCGTGGCCAGAATTTTTGATTGGAAGGAGAGGCCCAAACCTCAAATCACATGCAATGACGTTATCAAAAATTTTCAAAAGAGGAACTTTTTGTGGGACAAATATATCATAGGCTGAAAGACCTGAAATTGGTGCTTGTTGGCAGGGTCTCAGAGAGAAAATTTTCCAGGGGAACGAAGGTCGATACCGGGCCCCCAAATCTTATTGGGCCCCCCAAGCCTTATCGGGGCCCATGCCGTTAAATCAATTTTTGTCGGATGGGAGTAGATCTTCATTTAAAAGTTAGAGGATAATGATATTCGCATACAGTTAGGACCTATGAAAAACACAACTAAACATAAAATTGGTCTAAATCCAGCTAGGGGGTTTGGGGGAGCGTTGTGAGCTCCCCTAGCGGGGTCCGGGGCAGAGCCCCGGAAGCTTTAGCACTTTTTATGTTTCTCGAGGGTAAAATATAGCATTTGATCAACAACCCAGCACCAAACTTGCTTAAATTGACAAACAAAAAACGTGATATACATGAAAGAAAGTATGTGAAGGGGGGGATGATGACATTGACACAATATTATATAATATAATGCCTTTAATACTGCAAATCCAAATGTTTTACTGATAAAAGTTTTAAGAAGTCATCTGCAATCATAGACTTCACAAACCCAAATACCTATTAAACTCATACAGATAGAGTGAGTTATACTTAATGATACGAGTATAGTATAGTATGTCAACTTTGACTCTGCTCTCTGATTTTGAAATGCGTTTGGATCTCTGAAAATGTGGGCCCTCGTACATTGTTATACCGTAGAATTAGGGCTCTCAAGTCAAATAAATGTAACAAAACGTTAATTTTGGTGCAAGTGTATGGCTTTTGGTACGTTTTCCTCTTTTTTTAATCAAATCGGCCACTAATGGATGCCCTAAAGGCTGTGTAGCAAAAATAGCGACCAATTACCAGTACTGAATAGGCTGAATGATATTTTTGCTGTAGACCAGTTTGATTACGGTGTTATGGTGCGATACCAAAACTTAACGCGGAAAACTGAACTCTTCCGGGTCCGGGTACGATGTACCCCCTGAATCCCCCTCTCGCAGGCCCTGCCTGTTGGCACTTAACCAGGATTTTGCAAAGGGATAGGGCTTAAAGTAGTAGTTGAAAAGTGCAACTATCTAACTACCATAGACTGGGGTCTGGGGGCGGAGCCACCGGCCGCCGGAGGCTTTGGGGTCTGGGGGCGAAGCTCCCAGCCGTTGTGCGAATTTTTGTAATTTTTTTGGAAAAAACAGGTATTTTAATGCCATTGAATCACATTTTGCAAGTGTTCAGAGCCATTTGAAAGCACTAAATTTTTGAAATTTGAAAGCCAATTGAAAAGATGAAATTGTTTGCTGCTCCTTTTTAAGTTTTGCATTTTAATTCTAATTTAATAATTTAATTCGTTTTAAGTCCAAAATATGTTTAACATCTTGCATTCTTGTGTTAAATTTTAATTGTAAGTGATTTGGTTCAGGTAGGGGGAAGTGAGGTGCATTATTTCTTGCTACATTTTAGCAGTAAATAATAATCCACTCGAAATTTTCTTTAGAGATTTTTGTTTTGTCATGAAAATAACCAGTTATAGGAGTATTTGTTCGGCCAGGGGGCCCAGGTCCCCTCAATTGAAGTTCAATGGTTTGCTCAATCAGCAGTTTCCATGGCTAATTTTTTTAAAGTATTTTGTGCGCAAAAACTGGCGAGGTTAAGGTGAGTTACTGAATTGTTATTGAAAAATGGTACAATAGAAGGTTACGCTAACTAACCGTGTTGTTGCCGGGCCGGATTTACGTCGCGCTGGGCCACTGGCACTTTGGGGATTTTCGTAAGATCTTCCTGCCAAATATAGGTGAATATCAAAAAAAAGTCTCACCATCTGAGCGCGGGGCCGTGGCACTGTGCCATAGAAAAAATCCGGCCCTAGTTGTTGCATTACGTTCATAATAAGGTTACATGAGGGCCTAGGTAGCAACTTTTCAGAGAAAAAAACTTAATTTTACCCAGGTTATACATTTAAATTGGTTGGCAAAAATTGCATTGAGGGGAGCCCTGGGCCCCTGGTCTTCAATATTGTTGTTAGTTACTGTTGTAAGAGAAAAATGCTAAAAAAAAAATGAAACTGAAGAAACTACGGGCTTTTTGTCACATTTTTGTCATTGGCGAAATTTCGATTGGGGAGGGGCCCGGGCCCCTTGCCTCCCCCTGGCTACGCCAATGCTCTAATTGAGAAAAAGAAAAAGATGTTCTCAAATTTTCCGCGAGGTTTCTGGTGTTTTACAACAAAACTTCAACGGTTAAAAAAATAGTGCTGTCCTCGAGCCGAGGACAGGGCAATTTTCGAGGACCTAAGGCTTCGAGGCTAAGGCCAAGGACTTGACCTTCGAGGCCAAGGACTTGAAAATGTGAAAATGACTCCACCTCTGCTAACAAATTAACTATTAACGGAGGTATGACGTTTGTTAACGGACTAGTGGTTAACGAAGCTAACGTTTTGCATTAACTTGCACACCTATGGAAAAATCACAAAAATCGCCCAGCACCTTAAGCTTCTACTACAATTACAGGCTACCAGTTAATACTCTAATTAATACCTGAAAAGATCTGAAGAGAAGAAAAAATCTGAAGTGAGAATAAAAAGTGATAACGTTTGCAGAACGCTGAATGTCGATAGGTAACCAAGTACTGATGTAATGGATCACATTCACAGAGGCTAAGTCTTTCAATATTGTTTTGTACAAACAAAATTTTTATTACTAGCTGCGAGAGATATTTTCCTAAAGCAGAATAGTCGTACCAATGGAAGGCGTTGACTGAGCACTCGAAAATACTTGCTTGGACTATGAGTTAACCCTACTTAACATGGGGTATTTGACCAACGCACTTTACGCATGGGGGACAAAAATGCTCCCCCTATGTAACTCGTAAACCAAAAGTCATGGAAACATCAAAATTGGTATGCGGGTTGGCATCCGGAAAGATTTTTTAAAAAAATGGGTTTCGAGTAAATGGCATCATCGTAGTGACGTCATGGCCATATTTTTGAAAATATGTCATTTTGCAATGACGTCACAAGTTCAAGTTTGTACTTAGGTTTGCTTTTTAATACTGAATCATAAAATGCCTTCGTCAAGCTGTTTACGTCACAAAAACGTCTTGTGACGTCTTTAAGTTAAATATTGGCCAAAAAAATATTCAGATTTTGCAATGTGACTTTGGGAAACCTCAAAATTGGAAAACTTCTCGTTACGTTACATTTAGCAACTTGAAATTTTCAGGAATTATTCGTGAATAAATCGAACTCAAAGTCAAGCTAATTCGAAGCAAAAATTTTTTTTTGAAGGTGTTTATCACGAAAAAAATGAGAGGGGGCAAAAACACCCCCTCTCCTCCACGTGTGAAATAGGGTTAAGGTAAAACTTTTTAAGTTTCATAAAAAATCTAACTAATGGAGCCGCGCAGCGCCATTGCTATTACTGATCGTCACAATCATCAATAACGTCGTTGTAAAAACTGATCGCTTTCTGAAGCTCATCGAGTCATTTATTTTAAAAAATATTCTATGGTAATTTTAATTTCTAAGATTATTGTGATGTACTGTAGATACTGTTACAGTAGTGGCAGACTATAGTTGCAGAATAATACGTTGCTTTTTAATGTTTTAGCTAAAGACAAAGCAAAACGTCATTATACCGATTTAGAAGTGATTGTGAAATGGTATACAACAAACCTAAATCGTCGTCGAAAGGATGACATGGTTTGCAATGCAAGAAGGTCTTTGATTGCTTTGTAATAATTCATAATTCATACCATCTCCAATCTCCATTAAGCAGAGTTTTTGTTCTTTATTTTTCCACATCACGCAATGCCCATCAAGTATTTTCGTAATATTATGCATATTGCTGCAATCTGCAATGAATCGTGCAATCGCTGTAAATCTGAAGCTTTGCAACTGCGAAGCGATCGTTTCTTTTGGTTCTTCAACTTATGTGTTCCAAGAGGCATTACTCACTCGCAGTGGGATGATAAGTAGCTCAAAACAATATCCATAACTCGAAAGTGGACTAAAATCATGAGTGAAGTGCTGCACAGTATACTCATTGCCCAATAATCTGACCTCTTTTATTTGATGCCCACGTTCTTGTAAAACCGAAAAAGAAATTCACGGTCTCTTTAATGTTTCAAACTAATCATTCTTAAAAAATCTGCCTTAGATGAGAAATAGCAAAGAAATTTTGCAGTACAGGTATACAGACTGTGAGTCAAGCAGCCTCCGCACATAAAGTTTTAATGAGGATAAAGTTCATACAACGCATACATGCTACTTCAAAATCGACAACTTCTAAGGGAATCATGCGGAAAGCGTTTGATTTCCATTCTTGTTTCCCATGGCTTTTCTTATTACGTTGCTGTGACAATAGCGCCAACATGTAGTTGAAACACATGTTGCAGTATATGGATAGATGTCGCTACTGTCTTAATATTTAAAATCAATTTCTAACCTGCTTAGTTGAATGGTTGAATCATAATGCAAGTTCCAAAATAAGCCAGTTGGCGTAGTCAGTTATGCATTATAGTCGGCGAATTCATTTCAGCACAAAAGATGAATTTCAATACAGTATAGTCAAGTACTCAAGTTATTATTGAAAAGAAACAACTCTCGAATGTATTGACTAAAAATAACATTTTCAAATTAGTTTAGAAAAGATTTCAGCTTCTCCTTGAGACTCTTTGCGTCAAATCTTAGATATCTCATCATAAGTGACACAAAGACATCCTTCGACTTTAATGGACTTTAATAGTCATCTCGACTTTAGTATATGCGGGCAATGAGATATTGCCAAGAGCTTTTCCTTTAAAGTCGGGTGATGTCTTGGCGTCACTTATAATCTATGATGCGATATTTAAGATTGATGCAAAGAGTCACAAAGAAAAGCTGTCATCTCCTCACTATTCACAATTTTCAAATTTGATACGTATTTTTGTTACGTAGGACCGGCCCGTTATTTGGCGTGTGGGTTGATGTTTACGAAAACTTTTTAGAAAAATTGATTTTGAGTTGATGACATTCTCAAAGTGACGTCACGGCTGATTTGTGCCAAAAATAACGTCACTTTTTCAAAAACCCTAACAATTTTGCACAAAACTTAGCTTTTTGAAATTGAATCACAGAGTGCCTACTGTCTAAGTCAAAGTGATTGTGGTACAAAAACAACTTCTATAACTTAATCAGGTTAAAAATATGGCTGAAAAAATATGCTTAAATTGTGGTGAAGTGCCTTCGGCTAATCTTAGACTAGGAAAACTTTCTCTTACCTCAACAGCTTCAAATCTTCAGAGGTTATTTGCGAATAAATATGACTCAAAGCCAAGTCATTTTGAAGAAGAAAGCTTTTACTTGAAAGGATTTATTACGAAAATGTTGAGAGGCTTGGTATTTTTGCATCTCTCCGTGTAAAATAATGCTAATTCATGCATTTGGTTCAAAATCAGGCCCGGCACAACGGCGGGCATTTCGGAACCGTGCCCCCCAAATCACTACTTGTGCACCCCCAAGCGAGAAATGTGCCCCCTAAGCGAGGATTGTGCTGCAAAAGAAAGCAACAGGCCCGGTGCCACTAGAGTGCATTTCGGGGGCTGTGCCCCCTCCCCAAAATACAGCTTGTGCCCCTATAAGCTTGAGAAAGTCTCTTTCCAGTACAAAAAACGCGAATGAACGCTAAGACGAAGCCTCAGATTTTGCGCCAAAGACCTTTTTTTGATCTTCACCCCTAAATTTGTGTGCAAGTACCGAAATTCATCCGCACCATAAGATTCTGTAGCGCCCCGCCAGGCTATGAACGTGACCCCCCTCCGAGCAAGAAATGCGCCCCGAAAGGAGGCAAACGGCCCGTATTCACGGAGTGGAAGACTTTTTTTTTGGTCTTCACTCCCGAATTTGAAGAAAAAATTTATCTGTGCTACCCAAATATTTTTCTGCCTCCCCCTCCCCAGTCACGCTATTCTGGCGCTGGGCCTGTTCAAAATACAATTTTTCTGGATTTACCTCTATAAATTTTAATATTTTTAGTGTTAATCGTACTTTAAAAATTAACTGAAATGCGAAAAAAATTTAATTTGTTTGGGCCTTGTCTTGGTTTTAACAGCAGATTAGAGAAAAGCTAATCGATTTTAATTTTGTTAGTAACGAAAAACGGTCTGCATTAATCATATGAAAAGCAAATAACCCTTTTAGCGGTTTTTGTAGTCCATTAAGTTTCGGCGAAACTAGAAATAACCAAAAGAAAGATAACATAACGAAAGTCAGTTTCAGAGCAAGACGGGTCAAATTGGGTGAAAGGTCATAACACGAAAGCTACAGCATATAGTTTTTGTAGCAGGCTTTTTATAACTAAAGTTCACCACTGATGACAACAAGAATACTGACAACGTGATCGAGTGCGATTGTCAATCCTTGTATCTGGTTATCGTCAATTGATTTCATTCATTGCAAATAAGGGCAGTAACAAATCGTTCGGTGCCGAAAGGGATAAGCAAGAAAGTGCAACGATTAACAAGTTAAATTATTTCTGAATTGAAATAAACAAAACTAATTTAATAGTTCATAGAGTCTCCACGTCTATAATGGGTAATCATTTAACCCCGCGTGACGCAGGTGATGCGGAGCTAATGGCACAACCAGAGGGGTTAAGGAGGCTTCAGTACCCCTTTTTAGCTAAGTCATTTAGAAAACTTAACCCAAATTTGCAAGCGTTTAAACTTGTTTTGGACTTGACCTGTTTGTAACTAAAGAGGGTAGGGGGTAAATGGAGGAGCTGGGCAATTCAATTCATCGACTGTCTTTCAAATCTTAGCAGTTTAGTGCTTTCAAATGGCTCCAAAGAGGTACGAAATTTGATCTGAATGGCGCTAAAATAGCTATTTTATTTTTTGAAAAATTACAGATCGCCCCCAGACCCCCTTCTGTGATTCGCAGAAGTTGCATTAACGTGTTCAGCACTCTGTCCAATTGAGACATTTTTCAGGCAAAAAGATTTACCTTTGGGATGAAGCCCTTCCATTAACAAAATCCTGGTTGCGCGCCTGGCTGGAGATCGCGGGCGCAATCCCCCGTTTCGAAGTCAACTGACTTCATCAAATATAATCGCTACAGTGCAAGGAATTGCATTATCCCAGAATTAGGAAAATTCAATTGGAAATTTTAAATATAGGTACCCAAGTTAGCATGTCTGATTGGAAATGCTGTACATAAACCAAAGATTTATATTGTTTTGAACGAACATTTTACTGAACGTTTCAAGGCATTACTAGTCTCATTATCAGCAGATAAGTGCTGATGATGAGACTACTCACAAGTAACATTTATCAAATATTTATCAGCTGATGATGAGGCTAGTAATAGCGTTTTGAAACGTTCAGTAAAATGTTCGCTCAAGTTTTGGCTTTTTGATTTATGTGGTGAGATTTCTTAAACGTTCTAGTCATGTGCTCCAAAAACAAAATACTTTTTCAAAAAAAATATAATTAAGCTTAAGCTACTTTAGCTTCTCAGAGCTCAGAATACGACAATTGCCGATTACGCAGTTTGCAAACTAAATTTAACAAATTTTCTGGGTATGTAAGCAGTATAGTAAAAAGAAACTAAAAGCAGTTTTAATTTTATGCAAATAACAATAATATTTTTTTTAAATATGACAAGTTGGCAAAAGTTGTTAGATTTGAAAATGAAGCTAGTAGCTTGTTCATTGGGATGAAACATTTTATTCGAAGCAGCGTTCTTCGATGTATTTTTGTTTAAGTCGACGTTTCGCTCCCCAGTCCGGTAAGCATCATCAGAACAGTAACGCATTTCTTGTTTGCCAAAATAAAAATGAAACTAGTAAGAAAAATACAGCTAACCAGGAATAAAGTTAATTCACAGTCGATTAAGTTAACCGGAATAAAATTAACCAGGAATAGAAATAATTAACAGGAATAAAGTCAATACGGGTAACCAGGAATAAAGTTAATAAACTTCATTAGAGTTTATTCCTGGTTACCTGTATTTTTCTTACTAGTTTCATTTTTATTTTGGCAAACAAGAATTGCAGTACTGTTCTGATGATGCTCCACGGACTGGGAAGCGAAACGTCAATTTAAATAAAAATACATCGGAGGACGCTGCTTCGAATAAAAAGTTTTTGGATTGTTATCCTTGAAAATTTTCGATTACCAAACCGAAAGCTATTCAGCAATGCTCTCCTTTTGTACATCTACACGATATTAACCTCGTAGCTTATTGTATATTAGTCTTCCAATGGTGATCTAGTACGTTACTGAACTCTAATTCCGCATGCAAATAAAATTACTGTGTATTTGACTTCTATAAAAATTGTGAGAAAAGCTGATTATGAGTTTGATTTGCATTCACATTTTCTTGCATTGCTCTGTTACACTGGCAGCAATGATCATTCTTGACGCTTTTTTGGTTCAACAAAATCACGGAGCTAGAAAGACAGGGGTGTTAGTGATGCTGGTTATTGAAGAATTTTGCCATGTTGTTGCTTTGAGGTAAGCTCTATTTACAATATTATTCTTGTAGACTGCTAGTGAGATACAGTTTTAAAACTGATATAGCGTTTAAATTTTCACAATATAATATTTTTTCAAAGCAGCGCTAGTCAAAGTTATTGCACCGCAAACATTTATCATTCGATTATTACAATTAACTAATCATGTTCAAACTATAGTAAGCTTAATAATGGCAATTTTTTGACATTGATATACTCTAAAAAATTTATCGTAGAATACAATAAATAACTTCATTAATTAGGAATCAAAAAGTTGCACATCTGTTGTATTTATTTAGTTCACGAGTCAATCGTTCATTCATGCGTAAGAACCAAACACTCTGCGTCTGTTTAACAACACCAAGGCATAACACTCTTTTGGGGTTCTGGTTCTGGTTGCAAGTCTTGGCCAGGCTGGACCACCACAACGGGCGGTATTGGCCTCGAACAGAAATAAGCATTAAGTGTCTTTTTCAAACACTGTAACAGTATTTGAAATATGATGATTCACATAAAACATTATACATGTTCAGTTAACTACATGAATATGAATACATTTATGTGATTTGATGATATCTTTTTGTTGCCAATACTAAATGATAACATAAATAAAATGTTAATACGTCACCAATGAGTTTACTCTTTTGGAGTTCATCAGTCATAATGAGCTTCAAACACACAAAGCTTACGCGTGTAAAGGGGACCAGAGTTGTAAGTCAGGCAGGGCTTTTCGGTTCGGGTTCGGGCTGAAAGTTGACAAAAATTTCGGGCTTAATTCGGGCCTGAGACATACTTTTTGTCTTAGGTGCACAAAAGCATAATTAAAATACCTTGGCAACATTGCTAAATTTTTTAGCCCAACTTAACTTTCGGGTTTTTTCGGGCATGATTTGGGCTTCCAATCAGTTTTCGGGTTCGGGTTTATATTTTCGGGTTCGGGCCGGGTTCGGGCCCGAATTAGTCGGCCCGTTTACAACTTTGAAGGGGACTATTTCATCTAGCTATCGAAACATGAAGCTGGGCGACATCTTTTGATGAAAGGTTTTCGACAACCTATTGCTGATGGTTAGAGCTGCAATCATCCTGATGATGTCTGCGGGTCGATGCATTTTAGCCGATGAGTTCTGGCAGAGCAAAACCGCTATTTGGATTGCTAATTCCTTTTCATGCCGTTAATTGTGGCGATTTACCAATATTAGTACAAAACACCTACGAAAAAAACAATGATCATTGATCAAATTTCGAAAGTTACAGCTGTTTGGTGACTTATGCAAGCATAAAGATATAGGCAAAGTTCTGTACCACGCGATAAGGTGTTATATGTTTAATAGGCTCTACAGTAATTTGTTTTATTAACAAGTTCTTCTACCGAAAAGAGAGCATCGAAAAAGTATTTCATGGAGCTGACACAGGCTTAGTTCTCCTATCCCTGGTTCGTATAAAGCCTAAACCACAATATTGTCAAGATCAAACGTACTGTTAGTTCATTAATATTCTATGAATAGATGCGATGAAATTAACTGCGCAAATATGCTTTCCAACAATCTGGTCAAGTTCTCATCACCACTGCATTATCCTTCTTCTTTCATCTAAATATAATCATGCTTTATGCTCTCCTACATTTTGATATTTTTTTGTGATTTAAATAAACATATTGTATAGTATGGGCTCAAAAGTCGTTAGGTACATTAAAAATGGCAATTTTATGTTTTTTAGTTCTTTTAGTTAAATTTTTTTAGTTAAAAACAAAACAACCCTAAAGTCAATTTGCATAGATTTCGCTTTTGTGAGTTTTTTCTTCTCCATGAAAAAATGTGTTTTTTCGTCAGCATTTTTACATGTTCATATTTGCACAAACCAGACTGCCACATACTGTACAAAAGTTTTCCGAAAAATTTTTTTGTAAAGCGGTACAACTTTATTTTAAAATTTTGCTCTCATCATTCATACACAAAATTTTTATCAACGTGTTACAGTCTACTTCGTGCGGAAATGGACTTAAAAAAAGGCGGAAGAAAAAGTGCATTCTTCTTTCACGGAAAAGCAGAAACGGGCAAAAACGGATGAAAAACGGTTGCTGTGTAACTCCACCTTTAAAACTAATTTCCATTTTAGAAGTTTCGAACTAACTTAGTTCATCATCAGTTACAGTAACTTAATTTTATTCGCATAGTGCGAAACGTTTGAAATGAAATTTGATTTCAAAAAATCATATTCTTAAATTTTTGCATCTTTTCACAAAAACCTTTACTTGTTTGACATTTTCTAGGTTGCATGTTGTCACATACGCACTTTGCTCGCAGATCCAATCTGCTTACAATGAGTAATAAACATTTTGTTGTTTTAGATATACTAGTATGTGGATTGGATCTCAAATTAAAACGAATAAAAGAGGATTCGCGATTATTTCTTGGTTCATTTTTATCGTTATCTATGACATTAAAATGTATTTCATCGTAGAGCATTTGTGGGAAACATGTGATTCGCGAGTTGCTGCCAGTGCTTCGAAGGAAATAGACAACCCAAGTTTTGAAGTCAAGAACTTGCACGCATCAAAGGATTCAAGTCTGATGTATGATGATGAATTGAAAAAGTCGGAAGACGTAGAATCGTGTAGTTATGACGTCACCAGCAAAAAGCTGCTTGCTCTGAGTCAAGTAGTGCTGCTTACTGGATTATACTTATTATTGGTTGGGGTAAATTACATTGAAAGCAATGTAAACTTGCTACTTTTAGTTAAAATGAGAGCATTTTGGACTACAGCCGACATTCTTGACCTAATTCAATTGCAAACCTCTATTTGGGAAGAGGTTACTGGACAATTCCCTTATGCATTAGCAGCATTTGTTTATTTCTTTTGTTACGTTGGTCTCATGTTTTTGCCACCATTGTCATTGGCTGAAATGAGTCAGGGTGACGGTGATTGTTCTGGAGACACCTCAACACTAACTCTCCACAGAAGCTTTCGTATTTCAATGATTTACATTGGCACTTCAGGGATTCGAGCGTATTTGCTTTTTGCTCATAATTTCACTTCAACCTCAACAGTTTTCCTTGGAAAAAATCTAATTTGCTTGGTCACAGAGGTGAGCTATATACCGTTTCTTTAAAATGCTTTTTGTATTGATTTTTTTCGCTGTAAGGTATTTTATCAAGCTGATTAAAGTATTTAGACTGCAAAAATCGTAACTCAACATATTATGAGACCAGTGAACAATTTTTTCAATCGTTGCGTTGTTTGAAAATGAAGTCACAGATGAAACGTTTTCATTTCATCTGAGGCTACATTTGATTTCAATTCAACGTATTTCGATAGCGAAAAAGAACTAACAGTCATTTGTAACTACATCTTATCAGGGCCATCGAGAGGGGGGGCAGGGGGTACAATGACCCCGGGGCCCATAGACTTTGGGGGGCCCATAGGCGTCAGAGGGGGCCCATAGAATTTCGGTGAAGACCTTTTTTCTTTTTTTGTTTGGGAGATTTTGATTTCGACCGAAAAAACCGTTAGAATTTCGGTGAAGACCTTTTTTTTTTCTGGAGATCACTTGATTTAGACCGAAAAAACCGTTAGAATTTCGTTGAAGACCTTTTTTTTAATTTTTTTTTTTTGGGGGGGGAGGGGATCACTTGATTTTGACCGAAAAAACAGTTAGAATTTCGGTGGAGACCTTTTTTTTTTTTGAGATCACATCATAATTTGGACAAAACTGCGGCATTGCCTCCGCCTGTTTTGGAGTTCACAAAACCGGAATTCCGTCACATTTGAGCTGTCCCCGGGCCTACGCTGGGCTCTCGGCGTCCCTGCATCTTATTTGCGAAGTTGCTTTGATCAGAGATCTTTTGGTCTTCGAGTCAAGCTGCCACTTACCCAGCGCCCACCTATCTACCACTAACGATGGAGGCTTTACACTTTCCGTTTCATTGCTAACCAGCAAGCAGAAAAGTGTGAACACCAATTTTTATAGTCTTTGGTTTGACCTGACCGAGAATCGAACTGACCGAGAATCGAACCCGCGTCTATCGTTACAGCGGCAGGCATCTCATACAATCGACCACTGACCCGTTAAATCAAACATTTGGTGATTGTAGTTTGCTGATGTTGTTGATGTTACTTTTGTTGTTGGTTTAGTTTTGTTGTAGTTGTTGTAATTTTTGTTACTTTTGGTTTAGCTGTTGCTTAGGGATGTTTATTGCTGCTAGTTGTTTTTTTTTTTTTTTTTTTTTCTTATTGTTTATGTTTTGGTTATTATCCCAAGATATTAAACACAGCAGAATCACGTTTGAGCGTTTTAGTTTGTTTCGTTTATTCATTATCTATGCAGTCTTTGAGATATTTTATTTGAATAATTTTGAATTGTAATTGTTAAAATTTGTGACGGTATTTTGGAATGAATATTTCAAATATGATAAAGTTTGTTAGAAAAGTATCTTCAATAAATGTCTTAAACTTGGCACTAAAATGTGATATAACGTATTTTTGACAATTTTCTTAATCTCTTATTATTTCCCAGTTTTGAATTTATTTCATTACATCATAGGTCAATCTCATTATTTGCTCTTGTGTAAAGAAACGACATCCTCCCAATAGCAGAACTGAGTTTCCGGAAAATCGAAGAGGTGTTACCGTTTCCAACAACGCTCTGAAAAACGGAAATGCAATGTTTGTTGACGATGGATCTTTGTACCAGGAGTTATCAGAGCGAACAAACAGTAACTGTCAATCTACTGGCAAATACGCTTTGCCCCATCATTCTATTAATGAACTGCATCAGAAGAAGTAAGCACAAATTCAACATTTCTAACATCAAACCCGTTTCTATTCTAGATTCTAGAACATATCCAGCACCAGCAGGAGAAAGCTCGCAGTGCACAAATCAGGGTTGGATTGAATTTGCATTCGCTCACTGGTTACTAATGAATTTGAATTTGAATTCAACTTAAGCAAAATCAATGAATTTAACTATGAATTCAGCTTTTGCAAAGTTAAGGAATTTTAAGGTTTTGATTAAAAATTGTAAGATGATTTGAGATTTTATCAAATTAAAACTTACTGTACGTTATACAAAAGTAGTGATTTATAATTGGTTTGTATCAGTGCAGGTTGCAAACGTTCCATAAAATTCATCAAGCAAACAAAAAGTTTGTGATGCAAAAGTGGCAAGGTGCTTTGAAGTTTTTTTTTTAAATCAAATGTAAGAATAATATTGGTTAAAATTGTAATGGACCAATTTTACAGATGGCTAGTCAATGCTTTCTCCTCTCACGTAAAGTATAGAATACACATTATTTACTCGCATCAGACTTGAATGTCAACTTGCTACATTTAATTTATTGTTTTTATAGTAGGGTATAGCTATTAAAATTATTATAGCTAAATATCTACTCAGGTAGAATAGACCTCACGGTAAAAAAATAAGAATCGCCGGTTCGGGCTTGGTGTTGATTATAGCTGGTCTCGGTGTCAAACCCAAGCTTTCAAAACACCCTTCTTGGTCTGGAAAAAGTTATCAGGCCTTGCTTCGAAACATGCAGTCTCGCTTTCAGGTTTGGATAGAATTTTGAATTTGGAACCGCTCACAAATTCTTAGAATTTGAATTTAAATTCAGCATTTTCAAAGTCAATAAATTTTTGATTTAAAGTTTTGAATTTAGTTTTTTCAAAAGTCAATAAATTTGAACTTAAAAATTAAAAAAAAATGAATGGATCCAACTCTGTGCGCATGCCTACCAGCACTCGCACAAGGAGTATTGCTGGTTCGAGTTAGTTAAGTTGTAGTTGTTCCTTATACTGAACAGAAAGATCACAACAAACGGTGCCAGCTTAGCCCCGAATAGACGTTTATCTTAGGGCAACTTTGGAAATTTGATACATTTTACGTTTCTACTTTATCACGATACAACTTTAAGGATAAGTATTCTTGCTAAAAATTCATCAATGACATCGCAGTTCATAGTACAGTACAGTCTTATGTATCATCTGGTAAAATAGTATTTTCACGTTCAATATAATACTGTATAATTTAAAGTTGGAATGAAACAAATCTCTAAATTTATTAGCTACACTAGCTCACTAACGTTTTACACAAATCAAACTGGACTCGAATACAATAATATATGGCTTCATAGTATACCTTGGTTGATTTGAAATGCATTTTCTACAATATTAACGCTAACCTGCATGATTAAAATTATCTGGTGTGCTGCACGGAAGACGTTGAAAAGAAACTTGTTTTGTTAGAAATGCAGTAGTTTATCAATTTTTTTTGCGTTATCCAACATTCTAAGTTCGTTTTTATCTACATTATCAAGTGTAGTGCAACAACAAATTTGGAATCGTTATCTTATTTCAGAGCTTCAGCAATAATTGGTGATCAAGAAAACGATGATGGAAACGCAGTTCAACCAAGTTCAAGCCGAAACGATGCAACGCATGCCGTGTGTAGTGCTGATACAAACACAACTTCAAAGAGTGATTTGATATCGTTCGGATCAAAACTTCATGAGGAACAAAGCTTTTCCCTAGACAGTGAGGAGGCTGTTGGAAAGAGTTACAACAAGCGCAATATCGCCAATGTAGTCCAAGAGCCACAAATATTGCGACCAAGCTCTTGCAAAGAAAGTTTTTCGGACAAACTACAAAATAATGACTCGAATTTGCAATCTTTTAGACTACCAACCTTATCTTCTCCACCATCGTTAGGTTCAACATTTTCAAGGACATCAGACTTGGTTACTAAGCCATTAGGATCGAATTTGCTTCTATCACCGCCTCCTGATTTTGCTTCATCAGTTGAGTTGAATCATGAAGAGCGAGACGGTGTAAAAGAAACCTCATTTCATCAATTAAACTGTGGTGAAATGTTACAACCGATAAATCTTGATACTCGTTCAGTTAAACCAACAGGAAACTTAAGTGCTGAAAAAATTACGTCATTCCCCAAAGGGCAGTCAGAGCCTAGCACAAACAAATATCCGGAAAATTACGAAGCCCAACAGACTCCGATATCAGCAGAACATGCTTGAGCAACAAAAATGACGTCACCAAATTAACTCCCAAGTGATCAACAAATATTGCTTTGCGAATACGATTCAGGGTGTAAGCTGACAGTTCAAGAATTACGCTGCGTTGAGTCGTACAACATTGTACAATCAACGGTTACCTCAGTCTACCGACCTTTTAGGTTTCTTGTACTGTTATTGATTGGTAGGTGGCTTTGATCAACCAGCTCTAAAGGAGACCTGGTTTGTACGGTATTTTCTTTTCTACTTTTTTAATCTTATGTCTTTTAATTGATTTATTATTGTTTTACTTTACGGTCCAAGCATACTTCTGCTAAGCTACGCCTGAGCACTCTCGATCAGGGCCGCAACTAGGGGGGACAAAAGGGGGCAGTGCCCCCCTAAACGAAAGTTGCGCCCCCTTAAAATTTCCAGCATGCCCACCCAAATTCCCCTTTTGTTGCGAGAAAGCAAATTTTTTGGGGGGAAAGCAACAGAAAACTAGGAAATAAGTGGAACGATTTAGCGAGGTGACTTTTTTTTTTGGAGATCAATAGAAAACTCGGAGAAAAGTAAACTAACCCAAACATTTTGCTCCCCCCCACCAGAATGAAATTTTGCCCCTCTGACAACAGCATTCTAGTTGTGGCACTGCTCTCGATAATTATATAAACAAAAGCATTTTTTTATTTTCTATAAATTTTGAATTCTGTACCAACTTAAATCACGTTTATTAGCTCAAATGGTGGAGCAGAAAACTTTTTGCCAACGTTTTGACAGTCTATGCTCAGGATATGCACTACCTATCTTCGTCAGGGCTAAACTACGAAGTTAAAAAACAAGCGTACGATAGATGAGAAAATAACGTGATAAATGAATCATACGTTAACGCAAAAAATTTTAACAAACTGGAAACGAAAAACTGACAGATTAGCGGACGTGAAAAACAATTTATTACCTCATGAAGTTTAAAGTAGAGCAGCCGAATAAATGCAAGGGAATTTATCATGTTGCTTAATTATCATTCATAGTGCTGGGAATTTGGTTAATCAAATACGAATCGATAAACCAGCGTTTTGTGAAGTCAAGTTCGAAATTTAAAATTTTAGACCGACGCTGAAATTTTAGACTTCGAACTTGACTTCACAAAACTTTGGTTTATCGATTCGTGTTTGATTAACCAAATTCCCAGCACTATGAATGATAAGCAACATGATAAATTTCCTTGCATTTATTCGGCTGCTCTACTTTAAACTCCATGAGGTAATATAATTGTTTTTAACCCTCCGCAAATCTGGCAGTTTTTCGTTTCCAATTTGTTAAAATTTTTTGCATTAGCGTATAATTCATTTATCACGTTATTTTCTCATCTATCGTACACTTTTTTTTTACTTCGCAGTTTAGCCCTTGCGAAGATAAGTAGTACATGCCCAGAGCATAGGCTGTCGAAACGTTGGCAAAAAGTTTTCTGCTCCACCATTTGAGCTAATAAACTTAATTTAATTTATATTCCTGGAGACAACAATTGAGATGTTTGTACCGACTTGATAAAAAATTTATTTTTTTCTTTCTCTATTATCTATTATTAATCATACAGTTGCAACAAAAGTGCTGTGTTTTTAGTCGTATTCTAAAAACCTGAAGGAGATTGTTTAATAAACAACGCTTGAGCTATAAAATTGTTATCAGATTGATATACGTCCGCTAAAAACGACTACGCTCTTCTTTTTTTATAAGAACAATTTATAAGAGCACGAGGCTTATTTTTGCTCAAAATTTAAGAGCATAATTAATTAATGCCAGCCTCGGCATGAAAAAAGGGATTAAGAATATATGTCAGCAAAATACATTTGCAAGTAACCGGTAAAGTTTTCTTGGACCTTTCTAAATTGCCATTGCTGATTTGTCTAAAAGTAATCATTGTCCATAAACAAAAGACAACTTTTACTCAACGAATTTGTATTTGTGACGAGCAAGCAAGCAAGGATGAATTAGCGTCATTTTTTTCTCCGAAAAAATTTAAAAACAACAGTAAAACCAAATGGGGCTGAAAATTTGTCAAAGCTTAAAAGCAGCCAGCCTCAACCAAGAATTTGCTGGTTCTTATAAAAAAAAAGTATTTGCTGTTCATTTGCTCAAGAGTATGAACGAATCAGGTACTCTACTTCTGTTGAGTTTGAGATTGACTCTCTACTGCCACAATCCTCAGGCCTCAAGTGCATTATGCCAATCTTTGAAAATTTTGATTAAATCTATTAGACGCTCTACGCCAGGGGTCGGCAACCTGCGGCCCGCGGGCCAAACCCAGCCCGACGACACATTTTATCCGGCCCGCGGCCTGTTTTCAAAGTTGTGTATTCATCCGGCCCGCAATCTCTTTACGTAATCATGACAATTAGCGTAGCAAACAGACGTTTAACAATCACTATTTAATTGAGATGAAACCACGCTTTTAAACAATTGCATGATGCAATAGATTTGACTGGAAGCATTTCCGTGTTTTATTCTGTTAAAGACCGGCGGAAAAAGAAAAAGAATTTTAGTCGCCCATCAAGCACTTGGCATTTCGCATCTTGGCCTATGAAAACACAGAGAGCAAGTGTTTTTGTAGGAATTGCAGTTACATGCTTTCTAATCAGTGGCGTCGCTAATGGGGGTCACCATTTTGGGGTGACACCATTTTATGATAACAATCGAACAAAAAAGAAAACAAGAATATGTTTAACATCACTGGAAATGTTTAGCACTCTGGAATGGACTGAAAATAATTAAAAGCATCTATTGAAACGTTTATTTAGAGTGGGGCGCTAATTTGTCAAAAATACAAATTGCAAATCAGTAAAACTTTAAAAAAATCGCTAACACTAAGCAAGCAAAATATTGATTGCTTGTTGAAACACGCTGAATATAGGTTTCATAAAAAAAAGCTCAGGAACAGGGGGGGAGAGTGGCTATTCAGTATTAGTTACGTAGCAATCACTTAGGCTCAAGTATCGCTTCATTTGCCTTTCCCCGACCAATTGTTCTCTCTATTAAGTATAGACAAAATGGTTTACTCCATGTGAATTTGATTGAACTATAAAACTTTATGGTTTCGGTACCACCTTGTAAATAAGAGAACTGAAATTTTACCATTAGCCACCTTCCACAAAGCCATTGCCAATTTTTGCTACCTGTTTAATCATGCTTTTGCACTCCTAATATTTATGCCATATTTCAAAAGCATTAATTTTTATTAAAATAGGCTTAAATTAAGCTATTTTTGCAAAAAAAATACGAAATTTTTTAGCGCTGGGGCTGTGCCGCCAGACTTCCGAAATAGCCTCCCCATTGCAGATTGTTGGCTACGAGTCTAAATCTAATCATGTTTTTGCACTGCTAATTTCTATGCCGCCAGAGTTGTCCCTGATGCCGAGAATTAATTTTTATCAAAATAAGCCTAAAAGTAAGTTATTTTTGAAAGAAAAGAAAAATTTTGAGTGCTTGGGGCTCTGCCCTCAGACCCCCCCAACACAGCCCTCCCCCCACTGCAGATTTCTGGTTATGCACCTGATACTAGACGTGTGCTGCTCATACTTCCGAGTTTTGGAATCTTAAAATGAGAAGTTATTGAACTAGCCAAATAACAACCACTATCTACTGCATTGAAGTAGTACCGCTATTTACTATATATTATGAAGGGTGACACCACAAAACTCCGTCCCGGGTGTCACCATTCTTAGCGACGCCACTGTTTCTAATGTCGTTTTTTTTTTTGCCACTGAGCAGTTTGCTTTAATGTCAACTGAATTTCTGTTTTGTTTTTAGTTAATAGCTAGACAACAGTTTTGTGAATTTTTTCGTCCAGATTTAGCGGAAATCTTATTTATGGCCCGCGGCCGATTATTGAGCTTGATTTTGGCCCGGCAGCATCAAAAGGTTGCCGACCCCTACTCTACGCGATCTAGCCGTTGAAATTAGTTACGTTGAGTAAAAAAGCAGTAAAAAATTACATTGGTCTCAGTTGGATATATTACCGCGTGGAATATTTACCAATTTTATTTCATTCGCGTGTAAAATGATAGTTTGTTTAAACTGTGATAACAAAAATTTTACCCACACACACGCTTTATTGCATTGAATATCAATATAACAATATTATCGTGTCTGGCAAGGCAAAGAATATTATGTACATTATGTTGTCGTTTTCAAGAAATCCAAATACATGACATTGCCATGTGTACTATATGTTTCCACTGTTTGACTTGTTGTCAAAACATTTCAGCCAAACTACCTAGATTTTTAAATGTCCTTTAGCAAAGGGTTGTAGTAATATGACCTTTGCTTTTGTGATCGAGTGACGATTCAAAAAAGACATCAAAGCAATGTAAAGCTGTTCTGAAAGAGATGAGTGAATTTAGTGATAAAGTGCTATGGATATTGGTTAATTTGTTATTATTCGCCTATGCTCTCCTCAAAATCCTTAATGTTGAGATTGTTTTTGATATATGTACGGAAAAGTCATTGAAGCTGATGGTGCTGCAGAATTATTATTTTAGCTGGTGCACAATTCCAGCTGGAAAAGAGAGCCAATATAATTGAGCTAGTTGTATAAAGCATTTCTTGTGTTGTAATTACTAACATTTCTCTGTATTTCAGACCAGTAACAAACTAATTTCTAAAATATTGTATTATCTCTAAGACAAAACACCTGCAAAAACAATAGAGCTTGTATCTCATTGTTTATTTCACGCTTGATTTCTTTTAATTGATGACCCCGTTTTCATAACGCTTCCAGAAAATTGGCGAAAGCTTTTAATTATCAGCAAAAGCCTTTCATTAGCGCAGACCCGGAAAATTTTTTAATTCATTTAATCTATTGTACTAAGAAGAAGAGATTTCAAAATGTCCACGTCTTTGGCAGTTCAGCCCGCTTATAAAAGTACTTTAGCTGAGAGAAGCAAGGCTAATCCAACTCGGACTATATTCGGAACAACACTTGATAATTATTCCAAGTGTTGGACACTTCTGAACGACAAAAACGGTAAGTGTCGAAATTTGAAAGAATCTAAATAGCAACTGGCCTGTGCGTTGTGAAGTTGAGGGATGAAACTTTAATTTAGAGAATTGGTGGGAAAGAACAAAAACAAAGCGTTTTCATTTAAAGGAGCTGGCTTTCGCCAAAAATCGGGAGAGTCCGTGTCTATCTTACCAATACCGTGTTTCCCCGATAATAAGATCTACCCGCAAAATAAGACCTAGCGTGATTTTTGAGGATGATTTTAATGTAAGCCCTACCCTTAAAATAAGCCCTAGTTGAGAGCGGCAGAAAGACGAAGGATATTACTTATGGCAAGTTATGGCAAGTGGCAGAAAGATATACATGATATACATGTTAATGGCATGTACCGGTATGTACATGTATACATACATTTTGATATACATGTTGATGGCAAGTAAATGTAGATCTTTTTTCGTAATTTCTGTTTATTTAAAATCTCGTAATTTTTACTTTGTAACTTCATTTTTTGATATATCAAAATAATACATCCCCCGAAAATAAGCCCTAGTGCCATATTTTGGAGTAAAAATTAATATAGGCCCTGTCTTATTTTCGGGGAAACACGGTAAGAGCACTTTTTCTCCGAATTTAGGGTGACGTAAAAAGATAGCAGAAGTTTATTTGTGTTCACTTGCATCAAAATGCACACACACAAAAAAAACAAAAAAAATGAGACAAAAGGATTTGCATGCAGATTATGAACGAGAGGTCTTAAGCCCGATTCATGCTGCAGCTGTTGTATGCTGCAGTTTTCACCGCATTTAGGTTCCTTCGGTCGGAACACCAGAGTTTTTTGCCAATCTGCTACTTCCAAAAGGGCTAAGGATTGTCGATTTTTGGTGCAAAAATATACGCAATATAGGGTTTTGACAAACCAAAAAAGGGGCATAGCACAATGCCCCCCTAACTTTTGGCCATTTTTCAAAGTTTTTTCTGATTTATGAGTTTTATTTTCGACAAATTAGCTCCCCCCACCTAAATAAATGTTTCAAAATAGGCTTCAAATCATTTTTGAGTCTATTCCAGTGCAAAAGACCATTTCAAAAGTGCTACAAACGAGGTATTTTTCTTGTTCTGCGTTTTGGTCGGCAGGCCGATGGGGAGGACTTTAGCTCCCCTCCTGGCTACGCTACTGTCCAATATTGTATGAGGAAACCTTAAAAATTATAATCCCTTTCCGAAGTTCATATTTATGTGAGATGAGATTTTCTGCTCTGGCGTTTATGAAAGAGAAATATGGAAACCGTCTGGATGCAGAGCATCCAATGCTTTTGGCGTTGAGTGATGTTGAGCTACAATTTCAAAAACTTGTTGAAACGAAATGGCGATAAAAGTTGTGTAATAAAAGTTCGTTTGGTGTTCTGTTTCTTTTTTTTTTTGTGTGTGTGCGTGTATTTTTTTGTTGTTGTAATTTTTAAGTTGGGTCGCAGCTATTCTTGCAGATATCGTTTTTAAACGAATTTGGGTCGCAGAAGAAAATGGTTAAGAAGCATTGGTATAGTGTCTTGCCTTGACCTACAATTACGGCTATTATAATTCATTTTTCAGCTTTACAAGAAGCCACTGAACTATACAATAAGAAATTGAAGTGGAAACCTGGGGCTGCAACATCCCAACGAATCGTTAACAAAGCTTGGGGTCTGAGGGATTACAAGCAGCCTGATATAGCTGAAGAAATTGTTCGTGGATACAACGTCTTCCGAGAAGCAAAACCGGAGTTTATTGGAAGACCTGCCACAGTAGCTGAAGAGATTGATTACGCTTCTAGGAACAGTTTTCGTGCCAACGAACCCAAGCGTAATTGCGAGAGTGTTTGTTCGAAAAGAACCGAAGCTTGGTTTGAACCGGATCTCATCCCTGCCTCATCGCCAAAAAGCAGCCAACAAATCGGTTTAATAAAATTAAGGCCAATGTCAGAGCCAGTACGAGGTAAGAGATAAAATTATGTATCGGTGATAGCATACTGCAACGTATCGCTAGTTTTAGAATAGCGACCCGATCAACGGTAAACTATAGTATATCAAAAAATTTCGTGTCAAAAATTTTAAAGAGTTTCTTCGGGTTTTTGAGCTTGGAGTTTACTTGCCTGGGACTTACATTGCTGTCTCTTGCAGCAAACGAATTAGATGACAGCTAGCCTCTGATCACTGCTAGTGCTAGGAAAAAGAACGAGGCTATTAGCTCCTATTTTACACCCATTTACAACTAGCATTCCGTTGCTACTCTTTTCCTACAGTTAGCCTATATCGGAAATGGGTGTAAGATAGGTGATACCGCTGAATAATTTTGTCTACAAAAAAAAAAACGATATACCCGTACATATACAGATCATACATTAAGTTATCACAATCTCACAACAATGATGCTAAAAATCCAGGAATGTACGTAATTGCAGAAATAGCAACCACTGATGGAATCAAATTCCCCAACTTTGATTTACGCGTAGGGTCTGATTCCTTATCACTACTTTATTTGATACAGCTTTCATCTTTCTTTATTGGCGAGCAAAAAAAAAACACCCGACACGCACACACGCATTCACAAGCACATGAGATAGAAAAATATAAATATCGCTATTGTATTGTAATCGAAAACATTGCATTATTTCATAATAAACTACCAGAATTGTTGTTGTATAGCTCTTTGCCGAAACCTAACGAAATTTTGTCTAGGCCGTCGACCGATTGGTGGTGAAACTAAAGTTCGAGTGCCGAAGTTTCGTCTGCCTCCTGGAGCTCACAATCTCCTCCGAACTTCAAGCATGAAAATCACAGAGACCGGAGCAAAAGATCTTATTCATGCTCAACCAATCAACAAGGTTTATAGTTTATTGATTGTGCATGCATTAGGGTTCAAACTACAAATTATAGACAAGTTTAAAACAAAAAAAAAACTGTATTGGATTTGTATCGGTTTTGATGGAGCTCTAGATATTTAGCATACACGATTATTTCGGTATCCTTGACAACTAAAGTTAGTATTGCAGTAATTTTTATTGATCATTCATTGGCAAGAGTATTTCCATGCAGTTTATTGTTGAGGTTAATTATAGATAATAATTATTAGAGAACTGGTTATAATAAACTCATACGTCGTTTTTACTAGGTACAATATTGCAATATGTAACTTTTAAGTGATACGTCACCAAAAGATGTGATGATGTCGCTTAACAGTCTTGTATTATCCAAACTTATTTTTAAGTTTTGAAAAGAGTTATTGACACAAATTATTGCAAAATTAGAGAACTTTGGCTTACCGGTATTCGATAAATTCAAATTTTTAAGACAAAATTTTTATGAATAAATTTACTAAGTTTGCCGTCGGATTGAACATGACTTAAGCGAAGTCACGCTTTTGTTGCAGATTGGACTAGGAGACACCCTTCAATACAACTACCAAGCATTTCAACGACAAGAAACGCCGCAGTTTTATCGAGACAACGGACACGTTTTGCTTTTGGGACAAAAATTCACAGACAAGACAACGAACAAGGAAGACTCCGCTCCAGGAGGATTTTATAAATCCAATCCACCGGACAGATACATTAACGAAAGATTCCGCTATGTTCAAGACAGGGCCAATGAAGTTACTATGGCTCACAGAAAAGCTCAGTCGCGTAGGAATCATATCAAAGTTCAGGTTAGATTTTTAGAATGTACACTGTATGCCGAATGATTAACGATAACAACTTTTTGTAATGCAGGAAATCCAACCACCACGAAAAACGCATGGTCATTGAGTCTTCAGTCTCCATAGGCGTAGCCAGCCCCCCCCCCTCCCCGCAATTCCCAAGCAAGCAATGAAAAATTTGTTGCCAAAACGGCTGGTGGTTTTCAGTTTCTGTTCCAAGTCTGTTTTCTTTTTTTTTGGTCTTCACCTAATTCGGGTAAAGATCAAAAAAAATGTCGCAGCGGTGGCGAGATAGGCTTTGCAGCTCGTGCTGACCTTTAGTGGAGTTGTTTTTTTAACTTTGGTCTCCACTCTGTAACTTGAAGTTTGCCCCCCCCCCAAATCCAAAATTGGTCTCCAACTAGATTTCGCCCCCCCCCCCCCCCCCCCATCACAAATCCCAAATTGACCTGTGAAGCCTCTTCTTTTTTTTGGTCTTCACCTATGTGATTTCTGGTTTGGACCGCCTCCCCAATCCAAAATCTTGGCTACGCCTATGTCAGCCTCTGATAATTAAACTAAAACTAAGACCGCAACATTATTTCAAAGATCATTATATGGATTGATTTTTTTTTTCTGTACAAAATTAAATAGGGTCAAAGGTTTGGTTAGAGATTATACTCTTACTGTAGGAGAAAAAGCTATTGAATAGCAATGCCGGTAAGTTACTCCGCGGCTAGATCACCTTTTTTTTTTATATTCCCTATTCATTTTTCTAAACTGTTCTTCTCGAGAAAAGGGCCGAGAAAGAAAAAAACAAAAACGAAATCGAAAGCAAAACCGAAAAACGGTGCCAAGAAACAAACATAATACCGTATAAAAAGGTACAGTATGATTCATAAGAAGCCAAGAAATAATCTTTAAATTAGTCAGCAGCGTGCCTAAAAGGATAAAAGCGTCGTTTTTACGACGACCCTGATTAAATTCTATGGGTTCAACCCGCACCATGGTCACGTTGTTGCGCCCTTGGATACGACCCTTTACGATGATTATCTCTGCTTGGTGGATTTGAACAAGCAGCAAGTTCAGTGGGCAAGAATTCGAAGAAATCCATGGGAACACTGGATCACTGAAAACTCCTACGCACGTGCGGATTCTTGCAAGCTCAAAGTAGTCGTTGCAAAAATAAAATGCAATAAAGTGTGCGGATCGTCGAATGGTTAGCGTTTGACGCTGTCCTGTGACAGGAGGATAAATAATTGCTGTGCAACAACAACTGCGGACGAAAATTCATATCTTGCTTATTTTATTATTAACAGCAAAGGATGAACACAGGAAACGGTAAGCCAGTTGAATATGAAATTCCTTTGAATATTCTTCATAAATTTGGAGAAGATAATGTTTCCAAAATCGTAACAGAAAATGAAGAAGAAGTAAGTTAATTATAAGCTGCTACGATATTAATGTACAACTATTAACTCAATTACAAATTCTGTGTGTTTGTCTCACTATACGAGAGAGATTTCATGGTCTGACTAATTTTGTTTGAAATCAATTTGCACCAGTTGGTCGAGCGGTAACGCGTTCTTCTCTGTAGCGGGAGGTCTGAGGTTTAAATTTCGGGCCGGTCAAATCGAACACAGTGTTGCCAACGGCTCGCCACCGCTGCGACATTTCTTCGTAAGAAGCTGTGTTGCCCGGGCGCAATGACGGGGAGATGGGCTCCGCCAACTCGTAACACGCTTCGGCGTAATGCAGCGAGTATAATGAAAGATTTGATTGATTTGAATTGTCGAGACCTGACTTTACAAACATAAGCTAACCGATTTACGTCGGTATTTTTTTAAAGATCTATTCCAATAATTCAAATAATAAATTCGACTGAAAGTGAGCCGAAACTAAAATTTAAATGACAATAAAATTCAATCAGTAACAAAATAGTGGTATCCATTGTTAACAGTAATAGTCAATCTTATGTACAATGTATACAGTAATATGCTACTGTATTCTGCATGCATAATGTACTATTACGAGCCTATATTATTATTCTACAGTATTTTCTATTGCTTTGTTTGTGAAGAAAGATAGAAAGCGTATACAGTAATATTTCAGTTAAACTGAAATGTGATGTTTAAGTAAATCTTTTGCCGAGTTGAATTTGAAAATGAAATAGTTTCTTGTTTTTAGTTTCTGGAAGCATTACAAAAACCTACAGAATTGACTCATTCAGGTAAGAAATTTGAAATAAATTTTCATTTGTAAATTGATAATAATTTGAGTTACTTATCGAAACGTCTCTGAAATGAATATTTTGAAACATTTGTACAGTAGTCTTGCCTATTATTTTACTAAAAGAGGACTAAAGGCAAAATCAACGGGATTGTCTGAAGTTAGGGCAATCGTATTAGATTAGATTGGCGTTGACACAGTCCTTTTTGACGTAGTCGTTCGTTTAGAGCAGTGCTCCGCAACCTTTTTTTAACCTGCGGCACACTTACGCAACTTGCTAATTCGGCGACACACCACAACAAATAATGTCAGAAAAACACAAAAAACGATTTGGATTTATTCTCTTACATCAGGGGTTCTTAAGCTTTTTTGTCTTGTTTACCCCTAAAAAAACGGTCCCCAGTCCGGCAAACCAGCAATTTTTCCGATTTTGGGGGTAGTCTCAAAAAAAAAAAAAAAAAACGGTCTCCAGTCCGGGCAACCACCAAATTCTAAGTTTCTTGAGATGATCTCAGAAAAGAAACAAAAAAAGGTCTTCTTACGTCACAAACAGTAGGTATACGCAAACGTTCAGATTTGGAAAAATGTTTCTGTTAGTTCGCTAGAAAAATTACGAATACTCTGCGACACACCTGAAATGGTCCGATGATACACCAGTGTGTCGCGACACACCGGTTGCAGAGCACTGGTTTAGAGCAGGGTTGCCCAAACTTTTGAAGAGCATGCCGCATTTGGCTTAATTGTATGGAGGAACGGGCGGCAGCCAATGTTTATCGACGGGGTTTTAGGTGAAGACCAAAAAAAAGTCCAGAAATTGATATTCTATTTGCCGCAATTTTAGATGGGATTCTAATGCAGAAAAGACAAAAAATAACTACTGACCTTCGCCGGTGGTTTGGTTTTCGCAAAACTACCCTAAAATAACTTAAACTCCTGAGACCACTTGCGGGCCGTACGTTGGCATACTTTAAAGTAACACAATCTAGGGGCCTCTCTGATCACAATTCTTTTTTTGGGGGAGACCCTAACGTTGATAACATCGGCGACGCCGTCTTAGATCATTCCTTAGGCAACGCGCAATTAGGCTAGGCCAGAGTGGCCTATTAACCTGTATATATATTTAAATATAGGCCTGGGGATTATAGGCTGCTGCTCTTGCTAGGTGTTTTTCTTAGGTTTATTTGTTTTTGCTGTTGTTGTTGTTGCTGCTGCTGTTGTAGCTGCATGTTGGGCCTCCTCAGTCCTGTCATCGGACAATCAGACTTTTACTGATTTATCCGCACACTTTTTGTTGCGATAAGTACTTCGTGTTTGAAGGAATCTGCAACGATGTTAGAGTATCCGGTGATCCAATGTTCCGGTGGATTTCTTCAAGTCAAGTTTATTTTACCATACGTTAAAAAGTACGCAGGCAGGAAGCAGTGAAAGACTATGCGGTCATCAGATGTAAACTTAAGCTTGGCAAAAAATTAACACAATTCTACAAAGCATAGCAAAAAAGTAGTACTGTCACAAAGCAAACAACATTTACAATATATTTCGAATTTTCTGCTTGTTTGAAGTCATCAAACAAAGAAGGCCAATCATATATCGTCTTATCCAAGAAGGTATAGCAACGTGACCAGGGTGTGAGTTGAACCCAGATCATGCGATTCCAACTTTCACCCTTTCGGCCTCGCAGCCTATTTATGTGGAATTCTTCTGTAAAATAAGCATGTCATGTCGTTTACTATTGTAACGGCATTATTTTGTTATTCAAAGCAAAATCTTATAAATAATCCGGGTGTATTATTGTAGCTTTAGTTCCTGCTCGCCTTGACGTGAAAGAATTAAATCACCCAATCGAACCTCCGTCACAATATTTTACAAACTTTGGAGAAAATTTAAAATACGATAAATTTGAAGGTAAGTTACTGTATAATTGTTTTGGTTTCTTATTTCGGTACTGAAAAGCAGTTAATGGTTTTGGTGCTACTACAGCTACAGACAATTGATTATTGAAATTACCGGTGTTAGTTGTTTTTTTTTCGCTATTCAATCTGGTTAAATGCGTCTACCAATTGCTACAGCCCGTAAATGCTACTTTATGTCGTTTATTCTATGTGCTGCTGTATATTTTTTGTGTGTGTTATTTTTGAACGTTGCTGCGCATGCATTCTGACCGTGTCGGACTACTGATGAATCGCCAGTAAATAAATAAATAAATAATACCGTATTACAAAAATTAATAGTACGTGCTGTACGCATAATATTATCATTTAATCATCATCATAAAACGTGGTAATCATGCTGTCGCGAATGAAACAATTGTAAAATTTAAATTTTTTTAAGACATAAAGCTTTGAAATTTGCAGTTTCGGAATAACAGTTTTTGTTTTAAATGGTTTAGCGCAACTGGTGGTGATTTTTAGACTACTGTATTGATCATTTAATATTTCGCCAGCTCATACTAGCGACTTCTTCAGGACAATTAATGGTGCGAAACCATTTAAAATTGAAAAACCCTGGTGCTTTCAATTATAATTATTTAATATTTTTGTTGGTTTTTGCAGCTCTTAAATTCCGAGTATTTTTTATCATAGCACTTTTAATGCTGCTCTGAATTCAATAATGACTTCAAGCTGTAATAATTGTACTCGAAATTATATAATCATTCGCATTTCGTAACAAAAATGTATAATATTTGAAATTGAAATTTCAATCACTCCGATATCAAACAAGATTAAAACTGCTGCATTTAATGCAAATAATTTGTCCCGATTTTGTCAAATTGGCACACGAGTACGGTAACATTGCAAAAGGGCAAATTTAGTTTGCGTTGCTTTGTGTTCGGTCTAATAAAGGCACCTTAAAACTGCATCCAAAACCTAATTTCTTTAAAACGTTATCATAACAATACATTAAGTAGCAGCGTTGCTGAGAGCGCAAAAGCGTCGTTTTTACGATGACCCTGATCGCATGATCTGGGCTCAAGCCACACCCTGGTCACGTTATTGTATCCTTGAATGTGACGCTTTACGATGATTATCTCTGCTTAGTGGCTTCGAACAGGCAGCAAATTCAGTGGACAAAAATTTGAAAAAAATCCACCGGAACATCGGATAACTGGAAACTTCTAAACAGATGGAGAATCCTCCAAGTACAAAGTAGTTATCGCAAAAAGTGTGCCGTTCGTCCAGCAGTTAGAGTCTGACGCTGTCCAGTGATAAAAGAACAAATATGCAATACAGCAACAACAAGTAATTGTTACTCCAAAGCTGCATTTTTTTTTCAGGCGGTCTCCATCTTTATATTAAGTGAAAGACGATTCAACAAAGAACTTTTGATCTTTTTTCTTCAATCTCAATATTTCATTATTTTCGTTTATCATTAAGTTTATTTGCATAATTGATTATACGACACATCACGGTGCAAATGACTCCACAACATATCAGAAGATATTGATTATATGAAGATACGTTGTAATAATGCTTGGAAGTCTTTTTATCATCTGCCTGCTAAATTAAGTTCTATGAGTGAATGACCATTGACCAATGTAGGCTTATATTGCTACGTTTTTGCTGTAATAAACAACTGATAAAACTTAGCTTTGGCCACCAAGATTGCACAATTTGTGTAATCGCAGAGACTAAAATATTGCCAAAAAATCAATTCTTTTGCAAGCAAAGCAACCACTTTAAGAAAAATTAAAGTTTTGTTGTTATCTGAGTTAGTTAAATCATGCAAGCATGGGTTCAAATTTAAAACAAATAATTCGCCTTAAATTTTCAAATGAATAATAAGAAATCAGACAAATTATTAAAGAATTTTTAATACAAGCGGGGAATCGGAAAATGTTTTTTGGCAATATTGAGTGGTATAGCCTTTAAGCCTTCTTGGAAAAAATATAGATCTACGAGACTCAAGGTAAAAATTGATTAACCTGCGAAAGACTAAAATTTTCGCAACCACAAAGTAATGCAAGTTATCGAGCTTAAATCACACGGTACATTTAACTTTCGGATTTTTGAAGTCAAATGATCGAATTGTTTTACTCCGTTACAGGCCTTAGATTTCACAGTACAACATCAATCTTTGATTTAATATGGCTTATTGTTTTTGATTTGGGTACCAAATAGACATTGATATATGCCAAAAAATATACCGGAGATCTTTTATTAATTTGATGGTTGATTGAACGAGAAGACTAAAGTTTGTTTTTTTAACTTCAGCTGTAAACGGAACACAAGGCATTTCCGACAGGACCTGAAATAAAACAGAGAAATTTAGGGTATGATAAATTCCCTTTTACTAAACTCAAGAACTATATGGACCCTACAATGAGTCAGCAGTTGGAATCAACTTCATCGGTTTAACCACAAATTTAAAACTGTCTGATCCGCAATTAGTCTACTGGCAACAAGGAGCTTTTCATTTTCAAAGAAAATAGTACATCCGAGAATTGAATCTAGATTTTCCACACTAAACATTGGACGGACTTTGTCATAACTATACTGAATGGTTGTATGTAAAGAATTTATCCCAACCCATAACTTCAACAGTTTGATCTTTTTTTTGCTTATGAGTTCTTCAAATTTGCTCAGTATAATAGTAACCGACTTTGTTTGAAACAAATTGAATTTACTGCGAAATAAGAAGAAATCAATTCTGAAACAATATTTATTAGACAGCTAATCACATCTTTGATTGTGCCGTTTAAAACTAAAAACTTAATATTTTTAACAACTTTTATTGAAAAGCGTCTTGCATGACTTACCAGTGTAGGGCTCTCTTTTTACTGGTTTTGGATCAAAGGTTTCTTGTCTTTTGTTAATGCGGTTGTACACATATGCACAATTTGGTTTTCTAAAATTGAAAAAAAATATTTACAAAGCAATATATTGCCTGGTACAGGAGTCGGCAATCTGCGGCTTTGGAGCCGCATGCTGCTCTTTGGTCCTTATGTTGCTGCTCTTTGTGACTATTAGAAAATGAAGGAAAATTTACTTTTAAGTGTAAAACTAATAAAATTTAATTGCTGCTGTAGCGAGTGCTTAATTAAGTCTGTGATTTATGCATTCTGCTCAGTGGCGCAACTAGAGGAGCTAAAGGAGCTTTAGGCCCCCCACCTCCCCTTGGCCAAGTCACTAAGAACATTTACCCACAAATGCAAGCATTTAAAAATGTTTCGGACTTAACCTGTAGGTAAGGGGAGATAGAAGGAGCAGGACAATTTATTTTTTCATATGATTTTCAGATTTAGCAATTTAGTGCTTTCATATGACTCTACAATCGTGTGAAATGTCATCCGAATAGCACTAAAATGGCTATTTTTTTGCTGAAAAATCACAAAATTCGCCTAGTTGCTGAGAACTTTGTCTCCAACTCCCCGTTATAATATGCTTGAGTTGCACCGATTTACTCAGCATTTCTCTCAAATGAGATATTTTTGGAACAACGATATTCTAACTATTGGTTCAAGCCCCCTTTTCCCCTTAGCAAAATTCTGGTTGAGCGCCTGATTCTGCTGTTTTAGTTCATGTTTTACCTCGAAGTGTTAGCTTGTCAGAAAAGCCGATCTTTCTCCGGGTTACAATTGGAGTAAAATTGAAAACATCTCAAAACCGACCCAATTAATTTTCGAAACATGAAATGCTTTGCTCTAAACTTATACGATAACATGAAAAAGCATGCACTTGAAAACCTGTCGATCTTTCGATCCACATACGTATGTGAGCAACTTTTCCCAAACATGAACTACATTAATAACAGATATCGCACACGTTTCACAGATGACAGCTTACAGCGTCAAGATGACAGCCTACAGCCCTCATGTGCAGATGCTTTGAACTGAGACGCAAGAGCAAAACTCACACAAAGTCTGATTGCATTAATTGCTTTTATAAATGCGATACATGACAATTTTTTTATTGAAGCAAAAGAACAAAAATAATGCACAATTTGTTTTTCTCTTATTGTGAAAATAGTTTTGCGGCTTCGAAGGATTTTTATTTCATCTGAAATCGGTTAAAATGGCTCTTTAAATGCAAAAGGTTGCCGACCCCTGGTCAAGTAGATTTGCTTGACTACTAATTGACTACTTTGGAAAGATAATGGCAGCCTTGTCAGTAGTATAAGCCAATTGAAAATACTGCAGATCGCTTTATTTTGATTAAAAATTTAAATTTGAAATATGCCTGATATTATGAGCAGAGGTGGAGTCCTCGAGGACACATTTTGAAGTCCTTGGCCTTGGCCTCGAGGCCTCAAGTCCTCGAAAATTGGCCTGTCCTCGGCTCGAGGACAGCACTATTTTCTGGAATGTTAAAATTTTGTGGAGTGCTTGAAAAATTTTTTGGAAAACGTTTTTTAGTGGAGATCGCTTGAAAAATTTTTGTGAAGACCTTTTTTTTTTTTGGAGAGCACTTGCGCTTTGTGTCCTTGGTCCTTGGCCTTGGCCTCGAGCATTCCGGTCCTTGGCCTTGGCCTCGAGCATTCCTGTCCCTCGAGCACGAGAGTGTCTGTCCTCGGAAAGGCTGTCCTTGGCCTTGGCCTTGGCCTCGGATTTTTTTTTGTGTCCTTGGCCTTGGTCTCGAGCCTTGTGTCCTCGACTCCACCTCTGATTATGAGTATTATACTGATATCCGTACATTAATTTCGGAAAAATTGAAAATTACATTTCAAATAAAGTCACCAAATTAGGCAGATAAAGTCATTCGCTGAGATGGTTTTATAAGCAAAAATTAAACGTTTTAGCAAACAAACAAACAAACAAGCTTAAATGTTCAGTTATTATCAGGCGCGTAGCGAGAAATTTGAAATGGGAAAAAAGGACTTTGTAGAGGTTTGGGGCGGAAACTCCAGCTCGGCCGGATGATTTGCAATTTTATTTGAAAAGTAGTTCAATTTTGGCCTATTTGGGTTAAAAATATAGAATATAAAACGACGCAAAATAATACAGTACTTCCAAAAGCAACTCTCACGTCAAGCTCTCTTTCGCAAATAAAATAAAAAAAACAAAACTTTCTCATCAGTGGCCTACAAATTAATGTAGATTCAAAGACCATCTAAAATCTATGTACGACCTTTGAAGAATACTTCCGACCAATAGGAACAGCTGCACCTCTCCAACAACCAGGCGCGTAGCCAGAAATTCGCAACGGGGGGCTGTGTTTGGGGGTCTGGGGGCGAAGCCCCCAGCTGTCGGAGGCTGGGGGTCTGGGGTCAAAGCCCCCAGCCGCTGGAGGCACGGGGGCCTGGGGCGGAGCCCCCAGCGCTCGAAAATTTTGCATTTTTTTGCAAAAATAACTTAATTTTAGAGCTATTTTGATAAAAATAATGCTTTTAAAACGTGGCATAGAAATTGGCAGCGCAACATGATTCAACTTGTTGCATTAATGGGCTATATGGGAAGAGGCTGATGATAACATTGCAGTTCTCTTGCATACATGCTGGTAAATCATAAAATCCTATTATTCAATAAAACTCACACGGAGTAATCTATTTCGTCTATATTTTATAAAGAAAAATAATTGGAGGGGGGCTAATGGAAAGATATTTGAGAGAAATGATTGGTAATTAACTAATACTGAATAGCCCCTCTCCTCCCTTTAGTCCTGAGTTTATAAAATATTTGCTGGTAAAACCTACGTTTGGCGTTTTTACGCAAGCGATCAAATTTGATTGTGTATTTTTGGGCATTTTTTAAAGTTTTCATTGATTTGTGATTTTAATTTTTGACAATTAGCCCCCCCCGAATATATGTTTCAAAAGATGCTTTAAATCACTTTTTAGTCAATTCCAGTGCAAAAAACAGTCTCAAAAGAGCTAAAAACGTGTTATTTCTCTTATTCTGCGTTTTGGTTGACAGGCCAATGGGGGAGCTATTGCCCCCCGCCCCCCTGGCTACGCTACTGCCAACAACAGTGGCTAACCCCAAACTCCAATGCTTAATGTGACCGCCTTTGCGAGCCTACAATTGGCCAGACAACCGCGTGACACCAGATCAGGCGCAAAGAATATTATTTTAACCGCAGAAAGAAGCACATCGAACGCTGGGCCTTTCATTAGCTAGAAGCTAAGCCCACTAACAAACAGCAGCAAACTTACATCATATTACATACTTTGTAAACTGAAATAGCTCTACCTGTAAACAAATTTTCCTTCTCCAGCGACAACGTTAAGTTCTCCTCTATGGTAGACCACCTTGCCACGGCTGATGGTGCAAATGGTGACACCATGGCATACCATTCCTTCAAAGATGTTGAAATCTACATTTTGGTGGTGAGTTTGGGCGGATATTTTTCTAAAAATAAAAATTATAAATCAAAACACGGCTGTCATAGCACAATACTCGTCGCAAATGAAAACTAAAAATTTAAAACCCTAAAGACTGTTTTACCCGTAACGGAATCATCATGGGTGGCTTATTAAAAAAAAAAATCCATTATGATATCCGCTCTGGCCAATGCTGTCGAGCACTTTTTGAATCGGTTGAATTGAAACTCTTCTCATTGTAAAAACAAGACTAGGTATTTTGAGCTGTTTATTTTGTCCAATAATGCAATCAAAAAAGTATTGAGACACGATTGTATAATACAGTAATATTCTGATTTAGAGCAAATAAGTCTTTCCCTGGTGTCTGCATCTACTGCATAGTGTATACTACATTATAATTTATGACTATTAGTAGAATTGTACTAGAATATCAACAAAATGGAAGTGTTAGTTAAATTAGTTATTTTTAAATTTACAGTCTATGTTCGATAACGATGGATGTAGTGATAATAACAACAAATTGGGAAAAGTTCGCACAAGTTGAATTATCAAGACCAAAACCAAGTTGGGTTAAACACGGTTTTGAAACCGTTGTCAACCTTCAGGCGCGCAACTAGGATTGTTCAAAGGTGGGCTTGAACCAACAGTTGTTTTTTTTTTTCTTTAAAAATGTCTCAAATGAGCAGCGTGCGGAACGAGCTGGCGTATAACCTTAGCGTGTTACAGATGGGGGTTTGGAGCAAAGTTGGAAAAAATAGCGATTATAACCCCATTCGATCAAATTTTGCTCGTTTTTGGAGCCATGTAAAAAAAGTAAATTGCTAAGATTTCGATCAAAGCCGGTTGAAGAATTGGGTTGCCCAGCCCTTTCAGCTACCCTTAGTTACAGGTCAAGTCCATCATACGTTTAAGCGCTTGCATTTTTGGGTATTTTATTAAGTGACTTAGTCAAGGGTGGGGGGTTGAAGCTCCCCCGCCCCTTGTTGTGCTACTTTCAACCGTGGAGTCTTTGAAGAAAGCGCATGTTATATTGGTCACGCGTCGACTCACAAGTTTGCACAAACTAGCAATAAAGCAAAATATTTACATGATGGAAAGCTTTGAAGATTTGAAAATACGAAAATGCTCTGAAGGTACAAAAAAGCAAAATGTGAAAAAACTCGTTATTTCTCTTCATGGCCTTGGAGTTTTGCCAACTTACATGGTCGCATTGAGATCCCACACAACAATGTCAGCGTCTGATCCTGGAGCTATTACCCCCTTTTGCGGATAAATATTAAAAACCTTTGCTGTGTTTGTACTCGTTACGGCCACAAAACGGTTTTCGTCCATTTTTCCACTGACAACGCCTTTCTAAACATAGGAAACAACACTTAGAGAGATACTGCTCGAAATTGGTTTTGTTGAAAAAATAGAAACTACCGCTTCACCACACACCATGAAGGTTTCACTCTATTTCTTTTACTACTGATTGTTGAATGTCGACAGGGAATGTCAACATGTAAATTAACCTTTTAAAGTTTTTGCATTGACTCGACATAGATGTTAAACTCAATATCAGATGTTCGATGTACTATTATAGACTCCTGATTAGTTACAACAGTAACTACCTCCCATATAACGGACATGCGATCCTCTAAACCATTGACACCACTTGGCATCTTTGTGAAGTCATCTTTTCCTCGCGCTCGCTGACTGATCTTGTAAGTACAATGATCTGTAGCAGTGCAATCCAAATCTCCGCCGCAAAAACATTATGGAAACTAATGATAAGCTATAAACGGTACCCAGAGTCCTAGAGGCACAATCAAACCTTTGATTAACAGCCTAAGACATACAGTTTCGGAATCGACCTTCATCTTTTATTCCTCGTCAGTATAGCAAGGACTACATCAGGTATGAACATGAGCGTAGGAAGGCAAAGAATCGTAAACTTTTCAGTACATTGTTCCTATTAACTTATAGAAGCTATTCTCACAAATTTTCGAATTGACGTTTTGCCAATTTAAACTATGTTAACGTTGTCAAAAAGGATAGAAATATAGCTTTAGTATACGAATCGTTTTGGCTACGAATTTCAAAAGATTGATATTTGCTACAATTTCTCCAAAATAATGCACTGTATAGTTTACGGAATTTTGCTTCTTTTAACTTTTAATTAAATGAGCTATTTCTAATATTTTCAGAAAAAATTTTTTCTCATTTTCCGAAGTGTCCTCAGTTTTGAAAAACGGTACTGATTTAACGTAGTGTAAAAAATGCAATAAAAAGTAGCTTACTTAGCCACCATTGTCATTAAATAACCTGGCGTCGTTGGGTCGGGTCTCAGAGGTGGGTCAATCACGTGACCAGCGGCGTGTCTCCAGCATTTGTGCCAATAGTGGGTGCCATCAGTACCAAGAGCACAAGCCAGGGCTTCTCCAAATACAACTCTTCCTGAAAATAAAAAATGCATTAAAATTGGTTTATATATTATCACATTTATTCATAAACCAGATTCACTATATTGTATTTTTGAAAAATGTCAAGGGCTGCTATGCTGTGCCTTTGAGGCTTTTCAGAAGCTAATTTTCTTTCGAACTATCAGTAAGATATTTAAATTCAGCTCTGTTATATTTCTCAAAAAATTTGCATTTTGTATGGGTGAAATATCTTTCAAAACATTGGAATGAAATGTATGTTTTCGACTCTTCGACACCCGTATCGATGGCTGTGAATAAAAACGAGGTGCAATAGCCAAAGTCATGCGCTAAGTTCCAGCCAAAATTTGATTAATTAATATTTATCCTCCACTCAAGAGGAAGCGACGGAGGCACTTTTATTTTGACATCTTGTCCTCACCCGCTCAGGAGTTGACCGCATTCCGAGCTTCCGATTGACCTTTGACTTCTTCCCAAGTAAATTAGCTGCTTGTTCAAAGCCACCGAGCAGAGATAATTGCTGTAAAGCGTCTTATCCAAGGACGCAACCACTAGAAATTTTGCAACATTAGCAACCAGCAAGTCAATTTTAGGTCTTGATATTTTTTAACGCGACCAAAATAGCTGCAAATTAACCGAACAAAATATTCCACAGTTGAATCGTACACAGTGGGCAGATTGGCAGAATACTGTAGTTAATGTTTTTTGCTGTGAAATCTACCTTTTCTTCTTGCTTCAGACAATACATCAGCAGCTGACTTGCTCATCACATGCACAAGATAGAGAGGGCAATTTACCTGACAAAATAAGCATCGATTTCTTTTATAGTACCGGTGTCAGTATATTAAAGTCGATAAACCACATAAAGTGCTCGATGCTAAATCAGGGCAAATTATGATTAGCTGTATAACTGAATTACAGGCCAGCACAATTATTCATGCCCCAGCAGTTAGTGCGTTTTGTCGGTAGGCCTATGGGCTCTTTAAGGTACCCAAAATTTATACAATCTTAATAGCAAAACGAAATAAAACTACGGCGTCAACCATAGACATAGCCAGGATTTTTGATTGGGGGGGCCCAAACCGGGCCCCCTGGGCCCCCCCCTGGCTACGCCTATGGTGTCAACAGTACTTCAATAATCGCAAACAAAGCTTTAATCATTAAAATTCTATTCAGGTTAATTGGAAAAATATATAATTAGCAAAATAATAAGCTCTCGGCAACAAATTTTAAAGTTGCTCACTAATTTCACTGATATGATTTACAGCTTTAAATTGCTATGAATTCATTCACGATTGAAGCAAGGGTGTCCAAAGTTAAAAGTCCAAAGTCCAAAGAAGAAATTAAATATGGCCCGTGTCGAGAATGCAATTTGGCCCGGTACCAAAGTAATCGCCAGCAATCGCAAACGAAACATGTTGACGAGTAGCGCTAACAACATATTTCCGACAAGGAGCAGTTAATTTTTTGGTTTTCCGAAAAATGTAAACCAACGCGTAATTTGAAGCTTCGCAAGCAACAAGGTAAGCGAAAAGTTGCAGCGAATAAGCGAATTGGTGGTTGCTTTGCTTCGGACTCAGTTTGGACGTTTTGTACCTTAAAGGAGGTGAAACATCCAGCGAAAAATATAGAAACTTCTAAAACATACCTTCATCAAATTTCAGCATGCTTCGATCTATTTTTTTGAGATATTTTATTTTTTAACGTTAGAGAGATCTCCTCTTCAGTGTTGCCGACAAAACTTTAATTTTTCATGCTTTTGGACTCTTACATCATTTTCCTATAAGTATTATTTTCGCAACACTGATCCAGACCGGTCAGTTGGTCGAGCGGTAACGCGTTCGTCTCTGGAGCGGGAGGTCTGAGGTTCAAATCTCGGGCCAGTCAAATCGGATACAGTGTTGCCAACAGCTTGCCACCGCTGCGAAATTTCTTTGAAAGGAGCTGTGTTGCCCGGGCGCAATGATGCGGAAATGGGCTCCGCCAACTCGTTACACGCTTCGGCGTAATACACGAGTATAATGAAAGATCTGATTTGATTTAACACTGAACCAGTGACCAATTGCTGAAGCCTTGCATTCATGCTCTTTCAAAATACTTGTGAAAATTTATATGACTTGTGAAAGAAATTTATACTCAAGTTGAGAAAAGTTAAGATATTAAGTGGCAACACGGCTTGGGAAATCTGCCTGACTTTATCATAAAATATCTCCGAACTGATAGGTAATATAGAAAGCCGAAATTTGGTAAAAATATGCGTTTTAGGTGCTTCTTTATCTTTTGCACATAATCATATAGCTGGACGTTTCAACCCCTGTAACTCGACGCTTATTACCGCGTTAGCAAGCATAATAGCTCTCCCAGTAGCTTCAGCTTCGACTGGCTCTGGTCGACATAGCTCATGTCCTTCTGGACCTGTTATCCTAAGTGATAGAATCCGCTTTTCTTCCTGCGAAAAATAATAGGCTATATTAAGTGCGGTAGTTTAAAGTGAATGCGGCGATAGGTCAGCGGTAAAGCATCGGGCTGTGCTCGAAAGTTTGCTGGTCCCAAATTTGATTCTCGAACTGGCAATGCGTTGTTGTTTCCTTGGAAAAGACACCATACACTTATTTCCAATTGGGACCTAGTAGTCTACCCGTTATGGTGGCCCAGCCTGACGAAAGACTTGCAAACAGGACCACAAAAAGTGCTCTGCGTTGATGTAGTCAGACAGAATCAGCGTGCTTGGTTCGAACCAACAGTGAATGCCAATAATTGCCAACGCTTACAACAGTTAAGTAATCTGAGGCAATGTCACTGCACATTGAGAACAAAACAGACTATCACTTTGGTAAAACACTAGAGCCAAAATTAAATGAAGAAGTTTAGATTTTGTGACCTAAATCATGTTTTAAACATCATTTATCAAAAATAGCATCATCAGAAGTTACAAAATACTTGTAAAGTTATTGCACGTTATGTACTTACCCGAGCAATCACCAATCCGTTTTCTGCGTGAATCATTGCAATGGCACCTAATTTCTTTGCGAACTTGCAAACCTGATATATTTCATCATCATCAAGCATAAACACATCTTTATACGCCATAAAAGTCTTCACAGAATTTACTCCTCTATGCAGCACTATTTCTTCGAGCTCTTTATATGTCTAAAATTTTGCTACGCGTTGGCTAAATAATATATCATATAGCCATTTAGTTTAGTTGACTTTTAGGCAAAATCAAAACTAATACTGTGTCTTAAGCTTGTGGTTTTGATAATGCCCACAAATCTGGATGCCGTCTACATTAATTTATCATTAATTCCTTGCAAAAACCGACAAGTAGGTCGAGCGGTAACGCGATTGTCTGTGGAGCGGGAGGTCTGAGATTCAAATCTTGGGTCCGTCAAATCGAATACAATGTTGCCAACGGTTCACCACCGCTGCAATATTTCTTCGAAAGGAGCTGTGTTGCCTGGGTGCAAGGAAGTGGAGACGGGTGCCGCAAACTCGTTTATACGCTTCGGCGTAATACAGCGAGTATAATGAAAGATTTAGAAAAGATTAATTCCTGGCTGTGTATTACTGTTTTTAATAAGCTAGGTATTTTCATTTATTGCTAATAGTTGCACCAGAAAAGCAGAAAAATATCTAGTTTTCAAGACGCTGGAAAACAGAAAAGCAAGCAACGCAAGCCTTTAAACTGATCGATTTCATTATTACAAAATTTTGAACATCGACTTTTTGATCGAACGCCTGCTCGTTAAATTAATGAAAAATTTGCAAAAATAGTTAACTATTGCAAGATATTACAAAATTTGGATTTAAAGAGTTAATGCTTGAGATCGGTTTTATTGAAAAAATGAGAACTGCTTAAGCTACTAAAGAAGTACCCCAAACCTTGTTTCACTGTTCCGTTTATCCGCGAAAATAGATTTAATCTAGCTGTTTGACTCCGCACCATTAACAACCCTGCATTTTAAAATTTTGTGACATTGAAAAAGAACTAGACGGAAGTTTGCCCGCAAACCCAGTGAACGATCGACGCATAGCTAATGCTGTGACGCTCAAAAGTACTTTTTGTCTACCGTAAAATCAGCAATTATTCAAAAATATCTGATTATGGAACCTCCAGAAAAGTGGAGTCAAAATATCTGTGAGTTAAATATCTCCTGATATCATAAAACACTGGCACCCTAGCTGGGGCTGTTCAAAAAATTGATTTTTGGGGGTCAATTTGGGGAGATTCCCGGGGGTGTGGCACCCCCAAACTATTTGTCTGTTAAATCTCTGCTGATATCATAAAACACTGGCACTCTAAGTTGAGCCGTTCAAACAATTGATTTTGGGGGGGGGCCATTTGGAGAGAACTCCGGGGGGGAGGTTGCACCCCAAACTATTCAAAATATTTGTCTGTTAAATATCTCCTGATATCAAAGCAAACTGGCACCCTAAGTTAAGCCATTCAAAAAATTGATTTTTGGGGGTCCATTTGTGGGAGTCCCCGAGGGGTGACACCCCCAAACTATGTCAAAATATTTGTCTGTTAAATATCTACTGATATCAAAAAAAAGTAGAACTTAGCTTGAGCTATTCAAAAAATTGATTTTTGAGGGGTCCCCAGGGGGTGGCACCCCCAAACTATGTCAAAATATTTGTCTGTTAAATATCTGCTGATATCATAAAACACTGGCACTCTAAGTTGAGCCGTTCAAAAAATTGATTTTATCGGGGTCCATTTGGGGGAGTCTCCAGGGGGGTTGGCACCCCAAACTATGTCAAATATTTGTCTGTTAAATATCTACTGATATCAAAAACAACTAGCACTCTAGCTTGAGCCGTTCAAAAAATTGATTTTTGGGGGCCCCATTTCAGGGAGGTTTCCGGTGGAGTTGCCCAAAAAAATTTTGGGAGAAAAAATTGCGTTTGCAGCTCAACAACTTTACACAAAAATTAGATTTCGATGTTTTGTGGTTTAGGAGAAGAGCGTACAAAAATTAGGAAGAAAAAAAAGGAAAAACCTCATCGCGGCCAAAAGTGGGATGGTTGGGATGAAAGGGTATCTTAAGACATACAACCGTGTGAAATATTTTTTGCACTTAAGCCGTGTAAAATATTTTTTGCACTTAAGTGAAATATTTTTTGCACTTAAGAAATATAGTACTTAAGCCGTCTTTGAATCAGACTGCTTTTTACGCCAAACTTTCGGGGTGGTTTTCGAGTTCTAAAACCAAAGTCAAGTGACCTATTGCCCCGAAATTTGGTACAAACATATAACTCATTAATCTCAAACTGCTGTCAAAATTTCATGTAGCTAGACCTAACCGTTCATGAGTTATAAGCAAAAGTCTGAAATTTCGCACTCGTTTGTTGGAAAATGGCCGAGTAAAAACAAAGGAACACGCGACGCGAGCGTCGGTCGTTCTAATGACTATGTAAAATTTCTTGCAAAACAAGGAACGCAATGTTCGATATCATCGAACATTGCGTTGCTTATTATGCAAGAAATTTTGCAAAGTCATTTTTTCTTGATGTCACGAAAGTTCAAGACGCAAAATTGCCAATGGTTTGAAGTCAAACAGATTAAATCTATTTTCGCGGAGAAATGGGACAGTGAAACAAGGTTTGGGGCACCTGTTTATTATCTCAAGTAGTTCTCATTTCTTCAATAAAACCGATCTCGAGCAGTATTTTTTTAAAAACTTTCAGTCGCATTAGGATGTTTTACCAACCCGCAAAATATCTTTCAGGTAGAAATTTTATGAAATCTTTCCCACGTCTTTTGGAATTCGGATAATTTTTTTTTAATTAACAGCGATAAAAGTTAAACAGGATAGCTTCAAATAAAATCAATAAGTTTTTTGTAGTTAATACAACATACCTATCGTTTTAGCACAATATTAACTTGAACTCTATCATTGTTGATAAAAATTTTTTGGAAATGTTCTGTTTCAAAGTTCAAACTCATCGCCGTGTCCCTTGGCATTGACGAACAATATTGACGATTTTAGTAGACAACTCTACAGTAACATTACTTAGTTAAGTAGATGGGAGTTTGCCAGCAAACCCAGTGAACGACCGACGCATAGCTAATGCTGTGACGCTCAAAAGTACTTTTTGTCTACCGTAAAATCAGCAATTATTCAAAAATATCTGATTATGGAACCTCTAGAAAAGTAGAGTCAAAATGTTTGTCTGTTAAATATCTCCTGATATCATAAAATACTGGCACCCTAGCTTGAGCCGTTCAAAAATTGATTTTTGGGGGGTCCCTGGGGGGTGGCACCCCCAAACTATGTCAAAATATTTGTTTGTTAAATATCTACTGATATCAAAACAGACTGGCACCCAAGTTGAGCTTTTCAAAAAATTGATTTTTGGGGGTCCATGGCACCCCCAAACTATGTCAAAACATTGGTCTGTTAAATATCTGCTGATATCATAAAACACTGGCACTCTAAGTTAAGCCATTCAAAAAATTGATTTTTGGGGGGGCCATTTGTGGGAGTCCCTGGGGAGGTGGCACCCCAGACTATGTCAAAATATTTGTCTGTTAAATATCTACTGATATCAAAAAAAAGTAGAACTCTAGCTTGAGCCATTCAAAAAATTGATTTTTGGGGGGTCCATTTGGGGGAGTCCCCAGGGGGGTTGGCACCCCTAACCTACTATGTCAAAATATTTGTCTGTTAAATATCTACTGATATCAAAAACAACTAGCACTCTAGCTTGAGCCGTTCAAAAAATGGATTTTTGGGGCCCCTTTTTGGGGGGGTTCCTGATGGAGTTGCCCAAAAAAAATTTGGGGAGAAAAAATTGCATTTGCAGCTCAACAACTTTACACAAAAATTAGATTTTGATGTGTTGTAGTTTAGGAGAAGAAGAGCGTACAAAAATTAGGAAGAAGGAAAAAAAAAAAAAAAAAGAAATAAACCTCATCGCAGCCAAAAGTGGGATGGTTGGGATGAAAAGGTATCTTGAGACATACAACCCTATGAAATATTTTTTGCCCTACTTAAGCCGTTTTTGACTGAGACCGCTTTTTACGCCAAACTTGTGAGGTGGTTTTCGGGTTCTAAAACCAAAGTCAAGTGACCTATTGCCTCGAAATTTGGTACAAACATACAACTCATTAATCTCAAACTGCTGTCAAAATTTCATGTAGCTAGACCCAACCGTTCATGAGTTACAAGCAAAAGTTTGAAATTTCGCAGTCGTTAGTTGGAAAATGGCCGAGTAAAACAGAGGAACACGCGACGCGAGCGTCGGTCGTTCCAATTACAGCATATGCAGTCGTAACTCATCGTCATGGTTGTTAAGGTCTAGAACACCAAAAAAAGCAGTCAGAATCGACACGCTTGAGTGATTTTCCAATTTTAATTTTGTGTGTGTGTCCGAAAGTTTTGGGAAAATGTAACACAGGCATTTTTTAGTAAAGAATATACAACAATGAAGGAGTTTTGTGAGTTTAAAGGTGAATTTACACAGTATCCGTTTTTCGTACGTTTTCGTCCGTTTTTTTACGTTTTTGCTTCTTCTTGAAAAAGTATGCGCTTTTTCATCCACATTTTTATAAGTCCATATACGCACTAAGTAGACTGTTATATATAGATAAAAATTTTGTTCAAAAATTTTGTGTATGAACGATAAGAGCGATATTTCGAAATAGCGCCGTACCCCTTTACAAAAAAATTTTTTCGGAAAACTTTTGTCCAGTATGTGACTGTCTGGTTAGTGCGGATATGGACACATAAAAATGCGGATGAAAAAGCGCATACTTTGTCAAGGAGAAGCAAAAACGTAAAAAAACGGACGAAAACGTACGAAAAACGGATACTGTGTAAATTCACCTTAAGTGTAGCAATTATCAAAAAATCACTAAAGCGTGTCGATTCTGACTGCGTTTCTTTTGGTGTTCTAGACTCTTCCGTCATAGTTCTTCTTCTTTCTTCATTGCCTGCTTTTCCGTGAGGGTTGCGGGGCATAGGCGTAGCCAGGATTTTTGATTGGGGGGGGGGGGCCAAATCCTCAAAAATTCGGCTGTCTTCACCGAAATTGAGAGTGATTTTTCAGCCGAAATCGGAAATTCGGACAATTTTTCCGCCCAAAATCAGGTGATCTCCAAAAAAAAAAAAAAAGGTCTTCACCGAAATTAAGAGAGGTTTTTCGGCCGAAACCGTTAGCTTTACTGTTACTTTACTGTTTAATTACTGTTATGTGCGCAGTTACTGAAAAAAAACTGCAACTAAACATCGTCAGGCTATGTTGTCATAACTTTTTGTCGTTAGTGGAGTTTTGATTGGGGGGGGGCCCGGGCCTCCTGGGCCCCCCCCCCTGGCTACGCCTATGTTGCGGGGGCAGCAGCTCGAGATTAAGCCGGCACATCTCACGGTCTTCCATCACCTCCATCATTTCGCAGGGGCGAAGTCCCAAGCGATTCCATCCAAAATCCTTAATGTAATCGGTCCATCTAGTTCTAAGTCGTCCAACTGGTCTTCTCCCATTTGCTTTGGCAAGTAAAGCTTGTTTGGGGAGTCTTTCCTGAGGCATTCTGCTTACATGGCCAAACCACCTAAGCTGAGATCTTTCAATTCGGAGAAGTAACGGCTCGATGTTAAGAGATTTTCGAATCTCAGAGCTACGCACCTTGTTAAACAGTGTAACTCCTTCGATTCTTCGTAAAAACCTCATTTTGGACGCTTGCACTTGTGATCGCATTCTTTCGGTCATTACCCAAGATTCATGACTGTAAGTTACGCACACTCGTGTAGAGCAACAGAGTGCGTAGGCAATCCTACTTGAATAATTTCAATGACCGTGATTACTTGATTATCGAATCCACAGTTGCTAACTTCCTCCTGTTCAGCATGAACACAGAGTAACCAGAACTTGAGTGTATTACTAGTAACAGTATCCAAATTTAGCAAATATTCCAAACACAAAATTCAGCAACACAATTCCTACCCAACTATTTAAATACTACCAATAATGACCTATCTAGCTATAATCCAAGTAATGGCAGGCTACTGCAGGTACTGGTGTTGCAATCTACTGGATTGCGGTCTACATAAGCACGTATAGAATCAGAAATTTAGCCATAGGTCAAACAACTATAATACCATATCGCCAAACATGCAAATCAGTCAGTACGGAGAAAAAATATCGACTTAAAAGCAAGTAAAATATAGGCCTACTCTGACACTGACTGGTGACAGTCTGCCGGTGTACTCATAGGCTAACTAAACAGTACTGGTCTAACAAATAACAGCTGCATTCACACCATACTTAACGTACGAATTAAAAAGACTATGAAAACATTCCACTAATTCACAAACATGCGCTCGATCTTGCGATAGTACAGCTGCTAGCTTAAGAACCTCACAAATCATAAGAACAAATATTTCACGAAGCTTGCTACGGGCAATGACGCAGCATGAATCAGCACAACAGTAGAAGCTAGTCATGCAAAAGTCACGTAGGCAGCCGCATTGAAGCGTAACCCTGTATTGCCTTTTTCTCATACATTTGGTTTAAATACGACATTTCGTCTCTTCAATGCTGCAAGCTGGGTGGTCGAGTGGTTAGTACGCTTAGCTCTCAATCCACGGTAATTGGGTTCGATTCGTGGATGGGTTGTGCATACGTGATACAGTATGCAGGAACCTCGAAGGTGAAGCATATATTTATCTTTCTTTGCTTCTAAACCTTGCATAACAGTTAGGGTTAGGGCAGCAATGCCAGTCTGAGGGGATAGCAATTACGTAGCAGCAGCTTTTTAGCTTACGAAAGCGACGTACCGTTACGCTTGAGTGCGGCTCCCTGCGTAAGTTTTGCACGACTAGCTCCTCGTCAGCACAACAAAAGGAATGGACTAGCAGCAAAAATATCCGCGGAGTCAATTCTTCCGTAAGATTAGACTAATCATACTAGCAGCATTGAAAATATACACACATGGTCCAACACCGGTCAAGATAAAGTCACGGCTATCGCTAACAATGACCATAAGTGAGAATGGGGACAAAACCTGCTTTGAAAATTGAGAGCTTTGCCTTTTTCGACAATTCTCGTTTCATGACAACCGAGTAATGCAAAGCTCGCATTACTGCACTAGCCTTGCCTATTTGGGTATCTAGTTCTTCGTCTTGCCTTCCGTCACTCGCAGGGCCTCAGAGAGAAATTTTTCCAGGGGGTACGAAGATCGACGTCAGGCCCCCAAAATTAAGTGAAGCACTTGCAGATAAATCAAAAAAGGTCTTCACATAAATTTCACATAAACATAAGAGCAAAAAAAAAAGGTCTTCACTCAAATTTGGTCCTATTTTTTCCCAAACTTAGGTGAAGAGCAAAAAAAAAAGATCTTCACTCAAATTTGGTCCTATTTTTTACCAAAATTAAGTGAAGAGCAAAAAAAAAACGATCTTCACTCGAATTTGGTCCTATTTTTTACCAAAATTAGGTGAAGAGCAAAAAAAAAGATCTTCACTCAAATTTGGTCCTATTTTTTGCCCAAAATCAGGGATGGATGAAGGGAAGGGAGAAAAAAATTTGGTCCAAAACTTGATGCGACAACCTAACTCTTCCGGGCCCCTCTAATGGACCCGGGCCCGGGTACGATGTACCCCCTGAACCCCCTCTCGCAGGCCCTGGTCACTCGTAAATGCAACCCCAAGACACTTGAACTTCTCTACCTGCTTCAGTGTCGCTCCATTCACTTGTAATGCGCACTGATCAGGGGTTTTGAAAGATGAAGTACCTCAGTTTTGGCCGTGCTTATTTTCATTCCGGCGGTGATGCATGCATCTGCAAAGCTATTTAATGCGAGCTGGAGGCCAGATTCTGTGGAAGAAACCAGAATCAAATCATCAGCGAATAGCAGACGACTAATTTCCATTTCCGTCTTGGTTGATTGCAGTAATCAATAACGCCAGTGTTGCCAACTAAATTGTGATTGTTACATCAAAGTTGAGAGACACGACTATGGGTTTGAAGTTGAACATCAATCTTCATCTGGATCAGTTGGATCAAGAAAGATAGAGTTAACGCAAAACAATTTGATCTAAAAGTATTGAACTAATTTTAGAAACCCAAATGACTTTGCTTACTGTCCTTCTTTAATTTATTTTGTAAAATTGGAGGAGAATTCTGCTAAATTTCCAATTGAAACTAATAGAAATAAACCAAGAAGCATCAAATAATATTAAAGCTCTTCATAATGAATTAAAAAAAAGTTTTTTTTGTTTCACCTTATCATTTAACTCAGTTACAGTGACATGTAAAGAGTAGTCGCAGCAGACTTGAGGATCAGCCATGTTTCTCCATTTGTCGTATGCTTGAATCAGTGGAACTCCCTTTACCTCCAGAATGAAATCGAATATCATTGTGGTTCCACCCGCCAAAGCTGCCCTGGTTCCCGTGTAAAAACCATCAGCTCCCTGGAACGATACGGAAAACAAAAAACAAAAATTGTCAGTTTACAGAAGTCCTTGAAATACACAATGAAATTTTTTGCGGTTCACTTCACTAAATATTATTCAATGATACATGCTTGATAAAGAATTATACTTATAATGGCAGTATTCTTAGACAAACGGACAATTAATCATCACGACCATATTCTCCTTGTATAAAAGATGTCTTTGGCCAGTTGAAGGACGAAACAGCTATTTGGTTGTAGAGGTAATTGTTTTTAAATTTTATTGTCAGTGAATGGTTATTTTTTAGTATTCTGTATCTCTGAGAAATCATCGAAAACTTTCTAAAATAACAGCACAAAAGCAACGACATAACAGTATATCACGACCAGTTAGTCTGTATTCAAAAAAAATCTTTCAAACTTTTCGACATTCTTTTGAAGCCATGCAGTTGCCGTATTACTATTTTTACTAGCTTTCATTTCTTTCGACGTTGACGATGGTTTCAGAAGAGGACCGAAGAATTTCACAAGAAGAAATTTTGTTCACAAACGAAGAGCTTAGAGTCAAAATAGTCTAATTCACAAAACGAAAAAAATCGCGTTGACACTATTTTGCCCGGTATATTTGACAAACGCATTTTACACGGTATGGGGTAAAAATGCTCCTATTTAACTTCCAAAAGTCATGAGAACACCAAATTTGGCGTACAGGTTTGTGTTCACCAAAATTTAATAAGAGTTTTAAAATGATGACGTCATGTTACTGACGTCAGAGCCTTATTTTGGAAAACGACTTCAATTTTTCAATGGCGTCGTAGGCAACTTAAATTTTGTACATAGGTTGATTTTGAAAACGAAGTCGTAAAATATCTAAGCCAAAATGGTTATGAGACAAAAACATTTTATGACATCATTTGAGTTAAATACGGGCCAATAAATGCTAAGATTTTAGCAAAATAGCTTTGGCAAACCTCAAAATTGAGAAATTTCCTTTTACTTTGGCAATCTCAAATTTTCAAGAGTTATTTGTGAATAAATCTGACTCAAAATCAGTTTGATTTTGAAGTAAAAACGTTATTTCTGAAGGTATTAATTACGAAAAACAAGATGGGACATTTTCAAGGATTTCAGCGTTTCAGGGCTTTTTAAAGTCAAAAATACTTTAACTGCAATTTACTTAAAACGACCACCATGAGGGATAAACCATATTGGTTCTTAGCCTTTCTAAGATACCGATAATCTTAAAACGCTCCGCAAAAAAATTTGAATTTACTGTTACACTACGGGATGTTTTCAGAACTAACTTACAAGGTTATTGACCTTTTTATTACTGTGTGTTTGTGAGAGCTTATGTGCCCCTTGCGTTTTTAATGCATCACAAAATAAAATCATTACAAACCAAAGTAAAAGTAATGGCTTTGATGGTTGTTATGAAAACGTCAATATTGAGACATAAAAGTTCATGACCATTCTGCAAACAGCAAAAAGCCAAAATATTAATCGCAATGCTGTTAAAATTATCAAAACGCAACCAAATTTTATCAATGCACGTTTTTGTCCGTGTCGAGCAAATTTTCCTCGCGTAGTACATTCCATTGCACGCGTGGTAAAAACATAGAATCGCACTCTTATTACAGTACACTTTAGTAACAACAATCAATCACTACTTATAGTATAACCATGCTGCTGGTCTCGTTTGTCGCTGGAGGGTAAAGCAATATTGTGAATCAGCGTTCTAATCCAAAAATTTGTCCTTCAAACTTATTTCAACTTTCATCGTTTTATAACAAACAGAGGTGGAGTCCTCGAGGACGTCCTTGGCCTCGAGGACGTCCTCGAGGACACATTTTGAAGTCCTTGGCCTTGGCCTTGGCCTCGAAGGTCAAGTCCTTGGCCTTGGCCTTGGCCTCGAAGCCTCAAGTCCTCGAAAATTGCCCTGTCCTCGGCTCGAGGACAGCACTATTTTTTGAACAGATGAAATTTCGTTGGAAAGCGCCAGAAACCTCGCGGAAAATTTGCGAGCACTTTTTTTGTTTTCCTCACTTGGAGCATAGACGTAGCCAAGGGGAGGATGGTAGGGGGTCCGCCCCCTTCCCAATTGAAATTTCACCAATGACAAAATGTGACAAAAAATCCTATAGTTCCTTCAGTTTCAGTTTCTTTTTAGCATTTTTCGTTTACGACAGTATAACTATAACAACAATATTGAAGGCCAGGGGCGCCGGGTCCCCCTCAATTCTATTTTTGCCAGCCAATTTAAACGTATAACCCGAAGAAAATGGAGAGTTTTCGTCCTAAAAGTTGCTATCTCAGGCCCACATCTAGCTTTTTTGTGAACGTAATGCATTAATCAGGGCCAGATTTACCATAATATGACGCAGTACCAGCAGTAGCGTAGCCATGGGGGAGGCGGGGGCTATAACCCCCCTCCATTGGCCTGTCAACCAAAATGCAGAATAAGAAAAATATCACGTTTTTAGCTCTTTTGAGACTGTTTTTTGCGCTGGAATTGACTAAAAAGTGATTTAAAGTATCATTGGAAACATATATTCAGGGGGGGGGGGCTAATTGTCAAAAATAAAAGTCACAAATCAATGAAAACTTTGAAAAAATCCCCGAAAATAAGCAATCAAATTTGATCGCTGATGTAAAAACGCCCAACATAGGTTTTATCAACAAATATATTATAAACTCAAGAATAAGAGGAGGGGGGCTATTCAGTGTTAGTTAATTACCACAGTCACTTCTCTCAAATATCTTTCCATTAGCCCTTCTCCCAATTTATTTTTTTTATAAAATATAGACGAAATAGATTACACCGAGTGAGTTTTATTGAATAATAGGATTTTATGATTTACCAGCAAGTAAACAAGAGAACTGCAATGTTATCATTAGCCAGTAGCCACTCCCCATATAGCCCATTAATGCAGCCAGTTGAATTATGTTGCGCTGCCAATTTCTACGCCACGTTTTAAAAGCAATATTTTTTATTAAAATAGCTCTAAAATTAAGTTCATTTTGCGAAAAAATGCAAAATTTTCGAGCGCTGGAGGCTCCGCCCCCAGACCCCCAAAACAGCCCCCCCATTGTGAATTTCTGGCTACGCGCTTGAGTACCAGCTAGGGTCCCCGAGCTAAAATCGTAAGACTTTTTTTGTTCTTCACCTATATTTGGCAGAAAGATGTTGCGAAAATCTCCAAAGTGCCATGGGCCTAGCGCGAAGTAAATCCTGCCGGCAATAACATGGTTAGTAGACGTAACCAACTATCATACCAATTTTCAATAACAATTCAGTAATTCACCTCCAACCTCGCCGCTTTTTATGCACAAAATACTTTTAAAAAAATTAGCCATGGAAAATGCTGATTGAACGAATCATTGAACTTCAATTGAGGGGGCTGGCCGAACATGTATTGCTTTAACTGGTTATTTTCATGACAAAACTAAATCTCTAAGGAAAATCTTCCAGGGATTATTATTTACTGCTAAAATGCTGCAAGAGACACTGCACCTTGCTTTCCCCTACCTGGACCAAATCATTTACTATTAAATTTAACTCCAAAATGCAAGATGTTAAACGTGTTTTGGACTTAAATTGCAAGTAGAAGGAGGATTAAACAATTTGATTTTTTCAATTGGCTTTCAAATGGCAAAAATTTAGTGCTTTTAAATGGCTCTGAACACTTGCGATATGTGATTCAATGGCATTAAAATAGCTTTTTTTCCCAAAACTACAAAAAATCGCCCAACGGCTTGGGGCTTCGCCCCCAGACCCCCAAAGCCTCTGGCGGATGGGGGCCCCCACCCCCAGACCCCCGTCTGTGATACCTTTGAGTTACACCAGCTTTCTCAACACGCTTCCAAAGCATTTGCGTTTTTCAGCTATTAGTTTAAGCCCTCTCCCTCTGCAAAATCCGGGTTACGTGCCAACAGGCAATGATTTCAGATCTTCCATCCTACGATATCTTTGTCAAACAAAAACTTCCTCTTTGGAAAAATTTTGATGACGTCATCGCATGTGATTTGTGGTTTAAGCCTCCCCCAATCAAAAATTCTGGGTACGCCAATGAATTGGAGATCGCCTAAAAAAATTTTTGAAGACTTTTTTTTCGGAGAACTCTTGCGCCTGTGTCCTTGGTCCTTGGCCTTGGCCTCGAGCGTTCCTGTCCTTGGCCTCGAGAGGTTCTGTCCTCGAAAAGGCTGTCCTTGGCCTTGGCCTTGGCCTCGGATTTTTTTTGTGTCCTTGGCCTTGGCCTTGGCCTCGAGCCTTGTGTCCTCGACTCCACCTCTGATAACAAAGTTCAAAAACTCTTCATACGTCAGCTTTGCCAAACGATAGCTCAGTTAGTAGACCGTGGGGTTAGTGATCGAAAAGTTGCTGGTTCGCGGTTTTATTCCCGAACTGGCAATACACCGATGTGTCCAGAGGTGCCGATCTTTGTTGAGTATTGGGGGAGATAATTTGCAATTTTACCCCAATTTTGCCCTATTTTCAACATTGGGGGTAATGAACCTCGACCACGATTTTGTTCAGGTTTGGAAATTTAGTGAAGACCAAAAAAAAATGCAAATGGAACAGTTTTTTCCCCATATTCAGGTTAAGACCAAAAAAAAGGTCTTCTTCAAAAATAGAACACCTTTTTTCCCAATTTTCGCTCAGATGCACACCCCCTCAAATTATTGGAGGGGATACAGCCAAATTATTGGGGGGGATATATCCCCCATCCCTCCCTTGTTTCGGCACCCCTGGTTGTGTCCTTGGAAAAGACACTTTACGCATGTTCCACATCAGGGCCAAGCAGGCAACCCGTTGTGTTTGATTTGCAATTTAGCACCCCAAAAAGGGTGCTTCTTACCGTCGGTCCGGATAGACAAACGCAGACTGCTTGGTTCATACTCTTGAATAAGCGTAACCAAAGTTTCAGTGAGGATATAAAATTGCCTTGGAGGATTTTACAAATTTTAATTCTGAAAGCTTCACCTGTTTGACAGCAATAACAGTACTCAAGAATCATTCATCAACACTGTCAACCAAGCACTTTTGAAATTGTAATTAATTGTAATTACAGTACGTTTTATTCACCAAGTTGCCTCGCCAGGAGACAGTGAAGGGACGTTTCGGTCTTCGAGTCATGCTGCCACTTGCAAGTAATGTTAAACAAAGCGCATACAAGTGCAGGTAATATTAAACGAAGTGCAAAGAGATGAAAATTATTCGGTGCAGCTGCTTAGAATGATCTCAAAAGTGGTAAAGACACTTTATGATGATTATCTCTGCTTGGTGACTTCGAACAAGCAGGAAATTTACGTGGGAAGAAGTCAAACGGAAAACTTGGAACTCCTAAGCGGGTGCGGATTCGTCCGAAGAATAGCGCCACCGTCGCTTTTTCGTGAAAGGAGGATAAGGATACAGCAATCAATCAATCAATGTTTGCGACATATGGCAAATTCCCATAAGCGTATACAATATGTACGATCAAGGAATTGCACTGTACACACCAGTTCCTATTACTTCCCATAAAGTGCACATTTACACACAACCATTAACTTTGGCGTTTAAGCAATTACGTGTAAAGTAAGACCTCATCTCTGTGCTGACATAAATTCATGATCAGATAAGAACTACTATATTTTCCTCAGATAAACGTTTTAGTCGAACAAAAGCAAACACTTTGAAGTGCTTGAATACATACTGTAGCGTACAGCTGTGGGGACAAACTGGGGCACAAAGAAGAAAATCATACCTTACTAGCAAGTTAATGGCTGGTATAGCCCACCGGACCAATTCTGAGATATACAAGATTGTGGAAAAGTTCTTCCGATATCCAGCACGGGCAACAATTCTCTAGACCAGGGGTTCTTAACCGGGGGTAAATTTACCCCCTGGGGTAAATTTTGCCTATCCTGGGGGTAAATTTACTGACTTATAAACTAAAGCAAACTTCAATTATCAGATAGTGTTGCACTGGATTGCCGTTGCGCCATATTTTCGATGCGCAAAAACCCTTGCATTTCGGTGAAGACCTTTTTTGTTGGCCGGAAAAACTCACGTTAGAAAATTTAGGTAAATTATAGTGTTTTCATTTAGCGAGTGGTAAACGAGACAAAAAAGGTTAAGAACCCCTGCTCTAGACCAATGCCAAAGAGCAAAGATGGTTTAGCAACCAAGGTCAAAAAACGCGCCTCATATTAATCACGATCGACAGGCTCTGTCGCACAACCTGTGAGCAGTTGTAATTTGTTGGGTAATTTTGATGCTGTTTGTTTGGTTTTGCTTTGTAGACTTGTTAGATGCGTCCAATGCGGTCGAACGGCTCCGTTACGGCTCCGTTTAATAACCTCAGAGCGGTAGTTTGGTTCGCTGTATGATTATGACACTACCGATTTGGCTTGCCTTTAATTTGTGAATTTGCGTTGTGACGTGACAGTTGAATGTAGCAGTTACACAACTGCGACAATGGAAAAAAAGGTAGCCAACATTGCTTTCCTAAGTACTTCAAATTTCAAGTGAAGGCCAATGGCAGTGGGAGATGATCGAGGTCCTGCAGTAGGTTACCTGCACTGACCACAAGACAGCCTTATCTTACTCTTCAAAATGATATCACAGAACAGATGTGTGAAGTCAAGTGAACAAATGTAATTCAGAATAGAACAGGCATGCCAAAGCACCACAAACTCGAGTGAGAAAGTCATAACATACTGTAAAATGAATTAACTGAGCTCTAGTAAGGAGGCTGCGAATGGGCCTCGCGGTCTTCGAGACAAGCAGCCACTTACTGTATAAATGATATCATTGGGGCATTAATACTGATGACGCAATCAATATTGACTTTGCTGTAAAGAGTCGGGAAGATGGCCAAATAATTAATGACAACCAATTAGAAAACTTCTGTATTGCAAATTAAATCGTTTTTTGGGTTAAGACTTAATAGCTAAAGGAATATCCTTCCAAATTTTGACTCCCTTATACATTATACTTATTTGCAATCGATTAGTGGGATACCTAGGGATGTAAAGAGTATAGGTGCATGAGGAAATGACTGCTCCGGTGATTAGTGTGGATATTTGACTGGAATTTCCAAAGAGGGGCAATAGCAGTAGAGGAAGATTGAAATGAAGGTGGCTGTGAGCAATTCTGCGGTTTCGTGTTTAACCAAGTTCGATAGTTTGAGTACATTTTGTGACTATGATTTAATTGAGAGTAGAAAGGAGTCACCAGATCTCGATATTTGTCCCCAGCAACAAGTTTGACTGCTTTGGTTTGCAGTGGAGCCAGTTTGTTCTGGTATGAGGGAAATGTGGAATCCTAAAGGGCAAAATCATATAGTAAATGAGAGTGTACCAAGGTGTAATATAATTTTGGAAGAGCTGGTTTAGGTGAATATGCGTACTTAAGCCGTAATCTTCACTGTATTCTTTTCGGTATTACTTAATAATTTTCATGTACCGCATACACAGTGGGTCATGTGCATCAATGTAGATCAAGTTTGATCAGCGGATTAATCAAACTTTAGGGAAAGTGGAAGAGCAAATTGCTATAATTATAAAATAATTCAAGAGTTACCTCTCTGAACTTGAGAATTCAGTTTATTTTATTCTAAGAAGTTCAGCGATGTGGAAAATAGAAAATTGCTGATCTCTGCGGGTCAAATTTAATCCACGTTGGTGCATACGACCTAACAAGTAGCGCAAATAAAATATACATAGTTGACAAATTATTCCTTAGTAGCACTAACATCAATTCCATGGTCATGTTAAAAATGATTTCAATTTCATTGTCATCCAACTTACCGAAAGTCACAATGGTATAGTCGCAAGTCAGAATATTCGTGACTTTTCACGCTTACTGCAGTTTAACTTATAGCGCACTATAAAATGAGATTATTCGCATAAAAACTTATAAGTTTTGTAATCAAAACAAAATCCATTATTATCAAATCAAACCAAGCGCAATCAAAACCCATGAAATTTATAAAGGTAGTATATATTCAACTAGCACTATTGTAAAAATTGGTAGGATGTTGCATTTGGAGATCAACATATTTCAGGGTGGCACAACAATATTACGTCCAGTCTCAAAGTGAAGACCAAAATAAAGGTTGTCGCGTTCAATAATTATTTTGCTTTTTTGTCCAAACTCAGGGTGAAGGTCAATCAATCAAAAGAAAGTCAGTTACGTTATTCTTGGTTCAATTGTTCTTAATAGGTACGCGAAGCAGCGAGGTAGGAGCTATTTCTCGATAGGGGACGCACGCTCTTTATAATTTAAGTCATGTTTATTAGTTGAACAGAGCTCAATGGTCAAAGATCAGAACAAATTACAATACTAAAATGCATTTCTTATTCCTCACGCTATAGGCGTCGGTTTCATCGTCGTACGTGTAACTTACAATTTCTCCTTTAAATGGAAACTGCAGATGTGTATGTGGGTCGATTCCTCCAGGGATCACCAACAAACTGGTAGCATCTATTACCCCGGCATCAGAAGGAACAATCAGGTTAGGCTCTACCTGTAAAAATTTTTCAAGAGTAATAACAAGTTTTATCAATTAAGCACAAACTGTTCTATGCTTGGAAAACACAAAATACAATACTAATACAGTATTAATTAAAGCACTAAAAATTCACAAGAAGGAAATTGGTAAGTGCCAGATAGGGTCGATCAAGTCAAGCAACTACTCAAAATAAACATTATAACTTGTGAAAAAAGGTGACCAATATTCTAGATTCAATCAGTATTTGAGTTGTCGGAACTAGAATTTTTCCCGGAGGTATTTTATAGATTGCAATAACATATTGCTGATTTTTGAGGTATTTTTCAAAAAGATTTTGAGGTGCTTTAGAAGCTACAAGTAAAGTCACTAATGAGATGGGTATTAGCTACCAGTAAAAGCTAAAATTATTTATGGCTAAACTGACTATTTTTATCCGAGAATTACGCTCTTCCACTGCCCTTCCATGTCCCATTTTGGGTTAAAGGTGGGTTTATATAGTATCTGTTTGTTGCCGGCTTTTGTTTGTTTTGGTACGTTTTTTCTTCTCCGTGAAAAACTACGTTCTTTTTGGTGCGCATATGTATACGTCGATATCCGCATTAACCAGACTGTCACAAAATGAACAAAAGTTTTCCGAAAAAACTTTTTTACAACTGGGTACAGCTCTATATTGAAGAGTCGCTTTCGTCGTTCATATACACATACTTTTTTGAACTAACTTTTATTGATATGTAACAGTCTACTTAGTGCGGATATGGGCTAATAAAAATGCAGACGAAAAAACGCATACTTTTTCGTGGAGAAGCGAAAACGTTAAAAAACGGACGAAAAACGGATGCTGGGTAAATCTGCTTTAAGGTTTATGACGTTCGTATTTAAAGCATTTTTATTTATTAATTATTTTTACTATGTCTTGTCCACGTCATCAAGCTTAGTGATAAAGGGAACATGGAAAAGTATTTTTCTTCGGAACAGACTTCCCACGCCAAAATTGGGAAAATGCCTGCAAACCATTGAAAAAAAGCTGAAGTTTTAAAATGCAACAGTACTGACATAAAGATGTGCGCAGTAACAATCCACAGCCCGCTAATTATGCGTCTCAAAAAAACCATACCCCAATATGACGACACAACAAATACTCTCCTAGTTTATTTTCTTTAGCAATCAGTGTAACAATGTTTCAATCACGTAATATAAAGCTTTGTCAACCATAAATTACATGAAAAAAAATTCAGTTTGTTTGTCTGAGCTATATGTGCAGGCACACACAGTGGCGGATCCAGAAAATTTTGGTGGGGGGGATTTGAAGCACAAAACCTCAAAAATTCGGATGTCTTCACCAAAATTGAGAGTGATTTTTCGGCCGAAATCGGAAATTCAAACGTTTTTTTCGCCCAAATTCAGGTGGTCTCCAAAAAAAAAAAAAAGAAAAAAAAAAGGTCTTCACCAAAATTGAGACTGAGTTTTCGCCGGATTCGTTACGTTTAGGTCGGTGGGGAGGGATGCATCCCGAAATGGAGCCGAATTATTCGAAATAGAGGCTGATTTTTCGGCCAAAATCGTTACTTTTAGGCTGGTGGGGGGGATGCATCCCCCCCATCCCCCCCCTAAATCCGCCACTGGGCACACAACTAACTGCAACTACGTATAATAAGTGTCACACAATAAAATCCCTAAAATATTTAAAAATTACAAAAGCGCCTGTTTCGCCAAAAACCACCCCTCAAATGGATAATTTTGTTTGAAAAAAATTCCGTGCCGTTTTTCAATGAAACTGGCGCTGTTATTGTTTTTAATTTTTCTGTGATTTTCTTGAGTATTCTGCTCTGACTGTTACGGTTGTCCAGCACTTTGTTAGGTTTTCGTTGAGACAAATCACTTCCAGTAATTGTCTCAACTTTTTCAAATTAAGTGCTGTTACTGTAACAATATTACAATATTGTTTTTGCCATGTACAAATAATCGTAACCACCAGTAGTTACTCTTTGGAAAGTAAGCTGCCCATCTCTGTTGACTGATGATTTCGATAACATAACTGATAAAAAAGATAAAATTTGAATTTTCATGTTATTCGACACAATTTCATGCTACATAGTGGAAAATCTATCTCACTGTCGAATATAGGATAAAAAAAAGCTTAGTAACCAAAATTATACACTATAATAATTTAATTTAACCGTTTCTGTACCTTCAGAATTTTTCCATTTTTAACTAGAACATCGGCAAGAAACGAACGATCAGAATTTACTACTTTTCCACCTTGGATAAGCAACGGAGAACTCTGGCTATGCTGTGTCATAATTATCGTCAATATCCGTCCTTTGATATTAGATTACGAAAATGTGCAAAATCTTGCTTTAAAAATGTTTATCGCGCTTTCCTGTCAACATTAAAATTTCGCTACATTTTTTCTTTTTTGTTTTCGCTTCTTTGTGTTTGAATAAGAAAAAGTCAAATCATGCAGATAGATAACAAAATTGTCTGTCTATCTGCATGATAGCATCATGCCCACTTACTTATACGTTGAATATATTCTGCTTACTGAATTATAGTTGTTTGCGAATTAGCTAGCACTAAATTCCGACAAGCAATGGCGTTCTACAAAAACGGCAAAATCTGACTTTTTTTGAAGATTTTTTTGCACTTTAACTTTATCTTTGACCTCTTCTGAAATACTTTAACCTCTTCCGAAATTAACCCGAAAAAATTTTTTTCTTCAAAGTATAAACAGTCGTTCATGTAAAGAATCAGTTTGTATAAAAAAAAACGTAACAAAACTATTTTTGCAGTAATGGTTACTATAGCTCGATCATTGCGATTCTACATGAAAAACGAAAGAGCATATTGAAGAACTATAGTATATTGAAATAGCTCTTTGACACTACTTAACGATTAAAGATCAAACACACTTTTTTAAACTACATTTTACACGGGCTGTTTGACTAACACACATTACACTGGGGAGGAAGGAACAAAAATGTCCCTCTACACTAGCTTCTAAACCGGAAGTCATAGGAACATCACATTTATAATGAGGGTTGATGCTCACCAAATTTTTTTAGAAAAACTGGTTTTGAATTCATCGCGTTATCATAGTGACGTCACGGCCATATTTTGAAAAAATGAGGTCGTTTTTTAAATGATTTTTTTAATCATTTTTTAAATGAGGTCATTGACGGTACAAATTTTGCACATAAGTTTGTATTTTAATACTGAATCACAAAATGCCTACGTCGAAGTTATTGCGTTACAAAAGCGTTTTATAACGTCATTTAATTCGAATATAGGTCGAAAACTCCAAAGAATTCATTTTAGCAAACACCAAAATTAAGAAACTTCAAATTTTCTGAGGTTAAATGGGAATAAATGTGACTCAAATTCAAATTAATTTGAAATAAAAAGCTTTTTTTGTGAAGGAATTGTAGTGCGATGTTACTACTATTCTCTCTAGCCTCGCCAGTGAGAAACCTTTGTTTCCCGAAGTGGAGTTCTCGCTGACTACACTGCAGGCCGCTTGTCCTTTCTACCATAATTCAAGAAACTTCGAGCAAAAGTCAGTAACTGTATATTGTGAATGTCAATTTTTTTTTCTGTACGAATTATTAGGATTTGCCATAATTACTACGGATATACAGTGACGCCACGAAAAAAAAGAAAAAAGGCAACTACGATAATAATGCAACCACACGCAATTGTGATGATTCGGGCAAGTTTTTGTTATACTAAAAAATTGAAAAATTTGCATTTATTTTTAACGAAAGTTGCAAAAAGTTGCATTCATGCTCAAACATTTTAAACGACAGTGATTTACTCCAGCAATTTATTTGCATATAATGCCAAATATTCGCAAACATTACCTGGGGAGAAATGGCGATCTTTTGCCAACAGTTTGCCTAGCATGGTAAACCTTCGCTTTACCGTGCAAGAAGTTGTAAGCAAACTGTTGCGTTCTATATAACATTGAGCCGCAGGTTATCCGTCACATAGCTCTTTTTTTTGTAAATCATAGACAATAGAACCCTATCGAAATAGTTTTATAGCATGTTTTTTTAAATAACACTAACCTTTTGCGCAATACTTAATAAAAATTGGAGTAAACCTCTGCATGGAAAAAAGTTGCAAAAAGTTGCAAACTAAAATTCCAAAAACCAGCTTTAAACATTGAATTACAAAAATTTTTAATTATTTAGGAAGCTGTCGGAAGCTGTGAAAAAAAGTTGCAAAAACTTGCCCCAGTGATGATATAACTACGAGGAATTATGATGATCTAACTACGAGCACTTATGATGATGCAACCAAAGCAAAAAACCGTGCTACTACAATCGCTCTCTGTCAATGCGTTCAAAATTTAAAAGAATTTAGGCCCGCCCTCCCATAGGCGTAGCCACCCGGGCCCAGGGGGGGCGGGCCCCCTCCAATTGCCTTGCAACCAATGAAAAATTTGTTACCAAAACGGCTAGTAGTTTTCAGTACCCGTTCCAAATCTGGTTTGTGGCTGAACCGCAGACCGTAAAGACCTTTTTTTTTGGTCTTCACTGAATTTTCGGGACACAATAGGCTTTGCAGCTCGAGCTGACCTTTAGTTCAGTTGTTTGTTAAGTTTGGTCCCCACTCTGTAACTTGAGGTTTGCCCCCACCCCAATCCAAAATTGGTATCCAACTAAATTTCGGGCTACACCCGTCCAAATTCCTGGCTACGCCTATTCCCCCCCATCGAAATGCCACCAATAATATAAATGAGGCAAAAAAAGACTTGTTTTTTTTCAGTTTCGGTTTCTTTTAGCATCTTCGCGTACAAAAATACACGCATTCTAGAGTAATTAACAACAATATTGAGAACTAGGGGGGGCGCACTTCCTCAATTCAGTTTTTGCCAACCAATTCAAATGTATTGCCCGAGTGAAATTAAGGGTTTTTGTCCTAAAAGTTGCTACCTCAGGCCCTCATCTAACTTTGTTGTGAACGTGATGCAATAACCAGGAGTGATGGAGTTCTTGAGACCGGTCTCGGGTCTTGAGACTGTCTTGAGACACATTTTTGAAAGTCTCGTCTCGGTCTCGCCTCGGACTTGAACTTCAAGTCTCGATCTCGAGTCTTGGTCTCGAAAAATTATGGTCTCAAAATATGAGAAGTTTCGAGACTCAAACTCTTGGTTAGGCGCAGTAGCGTAGCCAGGGGAGGGGGCGGGAGGGGCTATACCCCCTCATTGACATGTCGACCAAAATACAGAATGGGAAAAACACTACGTTTTTAGAACTTTTGAGACTGTTTTGTGCACTGGAGTGGACTAAATAGTGATTTAAAACATCTTTTGAAACATACGTATATTCAAGGGGGAGGCTAATTTGTCAAAAATAAAACTAACAAATAAATACTTTAAAAAATGGTAAAAAATAAGCAATTAAATTTGATCGCAAGTGTAAAAATGCTAAATATAGGTGTCATTAACAAATATACTATAAACTAAGGAATGGGGGGGGTGGGGTGCTATTCAGTATTAGTTAATTACCAATCATTTCTCTCAAATCTCTTTTCATTAGCCCCTCCCCTCCACTTATGTTTCTCTATAAACTGTATACGAAATAAATTATTCCGTGTGAGTTTTATTGAAGTATTCGATTTTATAATTTACCAGCATCTAAACAAGCAGTAGCGCAGCCAGGGCGGGGGGGGGGGGGCTATAGCCCCCATTGGTCTGCCAACCAAAACCCAGAATAAGAAAAATAACACGTTTTTAGCTCTACTGAGACTGTTTTTTGCGCTGAAATGGACTAAAAAGTGATTTAAAGCAACTTTTGAAGCAAATATTCGGGGGTGGGGGGACTAAATCGTCAAAAATTAAAGTCACAAATCAATTAAAACTTTAAAAAATGCCCAAAAATAAACAATGAAATTTGATCGCTAGTGTAAAAATGCCAAACATAGATTTTATCAACAAATATATTATAAACTCAGGAATAAGAAGGGGGGGGGGGGGCTATTCAGTGTTAATTAATTATCAATCACTTCTCTCAAATATCTTTTCATTAGCCCCCCCCCTAATTATTTTTCTTCATAAAATATAGACGAAATAGACTACTCCTTGTGAGTTTTATTGAATAATAAGATTTTATGATTTACCAGCATGTATACAAGAGAACTACAGTGTTATCATTAGCCACCTCCCACATAGCCCGTTAATGCAACCAGTTAAATTATGTTGCACGGCCAATTTCTATGCCACGTTTTAAAAGCATCATTTTTTACTAAAATAGCCCTAAAATTATGTTATTTTTGCAAAAAAATTAAAAATTTTCGAACGCTGGGGGCTTTGCCCCCAGACCCCCAGCCTCCGGCGGTTGGGGGCTTCGCCCCTAGACCCCATTGGCCTCCGGCGGCTGGTGGCTCCGCCATCAGACCCCCATATTAGCCCCCCCATTACGAATTTCTGGCTACGCGCCTGGTTAGGCGTAGGAGTAAAATTTTGAATTTAATTATTTAATGCAAGCAATGCAAACAAAGATTCAATTGACTTTCTAGGTCTTAACACCTTTTTAATTGCTTTCCAACAATCTCCTTTATTTATTCATTTCGATCAATTTTTTTTTTATTTCCGTCAATGTTTTTAAACCGAGATCGTGAGAAACAAAGTTTTGCAATAAAACCTCAATTTTTGATAATTGGCTACTCAGTGGTAGGTCTGAAAAAACTCAAGTAGAGCCGTGGGAGAAAACCGCTCTACCTGTTATTCATTTATTATCTTTGTTATTTACTTATGAAAGGTGTGATGTAGAACAGTCTGGAGGGGAAGAAGCCGCTTAAGCGGTATTATTTGATGTTGATCTTTGTTGAAGGTGCTAATTGCCGCTGTCTACATTTTGGCTTTCTGGTAGTAAATGCTGTAAACCTTTTTCTCGTTCAGGTTCCTTGCACGTGGACCGAGTTCTGTTAAACAGATCTTTCGTAGTATGATACAGTTAAAGATTGCAGACTCAGAATGATGAACTTAAGTCTACTTTACCACTGCTTTTTTGTAAATATCAAACGATAGGAGTAACAATTAGGTCCAGTGAAGATTAAAATAGCTTGAGGTATAAACATGGGCCACCGAATGGGGAAGACGCGTGACCCCTACAGATTTTTAGGGCGGTATCGGAGAAATAAAGTCTTGATAAGAAATAGTACCGTAACTTAGGTATTTGTTATACATTACGGTGTTTGCCGTGTACTAGGACCACTACGTTACTGAATCATTCATCTTGATGTCTTGTTTATGAAAACGCAATCGCACATTCCACCATAGCCTTCTTGTCATTAAAATAACTATCTAAATGCAGCTGCTTTAGCAAGCCCGCTTTGTTTTAAATTTAAACGACCGGTCAGTAGATAAAGAGCGTGAGGTCTGCGATTCTATTCTTGGTCCGGTCAAAATCGGACGCAGTGTCACTAACGTCTCGCCCCGCTGCCATGTTTCTTTGGTGCAGTGTTGCTCAATGCCCGTGCACTAAGTCGCAAGTTAATGAAAGCTTTTATTTTAATTTGATTTAGCAACTCGCTTCAAAATCGAATTCCTCTAGATTGGTCCACGAGCAGTTTGGTAATGAAACTTAAGCAAATTTAAGATGCATTTTATATGAATCGAACGATGGCATCGAACTGCAATTTCTCTACTTTAAAGACGGGCGCTTGACAGTTGAGCTACGCCGTCATCTCTTCATGTGTTTGTGAATAATTTTCATTTCTCGAGAAGAAATGAAATTTCCGTACACCAAGGTTGTCTTTTGTGGGGTCTGAGAGTTATTGTGCCTTCTGACCTCAGGGGAAAAATTTTGCATGAATTGCACGAGGGTCACCAGGGAGGAGTGAAGATGGAAGCGTTAGCACGATCATACGTATGATGGCCTAATATCGACAGAGATGTGGAGCAGTTGGCAGGAGCTTGTTTTGAATGTTTGCAAAAGCGCCCTGATCCTTCGCCAGTTTTGCATCCTTGGGATTGGCCTGAGCAACCCTAGAAACGAGTCCATATTGATTTTGCTGGCCCATTTTTAAACCACATGTTTTTGGTGGTAATTGATGCTCATTCGAAATGGCCGGAAGTCGTGCAAATGGCTTCGACAACTTCGACAGCAACAATTCGGGCGCTGAGCTCTATTTTTTCACGCTATGGATTTCCAGAGCAACTCGTCAGTGACAACGGTCCGCAACTGACTTCGGGCGAAATAAAAAAATTTTTGAAATCAAATGGCATTAGACATATCACTACCGCCCCATGGCACCCTTCTAGTAACGGAATTGCAGAACGATTTGTGCAAACGTTAAAAAAAGCTCTTCTCGCGATGAAGGATGAATTATCACTTAGCGATAATTTGAATAAGTTTCTTATAATGTATCGAAATACTCCACACACTTTAACTAATGAACCACCGGCAGTACTGTTCATTGGCCGGCGTTTGAGAATGCGACTTGACCTTGTTAAGTCTGATTTGAAACGCCATATTGACAATAAAGTCGCCAATAAAGCTAAATGCCAACGGTCTCCAGCGGAATTTAAAGTGGGGGACAAAGTGGCAGTACGAGATTATCGAAACCTCACTGGAGTACGTTGGTAGAAAGGCGTTGTTTTTATCACGTATGAGTAAATCTATGTACAAAGTTAAAGTGGCGTCTGATGTAATTCTTATTCGTTATTTTGACCATATGTTGCCTGGTTCTAGATTCCCTATGCTTGAATATGATAATGATAATTTTCGTGCAACAGACGATATTAATGATGATTTAAAGTTGTGTAGTGATAATGTGCAATTAAACGTGTCCACTTCGACGTCTGAAAATGTAACGGTATCGAATTCCCGACATCATTCCGAGCAGTGGTGTAAAAAGTACTCAAAAATTGTACTCAAGTACAAGTTTCGTTACCGACAAAAAAACTACTCGAAGTAAAGTACAAAGTACTGACCAAAAAAAGTACTTGAGTAAAAGTAAAAAAGTAGTCATTTTAAAACTACTCAAGTAGAAGTATTTCTGAAAGTATTCACGCAAAATAAGCAAACTATTCAATTGACATATGACAACTGGTTGCCTACTTTACATCACTGCCACAAGCGCTTGATTTTCTAACCCCTCACTATCTTAAAAAGTCATGAAATATTAATTGTGCAGGTTTTGTGTTACTATATTCAAGGAATCAATTCATGAAATATTTGCTCAAATACTCATTCACTGCCAGGCGCGTAGCCAGGATTTGGAAAAGGGGGGGGGGCTATTTTGAAAGAGTGAGAATTGTGCAAACGACCTTGACTCGAATTTTCATCGAACTTGAATCAGTTTCAGACGGTTTGTCCGAAAATTAAGACGAAATTTCTCGGAAAGCTCGGAAATTCAAAGGTTTTTTCCGCCGAAAATCAGGTGTTCTCCAAAAAAAAAAAAAGGTCTTCACTGAAATTGAGAGTGATTTTTCGGCCGAAGTCCGAAATTCAAAGGTTTTTACCGCCCAAAATCAGGTGTTCTCCAAAAAAATAAAAAATAAAAAGGTCTTCACTGAAATTGAGAGTGATTTTTCGGCCGAAATCAGAAATTCAAAGGTTTTTTCCGCCCAAAATCAGGTGTTCTCCAAAAAAAAAGGTCTTCATCGAAATTGAGACTGATTTTTCGTCCAATTTAGCAAGTTCAGACGTTTGAGGGGGGGCTGTTTTCGTATGGGGGGGCTATTTTCAATTTTTCACAAAAAAATCGGCCTCAAAGCACAAAAAACATGCGATTTTGCATACTTCACGAGCCAATGGGGGGGCTCGAGCCCCCCCTGGCTACGCTACTGTTCACTGCCATTGTTTGTTAAACTTATATGCTAAAAACCAACAACACCGTGGAAGTGGCTTATTAGAGTGTCGGCAGCGTGGCCAAGAGAGTAAAGGCGTCGTTTTTTTGACGACCCTGATCGCATGATCATGGGTTCAACCCGCACCCTGGTCACGTTGTTGCGTCCTTGAATAAGACGTTTTACGATGATTACCTCTGCTTGGTGGCTTTGAACAAGCAGCAAATTTATGTGGGAAGAAGTCATCGGTCAACCGGAAAACTTGGAAAATGGTCAACTCCTAAGCGAGTGCGGATTCATCCAAAGGACAGCACCATCGTCGCTTTCTCGTGAAAGGAGGATAAAGATATATCAATCAATCAAGCCTACTGTGTCCACAGGGTCCGCCAAAAGTCACGCACCACAGCCAAAATTATAGTCTGCGATAAACTTTTTTTGGATTAAAGAAGAAAAAATTGTCGTGAATTTTTTTTTAATGATTTAATTTCACGACATGTGAAGGCAGATAGAAACCGGTAGAAACATAACTGAAACTGTGAGTGAAGCACAGTCATTCATTGATTGATACCAGTGTCCTGTGACAGCAATAGTAGGTTAGACTGCAGCTTAATTTAATTCCAATTCAATTTACTTGCTGCACTTTAGAAAACCTGCTGCCTGCCTAGACAAAGTTTATCATGCAATTCCTGAATTCCACCATGTTCGTTTTCAGTTTTACTGATTTATTCACCATGTTGCCATGACCACGAAACCGCAAAGTGATATTAGGGTCGTTGAGGCAAGCTGCCACCTCTCTACCATACAAAGGTGTAAGCACTGAGCAGCACATTATCACCTTCAATGCAGATTGTCAAGCAGGAAGACGTGAATACAGTTTGCTGTAGGCAATATTTTTAAGTCTTTGGCTTTACTGGACCAAATTTGAACCCAAATATTCAGCTCGATATACAGATGCTCTAACCACTAGGCTATACCATCTTGTCGGCATATTTATCAGTTCAACCCCAGGCTCTCGAATTGCAAGACACTGTTCTCAAGAACAAAGAAACATTTCATCAGTTTATTACTCATTGATGAAGTTTTACTGCTACAGTGCTACTCAGCAGAGGTGGAGTCCTTGAGGACGTCATTGGTCTCGAAGACACATTTTGAAGTCCTTGGCCTTGAAGCCTCAAGTCCTCAAAAAATGCCTGTCCTCGGCTCGAGGACAGCAGTATTTTTTGAATTGTTAAAATTTTGTAGTTCGCCAGAAAAAAAATTTGAAGACGTTTTTTTGGAGATCGCCTAAATTTGGACTGTAAAACCGACTCAATCTGCGTGAAAACCGATCAAAATCTGGGATAAGATCGTTTGATGTTGTTTCCAGCCTCTGAATTAGCCCCCTATTGCAAATTCCTGGCTATGCGCCTTCCAGGATCTCATATCTCCACTTATCAATAAATTTCTGCAATTGCCTAATCCTCCAGTCCTACAAAACAGCAAAACGCGAATGGACCTTTCACAGCTCGATTGTAAATGCACCCTAACCTACTAACTCTACTCATGACTTCAGGAAAACTGACGATTCGTTTGCATTTTATTGGTGTTGAAATGGTTCTAGGTTGACCTATGATGTTGCAGGCTAACTATTCAAAACAGCTTTGGTTCCTAGTCCTGATTAAGAAGTTGATGTTTGCCGGACTGCGGGTGCTTGATTACTTGATTAAAAAAAATGCAATCGTTTTCAAAAGCTCATAAACGCAGTCAAGCGTGGAATTTAAAAAAAGAAAAAACCAAGGGAGAATAACCTGACTGCGCGTTTACAAATGATTGACTGCAGATGCCCTCAGTTAAAGTGCATTCAACACTGCGGCTCAAATTTTAAAACTACTTTGTAGTTTTATCAAATAATAAGTACTTAAGTAGCGTTACTTCAGACTAAAACTACTTAAGTAAAAGTAAAAGTAGTTAAAAAAAAACTACTCAAAAAAGTACTCGTTACCGAAAAAAACTACTTAAGTAATCTACTCAAGTAAAAGTATTTCGTTACTTTACACCACTGATTCCGAGTCAGAAAGTGATAACGAATGCGACACCGATCCATGTAGAGCTGAAACTTCGAATGCTGAAAATGCTGGACGACGTTATCCGCTACGTGATAGAAGACCCCCTAAGCGATATGTACCTTGCTAACAGTCAAGTGATTTTCGAATGTTGGTGTTATAGCGAATCTATATTAATTGTTATTTGCGCATAATCAGTTTTCCTGTACTTTGTGTTTTGGAAGGGAGGTGTGATGCATCATTTGCATACAACGCCATCCTGCTGCTACGCGCAATTTTTGCAGTAACGTGCAATTGTGCATTCTGTTTAAAACACGCGTAGTTTTCAATTTGACTTCATTTACAATAAATTGTGTTCTGTGAAAAACACTACAGCAACTCTGCCAGCTCTCTTTTTAGTAGGGTAATGAATTAATTCATAACCAGGTATAGATAGCTTGTAATAGGTTAATGTGTGATCCAGGTCTGGAAAACGCAAATTATATCTGGGTGGTAGGGAAGTGATTAAACTATTGAAGTAAGTCATAAAGGAGAAAGTTCTTATTCATGGAGCGGATGTTAATGTGAAGAATAAAGAGGGAGTTTGAGGGCTTTGATGCAAATAAAGGGCTGTCTGGGTGATAGTAATTACATGCAGCAACATTTTGGAATTGATTGGTCAAATTTATATTTTGTTCAAGGGCTGTTTGTTTCAGGCTAATTGACTGCAACAGGTTCCAGTAAAAATCACAATATTTCTCAATAATTTTAGCTCTATCTATTCTACAGCAGAAAAACAGAGCAAAAATAAAATAAAGCAAGTTATTGAGAGTAAAGAATAGAATTAACATTCAGCTGTTATTGAGTTCGCGCAATATACCCATCACTACCAAAAATATAATCAAGTTAGGCTACTGGAAACGCAGCTACAGCGAGGATTAACGAGGAGGCAGCGCTATGTTCACGCATAGTACTTGACATCGGGTGTTATAGCACTATAGACAGGCAAAACAATGGTAAATACCAGAGGTGGAGTCCTCGAGGACAGCATTATTTTTTGAATTGTTAAAATTTTGTGAAGCGCTTGAAAAATTTTTTGGAAAACGTTTGTTTGTGGAGATCGCTTGAAAATTTTTTGTGAAGACTTTTTTTTTTGGAGATCGCCTAAAAAATTTTTGCGAAGACCTTTTTTTTTTTTTTTTTTTTTTTGGAGAGCACTTGCGCTTGTGTCCTTGGTCCTTGGCCTCGAGCATTCCTGTCCTTGGCCTCGAGAGTGTCTGTCCTCGGAAAGGCTGTCCTTGGCCTTAACCTTGGCCTCGGATTTTTTTTGTGTCCTTGGCCTTGGCCTCGAGCCGTGTGTCCTCGACTCCACCTCTGGTAAATACAGAAATTCTTCAATATTCTGAAAGTTACGCCTTTCAGGATTCGTTCATAAATAAGTTCAAGGTTTGCACGGTAAGTTAATATAATAAGCGTAATAATAATAAGTGTTAATAAATGTCATGTGACCCTACAAATTGCGGTCACAAATGTTAAAGATTTGATTTATTGCGTATACTCCCAAATTGTAACACGTACCCTCTTTACATGTGTACTTTTAACCGCGTCGACCCGCTATTTTCAACCCGGTAAAAGTTGACTTTTCTACGTCGCTACGGTTGAGTGCTCAAGCGGGCTTGTTTGTGGGTTGAAGTCAATCCGCTTGCAGTAGATAGGTTAACACGCTTCGAAGCGCGTAAACGTGAAGAAAACAGGTATTTGCTGGTAGGTTATAGGCCTAAACACACGCAAAAAGTTAAGTTAAAGCCTATAAATTGCAGATTTGGCTTGATAGTTGTTACCGGTAGGTTGTAGGTATGGGTACTATGCCTATACTACTATAGCTATAGGGTACGGTAAACAGGCCTAGGCCTACTCACCAACATGAGACGATCACAGCTCCTCAAATCATAGTAAAGAAAGCATTTCCTGCTTTCTTTATTTCATTCACAGTTTCAAAAGTCCTGGCTACCTATCAGTAAATAGACATAATTAAATAGCCTGAGCCTGCTTAAAAAAAAGAAATCGTAACTGTAAAAGTTGACACCGAGCAGTGAACAGGTTAAGGCTATAAATTTACAGCAACATAAACATAGGCCTATTAATTAGTCTTATCTACGAACTCTCCTCTAATCTATCAATCTATTATGGTGCTACTTGATCACCATTACCAGATTACCCAGTTACCTACCGGTACGGCGGTACCTCATATGCTAAATGCTGACTTCTATAGCCTAATTAGGGACAAAGTTAACCATAGATCCTCCATAACATTAACAACTAATCATAATTGTTACGGAGGATCTGTGGTCTAACTAGCCTACCTACACCTACTAAGAGGTACCAGTACATCATAATGCGCCTCAAGATTCAGAGATTTCAACCCACTTCAAAAATTGTTCATGTAAGCACAAACGCAAGCGTGTAGAGTGGGGAATCCCCAATTTAAGTCAACGCTCGTTGACTCGACCGTGGCCACCGAAACAACAAGGCCTCACGCATGGTTTTGAAAAAGGCGATGACGTCATCGCGAGTAGTCTGTCTGGCGAAAACTTTTTTGCTTGCTAGCGGTAGGTGACTTCTGTGAAAAACTACATTAGTTAACACTTAAAGTGAAGTAATTTAGAATATTGTAAACACAATACCTGGCAAAAAATTATAGATAGCCTACACCGCATTCTTGCAATATTGAAAAATTAGAATAAACAAATTTTCTTTTTGTTTTTGATCTTAGCGCAGTAAAATAACTTGAACATTTGTGCAATGTAAAAGTTAATTACACTGCAACTTGTACTACAGATAGAAGTGCGAATATCACAATTTAATGAATCTCTGCGTAACCAAACAACACTGCTTTTATACCATATAACAGTTACAGTAGAAATAATATAATATTGTGATTTGCGAAAACATTGAAGAAATACTGTAAACCAAGTATTTAACAGTAAAAATCTTGATCAGACATAAACCAAGTATTTAAAAGCGACTAACATTCAATGCAGAGTTAATATTTCAATGTTGAAAATGGTCTCAATGGATTACGACATTAAAACAAAATTGCACCTTAATTTCCAGACACTTTGCTGAAAAAAACAAAACAAAAAAACATCATATAGATATTATTTTGTCCTTTACTATAGCAATGCCATTTCCAATATAACTACTAGATTTTCAATGCGTATTTTAATTTTATAACTCCCACTACGTTTAACTTATTGACAGAAGTTGATCTCAGCTTTTTCAAATAAAATCGAATGAGAAAAAAACACATTTTAATACTACGCAATAATGAATACTGAGCGATTGCAAGGTATTATACAGTACACATAAGTTATTGAAGAGTTGCCAATTTTCTTCTTTTTGAAAACTTTGCAGCCCCAAATAAATCGTTTTTCATAAAGCAATAATTGTTTAGTAATATGTTAACACAAGAGTAGATTGCCAATTTAACCAATTGAATAGACTCATGATTGGACATACAGGGAGCCAAAAAATCGAGCAACAGTACTTCATCCTCCAGTGTAGCTAAAATTGAATTGACTGAAAGAGCACGTTGTGAGTTTGACCTTAGAAATTCGTCAAAAGCATGCAATCTTTTGTATTACAATATAGCTTATAAGTCCTATGTGCAAAATGTCAGCATTAGGATGTAAAAGATTTCCACTACTTATGCCTTTGATCAAAGAATAGTTGAAGCTGGTATCATCCACATCGCTGGAGACTATGCGAAGTTTACACTCCTCGCACTTTAATTTTTTGTTGATGGAATCACAACAATAACCGCCAATATAGGCAATCACGGGAATGATGTCGCTGGCAGAACTAATGTCTTCTTCCGTCATAGCACTTGGAATGGGAAGAAAGTTAGATGAAGATGTTTACTTTACTGTTTCTCCATTTTTTTCACCAAATGTTGAAGTTGTACGCAGAATTTCGTGAGGATGAAAATGAAGTTCGCACACCTAGAAATACAAGTAGAATATTAATATACTTGCTGCAAAAATCGCAGGGCGTGTGATCAAAATAAACCTAAAGTAGGCCATTTAATTTATAGAACAACCCTCTGTAACACATCATAACACAAGTTTTCAGGTTATGAGCAAAATATTTAATTATCATACACAACAAAAATCTAATCAAAGCTTGATATTTCTTCGTAGTATATGTACACAATTAACTTCCAAAATAATATTTTCCGTATAGTATGTTGCACCAACTTTAAGAGGCATCGAAAAATTATCTACCGTACTTCAGCAAGTAATGAAACAGCCAATAGTAGTCTTGAATACTTGTTAAACTTACTTTGCTATTTTTGGATGGAATAAAATTGTTTCTTTTAATAGAATGTATCCATTTTTTCTTTAAATCGGTTTTTTCAGGGAATCCGAAAACGGCTACTTTGGGACCTGTATCATAATTTCCTTTGCAGTTGGGCACACTACATCTATAAGGCTTCACTTCGGAAGGTTCCAAAATATTCAAAGTAAAAGTTGGTAAACAGATTTTAATTGCATAAATTACAATTTTGTCCTGCGACAACCACAGTAGTAAATTTAAAACAAAGCCAGAATTAAATTAGCAAAGAACTCAGTTCAACAACATTTGCTAACTATTCTTGTCTTAACTCATACATTTAATATCTTGCATGCGTGCTGATGCAGGTAAAGATGATAGGCTTACTTATCATTTGCAACTTAACTCAACACAATATAAATGAGCGTGATCTATTTGGAAACTTTTACACAATCATGGCTTCACAATTTTTGGCGGTTCTGTAACCATAAATATTTCAGTGTGCTTGAAATTACTTTTAAAAGTATTGTACGCTACATTGTCCTTTGACCTGGTACATTGTCTTTTTGTAGTTTTAGTGGTTGTTTTTACTAAGAACTCATACTAAAATACACTGTGAATAATTTACACACTGGTACTAATCAAGTTAGTAAGTGGTAATATTTGGGTAATTTCTTAAAATACTGAGTGCTAAATTATACTGCAAAATACTGTAAACCACAGTAAACGTTAACAACATTTTTCTTAACTGAATAGTGCAACTGAGCAAAAGTACAGTACTTATTGCTGAACTGTCAGTGTCACTCTTTCAGTGAAACGCTTGTTACTGTGCTTTACAAACCAATGCAAGTCCTCGCGATTTCGCACTTTTGTTAGCTAACAAAACAACCGCGCAGAAAAGTAGGACAATCAATCGGACTACTGGTAGTGACGTCACAAACCATGCGTGAGGCCTTGTTGTTTCGGTGGCCAAGACTCGACCCGCTTACTTTTTGCCATGTAAAGAGGCTTACGCTTGTAATAGCCAATTTGAAAATTTTAATCCACTTTAAAACGAAGTAATCCAATATTAAGCGGTCCAATCAATATAAAGCAATTCAAACCGGTCCAATAAGCGGTTTTTAAAAAACGCAAACAATGTCAATAAATACCACCAACATTACGTGAAACGCAAAATTCGCTGACATAAAAAATATTTGTAAAAAGAAAGTAAGATGCATATTAATTATTAAACTGTAAATAATGTTTAGCACAAGCAACTAAAACAATATTTAACTGTAACGTAATTTGGTGATCCAAATGCAATAACTATTAATTAACTCACCGATGAGTTGAGTATCCGGATGTAGACGCTGAGTCCAATTGAAAATTTTCTGGTCTTGCAACGGAAACTTGGTACTAATAAAGAGAGAGAGGGAACGGCCCGAAAGCAGGAAAGCCACGGAGGCTTCAACTGCTCACTGTCCAAGAGGTGCCAAATTGGCAGACTAATAGCAAGCGGCTTTGAAATGCCGAGCAAGGGGACTCCAAAAAATAATCGAGCAATAAAGGCTCTGGAAAGACAATTTTTCAGTCTACAAAATTGGACAAGCAAACTGCTGACATACTATTGGGTCTTCGACTACTTTTCGGGAGAACTATAATTGCTTCCTCTCTTGATGGCACTAAATTCTGAGTGATTTGGCATCACAAACTCGCAGCTGGCAAGACCAACAAATTTACATACTATTTTACATCACAAAAGAAGAAACAACTGATATTAAGCAACCGGATTTGAAAAATTAAAAACCAGCTGGAAGTCAAATAGTGTGCTTTGTGCAAATTAAATTGTCCCAAGTTGGCAATGATTACGTGCATAAAATAAACGAGTAAACCAATAAATGTGTCCGGGTTTGTATCTTGAATAAAGCAAACTAGACAAAACGGCTCCACAGCTAATATGTATATCCCTTACTTGCCGGAAGTGGTCTTATAAGATCGAGTGGACAATGGCGAAACGTTCATCAAAAGTGAAAATCTTTGAAGAGGAGTCACATCGCGTCGGTGTACCTTGCAGAGATGGAGTCAAGGACACAAAGCTCGAGGCTAAGGCCAAGGACACAAAAAAAATCCGAGGCCTAGGCCAAGGACAGCCTTTTCGAGGATAGACCCTCTCGAGGCCAAGGACAGGAATGCTCGAGGCCAAGGTCAAGGACCAAGATGTTATGGATTGAAGGCTGTGTCCTAGGCGGAATGCCTAGGTCTTCACTGTCTGGTCTTGCGTTCAAGAGGATAACAAAGAAGATTCAAAACAAACTTGTATTAATAAAAAGGCAAATAAAAAAAGACCAGTCCAGCAAAAATTTATTGAAGATTACCCAGCTGGGCGGTAAACACTTAAAACTGAAAACTTAATTTAACAGCATAAAATAAAAAACCTCCTGACGATACTGTTCAAAAATAAAACTGATTTAACTACTGTGCTAAATTAAAACGTAGCTACAAAAAGGTGATCAGCAAACGGCAAAACGGCGCGTCTTTCAGGCAACTTTGCAGAGTTTCTACCGAGCGAATTATGAAAGAAGCGCAACAAAGTAATATGCAAATGAGGTAAATGGACGTGTTAAAGACAGAACAAAAATACCTAGGTTCGAATCTCAATAAAAGATCGTGCTGTAACACATGGACATAGGCGCAAGTGTTCTCCAAATAAAAGATTTTCAAAAAATTTTTTCAGGCGATCTCCAAAAGAGGAAAATAAATTAGGTCTTCTCAAATTTTCCGCGAGGTTTCTGGTGTTTTCCTAAGTTATATAATTTAGGAAATAAGTTGTGTACCCTAGTTTTTCTAAGTTATATAAGTTTTTGAAAATGAACAAATCCCTAATATTGTAGGAACCGAAGCAAATGCACATCACACTAAATACGGATCCTTCGATATAGACCCACGAGGAGAGGATCTGCAAGCGTATAGTGTCAGTGCAGACCTGAATTTCTGTAATATAGGTAATAAACCAACATTCAGAAGTAAAACGTGTGAAGAGGTTCTATACTTAACCTTAGTGAACCAGTGTGGGTGGGATCAAGTAGCTGGCTGGCATGTTGGCAACGTGCTATCGTTTTCGGATCACATGTATATTAGGTTCTAGGTTAAAAGCATAATCCAAAACCAGGCTAAAATGTTTCGAAATGTTCGTCAAACGTGCTGGAAGAAGTACGTAGACAAACTCGAACAAAAATTAAATGAACGAATTTTATCACCAGTACCAGTACCTTCCCAAAAAGAAGACATTGATGTACTTGCATGCAAGGTTCATTTAGTAATAACTAAATCACATAACTTTTTGCCCTAAGCGAAAGTCTCTTCGTAAGAAAGATAACATTTGGTGGAATTCTGAGCTAGCAAGCCTTCAAAAAGAGGCTCTCCGAGCTTGGAGAAAAGCCATTAAAACAAAACAAGAAGAAGATTGGGAGGCTCAAAAGCTCGCCCTAGTTCTCCCCAAACCCGGAAAGGAAAGCTATTTTGAAGCTAAATCCTTCCGTATGATCACTTTAACTTCTTTCCAACTGAAATGGTTAGAAAGACTAATTTTGTATCAAATTGATGATAATAACGTGCAGGCAAAGCTTCCTGCATCGCAGTATGGATTTCGTGCAGGCGTTTCTCCGGAAACTGCTTTGCATGAATTTGTGCGCCGTGTAGGGCATTGCCTTGTTAGAAAAAAGCCGACTCTGCTGCAAATGCCAGCTTACCGAACAAAGAAGACTAACGTATCCGAGAGAAATTTCAAATGTCAAATTATGGATAAAAAGATGGCTATCAGATCTGAAAGTATTCTAAACCAAAACACTGTCATGGTTTACACTGATGGCTCCAAACTAGATGGGAGAGTAGGTACGGGTTTTTAAGCAGAATACCCAAACAATTCCCCAAACAAGCATTTTTTTCTCCTTGGAATACACAGCACTGTGTTCCAGACAGAAGTCTTAGCTATTTCAGAAGTGGCAAAGAACCTGCTTTGGAAAAAATGCGCAATCAATGTATTGTTGTGCTGGTGGATAGTCAGGCAGCTATCAAATCATTCATAAAGTGCACTGTAACATTAATTACAGAGCTCAATTGCATTAGAAACCTAAATTTAGTCGGGCAAACAAAACCACGTCAGTATTGCCTGGATTCCTGGTCATGCAGAGGGGTACATGGTAACGAAGTGGCAAACTATCTAGTCAAATCAGAATCTAAATCATACATGGTCCTGAGCCTTTTATTACATTCCCGTATGCCTGTTGCGTCAGCACGCGGTTAAGGACTGGTCCACAGATAGATGGAAATCTATATGGAATAAACGGAAAGATTGCTTGAGGATGAAGGAGTTTGTAGGCTGGACGTTCATACGACTAACAATACGCCTCCTTAACCTAAAGAGACCTCAATTAAATACATTAGAGCAAGTTTTAACTGAGCATTGCAATCTACAGCGACACAAGAAAACTACAGGTCGTGCTGAGTCTTCTTTGTGTACAAAATGTAGCGTAGGGGATGAAACACCAAATCATCATGTTGGCAATTGCTAATCACCAAAAGCACAGTTCACAATCTGGTTACGAAATGTAACGTTAACAAACTGGCCACGTACTTAAAGCAATGACATAAAACTAGATGATCCGAAACTGCGCGAATGCGCTCATTTTACTCTCTGCTTGGTCACGCTTGGCTGCAGGCCTCACTCTTCTGCTTTTCTTTGGCTCTGGCGGTTGGTGCGCAGTTTGAAAAAGGTCGGTTGAAGCGCTAATAATGTGCTTGCAAAGTAATAAACGATAGTTTGAAGTGAACTAATCTGTATTCATGTTTATGCCATTCGAGTGAAAGCGATATCTTCAAAATTGAAGCTGATTCTACAGGTTTTTGGTATCCTATTCAGAGTAGGATCGTGTCCGTTCTTGATCGTTTGAAGGGTGTGAACGAAATAGTCGAAGTCTTACCCATCCGCACCAACATTTTTCATAGGTCATGAACTTTTGCTATAGTCACTCGATCGATCATTCGTATGAACCAGGCACATCTATGCCTAGCACAGGCGTAGCCAAGAGGGGTGGGGGGGGGGGCAAATTGAATTGCCACCAATGATAAAAATAATGACAACAAAGCCTTTTTTTCAGCATAAGTTTATTTTAGCACTTTTGCGTTCAACAGTACAATATTAATATCCAACCAATGTAAATGTATTATGTGGAAGAAACTCAGGCTTTTGTCCCAAAAGTCGCAACCTCAGTACCTCATCTGACTTTTTTGTGAACATAATGCAATAACATAACTCGTAACTATCTATTGTACCAACTTTGAATAACAATCCACCTCCATCTCAGCAGTTTTAACGCGACAAAATACTTATGAAAAAAAAACTCAGCTTGGGAAAATGCTTATTGAACAAATTATTGAATTTGAATTGAGCGAGCCTGGGTCCTGGTCGTTTATGTTCTGCTAAAACTGGTTATTTTTACGAGAAAACAAAAATCTCCAAGGCAAATCTTTGAATGAATTATTTTTACTAGCTGCTAAAATTATTGCAGGAGGCATTGCATCTTGCTTCACCCTGCCTGGACCCAGAGTTGTAAACAGGCTGACAAGTTCAGGCCCGAACCCGAAACCATAAGCCCGAACTCGAAAATTAATTTGAAGCCCTAATCATGCCCGAAAAAATCCGAAAGTTAGGTCTGAAAAAGCTAGCAATTTTACCACGTTAGTTTGATTATTTTTTTGTACACTCAAGAAAAAAAATACGTTTCAGGCCCGAATTAAGCCCAACATTTTTGTCAACTTTAAGCTCGAACCAGACCCGAAAAGCCCGGCCCGACTTACAACTCTGTCTGGACCAGGCCACTTGCAAAATTTAACCTAAAAATGCAAGATTTTAAACGTGTTTTGGACTTGGCCTCCAAGTACATAGAAGATTGAACAATTTAATTTTTTCAGTTGGCTTTCAAATCTTAGAAATTTGGTGATTTTAAATGGATCTACAAACGTGCGAAATGTGATCCAAATGGCCTTAGAATTGCAATTTTTTCTAAAACATTACAAAAAATCTCCCAACGGCCGTTGGGTTTTGCCCCCAAACCTTAGTCTGTGATTTGTTTAAGTTACTCTAGTTTACTCGCCATCTCTCCCAATTGCCTTTGCCCCCGAACCCTAGTCTGTGATACGTTTAAAGGGGAACTCCGGCCTAGCGAGGCTATATATCATAAAAATAAAATACACCACAAAATTCTAAGACTTTTGCAAAAAAAACGAACTCGCTACGTTTTATAGTTTTGATGAAATCCGCAAAAAACTGCGTGAACCGCAAGTCGATTCTGATTGGCTAACGCTCTGATGACGTACATCTGTACTTTGCCTTTCGCTCATAGTCACTAATCTCAGGTATAAAGATTGCAAGGACGTTTAATATTTTAACGAAGAATGCAATACAAGCGCTTCTACTTCGGAGTTTTAGTCTTAACTAGCAATTTTATGCCCAAACAATATAACAGACGTGTTCTGAACATGGAAGTTTCCGCAGTACGTTTGTATAGCCTAGTAATATCCAGCTACATTGCATAGGCTAAAAATATGATATCATATAATAAAATAACAAGTGGTTACACACAGTAGCTGTTAACAGAATCTCTGAACAGCAACGTGATAAAAACGAATGGTTACTAAGACCCTTTCAGTGAACCTTCTACTAGTCTGGGTATCTTGTACACGTTGAACCGGTAACGGTAGGTTTTAGCAGTTATGTTATTGTGTACAGTAGAGATGGCAACAGCGCAGCGTACGCGGCCGCGCGCTGTTGTTGGTACACCGCGCCGCGCAGCGTAGCAGCTAAAATCTGCATTACGTCACAGCGGCAGCGCAGCGCCGCGTACAATGATTTTTTTACATTTTTTTTACAATTATTGCTGGTGATTTTCTCTTTATGAACAACAATGATTAGTCTGGATGTAACTATTATATGAATTGAGACAATGCATGCTACTAAAACAGTAAAGGTGCCTTCGGATCAAGTTTATTTTTTTAGAATTCGGAGCATCCTAAAATCGGCTATTTTGGCTACAAGAAACTTAGTTTTGATCGGCTGAACGAGTTTTTTGACACCAACAAAAAGATTTTGTTTTTGGTAGGCTAGACTTGGAAAGGCTTACGACGTTCGGTGAGAAGATAAAACAAAAGGCAAACAAACGTAGAAGAAACAGGTTTGCCGGAAACAATCATCAGAGTAGAGGCACAAAACAAAGCCTAGCGACACACCCACCCTGTACGCAGTAGGCATATGGTATTGGTACAAGCCCAAGGCTAGATAACAGTTTCTACTACACATGCGCTTGCATTTCAGAGTGACAGAGTTAGTTCAGTGTATCCTATTCGTCAACAGGTCATGGCATCAAGAACTAGGCTTTCGATCCTATGCTGTATGTCTGTAGCCTACCTCAGATCTGGTAGACCTATGTAGTAGAGTACGAAGACTAGGCAACCCAAATTTCCAATGACAGAATAGCCTACGTAGTAGCAAAATTTATTCCACAATCAAACACACATGCAAACGGCAAAGGTATCATACACAGGGTAGTTTCAAACAAGTGTAGTAGCTTGTGGCAACATGCAGACCACGTGATACCTTATATTTCATTATTTGAACTACTGGTTCAGGATTATTACAGTAGTTGCATGGAATCATCAGGTAGACTGGTAGATTGTTTTTGATTACCAATACATGGTGCAGAAAAACTGATGGAAAGTACGCTAAAGGCAGGTTGGGTTTCGTGAAGTACAAGCCGTCAGCTTTATTTTGGAATCTCTGCGACTCGTATATGAGCGTGCGCGCGCTCTTGCTCTTCTCATGCGTGCACGCATTAGGGTAAGGGCTAGATCTGGGAAATAGCTTAGATAGGAGAGATGGAAACAATGCACGCGCGCTCATATACGAGTCGAAGAGCTGCCGAAAATGAAGCGACGGCTCATACTAAACGACACCCGGCACATTAAACCTAAAGGCCTATAATTGAACCACTGATCTCACGTCGCATGTTTTTTAGTTTTAACTCGACCATTTTCAAGGTTAACGAGTGCGAAGTTTCAGACTTTTACGTACAACTCGATAATGGTTTGGTCTAGGTACATGAAATTTTGACAGCAGTTTGAGATTCGTAAGTTATTTGTGTGTGCCAGATTTCAAGGCAATGAGTCCCGTAACTTTTGGTTTAGGACCCGAAAACTACTTCAAAAGTTTGGTGTAAAAAGCAGTCTTATTCCAAAACGGCTCAAGTACGGCAAAAAATATTTTACATAATTATATGTCGTAAGATACTTTTTCATCCCTACGTACACTTTAAGCCGCATTAAGTTTTTTTTTTTCATTTTTTGCTGTCTAAATTTTGTGCACTCTTCTCCTAAACCACACAATATCAATATCTAATTTTGAGTAAATTTGTTGAGCTGCAAATGCAATCTTGTTTCCTGAAATTTTTTGAGGCTTCTCCACAGAACCCCCCCAAAATGGGGCCTTAAAAACTAATTTTTTTAATTGCTCAAGCTAGGGTGATGGTTTTTTGTTTATATTGGTAGATATTTAAGCAACAAACAGGTTGACATAGTATGGGGGTACCACCCCTCCAGGGGCCCCCAAATGGACACCCCCAAAATTAGTCTTTTGAACGGCTCAAGCTAGGGCATTACTTTTTTTTTGAAGGCAGATGTTTGAAAAACAAATATTTTGACATGGTTTGAGAGAGTGACCTTTTTGAAAACTCTCCAAAACAATACCCCTAAAATCAATTTTTTTATATGTTAGAAGCTAGAGGGCTAATTTTTTCTGATGTTAGTGGAAATTTAAAGAATATTTAACTTGCGGTGCGGCGCGGTGCAGCGTTAACTTAGTTGTGTTTGGATGCGGTGCGGTGCAGCATGCGGACAAGGTTTGTGGACGCAGCACAGCATGCGGATGCATTTTTTGTTATCCGCGCCATCTCTAGTGTACACTGTACAGTATAGCCTACTGCCAGTTTTCTCAACTGTGTATACAGTTATTACACTACGTTTGTACAAAAGTAAATTTACTTGAACTTTTGGTAGTATCTAGAGCACCGGTTTCCAATATGAAAAGGCTCAGCACCGGTCATTTCGAACTATAGCTTTTTTTCTCGTTAATTCGAGTTAAATACGGCATTTTGACAAATCTGCGGCGTTGCGTTTGTGGTGTATTGGTAAGGGCGCGCGTGTGCTCAGCTGCGCGGCTGGGTTCTATTCGCGCTGAGTGCGTCTGGCAAATCTCGTGATCAGCTTAACTCACGTTGCGTTTTTCAATGTTTTTTTTTCATCAGAACCTTGCTGGGATTAAAGTTAGGGTTCCGGCAGCGATGCCAACCTGAGAGATAGCAAATCGAAGAGCAAAAACAAAAAGTGCTCCAGACACTGCCTACACTTTTTACAAAATGATTGTCAGTGTAGAAAATATTAGACTAGTGTCCAATTCCTACTCTGGCTTAAATTGGAGTGCCAGTGCCAAATTGCCCTAACCCAAGCACGTCTAGACGTGAACTGTGAAGTACTGGTAGAATGGCACCGGTAGTGCCATTACCAGTACAAGGGTATTTCACTTGTGCTGCCGCTACCGGTGTATTTTCTTATCATAATACTGCAAGCTTAGTATTTTACAGTTTAGCTATTTTAAGTTTAATGGTAGAAAAGCTTTACAATGCTATTGCTACAGTACTTTAGTGCCTGCGACCCAAGAAGCAATTCATACTTTGAGCTGGTAATCCTTCACATATTGAGACTAAAACAGCTGCAGAACAGAACCCAGTTATTTGTTTAGTCAACATCACAGAAAAATTACACCAAGTGAAAAAAATTTCACCATTACCAAAGTGCACTATACAAAAAAACAATTAGATATTTAGTAACTGACCATACCAGTACAGTACCTGACAATTGCATAACTGCTAAAACCTACCGGTACCGGTTCAGTCTGTGCCTACATTGTACAACATACCCAGACTAGTTGTAGTCCTATTGAATAGGGTCTTGATCATTTACTTTTCTATCGTATTGTTGTTCAGACATTCTGTAAACAGTTACTGTCTGTAACCACTTGTTATTTTATTATATGATATCATATTTTTAGCCTATGCAATGTAGCTGGATATTACTAGGCTATACAAACGTACTGCGGAAACTTCCATGTTCAGAACACGTCTGTTATATTGTTTGGGCATAAAATTGCTAGTTAAGACTAAAACTCCGAAGTAGAAGCGCTTGTATTGCATTCTTCGCTAAAATATTAAACGTCCTTGCAATCTTTATACCTGAGATTAGTGACTATGAGCGAAAGGCAAAGTACAGATGTACGTCATCAGAGCGTTAGCCAATCAGAATCGACTTGCGGTTCACGCAGTTTTTTGCGGATTTCATCAAAACTATAAAACGTAGCGAGTTCGTTTTTTTTGCAAAAGTCTTAGAATTTTGTGGTGTATTTTATTTTTATGATATATAGCCTCGCTAGGCCGGAGTTCCCCTTTAAGTTACACTAGTTTACCAGCCATCTCTCCCAAGTTACAATTTTTTGAAAAATTTTCAAGTTTTGGTTCAAGTTCTGACCCCTTTTAGCAAAATCCTGGTTACATGGTAACCCATGCTTCTGCTTCTGATCCTCCATTTTACGGCATCTTTGTCCCATTAAAAATTTCTTTAGAAAAGTTGTGATAAGTGACGTCATTGCTTGCGGTTTGTGCTACACTAATCAAAAATCCTAGCTACGCCTCAGACGCCGACCACTTTTCTGGGTTCTATTTGCAAGTCTTTCCTCTGGCTGGGCCTCCACTGCGGGTAGACTGCTTGGCCTTATGGGAAATATGCGTCAAGTGTCTTTTCAAGGACACTAGGACGTATTGCAGTCACTAATACTGAAAAAAAGGTGCGTTGACGCTTTTTCGCAAGAAGTTGGTAATATATATGAATCTTCAAAGGTAGAGGGGTTTAAGTAAGACATCTGACGATTTAGAGGTTTGCTCGTATGCTGTAGCTGATGATTTATTTTTGCTTTATCTTGCTGTCACGAAACAACATTGGCGCTGTATATTAAACAAAACCGCATCTGCTTTGGAGTTTCCCGGCGATCAATTTCAAACCAGAACCGTGATTTTTCACTAAATTATTTTGAGGAATTCAAATTTTTTTTCACTAAAACGTCTCAAATTCGACGGTTTTCTTCATGAAAAAAGCAAAAATTTCCTGAGCGGCGACCCTCCAAAATAAAATTTGCAACCGAAATTTCACGCAAAAATAATATAAAAGCAATCTTTTTTGTAAAAAAAAGCAACATTTTTCAGTGGCAAAGACTCTGCATTGCAAAGTAGAAGTTAATCATTTTTATAAAGATACTTCACCACTGGATAACATATCTTAAAAAAAAGAAATCAAAAACCTAAAAACTAACTAATCATATACTTTCTTTTCCAGTACTTAAATTGTAAAATTTTGCACGGGAGGACGCTTTTGCAGCCCTGACCAATCGCATTTGGCATGCGACAGTACTTTAGTGAAGATTATGTGACTCCGTCGACGAAATTGAATGAACACCAAGAAAAAAAGGTCTTCAAGTTTATTATTAAACAGCACTGCACAAGTAAAAAAAAAAAAGACAACTTTGCCAGTAAAATTAAACCAAATAAATATCAACAAAATAATATTGACAAGAGCAGCGACAGAGAAGCTACGTAGGGACCGTGAGGTCTTCGAGACAGTAGCCATCTCTGTTCATCTTGAAAAGATGACTTTAAATTCTGAGATAGTCGAGGGTAAGAAGAGGAAAAATAACAGGCAATAAATAAATCCTGAGAGCTAATGTTAGCTACTATGAATCAACCAGTATGAAGAGCAGCAACATCCCCGCCGTCAGCTAAAGCCACAGGAACCATGCAGAAAGCGCAACCACTACGTTTCAGTAGATAAAAGAAGATAAATGAACCATACAATTGGTTGACTGAGTGCAAAACGACAGAACTTTACTAATCAGTAATCAGATGAGTGAAAAATACTTCAATTTTTGGCGAATTCTCATTTCAAAACTTAAAAAAAATGTTCAAAACATTTCTATATGCTTTGAACATTTTTTTTAAGTTTTGAAATGAGAATTCGCCAAAAATTGAAGTATTTTTCACTCATAGATATGCTTTGAACATTTTTTTTAAGCTAGTAGATATGCTTTGAACATTTTTTTTAAGTTTTGAAATGAGAATTCGCCAAAAATTGAAGTATTTTTTTGCCAAAATTAGGTGAAGAATTAGGTCTTTTTTGTCTGATCATCCAGCACTCAAATCTCGATGAGGGGACACCTAAATCTCGATGGGGGCAGGGGTGCCGAAACAAGGGGGGATGGGGGATATATCCCTCCGATAATTTGGGTGTATCCCCCCAATAGTTTGAATGGGTGTACAACAGTACATCTGAGCGAAAATCGGGGATATTGTTCTATTCTGAGCGAAAAAACTGTTCGATTCCTGCAGATGACCTTTTTTTTTTGGTCCTCACCAGAATTTGTGGAAAAAAGTGTACTATTTTTGAAGATGACCTTTTTTTTATTTGGTTTTCACCAGAATTTGAGGGAAAAAAGTGTTCCATTTGCATTTTTTGGGTCTTCACTAAATTTCCAAACCTGAAAAAAATCGTGGTCGAGATTCATCCCCCCAATGTTGAAAATAGGGCAAAATTGGGGTAAAATTGCAAATTATCTCCCCCAATGCTCAACAAACATCGGCACCACTGGATGGGGGGACGCTAAATCTCGATGGGGAGATGCTAAATCTCCATGGGGAGACGCGTGCCTCCGCGTCCCCCCTACAATTTAAGTATTGCTCTTTTCTACAACAATTTTAAAAGAACACTCCGCTTATTTTTGCTTAAAATTTAAGAACAAATAAAGAAAAATTCTAGCCTGAGCAGCAAAAATAAATTAAGGACAAACGAAAAAGAAAAAAATCCTAATTAATAAAAGAAACTAAACCGTGCACTGATTCAAAACAATATAATTTTAATGATTTTCTAGCATCTGCGAGCAAAATAGCAACTATTACGAGCTTAAAGAATGCTGTTGCGCTCTATGCGACTAACGGAGAAAATTTTTGGCAGTCTTCAAGTCAAAAAAAGAGCAATTTTGCGGCAAAAGCAGTAAAAGAAAGTTGCGGCACAAGCAATAAAAAACGTTCACTCAAGCACACAAAGCTTTGGAACTAAACAACTTAAACAGTTCTACAAATATGGTCGCTAAAATTAACATCTTAAACAGTTGTTCAAATGTGGTCGCTAAAATTAACATCCGTGTTTTCAAAATTAAGAACAATCTAGGCTAAAATTCGGCAAAAAAACTACGAACAGCTAGCCTTAACTTAATATTCATTGGTTCTTATAAAAAAATGTATACTATATGCCGTAAAAAACTACGGCAAGTTTTATTGACATTATTCAATTCAGCTTATTTTTGCCATTTCTGGCATGGAAGCAACAAAAAATAACAAACGCTCTTGACTCTTCAAAGTTCAATGTTACTGTAACAACTACAGAAAATGAAACATAAAACTGACACTTACATATTTAGCAGAGGTGGAGTCCTCGAGGACGTCCTCGAAGACACATTTTGAAGTCCTTGGCCTTGGCCTCGAAGTTTCAAGTCCTCGAAAATTGGCCTGTCCTCGGCTCGAGGACAGCACTATTTTTTAAATTGCTTAAATTTTGTGGAGCGCCTGAAAAATTTTTTGGAAAACGTTGTTTTGTGGAGATCGCCTGAAAAATTTTTGTGAAGACCTGTTTTTTTTTTGAGATCGCTTGTTCTGAGGACCTTTTTTGGGGGGGGGAGAGCACTTGCGCCTGTGTCCTTGGCCTTGAGCATTCTTGTCCTTGGCCTCGAGAGTGTCTGTCCTCGGAAAGGCTGTCCTTGGCCTTGGCCTCGGATTTTTTTGGTGTCCTTGACCTCGAGCCAGTGGTGCCGATCTTTGTTGAGCATTGGTGGGATAATTTGCAATTTTACCCCAATTTTGCCCTATTTTCAACATTGGGGGGGGGATGAACCTCGACCACGTTTTTGTTCAGGTGTGGAAATTTAGTGAAGACCAAAAGAAAAATGCAAATGGAACACTTTTTCTCCCCGAATTCAGATGAAGACCAAAAAAAAAGGTCTTCATCATAAATAGAACACTTTTTCTCTCCAAATTCAGGTAAAGACCAAAAAAAAGGTCTTCAACAAGAATCGAACACTTTTTTTCCCAAATTTACGCTCAACTGCACCCATTCAAATTATTGGGGGGGATACAGCCAAATTATGGGGGGATATATCCCCCCATCCCCCCCGGGTTTTGGCACCCCTGCCTCGAGCCTTGTGTCCTCGAGTCCACCTCTGACATTTAAGTGATGTCGTAACATTAAGTTGTGATAACACGTTAATATTTATGTATTTTACGCAAAACTTACTCGAAAATTGGATTTTGGGGGTTAATTTAGTAGTTGACAAAACTTTACGTTAATTACGCAAACCCACAACTTCCAGAGACAACGATATTTGTTATAATTGCTGCCTATTGCTAGTTGAGCTAGGCATAAGCCGTACAATACAGTCACTGTCAGCAGATCAGCGCGGGTAAAGACAGAGCAAAAATCCGCAGAATAAAGAAACAAAGAGGAAAAAGAGTTGCGTATTATCTAGTTTTATGTCATTGCTTAAAGCAAGCTGTAAGGCTTTCTGAGTCCGACCAGTAACCAAACAAAACTACAGCAATTTAGCAACTACAGTTGCAATGGGCCCAAATAAGGCTTACGCAATGTGTAGGTGAACTTTACCTAACGATAGCAGATCCGCTTGCACCGATGCCCATTAATAATAATAATAATAGATAATTTCAACGATTCAAAAAAATAGTGCAGTCCTCGAGCCGAGGACAGAGCAATTTTCGAGGACTTGAGGCTTCGAGGCCAAGGACTTGACCTTTGAGGCCAAGGCCAAGGACTTTAAAATCTGTCCTCGAGGACGTCTTTGAGGACTCCACCTCTGGTACCTTGCTCCATGGCATTGAATGCAGGCTTTAGTCCAGTCACGAACATCTATGTGAATTTTTGGCGAAACAAAAATCTGAAAGATGAGTTTCTGAGAAGCCTTCACGCAAGGGTGTGCTAGATCATGCAAGAAATCAAACACCTTCATTCGGAAGATGACTGGACAAGACGTCGGCCTGTGCCAGTGGAGGTGTCCACTAAGATAATGGTGCAGTCGGAGTTTAGCAGTTTGTGAGCTAAAACTTGCAGAGAATTTGTAGACTGTGTGTAAAGCTACCAACGGATCCGATTCTTGAGCTTCAGCAAGCTCCTGGTGGTATTGGGGGCGATTGCTCTTTAAAGATGATGTTCACTTGGAGCTGAACGGGTTGGCTCAGGCAATCAGCAGGGGTGTTTTGATCCCCTTAAATGTATTTGAATGTCGGACGTGATTTTTGAAGTGTAATTTATGGGACGAGTTTGACGAGCTGTGGCATTGTTCATACTAGAAGTGTCTGTGAAAGAAGAAGGCTTATGATTAGTTAAAATGGTGAATGATCGGCCTTCCAGAAAGTACTTGAAGTGCTTCACCGACTCACAGCAAAAAAGATGGCGAAAAGCTTTTAATCAAAAGTAGACCATTTTTTCTGGGCGGTAGTCAGGTTTCTGGAAAAGAAGGCAATAGGGCGAGTAACGTACTCACTTACAGTTTGCTCAATCACAGCTCCAACAGCTTTGTCAGAAGCGTCGATGACTAGTTGGATTGCAGCATTCAAGACCGGGTAAGTAAGCGTGGTAGCATCGGCTAATTTTTGCTTGATGACGGTTAAAAATGAAAAGATTTTTATTTTGCATCGAATTTCATCACATTAATAACTTCTGAAAATTTTAAGTTTCGAGGATGACAGGAAGTTTCCCAATTTTGAGGCTTCCCGAAGTTAAATCAAATACAATCTTTCACTGTAGACTATTCACTGTATTACGGCAAAGCGTGTAACTAGTTTACCAGGCCCATCTTCACGTCATTGCACCCACGAGCAACACAGTTTCTTTTGGATACAAGTCATCGCAATTGCGAACCGTTGGCTACACTATGTCTGACACTTACATCAAATATGCATTCATTTGACTTTATTTCAATAAAACTAAATTATTGCATCATAAGTGGTTTTCCGATAGTTTTAATGGTGGTGCAACCCTCATTGAAAAGGTTGCATGATGCACCAGATTTCTCCGGTGCACAGCATCACAAAATCTTGAAGATAGTGAAAAATAGCTTTGGTTTGGCGCAAAAGCTCTTAAACATCGTAATAATTTGGACGGGGACAACACCTCTAAAATTTGCAATTTCAATGGGTAAAGAACTTTTTTGTATTTTTAGAATACAAGTCGCAGAAAGAGAAGAACGCAAAAGTCTTGAGGCAAATTCTATTGTCTAAAGTCTAAATCGGCGCGCTTTTCGCAATTTGATTGGCGCGGTGCAAAAATTATAATTATTGTCTTTAGGTTGGCGCGAAAATTTTGCACAGTGTTATCAAAGTCAAACTTTCCAACCTGGGGTGCAAGTATTGTTCGCTGCCAACCACAGTCCAATTTTTACTCGGTACTATAGCTACTATGACGAAGTTTAAAATTGTGGATTACTAAGATATTTTGGTGGTAGGTGAGGTACAGTAGTTCAGTGAATAGGTCAGTGGAGTACCAGGTTTAAAAGTAGGCTACTAAGTACCGTAAGGGTAAGGCTTGATAGTATGAAATTGAAAGTTTAGCTACCGTATGTACTGGCCAGAGGTGGAGTACTCGAGGACGTCCTTGGCCTCGAAAACACATTTTGAAGTCCCTGGCCTCAAATCCTCGAAAATTGCCCTGTCCTTGGCTCGAGGACATCACCATCTTTTGAACCATTAAAATTTTGTTGGAAAACACCAGAAATCTCGTGGAAAATTTGCGACAATCTTTCTAATTTACATCTTTTAAAGATCACTGGAAAAAATTTTTGTAAAGACCTTTTTTTTTTGGATATCGCCTGAAAAAAATTTTTGAAGACTTGTTTTGAACTTGATGGACACTTGCACCTGTGTCTTTGGTCCATGGCCTCAAGAGGATCTGTCCTTGGAAGGACTGTCCTTGGGCATTTTTTTGTGTCTTTGGCCTTGGCCTCAAGCCTTTTGTTCTCGACTCCACCTCTGGTACCGGCACCAGTTGTACGTACTAGTACAGTAGTAGTAGTTCAGGCTATCTTGTTAAAAACAGATCTTGGCTGATGGGAAGCCAATTTCTTAAACACTATTTTAGAAAATTTGCCATGGTGACTTTGTCATCGAGTGATGTAATAAAAAGCAGTGCTTTGCCTTGCCCGGTGCCTGTACTTCCAAGTTACTGGTAGGTACTGGTAACTTTTTTTCTTTTTTGGGTGAGTGATTTAATGCACCCCAACAATCATGTAAAAATATGTCATGATGCTTCAATCTTTACCATCCTACAGATACAAAAAATGCAGAAACGAAATCACTGGATAACCAGATAACTAGCCTACCGTAAGTCACCATGTCGCAGTGTTCAAATCTGAAATGCATTTTGGTAATCAATTACCTGTACACTGATTCCTAATGTCATGCAGAATATACAACCATGTGATCTACAATATTAAGCCATTTCTGACGTGGATTTAAATTCACCAAAATTTTGTCTTTTTTTCATGTTTGTTGTAAAATTACTGGCTAAATCTGAAATTACACTTTGATATTCAGTATTATAGCCTAATTAATTACAATCTGCAGTGAATTGTTGAATGTACTGAATTAAATTCTCTATGAACCTAAACCTGGAATAAATCAATGCTGCTCCTAAAATCCAGCAACAATCAATTCAACTGGTTTGCAATGCATAATTTGATGTGTTACGGTATGTTAGATGATGAAGTAACTGATTGCAGTTTGAAACATTTTCATTTGTTAAGTACTTTGATTTGAGAGATATTAACAAAACATGGTTTTGGGTTGCATGTAGGGACTTGAGTACGGTACAGTACGGTTGAGTTTTGGAAAAAGTACGGTACAGTATTTTCTCGTAAACTATGGTACGGTACGAAAATATGGTACAATTTTTTCTGTACTGTACTCTTTACATACCGGTACATAAAGTTTTAAAGACAAAACTTTTGGTTTTGACTTTGCTGAAATTGCTTTGAATATGCTACATGTGTTACCAGGGGTGCCGAAACCCGAGGGGGAAGGGGGGATATATCCCCCCAATAATTTGAGTATGGTCTTCATCTGCATCCCCTCCAATAATTTGACTCTGGTGCAGTGTTCCCTATAAGCGCAAAAAAGTGCGAAATTTTTTTTCGGCATTTTCCCACTGAAATTTTGCGAATTCCAGCGTTTTTTCTCCCGCCAAAAACCGGCGTTTTTGTTTCCCACCAAAAAGCGTAGACAGCTGCGGTTCACGGCGCCTCGCTCTGGTACGTTGCAGAAATCGCGGAGAAAAGTTGCAGATCTCTGACGAAGGACCTTTTTTTTTTTGGAGAGCAACATAAAATCGGAGAAAAAGATGCCTCCATTGGCATGATGACCTTTTTTTTTTTTTTTCGGAGATCACATTGAAACCAGGCAAAAATAATGAGAAAATTTTCGGCATTTTCACATTGAGTTTAGAACGTACGCACTATTTCCGGCATTTTCGCAGAAGGTGAAAACTTGGAGGGAACACTGCTCTGGTGTGCATCTGAGCGCAGGTTTCCACTTGGATTCGGGGAAAAAAAGTGTTCCATTTGAGGTGAAGACTTTTTTTTTGGTCTTCACTTAATTTGCTCTCCTGTAAAAAAATGTGGTCGAGGTTAATCCCCCAATGTTAAAAATTGGGGTAGAATTGCAAATTATTCCCCCCCAATGCTTAGCAAAGATTTGCACCCCTGTGTGTTGCCGTACCAATATTTGTACAAGTTTGACCACAACTGAGTTTTCGTGACGTAAACTTTATTATTTTGCGATGTAACAAACATATATTGAATTGTGATCTTAACGTGTACTGCAGAATTTCAACAGAAGTTTTGTGACGGAACCAACTAACTAGCATTTCTCAAACCATGGGTCGTGACCCACATGTGGGTCGCCAAGGCTTTACGAATGGGTCGCTGACGCAAGTAGAGCCCTTAGTACTTTGGTTATCTTTAATTCATAGTTAGGCATTGATTTTCCAATCTTAGTGTTTGTTTTTTCCAAGAAAAAATAATTGCTTACGTCTGAGATTTAAAAAAAGTGTCTGCTAGGAACTTTCATCATTCAAGGTTGGTGTCAAGTTGCAAACAAATATCCAATATTGTATGAAGAAGTCTTAAAAATTATAATCCCCTTTCCAAGTTCATATTTATGTGAGATAGGATTTTCTGTTTGGGCATTTATGAAAGACAAATATGGAAACTGTCTGGGTGCAGAGCAGTGCTGTCACTACAGGAAGGAAGGGGGAGGGGGGGGCATGCCCCCCTAAAAGCTGCTTGTGCTCTCCCATTTTGGTTTACTCAAAATACTGTTTTTGGAACATCACGTAACAACAAGACAATCGACAATGATGGAAAAAGGAAAAATAATGTTCAAACATAATTCTCGTTTGACGTTTTCCCGATTCTTTGCAAAATTGCTGACAATCAACTGCTGTAAGTAAATGTCACGCAATACTCCGTCTTAGTAACATGCCTTTACAGATGTGTCATAAGGGAGGTGTAAGCCTATAGAATCGTTACCGGTACTTCGTTAGTGCTTCAAGACTTTTAGGTCGCAGTCAGTGGCGCAACCAGAGTGAACGGCCTTAAGCCCCTTCAACCAATTTACCTTGAAAATTTTTACTCAAAATATGACGAGCCAAGTCAACTGACTGCGACAAACTGATCGCAAAGCAATGATTTCGTTACATGATTTTGTCACTGATTTCGTTGCAGTGATGTCGTTACAAAGTGAGGGTTTGGGCAAGATGGCTCTGGGGATAGTAAAAATGTATTTAGGATCGCCCTTCTCAGCCAGTCAACGTTGTTTGCGGTCAGATGGTTCACGGTCAGTTGTCATGGACTCAAATATGAGCGTTTAAATGTATTTCAAACTTGATCTGAAGTAAGGGGGACTAAAGGGGTTGGGCAATTTAATTCTTTCAAATAACTGTTAAATTTTAGCAATTAAAATGGCGTTAAAAATGTTATTTTTTTTGCTGCAAAATCACAAAAATTGCCCAGCAGCTGGGGGCTTCGCCCTCAGGTTCCCATTTGTGACACGCTTGAGTTGCACTAGTTTGTCTAAATTATGGCCTATATTAGATAATAGTTGAGCAAAAAAAATTTACTTTTGGTTCACCCCTCTTAGTAAAATCCTGCTTACACGTCTAGTAACATTCACTGCTGCAGATAGAGTTTTCCAGCAATTATGGGCCGCAGACAAAACAAGCTAAGAAATGCTGCCAAATAGGTTTCTTTTTTTTTTGGACACGAATACAAAATTTTTTAAATTGCGCTTAGTTTGTAGTCGTGCAAGGTTTGAAGATCAGTTATTATATGCAAAATTCTATTTTGGTGCCCCCCTCCAGTTTCGGCTAGTACTAATAACTTCCATTGTTCTAGCGGCTGCACTGATGCAAAGCATCTGTCCAATAGGTTTTGTGTTGAGCCACAATTTCAAAAACTTGTTGAGGCAAAATGGCGATAAATGCTGTGTAATAAAAGTTTTGCTTTTTGCGTTTTTTTTTTGTAATCATTTAGTTGGATCGCAACTGTTCAGGCAGATAGGGTTTTCAAACAAATTTGGGTCGCAGAAGAAAATGGCTGAGAAACACTGCAACTAACAATAATTGTGTTTTGCAAAACGAAACAAAAATATTGATTTCAGTGTTGCCATTATTTGATCAGGTAGACGTTAGCATAAGCAGGAGGCATGCTAAATGAAGAACTATCTGATAATAGTACAGCATTGGTAGAATATATGTAGACTAAGAATTATAGCTAATTATTGATTATGGTACGTCAAAGAACCCAGCAAGAGAATGTTATTCCTATAAAGTTCGTAGTTGCACTATTTTTAAATGCTGATGCTGTTTCAAATAAAATATCAGTCGCAGTGAGAAACTGGAATAGTGCATTGAGAAGTTTTATTTTAGGGATTTAGTTATCCCAATTGTTCATCTACACGCAAACCTTTTGCTTGCCGTATTTTTAAACTATATTAAAAACGGACAATACTTTCTTTTCAATTTGCTCATTTGTTGATTATCAGTGTTCTGCAAAGTGTGGAGTTTGGGATAATGAGTTGAGAATATCTCCTCTGACCTATATCATAGCTGTTTTGAATTGTTTTGTGGAAAATAAGCTACTGTTTATGATCGAGCTTTTACTTAATTATTTTGCAATTTGTGCTAATTCCAGGGTTCCATGTCCTACCAAAGACTAAGTTTTATGACATAAGACAAAACTTTTAGTTTATTTGTTCAAGCGATGTCATGAAAGCAGCAAACAGTTTCGCCATTAGTAGGATATGAAAGCGCAATAATTGAGATGAGTAGATAAAAACAAAACACTTGCTGCAGTGGCGTTGCTGGGGGGCGGTTCGCCCTGGTGTCACCTTTTGGCTTGACACCAATCTAAGATGTAAAACCATAATCTGGCCAAAAACTCTACCGCTTTGTGTTGAAGATCTTTTTTGTTTTGATCTCCATTTGCATTTGGACCAAAAACTGTGCTAATTTATGTTAAAGACCTTTTTTTGTCTCCATCCACATTTGGACAAAATTTTCACTGAAGTCGATCTCTACTGCGGAAGCGTCACATGCAAAGGGTTTTAGCAGCTCTGCAGTATTCTACTGAAAGGTTAAGCAGACCGATTAATTTAATCCGCTTATTTATTCTTAGTAAACACAAAACACAAATTTTGTTTCTCTGATTGTTTGTATAAGTGAGGGTCAACGTCGGCTCGCTCCAGCGCTTTATACCAACTGCCATTGTATATCATTGTTACGTCAAGTTGACAAAAGCGTCACAGTGATAAAAAGAATGGGCAAATTTGATTGGTGCACTGTAGTTTAGAAACAATGGTGCAGTTTATGGAAACGGCAATGAGTGCTATCGCTACAGGGTGACACTGCAAAACCCCTCCCCGAGTGTCACCATTCTTAGCAGCACCTCTGGCTTGCTGTTTTGAATCGCTGAGGATTAAGCAATTTTATGACAAATATTATCGTTATTGAGCTGATGTCATTCACATTTATCTTTTAATATTAATACTAAGTACCATAACTAATTGGATGAGTGCCCCAATTTTTTCAGGAGAAAATAAAATTATCTAATTGTAAAACTTCTTGTTTGCTATTGCGAAGGAACAAATTTTCAGTAAATTAATTAGTACGGAAAGGAACGGTATTATGGTACGGAAAAAATTCTGTACCGTACTGTTACGTACTGTATTTTGGTGAGGTATGGAATTACGGTACAATATTTTTTTGAAAGTACAGACTACAGAAAATCATTCTGTACCATACCTAATCCCCTGGTTGCATGTCACTCACTTGGTGACAAGATCCGAAATGTTTTTTGGATTCAATTTTGAGGCAACAAAAGTAACAACAGCGTTATTTCACTTTTTAATCTAGAACTATTTCTTGACAATAGCATTGATTAAAGTGATGAAGGATAGCATTAATCAAGAGTGACTAGAACATCAGACATTAAAGCATGTTTTGCAATATTTTGCTCAAGCTTGTAGTCTGCTTTGAAGTTATTGACGTTATTTTAAAAAAGCAATGCTCCCTAATTTTTTAGTTTTTACACTAAATATACATAAAGGAAGTGGCTATTTTGCCTCTGTTAGGGTTAGGGCTATTTTGGCTCTATTTTGCCTTCAGTGCCAAAATAGCATGTGGTTATAAGGCTATTTTGCCTCTAGAGGCAAAATAGCCACTGCCATATAAAAACTAATCGATTATTAATTTGTCAATGTTTTAGGTCTGTTTTTTCATTTTGATGTTAGATAGCTTTTAAGTGAAAAGATTTAGACTTGATGGGCAAAAATCTAAAATTCGGATTAGCATAAGATATGCATAAGATTCACGTAGCATAAGATTTGCATTTGTGGTTTCAAGTCGAATTAATTATCTGGTAGGTCCTGGGGTTAGAATATGTTTGTGCTTGGCTTCTGCTATTGCTTTTGTAAAAAAGGTATGTTTCTATTGTCTTCTTTTAACGCGACAATATTTGATTTTGTACTTTAGGAAAGAAATTTGAAATCTGATATAGTGGCCTAGGCCAATCAAATAACATTCATATATTTGGCTTATGTCATACAGGCCTACCTAGTTGTTTTGTGTTATTGTTAAAGTAAATTAAGCCTGGTATAAAAATGCAGTTGGCTAGGTTAGACTTTTATATACTCTTTAGAAAATCTAGTGGTTGGCTACTCCTAACTAATGGTAGGTTAGTAGGCCTAGGATCTAGGTTCTGTGGCAGGCCTATTACAGATTGGTGATGATTATCCTGTTTCAGCAAAAACTTAAAATTAAAAGAGAATAAAACAAAAATAAAACATTCAATTGTGCATTTTTCATTATTTACTTTTCAAGAGTTTGGAAAGGGTCCACAACAATTACTGACCTCGACAAACTGACCGCGAACCAAATGAAGCCGTTTGGCTGAGAAGAGCAATCATAAGAATATTATACTATCCCTAAAGCCATCTTGCCCAAACCCTCACTTTGTGACAAAATCACTGTGGCAAAATTGTTGTTTTGCGGTCACTTTGTTTGCGGTCAGTTGACTTGGCTCGTTTAGAATAAGGTTAGGTTTGAGATGCATTCATGTAACCATGGAACCGTGGGCGTAATTATCCTTTCCTAACATTATCACTGCATCCACTAAAGCAACACCTAATGGATGCGATTGATTCAAAAACTTTTTTACGGTAAAAAATGGCAGGATTGCTACCAATAGCGGTGAAACAAAATGCAAATATCATTTGAGGTAGATGTCAAAGGATCCTGAAATTGGCCTGAGAAATTTTTTAAAATGTACGATTTTGTTTTTTGTGGCTATAAATGAGTTAAAACTACACCTTAGTGCCCCTTTGAGCTCACTTATCTTTGCTATTGTGATTTCACTTTGTTTCTATGTATCGGTATTCATTAAGCCAGTTTTTTCATCAAATCAGTGTTTTGTTGGGCACTTGTGACTCATTTTGAATTTTTTGTTGTCAAATATATAGGAAAATCACTGATTTTTGGGGTGCATGCTGACTCGCCAAAACCTCAGTTAAAACGATGGAGTAATGCTTCTTGGAGCTTGTATGCTGAGGAATTTAGGAATGAGTAAAAACTAAACGCTTTGAGCATCACAGAGATAACATGATTTAATTGCAGTTTGCAGCAATGAGTATCACTATTATGCCGAACTTGCTGGCACAGTGTGATGTGAAAGAAATGAGCAAAAACTCAGTACGTTGAAGAGTCTTGGTTGTGATATTATTATTGAATTATTGATTGGCCATTTGGTCGAGCGGTTACGCATTCGTCTTTGGAGCCAGAGGTGAGGTTCAAATCTTGGGCCGTTCAAATCGGACACAGTGTTGCCAACGGCTCGCGACATTTCTTCAAAAGGAGCTGTGTTGCCCTGGTGCAATGACACAAAGATGGGCCCTGCAAACTCGTTATACGCTTCGGCGTAATACAGCAAGTATAATGAAAGATTTGGTTTGATTTACCTAACAATGTTGCACTTAGGTAGCAAAACATCTGATTGTTTTGACGGCGGTTTGCGTTCGCAATAGACCCTTTTAAATTACACGATTCCTCCAGTTTCCAATATGCCCTCCAGATGCTGCAAAGCAAATCATTAGATAAGTTAAATCATGGTAGTGTGCACAATACAATCTTAGTAGTGATGGAAAATTGTGAAATGTGGTAGTCTAATCTTAAATTGCTGCCCTTAATCTTTTGTGGAAAAGTGGGCAGTGAGGAGAAGGTGCACTATGTGCTTCGCAAATAGTGTAGCTTATTCATCATATTTTATATCATCTTAAATTTTTATCGTAGGTTTTTTATTTATAATGTTAGGATGAGGACTATTAAATTTTAGTAGCTTGTAAATGTTGATTGTTGAAATACCGTACCAGTATACTCAAAATTATATATTCTGATTGATTATGCTGTCTGTTAGTTAGCACTGAAATGCCTTTTTCGGAAAGTTTGCTTCAATTGGGTGACAACCCGTATTTTGGTGCTGGTTTTGGACTTTTTGCTCTTGGTACACTTGCAGCTGGATTAAGAAAGGGTGCTGGATTAGCTACTCATGTCTGCAGGAGGTATTTTATGACTACCCTTGAAATACCTGTTTCTGATCATAGTTATCAATGGGTCTTAGAGTGGATAGCTAAAAGGCCTGATATGAGTTGTCATTTAAGTGTCAAAACTGCCTTTCACAAGTTACACAGTGGAAAAATTGCAACTGGCTTCACTTTTTCTCCCAGTCCTGGCTCACATTACATTTGGTATAAGAAGCTTCCAATCAAAGTTGAAAGACAAAGAGAAAAACAAATGATGGACATTAATCGACATGTGCCATATGAAACTGTTACCTTGACTACCCTTGGCAGAAATAAACAAATTTTTGATCATATTTTAAATGATGCAAGACACCAAGCTATGCAAATGCAGCAAGGAATGACAATGATTTTCAAGCCCATTGGTACAGAGTGGCGTCAGTTTGGTGATGCACAGCGTAGACGACCTTTAGAATCTGTTGTTTTAGCTGCGGGACAAGCTGATAAGATTTTATCCGACATAGAACAATTTCTAGCATCACAGCAGTGGTATATTGATCGTGGAATTCCTCACAGAAGAGGTTATTTACTCTACGGACCTCCAGGTTGTGGTAAAACTAGCTTCATCACGGCATTGGCGGGACAACTTGAGTACAGCATTTGCATATTGAATGTTGGTGATTGGACATTATCAGATGATAGACTGTTACATTTTCTGGTATCTGCACCCCCGCAAAGCATTATATTGTTAGAAGACATTGATGCGGCATTTTTGGATAGAAATGCTGCGAAAATGCAAGACCCTAAATATCAAGGCATGAAAACTGTCTCATTTAGTGGACTTTTGAATGCATTGGATGGTGTAGTTTCTTCTGAAGGTCGGATTGTTTTCATGACGACTAACTTTCTTGAACGTCTTGATGCTGCTCTTTTAAGGCCTGGGCGTGTGGATGTTAAGCAGAATATAAGTTATGCTAATCAAGAACAATTAACTCGAGCATTTCGTCACTTTTATCCTAATTCACCTGGAGATTTGGCCTCTAAATTTGCTGCAAACACTGTTAATTCTAAACATAGTGTATCGATGGCGCAAGTTCAAGGCCATTTTATGTTGTATAGAGAAGATCCGGAAAAGGCTATTGAAACTGCTAATATGATTTATACTTCTTAATAAGTTTTGTACGAATTTAAGATTACCTACAATGTGCTAGTTTTACTGCTTGTAGTACTAAAAGCTAAAGAATTTTGTGGTACATAAGTTAGACGGTGCTGGACGTGCATTATGTTGCAACAAATGGCAGAAACGAAAGTGTACTGGACAGTTGTTTGTCTCGGACAGTTGGTTGAACGGCAACACATTTTTCTCTGAAACGGGAGGTCCAAGTTGCAGTGTTGCCAACGGATCTTCAGTGCTGCAACGTTTCTTCAAAAAGTAGCTATTTTGCCCGCAAACGCAATGACACGGAAGTGGTTCCGGCAACTCGTTATACACTTCGACGTAATAAAGCTAGTATAATAAAAGATTTTGGACAGTGTACCGTGGACTGAATGAAATTTATTTTCTGCCAGCTTTTGTGAGTGTTTACACCAACTTCTTCAGACAGTTGCAAAACAGAGCATCCACTCAGTGAAGATTTGTGCTGTGTTGTATGTACATAAAGACGTGGGTCACATAGATACGCACCCATGAAAGCTTGCACAAAATAAATTTTGAATATTCTGTAGAAAGCACGTTTCGTTGTTTCTGTTTTACTGAAAGACTGACACTGCAAAACTTTTCCTAAATTTTCGTGTGTTTTTCAGTGCATCATGTGCAAATCTTTCGCGACATTTTGATCGTGCTAGATTTATCGTAGTTTTAAGCTTTAGATAGTGATTCAATCATGAAGAATTGCAGGCCAATTGAAAAAAGTGCGGTAACCATAATTGGGGTAACAATAATGGAAACGTGTTTTAGGTGCGGTCTACACTGCATAAATCGTGAATGTATGAACGTATTGTTAATTTATATTAAACAAAAACTCGGTACGCCTGCCGTAACCCCTTACCAGCGTAAAGTAAAGATATGCTCGTACCGATCTACGACATAAGGGCGCAGGGACATAAGGGCACAAGGACATAAGGGCGCAGAAACGTAAATCTGCAAGCTGTGCTAACATTTTTGTGCTTCGAAAATAACATTGATTGATTAGTATTTTAGTTAATTTTTGAAAGTCAAATTTTGAAAAAAGTTTTTTCAGTTCGTTTCCTGTTTTTAATGTTCAGTTGTCGCACAAAGAACAACCCTTAAACCAGTGGTTTTCAACCTGTGGGCCACAGAGCATTTTGGTTTAAAAAAGTCGTGTTTGCATAATGAGCTATTTCTTGATTTGGTTTGAAAGCTTGCAGAAATTTCGGTGAATGGCGAGTTGACTGTTTTTTTTGTTTTTTTTTTGGAGATCACCTGTTTTCAAACAAACAAAAAACGTTAGACCACCTTTTTCTTTGGAGATCACCTGATTTTGACAGAAAAACCGCATAAATCTAATTCAAGACTGATGAAAATTTGGGTCAAGTTCGTTTACTGTTGTTTCAAGCTTTTTCATCATTTTATCTGCTTTACGTAACCGACGAACGTCAGCGGTTGTTTTCATACGCAATCATTTAACTGTTTTCAAACGCCGTCATTAAGGAATTGTAGTTAATTTGTTGAGCAAACAATAATAATTAGTCTTTTGTCCCGCGTCGAAGCAAAATCAATTCTTTTATTTTCTCGCTCTAGTAAGCCGAAAGCGTGTAAAAGAGTTTGTGGGGCCCATCTACGTGTTATTGCGCCCGGCAACGCAACTCCTTTCGAAGTAATGTCGCTGCGATGGCGAGCCGTTGGCAACACTGTGTACAATTCGACCGACCCAAGATTTGAATCTCAGGCCTCCCACTTCAGAGACAAACAGCAAAAGCGTTTTCTAATCACATGCACGTATACTGATTGTAGTCGTTATACAGAGTTTAGAAAAATCTATCGTTTTTTTTGTTTTGTTCTGAAATTTTACTTCTTACAATTTATTTGAAAAACTGATTGATTTCGTGTGTGAGACGTGCGCTAAACACATGAGAGCACAATGGCTTCACACATATTTGCTTTTCAATGAGTTTTGAAATACGAGATAGAAACATTTTTGCAACTAAGCTATCAATTTTATGTGGTTTTGATTTCATCGCAGAGGTTATTAGTTACTCTACAGAGATTTTGTTTCCAGTTCATGCAAAAAATTACTCGTTTTATGGAAGATTAAAACTGATCCATTTTTAGGAGACAAATTATTATCAAGATTCAAGAATAAGTGTGACAAAAAAGAATTTTGAATAGGCAAGCATTCTAAATATTCTAAGTTACTTCCTCATCACAGTGAAGTAAATTACAGCAATTATTGAAAGCAAATGAAACCAAACAATATCGTGACGAAAAATACAGAAAAGTCAACACAAAATCTACAATGACAGTATCTAGGGATTCATTTGATAGTTATGGCTAATGTCTTTTAAGAATTCCTACATAGATTGTGCAGCAACGTAAGGATCGTTTCCGATAAATTGATTTGTCAGAGTTAAAATTCTCTTGTCACATTCTTGATATTTTTTTCACAAACTCCTTTACACGCCTTCGGCTTAGTAGAACGAGAAAATAAAAGAATTGATTTTGCTTCGACGCGGGACAAAAGACTAATTATTATTGTTTGCTCAACAAATTAACTACAATCCTTCAATGACGGCGTTTGAAAACAGTTAAATGATTGCGTATGAAAACAACCGCTGACGTTCGTCGGTTACGTAAAGCAGATAAAACGATGAAAAAATAAACATCAGTTTAAGGCAGTGGTTCCCAACCTTTTTCTAACCGTGGTCCATTTCCATTTTGAAAAATTTTCCATGGCCCTATTCTCAAAGTATTGCTCAATTGCAATTTTCCACTATCCTGAGCTGTAACGTGGCCAGGATTTCGCAAAAGGGTTGGGGGGGGGGGGGGGGGTTTGGAAGCTTGAAACATCAGTAAACGAACTTGATCCAAACTTTCATCAGTCTTGAATTAGATTGAGGCGGTTTTTCTGTCAAACTCAGGTGATCTCCAAAAGAAAAAAGTCTTCAGCAATATTCAAACGGTTTTTCTGCAAGCTTTCAAACCAAATCAATAAGCAGCTCATCGTGCGAATACCACTTTTCAAACCAAAATGCTCTGTGGCCCACTGCAAAATACTTCTGTGGTCCACCGGTGGGCCATGGCCCACAGGTTGAAAACCACTGGTTTAAGGGTTGTTCTTTGTGCGACAACTGAACATTAAAAACAGGAAACGAACTGAAAAAACTTTTTTCAAAATTTGACTTTCAAAAATTAACTAAAATACTAATCAATCAATGTTATTTTCGAAGCACAAAAATGTTAGCACAGCTTGCAGATTTACGTTTCTGCGCCCTTATGTCCTTGTGCCCTTAAGTACCTGGGCCCTTATGTCCCTGCGCCCTTTTGTCTGCGCCCTTTTGTCTGCGCCCTTTTGTCTGCGCCCTTATGTCTGCTCCGTTATGTCTGCGCCCTTATGTCAGTTTTCGTGCTCGTACGCCCACGATTTTACGCACATTGTAGACCAAACCGTTAGCTTATAAGTGGATGTAAATTGATCAAAATTCTCATATCTTTCAAGAACTTCATGAAGCTTTTGTGAATGAAGTCGAGTTTAAATGTGCTTGGGACCGCCATTAAATCATTAATTAATTCTCAGCTTGGTGAGTAGCCCGGTCTGCTCAAATCAAGAGTTGTTTGGGCAATTAGTGTAGTAATGAAAATAACTGTGCCCTTTCTACTTTTACTCATACAACCATATTGTATCCTTGGTAGTGAATAGCTCCTAGCGAATTTAGTATATCGTAATGGTATAATGATAAAGTACAGTACCGAATACTCCTGCAGTAATACAGGGTGACCCAAAAAAAAGCGGGCCCCAGCTTTAATTAGGCCCCGTTTCTTAGTGGTTGGTCCAAATGAAATGAAACTTTGGTCATAACTAGTTTATTATACTCAAAACATCACATCAAAACACTAGGGTCTTTGGCCTTTTTTTCTCCGTTCTACAGCATGTGTTCTAGATGGCCTCCATTTAGCTCCGTGCATTTCTTGAGGCACAGCACGAAGTTGTCCATGACGTTCTTACAGACTGAATTGGTAATGGCTCCCATCTCCTCCCTGATGGCTTCCTTGAGTTCCGTGATGGTTCTGGGTTTCCCTGCGTACACTCTGTCCTTAAAATAGCCCCAATGAAAAAAATCTGGGGGGCTTAGGTCCGGGCTATAGGGTGCCCACTCCAAATCAGTCTTGAGACTGATCACTCGGCCTCCAAAGTTCTCTTTCAGTCAATTTCGTGAGAGGTTTGAGTTGTGAGAACTTGCTCCGTCTTGCTTGAATCAGACCTTGCTCATGGGCGACAGGAAGAAGGTCTGGAGCTCACTCTTGAAGGTTTTGAGGACCTCCACATATCGCTCCTTGGTGACTGTCACTGCTGCGCCAAATTCTTCGATAAAGATTGGTCTGATAATGCCTCTAGCCGAGATTGCAGCCCACATCGTGCGCTTAGGAGAGTGCAGGGGATTGGGAGAGTGCAGGGGGAGCGTGCCAGCCACCAATCCCCTGCACTCTCCTAAGTGCACGATGTGGGCTGCAATCTCGGCTAGAGGCATCATCAGACCAATCTTCATCGAAGAATTTGGCGCAGCAGTGACAGTCACCAAGGAGCGATATGTGGAGGTCCTCAAAACCTTCAAGAGTGAGCTCCAGACCTTCTTCCTGTCGCCCATGAGCAAGGTCTGGTTCAAGCAAGACGGAGCAAGTTCTCACAACTCAAACCTCTCACGAAATTGACTGAAAGAGAACTTTGGAGGTCGAGTGATCAGTCTCAAGACTGATTTGGAGTGGGCACCCTATAGCCCGGACCTAAGCCCCCCAGATTTTTTTCATTGGGGCTATTTTAAGGACAGAGTGTACGCAGGGAAACCCAGAACCATCACGGAACTCAAGGAAGCCATCAGGGAGGAGATGGGAGCCATTACCAATTCAGTCTGTAAGAACGTCATGGACAACTTCGTGCTGTGCCTCAAGAAATGCACGGAGCTAAATGGAGGCCATCTAGAACACATGCTGTAGAACGGAGAAAAAAAGGCCAAAGACCCTAGTGTTTTGATGTGATGTTTTGAGTATAATAAACTAGTTATGACCAAAGTTTCATTTCATTTGGACCAACCACTAAGAAACGGGGCCTAATTAAAGCTGGGGCCCGTTTTTTTTGGGTCACCCTGTACTATATTCATAGCAAGTTATGGCTTAAAAAAAAAGTGAAAACAACCTAACCACTTTTTCATTTTTTATTTGCAGAAGTTATTTAAAGGTAATAGCTATGTCACTGGTAATTTATCGCCAATGTTTTGAAAATGCTTAGAGTTATTTAACTATAAGTACAAAAGGAAAATAGTCGATGTGAGGAGAAACTTCTTCATGTTGTAATACCTGCATGTATATACCTTTCTTAAGTTCTAGTTTATGTTAAAAAATTCTGCCTGAATAAATTTAAATCGTTGCTGATTTCACAACCCTGCTTCATTCATAGAGCTGGACAACGTTTCAAGCTTATGCTCTCATCATCAGCAGCCCTCGGCACATCTAAATCAAGAGTAAGCCATAGCTTGCTATAGATACCAAGCTTTTTTAGTTTTTACCTCTATTTTTGTAATGTTTTAAGAAGTCAAACATGCCGTGAGGATGAAACAACTATTCAATCACTATGTGAAAAATAAGCTCATACTTGTATAGTACCTGTACGCGAAATATGAAGGACGAAGATGTACGCTGCACGTTTTGGATAGAGATTGAAGAATATGCTGAAACGTTTCAAAGAGTTCAATTTGCTGTTTCTACCAAAAGCTTTCCTCGTAGAAGTTAACGAGTTCTGGTGTATGCAAATTTCTACGTTGCGGTTTTTGTTTCTCAAAATTTTCAATCGAGTTAATATTTGAGAAAATTTTTGATATTTATTACTCAAAAATAAGTAATGATGGAAATTAAGATAAGAAAAACTCGGTTATAAAGAAGAGTATGTATAGAGTTTTAAGTACAAGTTGGATTAAGTATTGTACTACCATAACAGCAAGCTGGAAGATTCCGAAGCCCACCAGGGTTGCAATCCAGTCGCGCGAATCCAGGAACCTGCAGAGCAGCTATTCAGTAACAACTTGTACTGCTGATCGAATCTGATCGTTTTGAATTAAGACTCTGATCGAATCGAACAAGATGTTTCAAAATCAGAAATAACTTTAATACTTCAGTTTTCTCCAGCGCTGGTGATCCAAGCGCGCAATTATTAAGGGAACCAGCAACTCAACTTAACTTCATAGAAAATGTTACAATTTCACTTGCGAAAAAATTTCACAAGTGCATATTGAAAAATTATTTGACTGTGAGTAACCTAATGACTGAGATGACTTTTGTCCTAATGGAGTTTGAATTTCTGGTGGGAATTAAGTATGACCAATTACGGTAGTTCGCAGTAGTGTCATAATTTCAGAGCCAACTAGGCCTAATGTTAGAACCCTCGCACGCTACTATCCCAGGATTGGAGCTTTCCCTTGAGCAACTTTGCGGGGTCCGTTGCATCGTTAGAAAAAATGCTCCCAGGGTTGCAAAAGAGGTTCTTTTTTTAACCGAGAAAGCAGTTAAATTGCTTGTTGCCGTAAGGTTTTGTTGACATTTTGAATGTCTTTGTCGCTTATGAGTAGCATATAATGGTACGTTTCTCCGCATTCTTAGGGTGGCACCTTCGGGTGGCACTTACCCCCAAAAATCCCCCAAACCCTTCTACCCCCTAATCCCTTAACCCCCTGATCCCCTAACCCCTAAAACCCTTTATTCCCTCAACCCCCTAGCTCTCCAAAACCCCCTTACCCCTGTCTTATTCTAAAAATCTCCATACCCCCTTAACTCTTTAGCTCCTAGCCCCTATATCTTAAGATTCAAACCCCCTAAGCCCTCCTAGCATGTTCAGGATTCGAACTCAGGTTTTTTGCTTTCAAAGAATGGGGAATCTTAAGATTCAAAGTCAAGTACCTAGAGATTCAAACTTCTATTCCCCCCTAGCATCGTTAAGATTCGAACCAAGTATCTTAAAGATTCAAAACCAAGTCACTTCCGATTCGAACTTAGGTTTCAATATTTTTCAAAGAAGTAGTTTTTAGAGGTTACATTAGTTTGCTGCATTTCAGAACGGATGTATTTACCTTTAGGTTTTTTGCATTGCATTATGCTATGAAAAATGGAATGCAGCTATTTTCCTTTGGTGAATCCTTTAAAGTTTTTGCAGGGAAATTCTCTAGATATCGATTTTGTGGAATCATTGGCATGTCCGAACTTGTTTTTCATGCTGTATTGCAATTTCTCTCTGAACTAGAGAAGTTGACCGTTTCCCATATTGCACATTTGCTGTGATTCATAGAGGGTGCAATATGATCTTTGGGAGTTTTGCATAATCTTAATTTCTGTTGCATAATCAATCTTACCTTTGGAGTGTCGCATAATCTTGATTTCTGTTGCGTAATCAATCTTATTTTTGGATTGTTGCATAATGCGATTTTTGTGCAATCTAAAACTGGTTTGAACTGGTTTCAAGCTGTTAAGCAGGATTTCCGTTATAGGCCTAGTAAACCGACCAGTAATTATCTCTCAAGACAAAGAAATTGTAAGGTTTCGTTATTTTTTATTGAGTTTATCCCTATAAATCAGAATATAGTTAATAGTGTTTAAGAAAGTGTTTGATGTTTTTGATAAAATTATTATTCAAGACAAAGAAATCGCAAGGCTTGGAATGGTTTTTGATCAAGCTATACGTATTTCCATAAATGCAGGAAAATCGCTAAAAATTTAAAATGTTATGGTATGCTTTAAAGGTACAACCAGCATTCAAGGCAAAGAAACACAGCAATTTTGAATATTTTGCTCAAGTTATCCTGAGGCAAAGACGAAATTGAAATTGATTAATTTTCTGGCAAGTTTTTCATTATTTATGTTACAATTTTTACTTAAGACAAAAGAAATATCAAGGAATGAAGAAATTTTGGTGAACTTAATTCTATAAAAACAATGCTACGTTATAAAATAAGATTTTAGAGAAATTTTGATTAAAAGTTATCGAATAATATTTATTTTATGGCAGAATTACTGTTTTAAGCAAAGAAATGGTAAGGCTAACTATTTTTTCACAAAACTACCTCTGTACAAACATGATTATTTGAAAACTTGTTATATTTTAAGTAAATTTGCGATATTTTCAATAAAATCTTTAGCTCCATCAAAGTAGAAATCAAAATTGGATGACGCCCCTTTACATGCAGTACCTGTTGAGTGCCCCAAAGCTGCCAGCTCTAGTTCCACAGAAGCTAATGGCGCTTCCCTTCCTATTCCAAGAAAAAGCAGGAAACTCATCCCAAAGAAAGCAATATCGAAGAAACCGGAGGTTCTTGGAGTTAGTGGATGGAGAAGTTTTGGAAGAAGAAAATGAGGAAATGCGTATTTTTCTGTACACACAATAATCTAGTATCTGATCTCTTACCAGAAGACGAGAAATTTAGGATTTATGCAAGTTTTAGTTTGGCGGAAATTTCAAAGACATAATTAGAAATATTTCATCTTTCATTATCCAAAACCAAAAAAACCGATTCAAAATCAATTACAGTCTCAGTTACGTCCTACTAAATAAGGAAACTGAGGAATTTCGGTGCTACCATCCACCTCAACAGTGCACGAGTATTGGACACTGCAGTATTTATTTCCAGTGCTGAAAAACTGGGTGATTTTTTGAACAACATTTTAGAAGAAGATTTTAGAGACTTCTTGTCTAGACCAGACCCACGCTGGAACTTCCTTCAACTTACCAATGTAACTTTGTATGTTTACAAGCTCAGAGATGCATGTTTAGGCATTTGAGATTTCCTTTCGCGAATCCTATAAAGTTTGAATAATTTGTGTATAGTTATATTTTTCAAAAAAAAAAAATATCATTCAAAAGCGCTTGTGTTTTATTGTTTATAATTGTCTAAGATTATTGAATTTTCACCTATTTGTATAATGTGAATGATTTACGTGTTTGACTAAGATTTTTGTCATCTCCGCTCATAGTAACGAACAACACAAAATTTATTAAATATCGATTTCCTACACACGTAGAGAACAATTTGTTAAACCAAGTATTAATTCCAAACAAGAGTCACAAATTTTACAACCATTTAGACTTGATGTATACTGCTTGGTGCTTATCTATCTGACGTATTTATCTTTTTTTTTTGTAATTATGTGACGTATCTATCTCTGCATTTATGTGACGTATTTGTTTAATTTTCCTTTATTTCATGGGACGCTAAGCGTTACGCTTGAAAGCAGTTAAGGCAGTTATTTTCCCTTGGGGATCTCGTGATTTCGGTTAAACCTCTTTTCGTGATTTTGGTTATAAATTTGCCCGAAACATAAAGGTTTTTTTTTTGTATTTTGAATCAAAATTTTCCTAATCTCTAAAAATATTTTAGCGATTTTCTTGTTTGCATAGAGACAGTTTGTTTAAAGATATCTCAAAGTCATGCAATTTCGTTGTATTGAATAACATCTTACAAGTTTTTTGAGTAATGTTGTTTGCATAGAGATAGTTTTGTGAAAACGGAATTGAAGTCTTACGATTTCTTCGTTTAAAACAATAATTCTACTCTAAAAGTGAATATCATTTGATACCTTTTAATTTCTATTTCTCTAAAATCTCGGCTTTTTAGTCGCTTTATATTTTATAGGGATAAATTTTACCAACTATCTTAAAACTTTGTGTCAAGCAATAAATTCTACACTAAAAATCAATATCATTCGATAACTTTTAATTGCTATTTCTCTACAGTTTCAAAGAACAGCGCATACGACAACTGTCAGGATGCTACAATATGTGGGTGTGTGTGTGAATCCTCTAAGCTCAGTCGCTTAGACTTGCACATTGAACAAAGGCTTTCTTCCTTGTGAGTTAGTGAGTTGCTTAAGCGAAAGCTGCGTTATACATTGAAGCATAAACAAAAATAGCACGTAGGTCGTGTGAAATATTTGACCAAGCGATACCAGTTTGATATCCGTGTGAGCCAAGGAGGTGGATAACAACGTTGGAGGTTCCCATACTTTACACTTCACTCGACATATAGCCGCCCGGTCGCCAGAAATATAAGATAATGAATACTAACTAGAAATTAACCGTTCATTAGGCGCGAATCAAAAGTATAAATTAAAATGCAACATTTTTTTCCATAGTTTGTAAGGAATCAATTAGTGAACTCAACACCTGCAGTTAAGTTTTTGCTGAAATTGTTGAAAACGTACAAACCATGATGATGAACAACGAGAGCAACATACCACAACAAATCGTTGACGAAGAGTAATTAACATCAATAATACTGTACAAAAATAATGATAATTTTAAATGATTAAAGAGTGACTTTCAAAAACCGAATGTAACAGAATCAGAAAACACTTAAAGATCATTTATCTCAATGTTGTGAATTTTATATCTTTTCTTAATCTAACGTTCAAAAGTCAATACTAAAAGCATTACTGCGAAATAAGTAAGAAGGAAACTACATAGATAAACGTTAAACAATCTTAAGATATTGAATGTCGCAAAAAAGTTATATTTTCAGAATGAAATATGAAATCGATTGAAAGATGGAACTCCGTTTTCCAAAAATAGATAAGAGTATGGAAATAAAGTTCGAGGAGGAAATATTTTTACAGGAAAAGTAAGTTGCTACGTTTCAACAATTTAATTATGACAAAACTTAAATAATTTAAGGTCAAACAATTTCTTAAAACGATGTTGTAAAGCAAGGGTGTCCAAATATAGAGCGAGCTGCATTATATTTTTCTTGAGCTTTAGCAGGCCGCAAAAATTATCCAATTCAACGTCATTTGGAAGGAGATTTTCACCTGAAAGAATTAAACTGCTAGGTCAACATTCATCTCTTAACTTGATTCATATTGGTCCAAAACACGTTTAAAACTAGCTTCCTATAGGGTAAAACTTTGTAAAAATATTTGGTGAAAGAGCTATGTAGCACTGTTTCCTACCAATGTATGCATTATTCTGAACAATAGCTACTTTCTAATCTACTCGTAGTGACGTCAATTCATGGAGATTAATTGAAATTAATATTCGACACTATACTATTGCAAACCAACGAATTAGCATGAAAACAAAATTTGGGAGGAAAAAAATTACAAGGATTGAAAAATCTCGATACCTATTACGGCATTTATCAATAGATGTCGAAAACAATGAAAGTATTTTAACAAAATCTTTGGGTAGCAACAAGTACAAGATAAATCTTATGAAATCTTCAGGAACAATTACATTCTTGTTGAATGAAGCTAGTTTAGATCTGTTCATTTTCAGCAACAACGATAACATTCTGGAACGATAGGAGATATGCGGAGACGACCTAGCGACATAGCCTACGTCTGAGTTAACGGTTGCCGCTTTAGCGAATCGTGTTCTGAATTCACCCAGGGATTATTGTATTGCCCGCTTTGTGGAAAGAAATTGACGTACTAATACCTTTGTAATTGAAAATATAATTTTGTGTTGTTTGTTACTATGAGTGTTGATAAAAAACAAATCTTTGTCATTAACGGAATACAAATAAACGAAAACTTAAGAAACTAAGATAATTATCAGCTTTGAAACACATAATCGCTTTTGAGAGGTATTTTGAAAAATAAACCTATACACAATTCCTTCATAGTCCTTGGAGGATTTTCGTAGGAAAATAAATGCTCCTGTTCTCAGAAAAATAAATAAAGGGGGCATATGCGTTGTCAAAATGTGACAAACTAAAAGCAAATTAAAGTAATGTAATCTCTGAGATAGTTACTTCATTAAAAAACGATAATTACAACCGAAGTTTAAATCTTAAGTCAAATGTTAACGAGTGAAAGTTTTGAACTAGTTACCATTATAGAATTTTCCGTAAAAGAAGGTGTTTCCCCAAGGGAAAATAACTGCCTAACTGCTTTCAAGCGTAACGCTTAGCGTCACGTGAAATACAGGAAAATTAAATAATACGTCACATAAATGCAGGAGTAATAGATACGTCACATAATTACAAGAAAAATAGATAAATACGTCAGATATATAAGCACGAAGCAGAAAGGGGTTATGACATTTCGTTTATTTTGACCACGTGTTACGTAGTCTTTACAATCAGGTTCTCGGCAGTTGTTGTAAGTTGCTTTGCTGCGAGGTAGGATCATAAATTCCAGCAGAATCATAAATGCCGCATTATTTTGTGTTAGCTTTAGGTTTCCTGTTGAAATTGACGGACATTCTCCGATTCAAAGTCAAATTTTGCCCGTTTTTCAAATATTTTGGCATTTTCCTTAACTCTGACATCATGTATCATTAATGGTTGCGTTATAGGTTTTTGTTTCTGAAAAAGATTGACGCACTTTCTGGCCGACTCCAGGGAAGACAGAACGACTTCCTCTAGCAGTTAGGTGGCATTATCAACCGCCAACCTTGCAGCTGCTTGAGTCCATAATGCCCAGAGCTGGACGGCGCAGTTTCGAGTTTTTAGCTCTCGGCAGCAGCCCTCAGCATATCTGAGCAAACCTAAATGGCTTGCACAGAGGCGTCTGGATAGCGTGTATCCTCATTTCCATTTTTACTCTGCTACTTGCTCTTGTTGTGTCGAAGTTGATAAAGAATTATGCCCATTTTTCGTCTGTCATCTGATGATAGTACTCAAAAATCATAATTCTAGTATTAACTCTCGTCGCATTCTTTGCGTACGATGTTTTTACCTTTATCAGCTTTTATTTTAACTTTTCGATTTTTAGGTGGTGAGTTTCTGGAACTTACTTTCATTTTAGCATAGCTCCACCATACAAATTACTCTTCGCAACTAACTCATGAGGTTTGGCAGATCAGGTTCAATGTCATTTAGCTTTCACTACACTTTTTATAATCAAGAACTACGAAACATTATATATATACTAGAACGTCTTAACATCGTAGGTGACAAGCTGATTCAAAACGCTAGCTTCGCTAACCTTTTGTCCGTTAACAAACTTCATACCTCCGATAACGTCAATTCATTAGTTTCAGCTTTAATTAACGGAAGTTAATGAAGTCCGTTAATTCGTAACATTTTGAGTGTAATTTACATTTCTTTTTATTCATTCACTTCGAGAGCACGTAATGACACTTGAGCTTATTGTTAGGCAAAATTATTGCTATGGTGGTCTTTATGTGCTTTGGAAGTTATATTCTACAGTCTAACCTAATTTTAAGATAAAAATACGTTCAAATGAACTAACAAAGCTGCAATCGGAAAATCTTTGGAAATTGCGAACAGCAACAATTAATAGACCTATGACAGCTTAGTATTTGCCACAAAAAAAAAAGAACTCCTTGCTTTGCTTTTTCGTCTATAAAACTCGTGCTAATATGCAACGAGTGTTATCAGTGCAAACTGGATTGTACCGGTCCGATGAATGAATGGCGCAAGATATTAACGATGCGTTTACGGAAGTTAATTTAGTCCGTTAACATAAAAAAAACTTTTTAACGAGTTAATGAAAGAGTTAGCTTCGTTTTTGACGGATTTGTGCTCACCTATGCTTAACAAAAATAAACACCTATGAAAATCGTTAAAATATTGCTCCCGACAGGCTGTTTTGCTGTTAGGCTCCGTAGGAGGGTGACAGCAAATCTAAACGGTAAACTATAAGTAAAGTCTAGGCGATTAAAGAATTAGTGAAGTTAACAACCAAGCAAATTCCAACGTATTCCAGAACGCGTCGGGCTGGCTGGACCGTAGCAATAACCACTACCGAAGCCTCCGCACAGTAAAGCAAGCGCGCCGATTACCGCCAGGCAGCCACCAACGGGGTAGGGGCACTGGAATAGAGGAACAAAGTTAGTCATCTAGAAGAGAATACGCGCAGCATACTTGGGCTGGCTACATTTTAGCCGGTAACCATTACATAAACTCAAAACTATCACGTGCTACTACATGTTATAGGAAGGCTGGAGCTCAATGCTGCACTTACACTGTACTACTGGTCTGATAACTATCAAGCAAGGGTTGAAGACTGTATCTGAAGCCGGACAAAGCCAGAAAGCGCTAGCACAATAATTCCGTCTTACATAAGAAAAGTGTACCGGTAATGCAAAAAAGTTAGCAATTCGCAACTGCGCGAGTAGTAGCTACAGTAGAACTTGAGCAAAAGTTGCGATCCAGGCGTTAAAACAATAGATGGGCAGTACCGCGGTACTTTGCTATTTTTTGGCGGTACCGGTACTTTAGTTTTGTATCAATTTTTTAGTAGGGATTTAAAAAAGTTAACTAAAAACTTGAAACGTTGTACAAATGCTTGCGAATAAACCGGATAAACAACGAATCTTTTTTCTTAATTTGGTATTTAACTGTTGATCTTACTCGCTACTACCATCGCAGGAACTTAGCGTTAGCAGTTTGCTGGCCCATTTGAAAAATTGACGCTTTTCTGCAATGGCAAAATGATGCATTATCAGCATTCATGCGCTCGCGAAACAAAAGTAAAACCACAATGAAAAAATTGCAAGAGACAACTTACGTAATGAATACTCATCACATCAAGCGTGAATACAGTAACGTAGCCAGGGGGCGTGAGGGGACTATAGCCCCCCCATTGGCCTGCCGAGCAAAGTTAAGAATAAGAAAAATACCACGTTGTTAGCACTTCTAAGACTGTCTTTTGCACTAGAATAGATTCAAAAAATTATTTAGAGCATCTTTTAAAACGTTTATTGAAGGGCGGAGGGGGCTAATTTGTCAAAAATAAAACTTATAAATAAGAAAAAAGACTTTAAAGAATAGCCGAAAATTCGTAATCAAGTTTCATCGCTTATTTAAACATGCTTAACAGAGGTTTCATAAAAAAAAAAATGTATATAAGCTCAGAAATCCGGGGGGGAGGGCTATTCAGTTTAAGCCATAGGTGGGCACAAGTCCGTTAATAACGACGCTAACTTTTTCATTAACTCGTTAATCTGTTAAAAAGTTTTTTCATGTTAACGGACTAAAGTAACTTCCGTTAAGTTCTGTTAACTTCCGTTAAGGTTTTTATCGTAAATATCTTGCACCATTCATTCATCGGACCGGTACAAACCAGTTTGCACTGGTAACACTTGTTGCGTATTAGCACGAGTTTTATAGAAGAGAGCGAAGAAAGGAGCTCTTTGTTGTGGCAAATAACAAGCTGCAGCCTCATAGGTCTATTAATTATCGCTGTTCACAATTTCCTAAGATTTATCGATCGCCGCTTCGTTGTGCATTTGAACTTATTTTTATCTTGAAATTAGATTAGACTGTAAAATGTAACTTCCAAAACACAAAAAAATCACCACAGCAATAAACATTTCCTTGCAATCAGGTCAACAGTGTCAATACGTGTTCTAGAAGCGAGTAAATAAAAAGAAATGTAAATTACACGCAAAATGTTAACGGATTAACGGACTTCATTTACTTCCGTTAATTAAAGCTGAACATAACGGATTAACGTTAACGGAGGTGTGAAGTTTGTTAACGGACTAGTGGTTAACGAAGCTAACGTTTTGCATTAACTTGCCCACCTATGGTATAAGCTAATTATCAACCACTTCTCTCGACCTTCCTTCGATTAGCCTCCCTTTCTATATATATTTCACTATAAAATATAGCAGAAAAAGATTACTCCTCGAGAGGTATTTAATCTAAACTACCGAAATAGGATTTTATGATTTACCAACTTGTGAAAAAGAGAACTGAAATTCTAGCAATAGCTTCTTTCCACATAGCCTATTTATGCAACTACTACGGTATAATCATTTTTTGCACTGCTAATTTTTATGCCACCTATTACTAGCATTAATTTTTATCAAAATAGGCCGAAAATTAACTTATTTTTGCCAAAAAAAATAAATTTTCGAGCGCTAGGGAATCCGCCCCCCACACCCTATGCCTACGGTGGCTAAGGGCCTTGTCCCCAGACCCCAATTGCCTACGGTGGTTGGAGGATCCCCCCAGACCCCCCTCCCCCCATTGCAGTTTTGGCTACGGGCCTGCATGAAAAAAAATTTACTGCACGTTACTGCTGGCCTCCATTTATATTGGTTTTTGGCGTTAAATATGCGTGGAACGTTTGGCGAAGATGTTCTCATTTACAAACGGTGTATAATACGGCCAAAAGTATTTCACCCGGTAATACTTATACAGAAAAATTATCTCAAAAAAAACTTTTTATCTGCACCAACCCCACTTTGGCTTTGGCTGCGATGAGGTTTTTCTTCCTGAACATTGTACGCTCTTCTAATAAGTTCTAAAGCGCAAAACACCGCAATCTAATTTTTGTGCAAAATTGTCGAGTTAAAAATACGGTTTTGTCTCTTGAAATTTTTGGGTGCCCCCTTCCCGGAAACCCCACAATTCAATTTTTATTAAACTAGACCTCTTTTAAAATCCCCGAAATTGAACCTTACAAAAAATAAATATTTTAACTGCTTTAGCTAAAAAGCTAATTTCTTTATAATCAAAAGAGACAAAGAATCTTCTGAGAATCCCCCAAAAGCGTGGCCAAGATTGCCAAAGCTTTTTTTTGCGACAACCCTAATTGCATAATCTGGGTTCACCCCACATTCTGGTTACGTTGTTGCGTTCTTGGATAGGGTGCTTTGCGATGATTATCTCTGCTTGTGGCTTCGAACAAGCAACAAATTCAGTGGCAAGAAATCGAAATTCACGGGACATTGGAAAACTAGAAACTCTTAAGCAGGCGCAAATTCCTCCAAGCACGAAGTAATTATCACAATGAAAGCGTCCGGATTGTCTAATAGTTAACGTCTAACGCTGTGCTGTAACCAGAGGTGAGTCCTCGAGGACGTCCTTGGCCTCGAGGACACATTTTCAAGTCCTTGGCCTTAGCCTCGAAAATTGCCCTGTCCTCGGCTCGAGGACAGCACTATTTTTTGAACCGTTGAAATTTCGTTGGAAAACGCCAGAAACCTCGCGGAAAATTTGCAAATACCTTTTTCGTTTTCCGCAATTGGAGCATAGGCTTAGCCAAGCGGGCCTCCCCCCCAATGGAAATTTTACCAATGACTAAAATGTGACAAAAAAGCCTACTGTTTCTTCAGTTTCAGTTTCTTTTTAGCATTTTTCGCTTACACCAGTAGCGAACAACAATATTGAAAACCACGGGCCCCGGGACCCCCTCAAATCAATTTATGCCAGCCAATTTAAACGTAAACCTGGAAGAAATGGATAGTTTTCGTCCTAAAAGTTGCTATCTCAGGATCACATCTAGCCTTTTTATGAACGTAATGCATTAACCAATGCCGGATTTACCACAACATGGCGCAGTACCACCTAAGGGCCCTGCGCTCAAATCTTAAGACTTTTTTGCTTGTTTACATGTGCACTTTTGGGAACCAGTTCTTAGTTCTAGTGCCTGAATTTTGCTGAGTCACACACAATTCCTAATTCAGAAACGTAATTCAGAACCTTTTTTGTGTGTGACTCAGCAAAATTCAGGCACTAGAACTAAGAACTGGTTCCCAAAAGTGCACATGTAAACAGGCTATTTATCAGAGGTGGAGTCGAGGACACAAGGCTCGAGGCCAAGGCCAAGGACACAAAAAAAAATCCAAGGCTAAGGCCAAGAACAGCCTTTCCGAGGACAGACCCTCTCGAGGCCAAGGACAGGAATGCTCGAGGCCAAGGACCGAGGACACAGGCGCAAGCTTTCTCCTAAAAAAAAAGTCTTCAAAAATATTTTTCAGGCGATAAAATTTTTGATTAAGGAAGGTCTAAACCACAAATCACATGATATGACGTCATCAAAATTTTTCCAAAGAGGAAGTTTTTGCGGGACAAAGATATCGTAGAATAAAAAATCTGAAATCGTTGTTGCCTGTTTGCACGTAACCAGGATTTTGCAAAGGGAGAGAGCTTAAACTAATAGTTGAAAAACGCAAATATCTAACTTTGAGAACGTGTTGAGAAAGCTTGTGTAACTCAAATGTATCACAGACGGGGGTCTGGGGGCGGGGCCCCCAGCCGACGGAGGCTTTGGGGGTCTGGGGGCGAAGCCCCCAGCCGTTGGGGGATTTTTTGTAATTTTTTGGAAAAAAAGTTATTTTAATGTCATTGGATCACATTTCGCAAGTGTTCTGAGCTATTTGAAAGCACTAGATTTTTGACATTTGAAAGCCAATTAAAATTATTAGATTGTTTAATCCTCCTTTTACTTGCAATTTAAGTCCAAAACACGTTTAACATCTTGCATTTTGGAGTTAAATTTTAAATGTTAGTGATTTGGTCCATGTAGGGGGAACTAAGGTGCATTGTCTCTGGCTGCATTTTAGCAGTAAATAATAATCCACTCGAAGATTTTCCTCAGAGATTTTTATTTTGTCATGAAAATAACCAGTTATAAGAGTACCTGTTCGCCAGGGGGCCCAGGACCCTCAATTGAAGTTCAATGATTCGTTCAATCAGCATTTTCCATGGCTAATTTTTTAAAAACTATTTTGTACGTAAAAGCCGGCGAGGTTGGAGGTGAAATACTGAAATGTTTTTGAAAAATGGTACAATAGATGGTTACGTCTACTAACCATGTGATTGCCGGGCCGGATTTACATTGCGCTAGGCCCCTGACACGTTGAAAATTTTCGCAGCATCTTTCTCGGAAATATAGGTGAAGACCAAAAAAATCTTACGATTTCAGCTCGGAGCCCCTAGATGGTACTGCGTCATATTATGGTAAATCCGGCCCTGATTAATGCATTACGTTCACAAAAAGGCTTGATGTGGGCCTGAGATAGCAATTTTTAAGACAAAAACTCTCCATTTTCTCCGGGTTATACGTTTAAATTGGCTGGCAAAAATTGAATTGAGTGGGACCCGGCGCCCCTGGTCTTCAATATTGTAAATTAGTTATACTGTTGTCAGCGAAAAATGCTAAAAAGAAACTAAAGAAACAATAGGCTTTTTTGTCACATTTTTGTCATTGGTGAAAATACAATTAGGAGGAGGCCTGCCTCCCTACCCTTGCCTACGCCAATGCTCCAATTCAGGAAAACAAAAAAGGTGTTCGCAAATTTTCCGCGAGGTTTCTGGCGTTTTCCAACGAAATTTCAACGGTTCAAAAATTAGTGCTGTCCTCGAGCCGAGGACAGGGCAATTTTCGAGGACTTGAGGCTTCGAGGCCAAGGACTTGATCCTTCGAGGCCAAGGACTTCAAAATGTGTCCTCGAGGACTCCACCTCTGCTATTTATAGTCTTCATCTACATTTGGCAGAAAGATGTTGCGAAAATCTCCAACGTGCCAGGGGCCCAGCGCGATGTAAATCCGGCCCGGCAATAACATGGTTACAGTAGTAAGCGTAACCATCTATTGTACTATTTTTCAATAACGATTCATTAATTCACCTCCACCTCGCCAGTTTTTACGTGTAAAATACTTTCAAAAAATTAGCCATGAAAAATGCAAATTGAACAAATCGTTGAACTTCAATTGAGGGGGCCTGGGCCCCCTGGCCTAACGTGCACTTCTATAACTGGTTATTTTCATGACAAAACAAAAATCTTTAAGGAAAATCTTCGAGTGGGTGTTCATTTACTGCTGAAATGTGGCACGAGACAATGTACCTTACTTCCCCCTACCTGGACCAAATCACGTGCAATTAAACTTTAACACCAAAATGCAAGATGTTAAACGTGTTTTGGACTTAAATTGCAACTAGAAGGAGGATTAAACAATCTAATAATTTTAATTGGCTTTCAAATGCCAAAAATCTAGTGCTTTCAAATGCCTCTAAACATGTGCGAAATGTGATTCAATGGCATTAAAATAGCTTTTTTTTCTAAAAAATCGCCCAACAGCTGGAGGCTTTGCCCCCAGACCCCCAAAGCCTCCGGCCGCTGGGGGCCCCGCTCCCAGACCCCCCGTCTGTGATACGTTTGAGTTACTTTAACTTTCTCAAAACGTCTCCAAAGTTACGTATTTGCACTTTTCAACTACATTAGTTTAAGCCCTCTCCCTTTGCAAAATCCTGGTTAAGTGTCAACAGGGAAATTTTTGATGACGTTATTGCATGTGATTTGTGGTTTAGGTCTCCCCAATCAAAAATTCTGGCTACGCCAATAAATTGGGAGATTTCCTGAAAAACTTTTTTTGAAGACCTTTTTTTTTGGAGAACACTTGCGGCTGTGTCCTTGATCCTTGGCCTCGAGCATTCCTGTCCTTGGCCTCGAGAGGGTCTGTCCTCGGAAAAGCTGTCCTTGGCCTTGAATTTTTTTGTGTGTCCTTGGCCTTGAGCCTTGTGTCCTCGACTCCACCTCTGGCTGTAACAAGAGAATAAAATGCTATACAACAGCAACAAAAAATGCTGTAATTTTGAAATTGTTTTAATTACGAGGAAACAAAGTGGTGGTAACTGGTAAGCTCCCACCTAGCGTTAAATAAGAAATGCAAAAAAATAGCTGCAGCAACGAATCAACTAAACACACATCAAAACAACACACTTAGCCAATAGGGTGGAGTGAAAAAGAACTTTTTTTCGAAATCGAAAAAAGTGTAGTTCTTAAATCCTGACAAATACTCTAAAAATCCGAAAAAAATTGGTTTGGGGCTGTTGCCACTTTAGGGGGGCTAGCAACACCCCCAAATCTGTTTTAGGGGGGCCAATTTACCCCAAAAGGCCATAACTTGAGAACCGCTTATCGTAGAGACTTCATTTATAGCTCAAAATTTGCGTAATTGTCATGTTTATATCAGCTCTAAGAGAAAGTTTTAGTCTGTTTTGATCGCAGAAAAACTTATGACCAAAAATGTGTTTTTTTCTGCCATTTTATCGAAAAATTATGTCAATAAGCTTGTGTTTATGCACTTATCTGCCCATATAGAATCTAGATTACAGGCATTATTACAAATAGGTTGAAGCTGGTTTGATAGCCACTGGTTTCCTTAGCAAAACCAAATCTGTGAGAAAAGAAAAACAGAAATCAGTTGAAACATTTTGCGCCCTAGCATAAAATCGTCTATTGTATAAATTCTAACATGACTTTTACTTTTACTGTATTTATTTTACAGAATTTAGCTAAAATATTTTCAGTTAAGCCATCACGTTGTAGTATATAATTGACTTGAATTCTAAAGAATGCGAAGAAGAAGTTCAAATACAGTGAAGACATTACATAGTGGCCATACATTTACAAGTCGCGACAGCTTTCCTCCAGGTGTGTTGCCTACAAAACGACAAGTGATAGAGCGAATTCTTCATTTAAAAAATTTTCGGACTGAGACCGTAGCAAATGACATAGCTGAAGAAATTCATGACAGATGGATTTGGTGCAATGTGTATCCGGTTCATAAGTACACAATATCAAAAAAAGTTCAGAACTTAGTCGCTTCATTTAGTTCACTTGACCGTTGGACAAAATCAAGACGAGGAAATACGTTTTTGCAAAGAGAATCCGAATTTATGCAGACAATTGATAGTTTGTTTGATGTCTTTTGTGTTGATGATCAACAGAGAAAAAATCTGGAGAAACAGCATGGCTTACGAATGGCAGAAGCAGATTATGCGTTTTACCAAGATCAAAAAAGTGAACGAGTTGGCAAATGTATGGATACTGTTGTTCCTTTATCTTCTTCTGACAAGATGTTTTTAAGGCGCCACCCTCAATCAACAGAACCGACGTGTTCTTCTACTGAAACTGCCGCCCCTTCCACGTCAGCTTGTGGTTATGTCTCAGATTGCAGCTCAGTGCAAACAGAGCATTCACAGTCTTCTACTACTTCCGAATTCGTTCCGGATGCAGAGTCATTTAGTCAAAATCGAATGAAGTGGAGCAACCTTGCTAGAATGAGCGAACGATTTCAAGTATCAGACAGAGCTGCTGCTGCGATTGCCAATAGTGTAATGCAGGATTTGGGTTTCATAACGGAAAACGACAAGACCTACGTTATTGATCGCAGCAAGCTTCGACGAGAACGAGAGCGATGTCGGACTGAAATCAGGGAGAAGGAGCAAGAAAATTTCAAGCTAGTGAATGCCATTTACTTTGATGGCAGAAAGGATGCCACGCAAGTCACCATCCAGGGACCAAATGACAAGTATTACAAATCGGTACAACTTGAAGATCATTATACACTGATTGGAGAACCTGGCGAATACTATCTGACACACTTTTCCACCGAGGATGGCAAAGGAAAAACGATTGCACAGAAGATTTTCAACAACATTGTTGACACGGAATTACATAATAAGCTTGCCATAGTTGGCACAGATGGCACTGCATCGATGACTGGCAAATATAATGGCTGCATTCGAAGTTTGGAAGAGCTGCTCAACAAACCACTGCAATGGGTGGTGTGTTTGTTACATACCAATGAACTTCCATTGCGGCATGTTTTTACCATGCTTGATGGTACCACTAAGAGCCCCGACTCGTTTTCAGGTCCAATTGGAAAATCGCTAAATGGAGAAGTTTCAAGCTGGCCTGTTGCTGCTCATTTTAAATCAATCCCAAATCCACATTTTGTAAAGTTGCCTGTATCTGTCATAGAAGATTTGAGTGCTGACCAGCATTATGCGTATAAGATATGTTCTGCTGTAATCGAAGGAGTTGTTGACAGCGACTTGCAATATTTGAAAGTTGGTCCCATAGTTCATTCGCGATGGCTTACCCTCGGTTGTCGCATTCTTAGGTATTACATTTCCATGGATAATCCCTCCTCTAACTTAGAAATCTTAGCACAGTTTTGTCTTCAAGTCTACTTCCCAAGTTGGTTTGAAATCAAGTCAAATAGTCAACTAACTCGTGGTTCTAAAAATTTGTTCAATTTAGTCCAAAGAATTCTTAATGTTCCAAATGAAATCGTTAGGGAAACTGCATTAAAAGTGGTGCAACGAAACGGATTTTTTGCTCACCAGGAAAATATTTTGGTTGGAATGTTCGGAGATGATGATGAGAAAATTAGAATGCTAGGAGTGAACAAAGTTCTTTCAATTCGTCGAGAATTAACATCAGCTGATTCGTCGAATCTCCTTGCTATGAGTGTTAATGAAGAGCATTCTTCAGAATTAACCTGTGATACATCCTCAGCTCTGTCGGTACGCCCATTTAATGTGCCAGTAATCAATCTAACCGCCACTTCGTTTGACAAGATGGTGGACTTGACTTCCTGGCAACATCAGCCTCCTGCAATTGAACACTTAACGGATACAGAAATTGAACAATGCCGAGCAAGGCCATTGAAGCTTGACCATCCATGTCATAATCAGTCTGTGGAACGCCATGCAAAGTTGGTAACAGAGGCATCAGCTCAAGTTGAAGGCTTTGCACGAAGAGATGGGATGATTCGGCAGAAGATTAAATCTCGTAAACTTCTAAAAACATTCAATACTAAAATGCAGTTTTGACATTTTTTATTTTGTGTAGGTAGCGGATAATCGAAAACTTAAGCGGGCTTACTTATGTTTAATGTTTGTGGGCGGCTGGGCGGCAATGGAATGGTGTAAACTAGAGAAGGTATACAGTACAGACAAACTTGCGTGGTATCTTTTCGGACTAGTGTTTTTTTTTATTAATAGAACCCTTGTGTGTGGATTATAAAATTTTAAATTGCAATGAATCTTGCTTTATAATGGGAAAATTCTTTATCACTATGCCTCTGGGTTTACATTTTAGATTCAATTGATATTGTATACCTACATGGGTAAACGTCATTATATTATTGAATATTGCGTAAAGTTTATGTTGTTAAATGTAAGTGGTTGTAATTAGATAAACGTTATTTGAAATGCATTTCGGTACACCAAACTGCTTCTGTTTGTAAAACTTATTACATCTTGCTTCATAAGAAATGCAGACAAAATGCTTGGGTGAAGAGTTTCTCTGCTGGTTAAATAGCTATTTTATATTCCACATTTCTCTAAAGTTTAGTCTACAGCATGTTGTAAAATATACATCAGCGTTAACTGGTATCTGTCCTATTTCAATCTCATTTGTAATAATGGCGGTTATCTAGATTCTATGTGGGCAGATAAGTGCATAAACACGAGCTTATTAACATGATTTTTCAACAAAATGGCAGAAAAAAACACATTTTTGGTCATAACTTTTTCTGTGATTAAAATAGACTAAAACTTTCTCTTAGAGCTGATACAAACATGGCAATTACGCAAATTTTGAGCTATAGATGAAGTCTCTACGATAAGCGGTTCTCAAGTTATGGCCTTTTGGGGTAAATTGGCCCCCCTAAAACAGATTTGGGGGTGTTGCTAGCCCCCCTAAAGTGGCAACAGCCCAAAAACATTTTTGGGGGGTTTTTAGGGTATTTGTCAGGATTTAAGAACTACACTTTTTTCAAATTTTTTTTTCACTCCACCCTATTAGCCAAAAGTGCAATTTATCTCCCAGTTACTAAGTTTTGTGTGAATGTCACTTGTGCAATAATTGGAAGCTGAGATGTATCGCCAGAGTAGCCTTCAGTGCCAACTTACGCTGACTCACGTGATGCTTTAGAGATGACTGCTGTTTGGTTATTACTGGTGAGAAGATACTCTAGTACAAGACGTAGCCCGGTGACCGTAGTCCGTATAAGTTAGGTACTTTATCGAGTCAACTCCACCACTAGTTAGTACTTAGAACTCACAATAGTAGTAATACTAATACTGCAACTGCTTACTATTCTACTGCAAACTTTCTCTAAGACGAACTGGGGGCACATGACAGAAATTTCCTCGTTCGCTTCAATAACAAGTTTTTTTTTAAGAGGCGCTAACGAACGAAATACTCGCTAAACGTAAGAGGTCATTTTTGCACGTGTATGTAAAGCCTTGCGAAATCCGTTACGTCATTCTTTCTCGCTAACTTGCTTTGAGCGATTGCGGAAAGCAGTTCGAGTAAAAAAACGTCACATTTTCCTCGCCAACTTAAAGAGGATCTTGAAGCACTCTTTAAGCGCGCGAGAAATCTTTTTGGTTTAGAAATTTAATGGCGAAATCTTGAAAACTTCTAACTCATGCGAATTTTTGCTGAAAACTAATTCAAATCTTCGCCATGTTTGCTGTTAGACTGCTATAAAAAAGCGAATTGCATTGAGAACCATTTGCTGTTTCGATTGATAAAAAAATGCTAAGTAGTGCAAGTTGACAAAAATAGTAACACACTCCGTTTATAAGAACGATTTTCTAAAACACGAGGCTCATTTTTGCTCAAAATTTAAGAAAAAATTAAAAACACTGCCAGCCTCGGCAGCAAAACAAACCAAAAAAAAAAAAAAATTCAAACTAATCAAAGAAACTAAAATTCGTGCTGATTCAAAACGATAAAATTTCAGTGATTTTCTTGTGTTTGCAAGCAAAATTGCAACTATTCAAGATTATAAAGCTCTGTAGGAATTAAACAGAGCAAGACAGAGCTATAGGAATTAAACAGTGTTTCAAACATGCCCGCTAAAATTGACATCGATGCTCTCAAAATTTTTCTAAAATCAAGAACAAATGAGACTAAATATTGGCAAAAAATTAAAAACAGCCAGTCTAAACTCAAAATTTACCGGTTCTAAAAAGGAAGAGTGTACTTCGACTTGCTCACTTTTGAAAAATTTTGAAACCATTAAGACCTAAAGTTACTGTTAACAAATGAGTTTACCAACCAACAACCTCAAGGGCGCTTTACTTCATTAAAAAATTATAGTATGGAAAAAGTTGTTCTTATTTTACTTTGATCCAAAAATATAATTTACTTTTGTCTTTCATATACTAATTATTATCAGTTGAGGAATTTGCTTGCGTAGAATAATCACGCATCTTTTTCCATAACAATGTAGTACATACAGTACGCTTGAACGCATTATTTTGAAGTAGAAATGCTTCTGACATCACAATGGGGTATTTATTACGTACTAACACAGGTTACAAACATCTCGCAAAGAAATTCGAGCGAACTGTTTTAACGTGTGTTGGGCGAGACGGCTCAGAAATTGCAGTTTGCCTACGAAGATTTTTTGTTCGTTAGCGCTTTTTAGCGAGCGAGAATGGCCTTTACGAGCTCGTTAGCACGTTCTGTCATGTCGCCCCTGTACGTCTACGCAGTTCGCACTAGTCGCGGAAACGAACAAAATTGCTAAAAGTGATGATTTACAATCACGTAAACGAGGTCAATCAGTCCAATTTTTTTCTTTTAATTTTTTATAAAAGTACCGCGGTACTTTTAATTTGAAACTACAGTACCGGTACCGCCTTACAAATCTTAGCAAAGTACCGAGTACCGCGTGCCCACCTATGGTTAAAACCACCAGTGCGATTTGAAGAGGTCAACGTACACTGGCCAGCCATAGTCGTGCAATTGGGCAGTAAGTTCGGCGTGAAATCAAATTGGGGCTACATCATCAATGGACAAATCTCGCTTTGTACAAAAGCAGTTGCTAGTCTTGCTGCATTACAGTAATGTAGGCTATGGCAAGGAATCGTATTGAAATGACAGTTTCACTTAAAAATGCAATAATTGTTATATAACACTTACTCCAGAGGTGTACACTGTACAGTAGCGCACTATTAAAGAAACGGTAACGGCGCTATTTTGCACACGAGTAGCGGTAGTGCCGCTATTTTCGGAAAATACAGCATATCGCTACTATTTTGATGCGTTTAAAATTAAAAAGCCAAAACAACTGACTGGAACAAATGCTTTGAAGCCCAAACTGGATGGATAAATCTGCAAGCACTTCGAAATGCTGTCGGTAATGCGTTTTGAAAAAACAGCAGGTGCTTAAATTAGACTTTGAAAAATATTTTCGTTGGTGAACATTAGGCTAAAACAGTCAGATATCCTTTTTAGAGTTGCTTAAAAGTAGCGAGTAACGCCACTAGTTTCGTCGACTGGTAGCGAGCTGCCTTTGAAGACCAATGGCGGTATCTATTTTTTCGAGCAAATAACGGGGTTTCTTTGGGTAGTAGAGCATGCCTAGTGCCTACCTCTGACGAAACCAAAATAGTACTATTGATTGCGAATAATACAGCAATATTTTAATTGCATCATAAATTACAGTACAAAAAGTAAAATGTACAAAATACACTCATGAACGGGCAAGATATGACTACGACAATAAAGTATTCCAAGTTAAACGTGTAAAAAAGTAAACCGCATCAGGCTAGGTCAGAGATCAAATCAACAATAAGCATCGTTATAAAATAATTGGTTGATCACTTTTAGTCGATTGGTAGGTAACAGATAAAGCTCAACTACGCGGCAAAATCTAGAAGAGAACCACGCTTTCACGAAACCGATAAACTGGATGATCACTGCTTTTGGATTTCCGCGAAATGCAATAAAACTAGAATAGGTTGAAATTTATCAATGTCGATATTCAAATAAATTCAACTTTGAAAGATGCTTAATACTATATTTATCAAAAGTAAATAGGCATTTTATGCATGCAGTGCCGCAACTGGAGCGTTCTCGGGGAGGGGCAAAATTTCTTTCAGATGGGGCGCTAAAAATGCTTACTACTATTTTCTCTTACTGTGACTTTAAGTTTGGGTTAGGGGTGGGGGCGAAATTTGTATTAGAGGGAGCGCCGTCTCTCCGTAGTTGCGGCCCTGTATGCATGAGACCCTTGATCCTCATTGTTAGTGCAGCATTCTGCTTCAGTTAAATCGGTACTACCTAACGCTGCTTGTAACCGGAACGAATTCGCGCAAGTGGAGAAGATAGTGCGGCCAAGTTCTGGTTCAAACTCTAGTATCCTCATGTTAATTATTTGCACAGACATAACAAGAAGGTACCCACGCCAGCACGTATATTATTCGCCAAACACTAACGCAACGCAACACTAACACTGTATGTGCAAACTACTTAGCAATTCAAGTGTTTGTAACCGAAATAATGAGAACTCTGCAATGACGTCACTTTGAAACAGCGCACATTTAAGACAGCAAAACAGTTACTGTTCACGTTTTACGGATTGTGGGCAAGCGAAAAGTTAATATTCACACAAAGCTACTTCAATTTTATTGCCTATTGGGTAAATTGCAATCACGAAAACTAGACTCAAAACAAAAGCCAGAAACTTGATGCAAACCATCAAGGAATGACGTCAATAATATTAATTACGCACGAACAGAATACAGGAATAAGTGAATAACTAACACTGTAGGCAAGAATCATCAAACACACTGACTAATACAAATGAATGATTAAACGCTTGAGGCAAATTTCAATTTTAGGATACTATTGTAGGCTACCCATTACAATATCGGTAGTTTTAATAGTTTCATCGTGCAAAGTGAAATCAAGAAAAGTAGGCAATTTAACTCAATAATGTGAACATGGACTAGCCTAAACGTTTTGAAACAAAGTTTTAATTTTTAGTGAAGCAAATTGGAATACCTTTGCTTTGCGCAAAAATTGCGTCATAAATACACGTCATCCTGATACACATGTAAAATTTGTTGCAGTAAAATATATGAAAAAAGAAACAGCGATATGATTTCAGCAACAATACCAAATATGATTAAACCATGAAATATGAAAGAATAAAAAAAATGCGCATGTTTCCCATTTCATTTTACACAATTGACAATTTCAATTATTTTTTTGTTCACTGCATTTTGTATTCATTTCAGTTTCACACATTACGTGAAAAAATATTGCCAACAACTGAAACAAATTTTGAATCTTTTTAGTGCTTGGGAATAACCGATAATGCAGAGAGCGCAGTAGCCTAGTTGTTAACAGGCCTAGTTTAGCTCTGGCATGAGAACATGACTGCCAATTGTACTCCTTTATGGAATATTAATATGAACAATTTCGCTACAACACAAAAAAGTAGCAGTTTAGGTCTAATAAACATTTCAGTATTATTGTAATCTTTTATGTTGGTACTTCAAAAAATTGAATTTAAGCCCAAATTCGACTTGAAATTGAAATCCAAAATTATTCTTTGTCTGACCAGCAGCAGAGCAATTCACCCGTAATCCTCTACGTTGCCCTCAACCTAAAGGCCTTGTTTCAATCACAGCAATAATCTACTTTGTCTAGAAACTTATCGAAACGTCGATTGGATGCAACGCTGTTTCATGACACAAGAACAAGGATAAGCCCTTAGAATTGCATTGGTAAAACTTGTTTTTGTCAAATTTTCAAAACTCGAGCTTTGGATTACAAATCACGAGCAAAGGCCCTGTCTACACCGTTCATAAAAGCGTAAGCAAATGAACGCATGTTTTGCTTGTTTTAACCAACTGGCAGCTTGTACGCTGGTAAGACGTACATAACATTAACCACAAATATGCTCGCGTGCTCATGCATAACCCAGAGCAAAACTGTCTTAATACGTGGTATTTTACGACTTTTAAAAAATGTTTTGAATAAACTTATCCACAAGAATTATTTATAATTACAAATCACATCAACTCTCATTTAATGATCTCCACAATTGCTTCAAACCGGAGTCATATAACTAGACGTGGGAGCGTTTGGTCTGATACCAACCGTAATTGCAGAGGCTCCCGCGAGTAACTTCTCTTTCCGTTTCGATTGCTGCACTTCGCGGAGTTTCATTTTTCGGCTGTAGTTTCTGCAACAGGACATTGACAGCTAAGCATAACCGAAGTCACAGTACCGTAATTTGAAAAAAAAATGAAAAAATTTGCCGTGACGATTAGTAAAAGTAACAAGGAGTACCTAAGCAAAGAGAGAGTGAAACAAACACAAATGGTCAAAAATTATATCAATGAAAACATGGCAGAGTAAAATTTAATATAACGCAGTTCTGGCGTTACACAATCTGTACATTACAAGCATCGTTTTGTATCTATGGTAATCCTAATCCGTGTTGTTTATGAAGGTGGATGGTTGTACTTGACTTCTACAGCAATTGTTTCAACCCATCCAGGCAAACTACGTTAGGTGGGCTGGTGGAATCCTTTTCTAACCGAGCTTTCTTTAAACTTTCCGCCTCTATTTTTATCTTAATTAGGAAAAGAAAAAATTTACAAATCATTACTTTTATAATTTTTTAATATTACTTTTTAATTTCCAATCCAAGTACGATTACTAGCAAGACGATGACGACAGCAACAGCTATGGGAGTGATGACCGTATTAAGGAATTGATCACTAGTTGGGAGAACAGGATCGTTGTTTACAAAAGATATTCGAAATGAGGCTTCATATTCTTCGTCAGCAGCAATTAGTAAGTGGGACTGGATGCGAATGCGATTCCTTTTTACGACGGCTAAAATTTTGAAAGACACACCATTAAATTACATATAAAACCATACGGTGGCAAAAACTTGCAATTGCAGTACTAGGATTCTGAATTTGCTCACTGCTCATATCAGATATTTCTAATGAATTTCTGGGCTTCGATTTTTTCTAACAGAGCAGTCCCACTAGCAATAATGCCCTTACAAAATTCCAACAAGGTTGGACAAGTAACCTGCGATAATCTGCGCTTTTGTTCTTTTTTTTTTTCATTTCCAGGGGCCGCATTATGCAATGCTTCGTAAGCGTAACGACATTGTAAGTTTTGTTTGTTTTAAAGAGCTTACGACGTCGTAACCCTTGCGATGTGTTGTATAATGAACCCCAGGTGTTACTGTCTCATTAATAACATCGCAACTTTGCCAAGTTGTAAAACATAATCGTCGATTGTTTTGCCTGTGAAGAAGTTTTAAAAATTTGAAACCCAACCACAAGGTTAGAACTTTTTGCAGGCTTGAAAATATACAATGAAGAAACAGCAAAAAAGTTTCATTCAAATATAAATAAACGCGTTTTGTTTGCACAGGAGGAATTTTTCAATCAAAATTGTCTAGCAGGTGTTAGTTTTAAAACAGCTAAGTCATGAACAGAGATTAATTCATAGCAGTTAAAGGGGGTGTGAATTTACAAGCTTAAAAGATACACCAATGTTGTGTCCAAGTTTCAGCTTTCTACATCCAGCTGTTTGTATGTTTTAAGCGAATTAATAAATTTTTGACACAAAAATGACTCTTTTTTCCGGTTTTGGTTTCCTAAATCACGACTACGTGACCTACGATCCCCAAACTTGACATACATGAGTAAGAGTAACATGACACTTTCATTCATAAATAATTTATTCCTTCAAGCTGAGTCCAAAATTCAACTTACTAGGTAGAACCAATTGGTAGTTATCAGCAAAGCAATAAATTTCGATGCTCAACTATCAAAATGGTCGAGAAAACACAATGGCCCTAAGCGCTCATGTGCGAAGTCATAATTATCAACAGTGTACAGCATTATTGAAAAAATTAAGTTGCTAAGCCTCTTTAGTCCCTCTCCATTTTTACTGGTGAAATCAAAACCAAATTCAAGTTTCTATAATTGGATTAAATTTCAAGACGACTTGGTTTGGAGAGGGTGCCTGGTTATGCCATTGCCTCAAAAGAGAGTTGTTAGTTCCATTGTTACCTGCAAGTGTGTCCTGTGGTACCATCGTATTGTTGACACTAATGGCAGTGGCTTGAGGTAAATTAACAAAAAAACGCATAATGGAATTGACATCAATGAATTTTGGCCTTCCAGAGACAATTATGACATCGCTTGCTTTGAACGGGCTGAAACAAAACACATCAAATAGTTACTCACTAACTCAGCCAGCAATGTCATTTTTTTCAAGTGGCTAAAACAAAATAACTTTTCTGTCGAAAATCAAGTTGTTATGTTTTTCATAATAAAGTATGCAATGCTCATTGTAACCAAATTAAAAATCAAACAACTGACGACCAGAGGTGGAGTCCTCGAGGACGTCCTTGGCCTCGAGGACGTCCTCGAGGACACATTTTGAAGTCCTTGGCCTTGGCCTCGAAGGTCAAGTCCTTGGCCTTGGCCTCGAAGCCTCAAGTCCTCGAAAATTGGCCTGTCCTCGGCTCGAGGACAGCACTATTTTTTAAACAGTTGAAATTTCGTTGGAAAGCGCCAAAAACCTCGCGGAAAATTTGCGAGCACTTTTTTTGTTTTCCTCACTTGGAGCATAGACGTAGCCGAGGGGAGGATGGCAGGGGGTCCGCCCCCTTCCCAATTGAAATTTCACCAATGACAAAAATGTGACAAAAAATCCTATAGTTCCTTCAGTTTCAGTTTCTTTTTAGCATTTTTCGTTTACAACAGTATAACTATAACAACAATATTGAAGGCCAGGGGCGCCGGGTCCCCCTCAATTCAATTTTTACCAGCCAATTTAAACGTATAACCCGAAGAAAATGGAAAGTTTTTGTCCTAAAAGTTGCTATCTCAGGCCCGCATCTAGCCTTTTTGTGAACGTAATGCATTAATCAGGGCCAGATTTACCATAATATGACGCAGTACCAGCAGTAGCGTAGCCATGGGGGAGGCGGGGGCTATAACCCCCTCCATTGGCCTGTCAACCAAAATGCAGAATAAGAAAAATATCACGTTTTTAGCTTTTTTGAGACTGTTTTTTTGCGCTGGAATTGACTAAAAAGTGATTTAAAGTATCATTGGAAACATATATTCAGGGGGGGGGGCTAATTGTCAAAAATAAAAGTCATAAATCAATGAAAACTTTGAAAAAATCTCCGAAAATAAGCAATCAAATTTGATCGCTGATGTAAAAACGCCCAACATAGGTTTTATCAACAAATATATTATAAACTCAAGAATAAGAGGAGGGGGGCTATTCAGTGTTAGTTAATAACCATAGTCACTTCTCTCAAATATCTTTCCATTAGCCCTTCTCCCAATTATTTTTTTTATAAAATATAGACGAAATAGATTACACCGAGTGAGTTTTATTAAATAATAGGATTTTATGATTTACCAGCAAGTAAACAAGAGAACTGCAATGTTATCATTAGCCAGTAGCCACTCTCCATATAGCCCATTAATGCAACCAGTTGAATTATGTTGCGCTGCCAATTTCTACGCCACGTTTTAAAAGCAATATTTTTTATTAAAATAGCTCTAAAATTAAGTTCATTTTGCAAAAAAATGCAAAATTTTCGAGCGCTGGAGGCTCCGCCCCCTGACCCCCAAAACAGCCCCCCCATTGTGAATTTCTGGCTACACGCCTGAGTACCAGCTAGGGTCCCCGAGTTAAAATCGTAAGACTTTTTTTGTTCTTCACCTATATTTGGCAGAAAGATGTTGCGAAAATCTCCAAAGTGCCATGGGCCTAGCGCGAAGTAAATCCTGCCGGCAATAACATGGTTAGTAGACATAACCATCTATCGTACCAATTTTCAATAAGAATTCAGTAATTCACCTCCAACCTCGCCGCTTTTTATGCACAAAATACTTTTAAAAAAATTAGTCATGAAAAATGTCGAGTGAACGAATCATTGAACTTAAATTGAGTGGGCTGGCCGAACATGTACTGCTTTAACTGGTTATTTTCATGACAAAACTAAATCTCTAAGAAAAATTTTCCAGGGATTATTATTTACTGCTAAAATGCTGCAAGAGACAATGCACCTTGCTTTTCCCTACCTGGACCAAATCACTTACTATTAAATTTAACTCCAAAATGCAAGATGTTAAACGTGTTTTGGACTTAAATTGCAAGTAGAAGGAGTATTAAACAATTTGATTTTTTCAATTGGCTTTCAAATGGCAAAAATTTAGTGCTTTTAAATGGCTCTGAACACTTGCGATATGTGATTCAATGGCATTAAAATAGCTTTTTTTCCAAAAAATTACAAAAAATCGCCCAACGGCTTGGGGCTTCGCCCCCAGACCCCCAAAGCCTCCGGCGGATGGGGGCCCCCACCCCCAGACCCCCGTTTGTGATACCTTTGAGTTACACCAGCTTTCTCAACACGCTTCCAAAGTTAAATGTTTGCGTTTTTCAGCTATTAGTTTAAGCCCTCTCCCGTTGCAAAATCCGGGTTACGTGCCAACAGGCAACGATTTCAGATCTTCCATCCTACGATATCTTTGTCAAACAAAAACTTCCTCTTTGGAAAAATTTTGATGACCTCATTGCATGTGATTTGTGGTTTAAGCCTCCCCCAATCAAAAATTCTGGGTACGCCAATAAATTGGAGATCGCCTGAAAAAAAATTTTGAAGACTTTTTTTTCGGAGAACACTTGCGCCTGTGTCCTTGGTCCTTGGCCTTGGCCTCGAGCGTTCCTGTCCTTGGCCTCGAGAGGTTCTGTCCTCGAAAAGGCTGTCCTTGGCCTTGGCCTCGGATTTTTTTTGTGTCCTTGGCCTTGGCCTCGAGCCTTGTGTCCTCGACTCCACCTCTGCTGACGACGACATCCAAATTTCCAAAAAATCTTGCACTATTAAATGAAAAAGTCATAATAAAAAAACAAAACTGCATTCAAAGTAGTGTTCTTTGTAACCTGACTGGCGGTGGGCCGATGATCAGCAACGCACTACGCACTGTGACCAGATGCCAGCGCCCAACAAGTACTCAGCAATGCTTGCAGGCATCCTGCTAGCTGACTTTCGCGGCAGACAAGCGACACTCTCTCCAGCCCATCAAGCTATGGGGCCAGAACACTTGCTTCACAGCAAGATCACTGACACTGATTACCACATGCTCAGTGCCAAAACATTATTACTACCTTTCGTGCCTGCCGCTGAAAATTTAATGGCATGCTTTGTTCCATAAGACATCAAAGCATCAGACTGGACAAAACATTTTCGGAATGCTAAATAAATTAATCCTAATTAGGGTTGAAAAAATTACTTGTTTTTGCTTTAATTACAATTGCAACCTAAAACTTTCAATTACAATTACCATTATTCAAGCTCAAGTAATTGTCACTCAATTACAATTAAAAGATTCCCAAACATTGCGACCAATTCACTTACATACAAAGCCTTGAATTTGGCTGATGTCAACACTGTGGATTTGCTTTGTACTGTGTTTCTATACCAGACCTACTAAAGCCACATTTCTCTCTATCTTTGTTCTTCCATCAATCTTTGTTTAACTTTAATTTTTGCAATGCGCAATTTCGTTCGTAAGCAATTGTCAAAAATGTTATTCAATTCATATCGCTTCCACCAACATTATGATTTTAGCTAAACCATGGTATTATGCCGAAATTATTCGTGCAAAAAAAAAAATTGTAAAAAAGTTGAAATGAAGTACGTTACAACTTCAAGTTACAACTACAATTTAACACTATTTAACTTTTATCAATAACATCACATATTTAGCATGATCATACAAAACAGAACCATTAGTGTCGCTTTGACATGCACTTAAAGGCAAACAAGCAAAAAAGCACACAAAATCTTAATATTACAAAAAGCATTGAAGTTCTACAATTATAAGAGTGGCCAGGGGGCGCGGCCCCCCTCAAATCGAAATGCCTCCAATGATAAAAATGTGGCAAAAAAGCCTATTCTTCCTTCAGTTTCAGTTTCTTTTAGCATCTTCACATACAACAGTACACACGTACAACACTAATTACCAATAATAGCGATAACCAGGAGGCCCAGGCCCCATCAATTCGATTTAGGCAACCAACTGAAATGTATAACTTGAATCCAGGTGAAATTAAAGGGTTTTGTCCAAAAAATTGCTACCTCAGGTTCTCATCTAACCTTTTTATGGATGTAATGAAATAACCAGGACCGGATTTATGATATGGCACAGTGCCAAGGACCCGCGCTCAGACGATAAGAATTTTTTTTCGGTCTTCACCTATATTTGGCAGGAAGATGTTACAAGAATCCCCAAAGTACCACGGGCCCTGTGCAATGTAAATCTGGCCCTGGAATAACATAGTTAGAAAGCGTAACCATTTAATGTACCATTTTTCAATAACAATTCATCTCCACCTTGCCCGTATTTACACACGAAATACTTAAAAAAAATTAGGTAGGGCAAATGCTCATTGAACAAAATATTGAATTTGAATCGAAGGGTCCTGGGCCTCCTGGCCGTATATGTACTCCTATCACTAATTAATTTCATGAAAAAACAAAAATCTCTAAGGAAAATCTTCGAGTGTTTTTTCCTTTGAGATTATGTTTTTTTCATAAGTTTTTATATGATTTTCGTATTAATTGCTGCTAAAACATTGCAGGAGGCAATGTTTCTTACTTCCTTTATCTGGACCATATAAATCACTTACTAATAAAATTCAACAACAAATCGCAAGATTTTTAACGTGTTTCGGACTTAAATTGCAAGTGAAAGAAGGATTGAAGAATTTAATTTTTTCATTTGGCTTTTAAATGTTAAAAATCTAGTTCTTTCAAATGGCTCTGAAATGTGATCTAATGGCATTAAAATAGCTTTTTATTTTAAAAAATTACAAAAAATTGCCCAGGGGCCCCCTCTGTGATACAGTTGGGTTACACTAGCTTACTCAAAACGTCTCCCAAGTTAGACAATATGCACTTTCTAACCATTAGTTTATCTCTATCTTCAACAAAATCCTGGTTAATTGCCAACAACAGGCCACGGCTATAGATCCTCCATTCTACGACATCTTTGCCCCACAAAAAGTTCCTTTTTTAAAAATTTCAAAAGACATTAGTGCATGTAATTTAAGGTTTGCTCTCCCCCTCCCAATCAAAAATATCGGCTACCCTTATGGTTACAATGGTTGCTTACCACCGGTCACAGTCTGAGTCACATCTGACGTCACAGGCTAATTCTATGTTAGGTTATTTTTTGGCTTAGAGCTAGAGCTAGTTATGATTAGAGTAGGTGCTAAGTTTAGGTTATGACTATGATTAACCTATCTCTGAAACTAACTCCAACTATCCCTAACCTACTTTGATGTTAGGTTTGTAACATCAGATGTGATTGCAACTGCTAGAAAATATTGATATCGCTTTGCAACCGAAGGAAAATTAAGATTGTTCAAACACATTTTGTTATCATCTATCTTAGTGAATAATAGAGTAATTATAATTGAAAATACGCAGAAAAATTTTCAAGTACAATTACCGACTTTTGAAAATGTTCAATTACAATTACAGCAAAATCGTGTAATTAATTACAATTTTGTCAATTACAATTACAATTTTTCCAAGCCTGATCCTAATGTAGGACTCTACCAGTTTATCCCCAACATTGCTACTCTGCAGTTAAGACGGCATTTTTCCAAGACTATTCTGGGTTTGGTTGAATTGTCTATGCCAGGGGTGCAAAACCTGCGACCTAGGCTGTAACACATTTTAAGATATTTTCTTTAATTTGTTTTGGTTTAGTGATTTTGTGATGTCAAATGGAATAACTTAAAAAATGTTTAAAATGTTTTGAAAAATTTGTGATGTTTTAGCCAGCTAAACGGCCCGTTTTCTTGGTGACATAACCAAGGTTCACAAATTTGGTCTAACTCTGGCTATGAATGTCGTATCGAGCTAAAATTAGTGTCAAAATGCTTGAAATAGCCAAGTTTATATTCAACTTTAAGAAGAAATATAGGCATAAAACTTTTGTTTTTGGAGATAATTGCAAAAATGCTAATTTTTTTTTGTTTTTTAGGCATTTTCTCTCATTTCTAAATGATAGTGAAATCAATTTTTTGTATATTATAAAAGTTTTTGACAGAACCAGCTTCGGATCAAGCTGATCTACCACAGACTTTCATACTCTTATTCATCTCACTTAGATGAAGTTCTCTAACACACAGTTTCATCAAACCCAGGACTCAGAATTAAGCTTTCTTAAAAAACGGGTTTCACCTACTCAGTTTGCATTTTCTGGGTAGGGTTCTAATTTAAGTGGCGAAAAAATAGTTCTTACACATGGAGAGGAAACTTTTGGGGGAGTGTCAGCACTTGCCCCGACCCCTGCTATGGGGCTAAGTTATTACATCCCATATCAATGGAGCAAATAGGCTGCTGATGATGTAACTGAAAATATATTGATAAAAGACCCTAGGACCTACCAAAATACGGGTAGTTGTATTTTTTCATTCAAAAATTTTTATCAATGTCGTAACTAAATACTTTTCAGGCATTTCAACTAACTTGTTATTTTTACAATCAGTGTTCCCTATAAGCGCAAACAAGTGCAAAATTTTTTCCGGCATTTTCGCACTGAAAATTTGTGAATTCTGGCGTTTTTTCTCCCGCCAAAAACCGGCGTTTTTGTTTCCCGCCAAAAATTGTAGACAGCTGCAGTTTACGGCGCCTCGCTCTGGTATGTAGCACAAAGCGTGGAGAAAACTTACAGAACTCAGACAAAGGACCTTTTTTTCGAGAACAACATACAATCGGAGAAAAAGATGCCTCCGCCAGCGCGAAGACCTTTTTTTTTTTTTTGAGATCACATTGTAACTGGACAAAAAAGATGAGAAAATTTTCGGCATTTTCACATTGAGTTTAAAACATTCGCACTATTTCCGGCATTTTTGCAGTGAGATGAAAACTTAGAGGGAACACTGTTTACAATACTGATTTAGGCTTAGAGTGAAAACTACTCTAAATTCGACATTGTGGATTTTTATTTCGATAAGGTCAAATGTAGCTGCAATCTGTGTTCCCTTTAACTTTATGGCTAATCGGCGAGTGCCCAAATTTTCTTTAAACAATTGTGCCCAAAGCCCTGAAAAGACGTTTATGTGCCCTAAGTTTTGTACCAATCCAGTATTAATGTATACCAAATGTCATATTTCCACAAATTTGTCAAGTTTTCTAAAGCTATGTTCACTGTATTGCCAAAAATATTTGCCCTTGCTCCAGCAAATCGCCGATTCGCTGAAAAAAATCGGCATGGTGGGGACACTGGCTGCAATAAGTCGTTGAATGCTAGCAAGTTTGAGATTTAGAGGAATGAACACCAACAAAACCATATTTAAACAGCTTGCAACTAATTTCACAGTAGAATCTTCTATTGCAGCAGACACCACGATCATTAATAGTTTAACTGTTTTGTTGATGCCATTAAAATACCACAATAATACCACTCAGTATGTAAGTAAAGAAGATAACAAAACACATCCTACCTAAAGGGACTTAAGCCCAACATAGTTTCTGTTTTCAAGATTGATTTATATTCATTAAGTACTGCAAAACTCTAGTTAACACCAAAACGACCTAATGTCAAGTGCCTCACCATCAACATTACAGCGGTATTTCAACAACACTCAAATTCCATAAAAGAAACTCAATTATTCATTATGTATTAATTTGAGGCCTACTAAACATGAAAAAATCTTTCTACTAATCATAATTTCTTAAAGATTTGCTTCAGCAAAATGATCTAGTTTGTGGTGCAGTAAACTGGGTAAAAACCACAACGACTTATTTGGTTGGAAACAACTAATTGTGGTTACTTGTTTTCTAGTATGCTCATATGCTTCTTGTTAAAATTTCTTAGTAGTTTAAATATACCTGTCCTACATTCGTACAAATGCATATTTGTTCAATATCACATTTTAAATACAACTGCGTCCGCTATCACCTTAAATGTTTTGACAATCTTGAAAACATTGCAATCTAAAAATGATCTAGAGAATTTATTTTAATATCAACAGCTACGTAGTATTGCCAACACATTTAGCATGATTTCCTATTGTTACTTGCTTTTTATGGCTTTAAAACAGGAATTACTATTGCCTCACCTTTACTAGAAGACATCATGTGAATGCTTTCGACAAACTTAAAACGTCTCCATTATTTTACTGAGTATAATAATCTGTATCGATATGCATATTGTGCAGTCTGTTGCAAAGAGATTAAAAACATTGATCAGAACAGATTAAAAATTGAAATCAATAAAACAAATTGGTAGTAGACAGTTCAGTATAATGTGCAATTACACTACTGAACTCATTACCTTACATAGAAAAAACACAAGTATTGTGACTGAATTGAACTTTGCAAAGTAATTATTGTACCTGCAACTGGCATATAATTTACTCTTTATTTAAATACACTCTTCCCTTAAAATCAATATTGCACATTATGTACACCTTTTTAGGCCGGGGCACCGATTATTGCCATGGCCCTGCCAACTGGCTGCGTTCAGGATTTTGAAAAAATTTGCTAATTGGTTAACTTCTACTAGTTCTTTAATCGCCCAGCCTCAACTTAAAGTTTACAGTTTAGATTTGCTGTCACCCCCCTGAAGAGATCACAGCGAAACAGTCTGTTGGGGGCATTATTTTAACGATTTTATAAGTGTTTTTATTATTGTTAACAGGCTCTGACCTAGCGTCATTGAGCTCTTTGTTTGGTTCGCAACAAAATCACTTATTATGCAGATCAATGGGTTTATCAAGTGCTACTTCACAACATCAGTGAATATTGACCCCAAAATCTAAGCTGATATTTATGGATTAATTGTTCATTCTAAACAGTACATTACTGTTGCCAAGTCAAAAAACAAGAAAATATGACATTTTTGCAATTATTTTGAAAAAAAAAGGGTGTACACTTAATATTAATAGTTCCACTTGAAGTTGAATATCAACTTGGCTATTCCGAGCATTTTGACTCTAATTTTAGCTTGATATGACAATCATAGCCGAGTTAGACCAAATTTGTGAATTTTGGTTATGTTGCTCCAAAAACGAGCCGAGTGGCTGGCTAAAACATCAAAAATTTTCAAAAAAATTTTACCATTTGTCAACTTATCCCATTTGGTATCACACTAACCAAACAGAACTTTTTTCAAAGCATTACACCCTACTGCAGTCGTAAAAGGAATTTTGTGGCAGTGAAATTACACTTCATAATGCACAATGCAGCTACCATGCATTGATTAAAATGTTTTGCTACATAACTGTTAAGAAATAACTGTTACGAACAGATACAATTTGCCAATGGTAAGGTTAATTAATATGATAATATGCCAATGATGCTTATTTAGCAATGCATAACGATTTACTGCTTACACTTGGCCCACCCAAATCCTTTCCAGAAAGTTTTAATTTGATAATTACATAACTTTTCAATGTCACAAGTATTTTAACAAGTTTATTCTCGAAACTTCATGTTTGTTATTCAACAATTATGCTAGTTCAAAACCGGGTACAAATTTCTGACCGTAACGTTACAATTTCTGACCGGTACAAATTTCTGACCGTAACGTTACAAAAGTCAACAACGTATGACTTTTACGTACAAATTAGTTTTTTCGGGATTGTTCCTTTTGCCTAACATGAATATTCTTGACTTACGGAAAATAAGTTTTGATGTGAAACTGCTGTTAATTTGCATTTCAAGTATCAGCCTATTATGTCGATAAGGATTCAGTTAATGCTAAGTTATGTAATAAAAATATATTAGTTCTGCTATAATTCTGGAATATATTGAAGATAAGGCATCTTAACCTATGCCCTTTAGTCAATAGCCTAGCCAGTGGGGGCCTGTAGCCCCATCCCCACCCCATTGGCCTGCCAACGAAAAGACAAAATAAGGAAATTAACACGCTTTTAGCACTTCTGAAACTGTCTTTTGCACTGGCACAGACTCAAAAAATGATTTAAAGCATATTTTAAAACGTTTATTTTTTGGGGGGTGGGGGGCTAATTTGTCAAAAATAAAACTCATAGATAAAAAAAAATTGAAAAGTTGCCAAAACTTGGTAATCAAATTTGATCGCTTATTGAAAAATGCTTAACATAAGTTTTATCAAAATATACTAGCTCAGGAGTAGGGGGAGGGAGGATATTTCGTACTAGTTAATTACCAATCACTTATCTCAAACTTTCTTCCATCAGCCCCCTAATTATATCTCTCTCTCTATAAAATACAGAAAAAATAGATTACTCCTAGAGACATAGGTGGGCAAGTTAATGCAAAACGTTAGCTTCGTTAACCACTAGTCCGTTAGCAAACTTCACACCTCCGTTGACGTTAATCCGTTATTTTCAGCTTTAATTAACGGAAGTTAATAAAGTCCGTTAATCCGTTAACATTTTGCATGTAATTTACATTTCGTTTTATTCACTCGCTTCTAGAACACGTATTGACGCTGTTGAGCTGATTGTAAGGAAATATTTATTGCTATGGTGGTCTTTTTGTGTTTTGGAAGTTACATTTTACAGTCTAATCTAATTTCAAGATAAAAACAAGTTCAAATGCATAACGAAGCTGCAAGATATTAACGATAAAAACCTTAACGGAAGTTACTTTAGTCCGTTTACAGCACTTAACGGAAGTTAATTTAGTCCGTTAACATGAAAAAACTTTTTAACGGATAAACGAGTTAATGAAAAAGTTAGCTTCGTTATTAACGGATTAACGATTAACGAATTTGTGCCCACCTATGCCTAGAGAGTTTTATTGAACTACCGAAATAGGATTTTATGATCTACCGGCTTGTAGATAGAGATCTGAAATTTTAGCTATAGCTGTCTTCCACATAGCACATTTATGCAACTAGTATAATCATGTTTTTGCTCTGCTAATTTCTGAGCTATGTTTTAATAGCACATTAATTTTTATCAAAATAGGCCTAAAATTAAGTTATTTTTGCCAAAAATTACGAAATTCCAGACCCCACAACAGTTCCTCTCCCCATTGCATATTTCTGGCTACATGCCTACTTTTACTAGGTTAGCAAGCGATGCAATACTTACTTTACCTGTCTGGTTTTGGGTATCAAAATAACGGTGCACAATAAAGCATATTTAGCAGTTTTTTGGGCATAGATTTTTCAAAAATTAAAATCTAGTATATTTCGTAAGATCTAGCATTTCTAGTATATATTTCCAAATATTTTTTTGGGTTAAGCATTTTTGTGATTTAGGATTGAACAAATTCTTCAAATTTGAAAATTTGACTTTTTCAATTGTTTAGCATGTGTAGTTATTGTATTTATTTGAGTATAAGTCGCATGCATGTATAAGTCGCACCCCCATTTTTGACATGAAAAACAGGACAAAATTTTTTTTTTAATTATTCATTCATTGCAATCTCATAACAAAAAATTAAAAACCATCAAAGTCTTCACTGCTGTCACTGTCTTCAAATAGCTCTGTTTACCTCTTGAACATCCTCATCAGCATCTGATGTGGGTGGCAAGTGATGCAACACAACATGACTTGTGTGGATAAGTGATAACTAAACGTGTTAGAACATGAAAAAAAGGTGACAGTGTTAAAAGTGCAACGCTACTCGCATTGAAGGCAATAAGTGATATGATCGTATGAAAGGAGACAGCATAGAAATTGATAGCAAGGAAATACCTCAAAAAAATTTGTGTGGCACACAATTCGTGTATAAGTCCAGGGGTCCAATGCTAGAGTTTTTAATTTCATTATAATTTTATGCTCCAACGAGCCTAATTTTTATGCTTTTTTATGATATTTCCCTTAATTTTAGGGCTTTTTTATGCGTAGTGCAAAATAGAATGACAATTACACTTTATCTTAAATGATAAAACGCTACACAGTGCAGTACTTTGCAAATTCAGCAGCACAGGCAATCAAAAATTTTTTGTTTTGCTATATCAATACAATGTCAATACTTCACAATATTAATCACAGTACAATACAGTAATATTAATACTTAATGCTTTCACAAAGCTACAAAAAAAAAGCAGCCAACTGCAAAAAGCTGCTTTTGTATGTTCAGTAAATGGTTTTGGATACACGTCAGCTGTTTTGCGTATATGTTCTGCAAGCAATTGTTTCCAACAAATGGCCAAATACATCAAAACAACAAAAAAATACAAAACGAGATGTAGAATACTACCAAGAAAAAGTAATACATTCTATGTACAACTTTTACGCTCTATAGTACATCTAATACCTGCTCGACAGTTACAGATTTTACAAGAATTAAAACGCCACTTTCCATCACAGTGTTGGCTCTGCAAGATGAGTACGGAAAAAGCTAATTACCAACTCGGAAAAACACCATGCCCACACTGTGCCTGCTGTTCTATACAAGCATTTTTTGTCTGCCATACATTTTGTAAATTTTAACAATATTGAAGGCTCTATGATCTACTGCACAACACAATAATTGCTAGATTTCAACATCTGGCTCTATACTTGCAAAAGCGATTAATTTGCACTCTACCAATGCATTGTCAACACAGTTACCATCTGTTTATGTTGTCCTAGAATAAACACTAACAGCCAACTTGTAGTAGATTTTGAACAATTGACAAGTAACTTATAAGTACATTGTGCAATCCAGCAAAGCAGCAATAATATCGGTACTAAAACTACTGAATCAAAATTTACAGATTAATGGTATATTTTAGGTGCTTGACCATAATTAGTTCGATTATAGCAAGAGATAAGACCGATGCCAATAATTTCGCTTTCTTCAACTTAAGAGCAGCTAATTCTTTATCGCACTGGTGTTTTCTATCTAAACCGATGCTAGTTTTTGCTGAAAATTTAAAAACAAATTAAGAACAATGCCAGCCTCAGTATGAAAAAAATAATTAAGAACCCACAAAAAAGAATATATTTTAAATAAAAAAAAACAACAAAAGTCTGTATTGAATAGAAACGATAAAATTTTAGAGATGATCCACAACTATTGCAAGAATGCTGCAGCACGCTGCACAGGAACTAAGTTATTTTTGGCAGGCCCGTTACTCTGTACGATGAAGCACGAGAAATCAGTTCACTAATATTTAATTAAAAAAGAGCTGGTCAAAATTAAAGATCACTAACTACGATATCATGAGAACAATCACCAAGTGGAGCTGAACAGTACTTTTATAGGACAAAAAATAAGTTGCTTGGTTGACAACTCAGTTGAAATGATCACTGTACAAAAAAGTGACTACATACCGCACCTAACGAGAAAAATAGGCATACTAGAACAATTTCACACATATAAAGCCTGAGCGATGCTGCCTCTACCACTTTCATCACATTTCTTTTTGACAACACTGCTTAAATTATTAAACATACTCCTTAACGTCCCTTTTTTTTCCCTGGACAGGAGGGAGTAGACACAACAGTCAACGTTGCCACAGAAACTGCTAAACTAAGTTCCAGGACTTTTGTAGGTCATTTTCCAGGACCGTTTAAGACTATTTTTCAGGGCTTAAAATTTAATTTTTCCTATTACTCTTTCATTTCTTTTTTTGTACCTATTATTTAAGAACAATTTTAATGTAAAGGAAAGTCCCTCTTGCTGCCTTTCATGACTCACTGGGTAAGTGGCTTTACTATTATGCCCCGGAAAACCTTCTAGCTATTTTCCAGGACTTTTAAACAAAATTTAAGGACTTTCCAAGACAGCAAAAAAAATCCAGGACTTTTCCAAGATGTGGAAACCCTGGAACGTGCTGCTTTAAGTGAATCACTCACCCATTTCAACCTCAGGCTTGCTTGGAGCAGATGAGCACATTATATTCCGAAGCCCTTCCTGACAAATACCAACATTTCTACTGCAAGTTTTTTTACAATATTTTCAACTACACCCTACAACATGGCCAGCTCTTAACAGAACAAGAAACTCCTCATGGTACCCAGCTTTCACCAAAGCCAAAGGCACAACAACAAAAAGGCTGAGCAATTATGAAATTGGTCACTGCTAACATGATGTATTCCCATGCAACGACGCGCAGGTACAGATAATGTAGCTTACGAGTGGAAACACATCACTATTCTCCACCACAAAAATAGTGGCGAACCAACAGAATCAAATTAATATAGCCTGATGGTGTGTGCTTTTAAGTATACATCAACAACAAGAAAAAAGCACCAAAAGGCAAACAGCATTGCTATTTTGATCAATGCTACAAATAAAATCAAAAAAATTACTCACCTGAAAAGAGGTCATGTGGTTTTTTAAAGAAATTTTATGACAGCAGTCAAATTTTATGAAAACTTTATGATTTTTTATAACAGGATGAAATTTTATGCTTTTTTATGATTTTATGCTGCGTAAGACCCATGTAAGTCGCACCTGACTTTTTGGGTGATATTTTGGTCCAAAAAAATGCGACTTACACTCGAATAAATCCGGTGAATAGTAAGGCTTGAAATGTAAATTCGTAAAACAATGACCCTAACTTATGGCGATTGTTAATGCATTTATGAGATATTTTGCGGTCAGCAGTAGTGAAACAATTGTGCATCCCTGGTCTATGCACTGGTGTTGAGCTTTTCTTTTCTTCCCTATACCTGGAGCTGGGCTACAACTGCAGCATGTGAGAAGTGAGTGCAGTGCTGTGGACCAAAAGGTAGACGACATAACAATAACTTGATTACAAAATTTATATTGATCATCTTTTGAGTTTATTTTTTTGCTCAGAAACTTCGATTTACTGCATGAATTTGGGTGAAATATTTTGGCTATTTCAAGAGCTTTTTTCAGTCATTTTCATCATTGCCAGCATGATTCTATTTTTGGAATGTGAAATTCTGCTAAGTTTTCAGCAATTTTGACCAAATAGGCTAATTTATTTTAGGTCATCCACCAAAAATTTAGGTCAATGACTGAAAAAAACCTGATTATCTTTCAAATCCAAATTGTAAACTAGCAATCCAAAGAGCAATCATGAAAAACTAAAAATATAGTTGAACTATGATCACCAAGCAACATCAGATTGCTCAGGGTAGCAATCCAAGTTTATTGATTGATTGTTCCAGTTCAGTATTGTTATTTTCGATTAGTCAACTAAAATCTCTCCTAATTCATTGTAAAATATAATATCAAACATTACTTAAAGTGAGCCATCTTGCAATCAGACAGGTTCTGCCGACAAAATATTCCGGTAAGATTAGCAACAATGTTTCTAAATTCCATCAATACCCCTGTTGTCCAATCACTGTCCACAACTTGATCAAACTGAACTTGAACAACTTCATTTGCTGAAATTGAAAGAAAGATGAAAATGCTTCTTTAATGAAAATTTAAGGCTTTGTCAAAACAATAACTCATGCAACAATGTTGAATAAATGATTTGACTAAAAATCACCCTAAATTTTCATTTTGCATCATCATTTATCAGTGAGTCTTGAGCATAGTGGCCTACCTTAAGCTCCCATATTTACAAAAAAAGTTATAATAGACCTATCTAAAATTTTTAAAAATGATGATGCACAATGTTCTTGCTTTGTTGACAAAATGAAGAAACCTGTATATATTTTGTGTAAGGGAGCTGTTGGTATTGGTATCTTCGAAATAATAAACTTTCTTGTGAACATAATGCAAAACGTTGAAAAGCTACCAATTAATAATAATAACCCAGAATCACTAGGAATATCTTCAAGTAGCGAAGAAAAAGCAATTAGAAAGTAGCTAATGTTACGCTAAGTAACGCCCATACTGAGAATGAAAGAACAAAAAGTAGGCATTCATTTACCTGTTTACTCTTTTTATTTTTATATTAACATTAAAGTTTGGGTTAGGAGTAACAACGTAAAGGTTAGAGCTAGGGTTACAGTTTGGGTAAAGTTTAGGGCTAGAGATAGGATAGCAATTTTCTTATTTTTACATAACCTAACAGCCTCTGTCAAAACAATAATAAAATAACGCAAGCCATGTATGCACAAAAAACACCAAAACATGGCATTTTCTGCACCTGTGAAAACCTGAGAACATCCTGGGTATCCACCTCTTCAGTAATAGTACAGTAATCAAATGTTATTAATCAATAAACTAGAGCATACAAGTTGAGCATTTTTGATCAAAACAGCAAAAACTTTTCAATCGGGGATAGTTTCCCAATGACAAAATTTTTAGTTTTCCAAAAATGATAAAAACTCCCCAATTAGGCATACAATTTTCGAGAAATAAAGCTTGAAGTGTGTTCATTGTGATGAACTGGTATTTTTATTCAAGTAAACATTTCTCTCCTGGTATGGAAAGCATCATCCGAACAGTAACACATTTCTTGTACGCAAAAACGAAAATGAAACTAGTAAGAAAAACACAGGTAACCAGGAATAAACTCTTATGATGTAATAAAAAAAAATTTATAATTACAACATGCAATATCAAAGAAAAATTACATCTACCACAAGTTATGTTTAGCCTATTAAAAAAGATTCACTATTAAAAATGTGCAGGCTGTGACCTTTAGATACAGACATTTAGATGTCTCCAGGACTTTTATGCATCTGGAATTTTATGCGCTGAGACTTTTAGGTACCAGAGGTAAAGTACTTTTCGGTTAAATTTTTTTTTTTGAAAAAAAAAACAATTTTTCAAGTTTTTTTTTCAAACACATATTTTTCTTTCAAATAAAAGCTTTTTCCAAAAATAAATGTTTTCCAAACAAAAAGTTTTACGTTGATTGAAATGCTAAAATTTTCCAAGCTTTTTCTCTGACACTTGTCAAGAGGAATCGTCAGAATAGAGAGTGCAGGAAAAGGAGCTGCTATAGGAAAAAACTGAGCAGTGACTGGCTGGAAAAGGATTGATGAGAGAGCGTCATTTGTGTACAACCTTTAAGTTAAGAACGAATTCTTCTTGTCGGCAGCGGGTGGGGTTAGAAGTTTTCATAAAAGGGTCATTCCATGCCAAATAAGCAAATGGGTTACACCATATATTCTGGATTTTGATGAAATTCGACACACTTGTAGATCTCAATGAAATATTAAAAACGCAAAAAATTTTTGGAAAACTCCAATTACTTCCAGAGTTATGACCTTTCAAAAAAACGCTATTTTTGCTTGTTCTGCTTCATTGCACATTCTTTATAACTTTCTTAAACCTTTAATTTTTATATCTGTAGTCATAGGAGACTGCTGAAAATTGCTAGACAAGGGTTTTACCACACAAGAAATCCAAAAATGTAGCTTGAAAAACGATAAAAGAATGACTTCACGGGGTAACTGAGCTTTCAATTTATTTATTAGGTTTTTTGGATACCTAACTTCGAGACCCTATTAAAAAAATAGGTATAAAATTTAACAGCTGAAATTCACAAATTTGATTCTTGTTCCACAGTTCTTTCTTCTTATTAAACAAAATTAAATTAATTTTGACGCCCACCATAAAAAATAGATTTTACGAGACATATGTTTTTTCAAAAAAAAGCATCAAATCAGTTTGAGAGAAAAACAAACCAACACAAAAACAATAGAAAACAGTTAAGGGAAAAGAATATACAAAAAATCATGCAAACAAAAGAGAGTTTTTATCCAAAGAGTTTTAAAGACCAAGTATGAAAACTCAAGTACAAGAAAATCTTAACATGTTTTATTCTAACAAACTTACATTTAAAATAGGTTTGTCTGTAGGTAGTAAAATAGCATTGTTCAGCACTGATGTCATTGCATTTACTCAAACCACTTAATAACTGTTGTGTTATTTTGTTTTGTATTGCGCACTAGGGATTCGAACCTGAGTTTTGCGCGTGTTTCATTTCTTGCTATTGTGACCTCGTGAACTTTTGCGTTAACTTTAAACCTGTGTTTCCTGTACTAGTGCGCTGTTTGCAAAAATAATTATTGCTTTTTTGCTTCAACTGCTTTTTTGTTTGCCCTGCAGTATTTTTGCCGTGTATTTTCCTATATAAGCGAGTGCCATTTTCATGCCTTCAGTTTACCTAAGTTACTAGCTAACTTGTTAAATCTTTATGTTTCCACTCAAAAACATAACAGATTCATTGGCAACGAGGATGGGATGCTGCATGACGGAGGTGTAGGTACGTTCGACGAAGTTCTGCTACGAGTACGAGCGACGATTATCTACGAGGAACGAGTGATTGATGAGAGTACGTGCAATGGGCGACGGTTCGAACATCGAGAAACTGATCGAGCTAATGCAACAACAGATTACGGGTCAAAAGGAGCAGATGGAGAATCAGAAGAAACAGATGGAGAATCAAGAACAGCGTTTTGTGAAACAACTTGAGCGCCAGGAATCCCTTCACAAGGCTCAAATGGAAGCTCTCTTGACTGCGGTAGATAAAACAAACACTGTTGCTTCTACTTCTTTGCAGGGCGCTACTTCGAGCTTTGTGCAGTTTGACCTGTCATCGGAACTTTGGACAGATTACTGGGCAAGATTCTGTACGTTTGTCAGCGCTCACTCTGTTTCCAACGATCAAAAGGCTCAGATTTTCCTCACTAAACAGTCTTCAACAACCTATAAACTGTTGTCAAATTTAGCTTCTCAGGAGACACCCCCGAAAAGCATCAACGAACTTACTATGACCGAAATTGAGACCTACATGAAGCACCAGTTCGATCCCAAGCAGTTTGTTGTACGGGAACGTTTTAAGTTTTGGAGTGAGATGCAACGCAAACCGGGTGAGTCGGTTCTTGAATTAGCAGCACGTATTCGGCAAGCTGCCGCTACTTGTAATTTTACAACTATTAAGGATCCTTTGGACGAAGCCCTGCTTACTCGCTTCATTTGCTCGATCAACAACGAAGCAGTTTTAAAAACACTGTTTAAGGTAAAAGACGACGAATTAACCTTTTCTCGTGCAGTTGAAATTGCGGTCAAAACTGAGGATGCAGCAAAGGTCGCCAAAGAGATGGTTTATGGTTCGAAACCAACAAAGTCCATTCACAAAGTAACTGCTAAAAATTTAGCAAAAAGACCGCTTCAAACAGCAAAGATTCTGGCCGACCTAAGGTCAAATGTTTTCGCTGCGGTAAGACTAAATCACGTAGCTCCTGATTGTCGCTTCAAAGACGCTGTTTGTAATTTTTGCAAAATTACAGGTCACTTAGAAAAGGTCTGTCGCAAGAAGACGCAACAATCTACTACAAGCCCGGTGAAGGCGATCGATGTACAGGAAGTCAACTCTATTGCCAACGGAGTTACTTCGGTTCCGAAACTCGAGGTTGTCATCGCGGTAAATGACACAAAAGTGACCGTAGAACTTGATACAGCCATAGCAGCTAATTTTCTTTCTTTACAGGAATGGCAACGTTTAGGAAATCCGCAGCTCTGCAAAACTCGATGCAAATTTCAATCCGCGAGTAAACACGAACTGCCAGTGCATGGAAGTTTTGAAGCTATTACTAGCTACCATAATTGTACAACTAGACTTATCTTTATGGTTACAGAGGTTCCGGGTTTGAATCTACTGGGAAGAGATGCTATTAAAGCATTAAGCATTACCGTTGACGATTTTTTCTTTTCCACTGCTAAACTACTTCATCAGCAGAGATTGATCAGGATCTTCAGAGCGCTTGTTCGAAACTGTGAGACGACTATGCGGATCTGTTCAAACCGGAGTTGGGTTGTTTACGAGACGTGGAGTTGGAAATAGAGTTCAAATCCGAATCCAAACCAATCTTCATGAAATCCCGCCCTGTTCCGTTTGCCATACAAGATGACTTAGCTCGAGCATACGACGCCGGTATTGCCAGAGGAGTATGGACTCCTACTCAGTTCAACGATTGGGGCACGCCCGAGGTTCCTATTCGAAAACCTCCACTCCCAGGAGATGACAAGCCAAGGTTAAGAGTTTGCAAATTATTTTGTGACGGTAAACCCACAGTTGGCTGTACACCGTCACCCTTTACCACTGCCAGAGGAACTGATAAGAAAGCTTGGAGGAGGTTACGGCTTTACGAAAATCGATTTGGCCGACGCTTACAATCAAGTCCGACTTGGTCTAGAGAGCCGCAAGCGTTTGGCTCTCAATACCCACAGAGGTGTTCTGTTACAAAATGTTCTTCCATTTGGAATTTCATCAGCTCCAGGTTACTTTCAGAAAATCATGAATGACCTCACTTCTGATCTTCCTGGTGTTGCGGTTTATTTAGATGACATCTTAGTCAGCGGAAAAGATGCCAAGGACCATTACCACAATCTCCAACGACTGCTGGATCGCTTACATGACCAAGGTTTGCGATGCAAGAGGGAGAAGTGCAGCTTTGCACAACCTCAGGTTGAATACTTGGGGCATATGCTTCAGAGGGATGGCATCCACAAAGGTCAAAAAGTGGATGCAGTACTCACCATGCCAGCACCATCAGATGTAACTTCCTTAAAATCTTTTTTATGTTCAGTTCACTTCTACACCAAGTTTCTACCTCCAAGTTATGCAATCGAAGCTGAACCTCTTTATCGACTTACAAAGAAGGATGTTGAATGGAACTGAGGGTCGCACGAGCAATCTTCTTTTGAAAGGCTCAAGAGTCTTTTGTCCAGCGACGCGGTCCTCACCCACTACAACCCTGCTCATCCAATTGGGATCGCCTGTGACGCATCGAGTCTTGGAATAGGAGGAACACTCTTTCATCGCTATCCCGATGGCTCTGAGAGACCGATCGCCCCAATGTTTCCAAGATTTTGTCCAAGTTCCAGCCGAATTACAGTCAGATCCAGAAAGAGGCTTTGGCGATTGTGTTTGCAGTCAAGAAGTTTTTCCAGTATTTGTTTGGTCAAAAGTTCATCCTGGTTACTGACCACAAGCTTTTACTCGTCATCTATGGCAATAAGAAGTCTTCAGATATGGTGGCAAACCGTTTGGGCCGTTGGGCATTGTACTTAAACCAATTTGATTTTCAGATTGAGTATCGAAAGACTGCTGACCATCAAAATGCAGATGCTTTGAGCTGTCTCCCACTTGGAGAAGATGAACTTTTTGACGAGAAGGAGAGTACAGGTGATGTTGACGTTGTTTGCGCAATTTCAACTCTTACTTTTCAGATGGGAACATTGGATCCAGTGGCTCTGCAGAAGGAAACAGCAAGGGATGCTGTCATTCCTCAAGTCATGCGTTTCACAAGAGAAGGATGGCCGCAAAAGAACAGCAACGTAGATATTGAGAAATATCGGAAACTTGCAGATTCGCTGAGCACACTACATGGATGTTTGCAGTATGGTACCAGAGTTGTGATTCCAAACACGCTTCGCCCTCAAGTGCTCAAACTACCTCATGAAGGACACTTTGGTATTCAACGAATGAAACAGCTTGCCAGAACCGCTGTTTATTGGCCAAGTATTGATAATGATATTGTTGATCTTTGCATGTCCTGCACATCTTGCGCTGAACATCAGAATCAACCTTCCAAACCTCCAATTCATCCATAGATGGTACCAGAAAAGCCATGGAGTCGTTTACATTTGGACCATGCTGTTAATTTCATGGGTTCTAATTGGTTGGTACTGGTGGATGCTTACTCCAAATATCCTTGTATCCATCCTACCCAGTCCATTTCTGCGAAGAGTACCATTGACTTACTGGAGCAAGACTTTTCACTTTTCGGGTTTCCACATACCATCGTTACTGACAATGCTCCGTGCTTTACATCCGAAGAATTCAAGGAGTTCTGCAAAGAGAGAGGGATCATCCACTTGACAGGAGCTCCATACCATCCATCAACCAATGGAGCTGCTGAGCGTTTAGTGCAGACTTTCAAACAAGCTCTATGGAAATCTGCACAACTTCTAAAGAAAGACTTGCTGGACTTTCTGCGTCAATACAGGTGCACACTGACAGATAGTGGATTCTCTCCTAGCCAGCTACTTAATGGCAGACAGATACGCACAAAATTGGATTCAATATTAGCCTCACCTGCTCACATTATGCAAGGCAAGCAGACAAGGGCAATTTCTTCAAATGATGATTTGCGTCATCCAATCCACAACTTCAAAGCAGGTGATCCTTGCTACGCACTCTACTTTGGTCCTAAACAAACCGAAGATCCGAGATGGGTTCCAGCCGTGGTCGTTAAACGAACTGGCACTCGTACTATTCAAGTTCGGACAGTTCCCCAAGGTAGCATCTGGCGATGTCACATTGATCAACTTCAACCACGATATCCTTCAACCGAAGATGATGAACCAGGCGAGGACTACACCTTTGACTCTGACAACACCCCAAATTCTGAGCAGAACAATAATGCACCAGAATCTTCCACTCAAGATGAACTAGAATCTTCAATTCAAGTATCTACGAACACTTTACCACATTCACCCGTTTATGGCCCTTCTAAATCACGACATTTGACGAGGACCAGAAAGCAAAGAACTTTCTATAGCTGTGCTTCAACTAATTATTAAAACTCCCTTCATGTTCGTTTTACTTGTTCAGGGAGGTGTTGTGTTATTTCGTTTTGTATTGCGCACTAGGGATTCGAACCTGAGTTTTGCACGTGTTTCATTTCTTGCTATTGTGACCTCGTGAACTTTTGCGTTAACTTTAAACCTGTGTTTCCTGTACTAGTCCGCTGTTTGCAAAAATAATTATTGCTTTTTTGCTTCAACTGCTTTTTTGTTTGCCCTGCAGTATTTTTGCCGTGTATTTTCCTATATAAGCTAGTGCCATTTTCATGCCTTCAGTTCACCTAAGTTACTAGATAACTTGTTAAATCTTTATGTTTCCACTCAAAAACATAACAATAACCTAGGACAGTTCTGGGTTGTTCAAGGTGCATGAAGAAAAATGACCATACAAACACTGTCACATACAAAAAGGCTGACTAATTATCACTTGGTATAAGCTTGGTAGTTATAGTGACATGGAACGATACTTAATTAATTAATTGTTTATACTAGAAACCATTTACAATATCTTTTTAAAGTCTAGATTTTGAAATACAGCATTGTCATCCACTTGATGCTGAAGGCATGTCGATACTCAGTAGAATACAGAACATAGCACATGTCTTTCCTTGAAGGCCAAAAATACGATCTTCCAGGGCCATGTGGATGCATGAACTGCACCTCGGCATTAAGCTCATCAACATGCTCAAACAACCCTATTCCAATCCACCAGTTTTGTCATACCGTTTTTCCCTGAAAATAAGACCTAGCCTGAATTTAAAAAATGATTTTAATATATGCCCTACCCTAAAAATAAGACCTAGGCAATAGGGAAAATTTTTTTGTCCTCAAGTGTGTTTTTACTGCTTGAAAAGTTATTGTGAGAATTTAGGATAAAAAGTAGTGCTAGTTAATGAATAGATTAGCAGAATAATGATCATATTCCCATCATTAATTTAAAAGGTGTGGGAGAGGATAAAGTTCAATGACCTTAGATAACATGAAGATCACGTCACTATTCAATCTATGAACAGCTGTTTCTAAATAAAAATGTGTTATTACTAGGGATGTGCCGATTAATTGGCATCGGCAAGTATCGGCAATTTTGGGGGGAATCGGCATCGGAAAAATATGGCCGATACTTGCCGATTCTTTGAACATAATAACATTGCTAATTTTTTTCCGATCAGATCGTTTTATATCGGTATTTCTTACCAGACAAAAACATTTTTCTTTTTATGAAAGCGTTTACACATGTTACGAAAAGAAAAACTACAAATCGTTGAAGAAAAAATGAAACAAAGAAGGTGTTTAGCGAGCGCATTGCTTATTATTTCGCGCAGTTGCATATTGCGTAACACGATAGTAAAAACAGTTTATTGCATCACAGGATTGTTTGAACAAAGCTATTGATTACAATACAATTGCTGTGGTTTTGAATGCAGCGAACAGAAAGCTTGAAAATGAAACACGTGTATGTCTGAACTCTAAAGCTGCTGTAAAAAAAGTTAACAGTACAAAAACAACGATTCTGCTACGCATAGGTGGGCAACTCCGTTAACAAACTTCACACCTCCGTTAACGTTAATCCGTTATTTTCAGCTTTAGTTAACGGAAGTTAATAAAGTCCGTTAATCCGTTAACATTTTGCGTGTAATTTTCATTTCGCTTTATTAACTCGCTTCTAGAACACTTATTGACGCAGTTGAGTTGATTGTAAGGAAGTATTTATTGCTATGGTGGTCTTTTTGTGTTTTGAAAGTTACATTTTACAGTCTAATCTAATTTCAAGATAAAAACAAGTTCAAATGCACAACGAAGCTGCAAGATATTAGGATAAAAACCTTAACGGAAGTTAACAGAACTTAACGGAAGTTACTTTAGTTCGTTAACAGCACTTAACGGAAGTTAATTTAGTTCGTTAACATGAAAAAACTTTTCAACGGATTAACGAGTTAATGAAAAAGTTAGCTTCGTTATTAATGATTAACGGACTTGTGCCCACCTATGCTGCTACGCGATTAACAGTCTATAAACAACATAGGCGTAGCCAGGATTTTTGATTGGGGGGGGCCCAAACCACAAATCACATGCAATGACGTCATCAGAAATTTTCGAAAAAGTAATTTTTTGTGGGGCAAAGATATCGTACAATGGAAGATCTGAAGCCGTAGCCTGATGGCACTTCGCCAAAATTTTGGTAAAGGGAGAGGGCGAAAACTAATTGTTGAAAAGTGTAAAAGTCTAACTTGGAAGACGTGTTGAGTAAGCTAGTGTACTCAAACATATCAGAGACGGGGGTATGGGGCAGAGCCCCCAGGGCCGATGGCTACGGGGGTCTGGGGGCAAAGCCCCCAGCCGCTGGGCGATTTTTGTAAGTTTTTGGAAAAAAAAGCTTTTTAAATCCCACTGGATCACATTTCGCACGAGTTCAAAGCCATTTCAAAGAACTAGATTTTTAACATTTCAAAGCCAATCGAAAAAATTTAGTTGTTCAATCCTCTTTTTGCAATTAAATCCCAAAACACGCTTAGAATCTTGCATTATGAAGTAAAATTTTAATTGTAAGTGATTTGGTCTATAGGGGAAGTAACGAACATTGCCTCCTGCAATACTTTAGCAGTAAATAATTAAGTTTGTAATAACGTTAAACGAGGGCCTGGGGTGGCAACTTTTAGGTCAAAACTCTTAGATTTCTCACAGGTTTTGCATATAAATTGTTAAAAATTTGCATTAAGGGGCCCCTGGCCCGGGAACCTTGGTCGTCAGTCAGGGGCCCTTGGGCTCCCTGGTTGCCAGTTAGAGGCCCCATAGCCCCTTGCTTGTCGGTTAGGAGCCCAGGCCCCCTGGTTGTTAATTAGGGGCCCTGGGGCTCCCTGGTCATGAGTTAGGGGCCCCGGGGCCTCCTGGTCGTCAGTTAGGGACTCCAGGACCCCTTAGTTGTTGGTCAGGGGCCCCCTGGTCGTCAATTAGGAGGGTCCCGGAGCCTCTCGTTGTCGGTTAGGGGGCTCCTGGCCCCCTGGTTGTTAGTTAGGGCCCTGCGGCTCCCTGGTTGTGAGTTTGGGGCCCCTTGGTTGTCAGTTAGGCACTCCGGGGCCCCCTGGTTGTTGGTTAGGGGCCTCCCTGGTTGTCGGTTAGGGGCCTGGGCCCCCCTGGTTGTTAGTTAAAGGGCCCCCTAGTTGTTGGTTAGGGTCCCTTGGTTGTTAGTTAGGGGCCCTGGGGCCCCTGGTCGTCAGTTATGGGCCCCCTGGTTTTCAGTTAGGGGTCCCGGACTCCCTGGTTGTCGGTTAAGGATTCCAGGGCCCCCTGGTTGTTAGTTGGGGGCCCCGGGACTCACTTGTTGTCATTAATATTATTGTTAATTACTGTTATGTGCGTAATTACTGAAAAAAAAACTGCAACTAAACATCGCCAGGCTATGTTGTCATAACTTTTTGTCGTAAGTGGTATTTTGATTGGGGGGGGCCCGGGCCCCCTGGGCCCCCCCCCTGGCTACACCTATGATAAACAACGTTGCTGCATTTGAATTTGCGAGTGTTTCATTTCGAATATTAAAATCGCAACGTTCTGTTGATCATTCTTCTAATCGTATGTTGTGTCTGCGAGATCGCTAGTCAGTCGCAGTGATAAGCCACGGATGTTGCAAAGCTCTAAGCAGAATTGGTGTGACACTGAGCTACCATATGCCATTAAAGAATATTACCGCGTCGGTCGAATGATGTCAGCGACATGCAGTTAGTCATTTTTTAATGGTGTAGCCAACAGTTTTGCGCTTGATTTTGCGTTCAGAGTTAACACCTGCTTGTTTCTAAAGCGTTGCTTTAAACACGACTCCTCGTAAAATAACTTTGTCCAGCATACATATATATAAGTTACATAGTAATTAAAGAATCGGAATCCGCATTTCAACAAGAATCGGCATCGGTATCGGCAAAAATTTTGGTATCGGTACATCCCTAGTTATTACTAAGTAAATGGATATCGGTTTTCATTTTTTCTGTATTTTTGAAGGTCTAGCAATTTTCTACTTTGCAATTTTGTTTTTGATACATGAAAATAAATGATATCCCCCTAAAATAAGCCCGAATGTTATTTTTCAAAAGAGAACTAATATGAGACCCTGTCTTATTTTTTGGGAAACACGGTATACGAGGTGTGTCCGAAAAGTAACGAGATTGTTGTTGTAAAAGTTTATTGAAAAATATTGAAATCTACCAAAGTCAAAGTCTTTCAAAGTAATCCCCTTCCACTCATAAACACTTGTGCATTCGCTTTTTCCATGATTCAAAACATTCTAGGAAGGCATTTTCCAGGATCTTCTTGAGCTCCATCGTCACAGCCTTCTTGATGGAATCGATGTCAGAAAAATGGGTTCCCTTCAGAACAGATTTGATCTTGGGGAAGAGGAAAAAGTCACATGGGGCCAGATCGGGGGAATATGGGGGGTGTTCCAAAGTTGCAATGTTCCTTTCTGCAACAAACTGACAAATACTCAGGGCTGTGTGAGCAGTGGCGTTATCGTGATGGAGCGCCCATGCGTTGGCGTCCCAAAGGCTCCGCCTCTTGTCACACACTGATCTTACGAGACGCCGAAGAATCTCTTTAAAGACGGTTTGGTTCACTGTTTGGCCTTGGGGTAGGAATTCGAAATGAATGATGCCTTGAATATCAAAGAACACAATGAGCATCACTTTTGCTTTTTACTTCAACTTCTTTGCTTTCATTGGCCTTGGAGATCCATAACTTTTCCATTCATCACTCTGTCTCTTCGTTTCTGGATCATATTCAAATATCCATGTTTCATCATCAGTTATGACGGAGTTGAGCAAGTCTGGTTCAGCCTCCAGACGCTCGGTAATGTCTTGGCAAACAGTGAATCTTCAATGTCTTTGGTATTCGGAGAAAATCTTTGTAACCATTTTCGCACACAATTTGCACATTTTCAAGTTTTCAGTAAGAATTTTCCACACTGCGTCTCTGCCAATGGAAAGCCCCTCACAAATCATTCTTACAGTCAGTCAACAATCTGCATGCACCAGTTGTTTCACACGATTGATGTTGCTGTCAGTCCTGCTTGTCACCAGCCTGCCAGATCTTTGATCGTCCTCACATTCTTCTTGACCCTCTCAGAATCATTTGTGCCATTCAAAAGCACGAGCTCTCGACATTATTTCTTCTTTGTAAACTTGCTGTAGCAATGCAAAACATTCCGAAGGTGTCTTACCAAGCTTGGCTAAAAATTTAAAACTAATTATTAGTTCCACAGTACCGGTACTCATGTTTGGAAGGTACTCTCACCATAAAAAGCATAAAAAATGCGGCTTTTCAGGCAGTACGACGAAACATAAGAAACACAAGGCAAATAAAAAGAGATGCTTCAATCAAAAAGCATGGGAAAATAACTTGTTTTCAGCCTGCGACAGTGCCTTAACAGTGCTGACGTCCAACGCAATAAATTTGTCAAAATTCATTGAAGCAAGCGAGCAGCGGTTGCAGTCTTGTTACTTTTCAGACACACCTGGTATGCACATCACATAGCTCTGAGGAGTTGGTCTAATGATGTTATGTTGTTGACCAAAGTTAAATACAAGGTCATAATGATCCTGCCAATAGGCTCTCTTGATACCAATCTTGTTATCACCTAATGGGATGAAATGGTGGAAACTCCTGGTTCTTGGTATTGTTTTTTCAGCAATTTCATAGTGTTCCCTCATGGCAATTTGAACTGGTTCCATGTCTCTTTTTGAAAGAAATATAAAATTAATCCCATTTATATACGAGTATATTTTTCAATTACAAAATTTAAATAATTTGGCTGATGTTAGACTCTGGTTATTGTAAGGTCGCTGAAGACTTGCCCTGGTAGCCATTCACTTGATGGTCCCTCCAACGCCATTGCAAGAAGATTTGCCATGGCTGGTGGTAAAAAACACTTATTCAGCTGTTATATCAAAATCTGTTGTGTGATTGCATTAGTTCAAGAAATTTTTTCGGTTTTTGTATTGAGCTGCGCAGCCATCTGAAAAATATATTATGTTTGTCAAACTCCGTATCTTCCTTTTGACATGCTGAATACATTCTTTTTGTATTTGATGAACAAATGATACATCATGATCCATGCTATGAGGTATTACTCAAAAGCAATGGCAATGAAGACAGCCATCAACACAATAGTACAAGACATACATATAGGATGTAATGTACTGTAGCTTGTGTTGTATTTCAGTGATAGGACTATATTTCATCTTGGACCATAAAGTAGTTTTCGGCAAAATCTAACAAAAGAATGGCTGTGTGTGATTCAATGTTGTCTTTTAGGTGTCTCAGATAGCTTGATTGGGACTTTGCAATGCATGAGTGTGTTATTAGCTTTTCCAGATTATTTACTGCCACAGAAACAAATTCTTGCACTGGTGTTGTGATTTGGGAAAGTGTTGACCTGTCAGCTATAATCCACTGTTTGTAAGTTATTTCGGTGTCATCATCATGCTCACCTATAATATCAAATAGGTGCAGTTTCAGAATATCAGATGATGGGCATTTACAGCATCAATGAATCATGCGAACTTGGTTATTTGTGTTGCACACCAAGAGCTTCATCATATCTTTGTATCCTTTGCTATTGTTTAGAGCACTTAGGAAAAGTTTGGTATTTTGATGGATGGTGCAGACACACACAGCATGTGTACCAATGGGCCCTGCTAGGACACACCATTTTGGTCTGAAGCTGCAAAAACAAAAAAAACCTATTTGAATTGATAAATAGCTGGTCTTAAACATGCTGAACGATTCCTTTAAATTACATAGCAACAAATGGTTTTGTTTGTGTACATTTCTGCTTAAGCTGATACAATCTTTCTTACCAGGTATCACTCGAGTAAATTCTTCAACCTGGTAAAACTCTGTAACAAGCTCTTTCATTTCTTCGCTTAAAGCTCTATCTTTCTTCTTTTCCAGACTGAGAAAAATTCCTTTCTCCTTCTTCCTTTTCCTTGCTTTCTTCACTTTGTACTTGGTAACCTCAAAACGTTGTGCAGCCTTTTCTATTGACCGGGTATCAGGGATCAACGTAAGAAGTTGAATTTTGGAGCTTCGGCTTGCTGATGGTAACTTCACACTAATGGCTTGGCAAAGTCGATCGAGTGTTCAATCTTTTCTTTATCTTCTTTAGTTATATGATCATTTTGTTCGTCACATACCTTTACTGATCTGCTTTCCTGGCTTGCTTTGGTCAGCACTATTTTAGCAGTTTTGAGAATTCTGCGACGAGCTTCAACAGCTTGTGTTTGCTTGCTTTTACCATGTTGCTTTAAGGGTGATACAGAGCACAATTCAAACAATGTAATCATAGTTGCAGCGTCCCTAGCTGAATGGGTGGAAGCATCTGCCTCACTCTCTGTGGATGATAATGTGCTGCTGGGGGTAGCATCATCACCACTTAAAGCTTGCAACGTTTGCCAACATGCTTGGCAGATCTTCTGACCATCAAAAATGAATAGTGAAATATGCATTGATTGAACCTAAATCAAATTCATCTCACACTATTGCAATCCTGTGCTTTTCATCATTCTTCTCACACAACACAATGTGTATAAAAGAGCCCTTATAGCGCAAAATGCCAGATGGTCAAGCCAAAACATGTTTTGGATATCATCACACTTGAATTTTCATGCTCTGTCTTTTAAAATAACTGCTCAGTAATTAAGAGTAGCAGACTTTTCTTTGGACCAAAACTCATCTTTGTTGGCATCATTTTTTGTACATTCTTTTCTCAACTGTTTTCCATTGATTTTGTGTTGATTTGCTTTTATTTCAAACTGATTTAATGCTGAAAAGTAACGAGACTGCAACCGCTGCTCGCTTGCTTCAATGAATTTTGACAAATTTATTGCGTCGGACATCAGCACTGTCAAGGCACTGTCACAGGCTGAAAACAAGTTAATTTCCCTCGCTTTCTGATTAAAGCATCTCGGTCTGTCGCGAATGCTGGCAAACGTATGTTGAGTTCTCAACCAGGTCTTAGGTGTCGAAGCAGCAGACCTACTAAACTTCTACAACGATAGTCTAGATTCACTCGAAAATTTATACGAAAATCCTTTCGCTATTGATAATCCAAACACGATGTTAACCTTCACTAATTGTCGTCACCACACTCATATAGGCTAAACTTGAAAATCCACCAAGATGTACGCAAATTATTGCTTCACTATGTTTGAGCAACAGAGTTATCCTCGACTGATGTTCAGCAACAGTTCAAGTATCATTGGTCCTTTTTGAGCCTTCCTATTCAAGCATTTCCGAGCAAAGAACAACTTATTTGTTCCTGGGTCTACTTGATGCTAGTCTCCCGTCAACTGCCTGTAGGCTATTGCTAAACACATACTGCGTCAAGTGTAGTTGTTACGTCACAGTAAGGCATTGAAATAATAACAAATAATCAAAGAACTTAAACACAGCCAAAGGGTGCGTCCGAAACATAAGCGGCCCCCATTATGAGGAGGAGGGTATCTTCCGGCTTATAATGTCACAACAGTCTAAAGGACGCAGCTTGAGCGCGGGTATGAGTGAAAAGCACAGTGGTGTCAAGTAATGCACGAGCACTATTTACAGCATAACAAAAAACAAAAATAAATCAGCAATTCAAGTGTGGTGACTTACGCAAAAATGTAAACATAAACACAAAACATTATTCACAAAATTCGAGAGGAGCAATCTTAGAAAGATCTCTCTCTATTTCAGTAACTTGGTGCTTTCCGGTTGTCTCATCAAAAACAGGAACCATGATAACAGCTCTGCATACAATCGCTCTACCTCTACGCCACTGCGGATGTACGCAAGCAACACGTCCAAGGCGATAATTACCTCGTTTGGTAACTTCTCTGGGTCCCCCAACCAATACCATCTGGCCGACTCGAAGGTTAGGTGTGAGTTTGAACCACTTCTTACGACATTGTAACCGTGGAAGATTGAACTTAACCCAACGCTCCCAAAACTGTTGAGCCAGCGAGCAATTGTATCTGTAGTCTCGGCGTAAGTGATCCCTATCGTGCACTTGACCAATTGGCAAAACTGGATCAAGCGATGGTGTGAGGAGTGATGACGGTGAGATTGCATTGTAGTCAAGTGGGTCATCACTTTGTGCAGTGAGAGGCCTATCGTTTACCAAACGTGTAGCATTTGAAATGTACGTCTGAAGTTCCACAAGTGTGAGTTTGCGATGTATTAAGTTAACTATGCTTGTGAGCGTTCGTTTAAACACCTTAATGAGTGATTCCCAGGCTCTGCCTTGGGAAGGACTGTAAGGAGGTATGAACTCCCAGGTCAAACCTTGATGTCTGAAAAAAGACTGAAGTCCGGAAGATTGCAGAAGTTCTGGCAACACATTTGCTGCAGATTCGAAGGTTGTCCCATTGTCCGAGTACAGGCTTGAAACTGGGCCTCTGAGGACAATGAAGTGGGAGAAAGCCAAAATGAAGCAATTCAGGTCCAGAGACGTCAAAATCTCTACATGAATTGCCCGAACAGTTAGACATGTGAAAAGTAGACCCCAAGCTTTTCTTTCACTTCTCGCTTCTTTGTAAAAGATGGGTCCAAAATAGTCACATCCAGTGTGTGCAAATGGCTTTTTGTTGATAGCCATTCTGCAAGCAGGGAGATTTGCCATAAGTTGCCGTATGGGATGTGCTCTGCTGATGATGCAGGCATTGCATTTGCTCGAGTAGTGCCTCACGGCAGATATTCCTTTGATGATCCAAAACTGTCTTCTTGTGAGCATTAACATGTATTGGGTACCCCCATTAGCGCATCTTTCATGGCAATGAAGCACAAGTAAGCGAGTAAAGGGATGTCTAGATGACAGAACAATTGGAAATTTTTCGTCAGTAGGAAGTGCGGCTTTTTCAAGTCTTCCTTCAATGCGAAGTATGCCGTCGGATGAAACGTATGGCCTGAGGCATCGCAAAGATAGCAAGTCAGCGAGATTTTTTTGTTCAGCTTCAGATAAAGCATGCTGAGAAGTCAGCTGCTTGATAATTTTTTCTAGAGAATCAGGAAAGTTTTCTGACAGGCTTTTAAACACACTGCCAAAACATTCGTTTTGAACATATTGAGTCAACTAAAGCAAGGTGGTGCTCAGACACTTTGCGTCAATTGTTGGCTTTTGAATTGGCTGTTTGTCCGCCTTTTGTTTGACGTATTGTGCAAAAGCCATTAAATAAGCTGTTCTCTTTTTGAGTATGTACCTACTGGGTGCAGCTTTAATGACATCCAAAAGTGTCCCCCTTACTGACCTATCTGAAGACACGTGTACCAATGCACAGCGACATGAGGCATCGCCATGCACTGGCCAGGCTGGTTTAGAGACGATGGTCAATGCAACCATAGCTGAATTCGACCAGAAGCAGATCGGGCAATTGGGCGTGTAGCCACGTCAGCTGGGTTTTGTAACGTTGGGCAAAAATGCCATTCCTCTGATTGGGAATATAGTAAAATGCAATCAATTTGTCGAGATGTAAATTTGTCTAGGCGAAGATCTGGGTTCGAGATCCACTGCATCACAACTTTTGAATCGCACCAGAAAAACTTCTGGCAATGGGGCAGTTGAAGTGCTCTCTGAGCTCGAGACATCAGGTCTACAGATATGATGACAGCAAACAATTCTTTTTTGGCGATTGGCCAACTCTGCTGGTGTTTTAAAACGACACGGCTCTTCCCAAACAGGAATGAGGTGCCGACTTCAGTTTGTGTTTGCTTCCGCAAGTAAACGACACATCCATAAGCTTCATTGGAAGCGTCAGAAAAGGCATGAAGTTCATATTCTGCGTTAACGTCCTCATCAGAAAAAGATGAGGTTGCAAAATACCATCTAGGTATAACAAGATCTTTCCACTCTTCTAGAGTGGTTCGCCGACGATTCCACGCTTTAACATGAGTTAGTGTAATTGGTTCATCCCATGATTTTCCCTCTATAGCCAACTGCTGTAAGATGAGAGGCCCTCTCAAAAATAAGGGAGCGCAATAACCCAAAGGGTCATAATTGCTGGCTAGTTGACTTAACAAGCCACGTCTTGTGTAGTGTTGAGGCTTGGAAGCAGAGAAGTGAACCTTCAGAGTGTCTTCTTCTGCATTCCATGTGAACCACATCGCTTTGAGATCAGGAAGTGGCTCCTAAGTTTTTAGGTCCAAGGTCCTGATTGAGGGTGCCAAAACTGCCTCATCCATTTCAGTAATGACAGGTACGGCCTTTCGGCAGGCTGTCCATTTAACCAGTTTGAAGCCTCTACTGGCAAGCAGTCTGACAGATTCTGATGCCATTAGTCGGGCTTTATCCAGCGTATCAGTGCTAAACAGCAAATCTTCCATGTACATACATTTTCGTATCGGGTCGGTGGTATAAGAAGACGCGTAAGAAGTATCGTGGGGTTCTCTTCAGCCGTTTTGCGGATTGCTACACATGCTATGTATGGTGAGCTGACGATTCCCCACACATGCCTCGTAAACTTATATGGCTGTAACTCCCCCTTGCTTATGTCGTCATCTTTGTACCAGAGAATTCGGAAAAGATCCTGTTGGTGTTCAGGGAGTGATGTCTGGAAAAAGCATTTTGTTATATCTGCCATTAAAGCATATTGGCCCATTCTAAACTTAGCCAAAACATTTGCGAGTGAATTGAGAAGGTCTGGTCCAGAGTGAATGCAACTGTTGATGGAGCGACCTTCATAAGTAGCAGAACCATCATATACAACTCTGGGTTTGGATTGAGTGGTCAGAAAGTATGGCAGATAGTTTATTTGATTGCAGGACTCTCTATCGGCAGGTTTTATGAACTCGTTTTGCCTGAGCTCAGTTATAGCCTTGGTCAACACTTGTCCATACTCCGGTTGGAGCAGCATTCAGTGTCGAAGAAAAGATAACCGTTTCGCTGCCAAGGGAAAGTTGTAGGGCAAGTCTTTTACGTTCTCTTTAAACGAGACAGGCATTTGATATCTTCCATCTACAACCGTAGTGTTGGAGCCTTCCACAATTTGCTGAGCCTCTCGGTCACTTCTTGATAGCTGGGTCTCGTCATTTTCAAGTGTCATATCCCGAATTACTTGCTGCAGTTCAAGAATCTTCTCTTCGTTCGATTCACAGATCGTGTTGACTGATACTCGCATTAAATGATAAGAATAAGTCTTGCCTGATCCTCCCAATGCCACCCACCCAATTGGAGTTTTGATAGCATGGGGTTCTCCATGGCGTCCTGTGCATTCTTTTAGGGCTGTCATAACATGGGAATTGTCAAGCCCAAGAAGTATATCGACACACTTCCTATCTGGTAACACCTCAAATTCTACATTATCAAACTGAGAATACTCGGAAAGATCATAGTCATGTGGTAATGTGTAACCGTCATCAGACCAATTATTCATGACCCAAGCTTGTTGAATGTTAAAATGGTCGCCATTGTGTAGAGCTTCTACATCAAAGGAAACATACTGAAAGTCGAATTCTTTTCTTTCAGTCACTGTGTGCAGAATTATCCGAGAGCTTCCTTCACTTTTCAAACCAAGTTCATTCACAAGTGAGTCAGACACAATTGTTACTTCGGAGCCTGAGTCATGTTGAGCATATACATTCAAGCTATTTCCTGTCTGAGGATTTATGACCCTTATAGCCGAAATGTGCGTAAGTACACCCGCCTTTCTGGTATGTAAGCCTAGTACCTGCTTCTTGACTGGGACATCTCTTGCATCATTTTGACTCAGAGCATCGGCCGATTGCAGCAGGAAAGACGGACCAGCAGCCCCTCGACTCTTTTCAGGTTGATGATTTGAAAAGCTGGCGGCTCCACGAGGTCTACCTGCAGGAAAATGAAAAGATGTGGCGGCCAAATGGCTAGCCGCATTTCTTGGGGGAAGTACAGGTGTGTATAGAGCATGAAGAGAAGTTGTGTGCTTGTGTTGGTAGTGTTTGCCACAGTGTCTGCATTTACAATTGTGTATGCAATCTTTCAAGTCATGTTGTTGCAAGCAATTAATGCAGTGACCAGCTGTTTTGATATTATCATAACGTTGTTGCAATGTCATGCTCCTATATGTGTTGCATTCATTAAGCAAATGTCAGTTCGTTTTACTCGGGGTAGACCAAATAAAACACGTAGGGAGTTGTCGTGTATGAGACTGAGAGTGTAGTGTCACTGGTGAAGGTCTGTAATTGTTGGGTTGTGTTTTCACATTAATGCTTGCCTGATGCACTCTGAGCTTAGCTGGCGCATGTGACTTGTCTGAACAGTCCTGTGCTAGCCCTAAGAACCGTTGAGCGAATGTTGAGTTGATTCGTTCCAGCTCATGATTCAAAAAGGACTTGAAAGAGTCAAATGTAGGCTTATCCAAACTGTGGTATCGATCTTGTAGATAGTCGGCATACCAATTTTTGAAGAAGTTTGGAAGACGTTCACCGATATCAATTATGAAAGAGCTGTCTAGTGAATCAATCTGTTTATGTGCTCTTGCATACAATTCACAATCGTTCAGATCTGATATTAGGGTTTCCAACACAGAAAGATCAATCCTGTGAAATTTCGGACCCGAGCGAACTCGCTTTACTAGCGGTTCAGACAGAAAGCTGTTGCAACCATAACACCGTCGAAGCCCCTCCAATGATCTCTGAATTTGCTTGTCAACACCCCATCCCGGTACAGAGGGTATAAGGGTTGCGACAGCTTCTCGAGCCTCCTCTTGGCATGAGGCATGCAAGAGGTCCATCTTGCGATTTCGATCAGGGCAACGATCCAAAAGTTCAATGATTTGGTTGTAGTAAAAAATGAAAGGCAACTTTTTTCCGGTAAACCGGATTTCATGAGCCTCTTCAAGCAAAAGTTGGTACTACTGAGGACTGACGTGAGGGTTTTTGTCCTGGAAATGTGTCTGAGTGTTATTAGATGAAGGTGTATACCGGTGATCATTATGGAGAGCATCAGACATCTTACTTGCACCAGACTGATTGTTCTGTGCGTAAATTCCCCTGCGGTGCAGTGCAAAGTCATGTGCGGGTTGAGATTCACGGTACACATTATTGTGATCAACAGCAAGCTCCTGTGTTTTGAGTGGTAGTGTACGAGCCAAACTGCGGTGTTGTGTGTGATTTGACAAAAGTGGATTCGGCTCAGCATAAGCCTCATTGTGACTAAGATCCCCAGGTGGTGTCTGAGGTGTATGATGTACTGCATTCTCATTGCAATGTGCATCAGAAACGTTTTCCTGTGTGTGAGATATGTGTGCAATCTGTGCATGTTGAGTAAGAGCTTTGATGGGTTGGTGTGGGCAATGGCTAGTATCAGGGTGTTATATAGCTGTGCGTGGTGGTTCTGTAGTGAGAATTTCCCTACTTGTGTTTGTCAATTGATGATTGGAAGAAGGCATATGATGGTCTGAATAGTGAGAGAATGTCACATCCTTTTGCTCACCCATTTGTGTCTGCAAAATTCCTGCATGGCTTAGTGCGTGGCGAGGAACTGACAGATTTTGACCTGGTACCTTTACTGGCAATGAGCGTCTACTCACAACTGAGCCAGGATTAGAAAAAGCTAAACGTTTCTCCTTAGCTTGTATTTCCGCTAAGCTAAGCTTTAGTTTTAGCTGAGCCTCGGCTCAAGCCTGTTGCGCTTGCATTTGAGCTTGCGCTTGAGCCTGTTGTGCTTGCATTTGAGCTTGCGCTTGAGCCTGCTGGGCTTCAAATTCTGCTTCAAGCCTTTGGCGTTCGAGGTCTAAATCAACTTGTTTGTGAGCCAATTGGGACGGAGTTAAGCTAGTGTGGCTGAAACCTGAGCCTACATTGCTTACAGAGTCGTGTGGTTTGATGTCATGTGATTTTTCTCAATTGAGAGTTGCAGTAGGTGGGGAGGTGACAGTATTGTCGCACCAGCAACGATATGCATCATCAAATGACTGACCTCACTTTTTTAATTTGTCACACAAATCCCTAAGCTCATCTTCTTCTTGCAAAACGTGTGAAGCATTATTATCTAATGTGATTAAATTGCTTTTTAAAGTGTCGTATGCTGACTGCAAAGGTTCATTTTTATCGCTCGTGTCAGGCGAGAAAACGGAGGTAACAAAACAATCTACTCGTGCTTGAAGCTCACGCCTTTCAAACCGAAGAGTCCGGGCGTCACTCATTTCCTCAGAGTTCTCTAGCATACCGGAATTAGCACGTAGGCCTAGCACACAAACACTGTAATTTTTACAAACTAAATTCACGAAAAAACTAAACCTAAAACTGTCTGATAATTGTCCAAAAGAAAAAACTTCGTCTCAGTTACGTTAGCCTACTGTCGCGGAAAATAGTTCAAGCTGACAATTAGGCTACAACAGAAGTCGGAGAAGTCTTTTTAGTTTGGAACTTTAAGTTGTTCTTCTAATTATGGTCCATCGCAAATGCTGGCGAATGTATGTTGGGTTCTCGACCAGGTCTTTGGCATCGAAGCAGCAGACCTACTAAACTTCTACAACGATAGTCTAGATTCACTCGAAAATTTATACGAAAATCCTTTCGCTATTGATAATCCAAACACGATGTTAACCTTCACTAATTGTCGTCACCACACTCATATAGGCTAAACTTGAAAATCCACCAAGATGTACGCAAATTATTGCTTCACTATGTTTGAGCAACAGAGTTATCCTCGACTGATGTTCAGCAACAGTTCAAGTATTATTGGTCCTTTTTGAGCCTTCCTATTCAAGCATTTCCGAGCAAAGAACAACTTATTTGTTCCTGGGTCTACTTGATGCTAGTCTCCCGTCAACTGCCTGTAGGCTATTGCTAAACACATACTGCGTCAAGTGTAGTTGTTACGTCACAGTAAGGCATTGAAATAATAACAATTAATCAAAGAACTTAAACACAGCCAAAGGGTGTGTCCGAAACACATCTCTTTTCATTTGCCTTGTGTTCCTTACATTTTGTCGTACAGCCTGAAAAGCCGCATTTTTTATGCTTTTCACGGTGAGAGTACCCTCCAAACATGAGTACCGGTACTGTGGAACTAATAATTAGTTTTAAATTTTTAGCCAAGCTTGGTAAGACACCTTCGGAATGTTTTGCATTGCTACAGCAAGTTTACAAAGAAGAAATAATGTCGAGAGCTCGTGCTTTTGAATGGCACAAACGATTCCGAGAGGGTCAAGAAGAATGTGAGGACGATCAAAGATCTGGCAGGCTGGTGACAAGCAGGACTGACAGCAACATCAATTGTGTGAAACAACTGGTGCGTGCAGATCGTCAACTGACTGTAAGAATGATTTGTGAGGGGCTTTCCATTGGCAGAGACGCAGTGTGGAAAATTCTTATTGAAAACTTGAAAATGCGCAAATTGTGTGCGAAAATGGTTACAAAGATTTTCTCCGAATACCAAAGACATTGAAGATTCACTGTTTGCCAAGACATTACCGAGCGTCTGGAGGCTGAACCAGACTTGCTCAACTCCGTCATAACTGATGATGAAACATGGATATTTGAATACGATCCAGAAAAGAAGAGAAAGAGTGATGAATGGAAAAGTTATGGATCTCCAAGGCCAATGAAAGCAAAGAAGTTGAAGTAAAAAGTAAAAGTGATACTCATTGTGTTCTTTGATATTCAAGGCATCAAAAACTGAATAAGAGTAGTTTCTAGAACCATCTGGCTTCGATATGTAGACAATATAGATGATACATATACAGTTCACTATGGAAGAAGAGCAGAATCTCTCTTTACCGTTCTTGGATGTTCTAGTAACACGACATGACAAAACTCTTCGCACACAAGTCTACCGCAAACCCATCCATACAGACAGATACCTTCACTTTGATTCTCATCATCCTCTCAGCACCAGAAACTCGCAGTTACCAAGACACTACATGACAGAGCTAACACACACAACACCATCCCAGCAGATGCACGACACGAAGCCACCCATGTTCTGTCTTCCATACCTTATGTACAGGGTACTTCAGAATGTATCAGTCGTATTCTTAACGAAGCTGGTGTGAAAATTGCGATGAAGCCGGTTAAAACCATTGGAAACATTCTTACCTCACCCAAAGATCCTATTGCAGAGCATGAAAAGAGTCGATTAGTTTATAAGATACCTTGTGCTGATTGTGAGTTTGTGTATGTGGGGCAAACGAAACGGGATTTAAAAAGTCGTGTTGCAGAACATAAAAGAGCCGTCAAAAATGCGGAACCAAAAAAATCTGCTTTATGTGAACATTTAATGTTGTTTGATCATCGTATTAATTGGGAAGAATCCACTGTTTTAAAATATGTTAATAGTTATCGTAGACGGTTAATTGCTGAAAGTTGGTTTATCAATGCCCACACTAACGTTATCAACCATTCGGATGGTGAGACATTGCCATCAGTGTACCGATCTTCAGCCAAAAGTGCTCAGTAAATGCTTTTTTTTTTGTTTTTGCTAATTTTTTTACCATATATGACTTAGCCACGTTCTCTCATTTCATCACAGTAAAACAATTGAATTTTTACGTTTTGTTGAATTAGTCCTAACTCGCAAGTTCATCATTATGACGTTATAATCATCTTTAACTCATTTAATTTATTCGGTTCTTTTGATATTTATTTTGTTGTAACTTATCTGCGATATGTACTGTTTGTGCTAGTATTGGAGGAGTGCTCGACACTCCTCCAACTTAACTTCAGAAGATGCTCGGCGTTTTCAGCTGAGCAAAACGTCAAGGTAATAAATTAGCATTATGCTAATCGTGTGCCTTATACCGGAAGAACAGTTAGTAGGCTAGCCTACCTATAGTATCGATTCAAGGCATCATTCATTTCGAATTCCTACCCCAAGGCCAAACAGTGAACCAAACTGTCTCTTAAGAGATTCTTCGGCGTCTCGTAAGATCAGTGTGTGACAAGAGGCGGAGCCTTTGGGACGCCAACGCATGGGCGCTCCATCACGATAACGCCACTGCTCACACAGCCCTGAGTATTTGTCAGTTTGTTGCAGAAAGGAACATTGCAACTTTGGAACACCCCCCATATTCCCCCGATCTGGCCCCATGTGACTTTTTCCTCTTCCCCAAGATCAAATCTGTTCTGAAGGGAACCCATTTTTCTGACATCGATTCCATCAAGAAGGCTGTGACGATGGAGCTCAAGAAGATCCTGGAAAATGCCTTCCTAGAATGTTTTGAATCATGGAAAAAGCGAATGCACAAGTGTTTATGAGTGGAAGGGGATTACTTTGAAAGACTTTGACTTTGGTAGATTTCAATATTTTTCAATAAACTTTTACAACAACAATCTCGTTACTTTTCGGACACACCTCATATTTTTCAAAGAAACATAAGTCTCTTTGAAACCTATTTTTTTCATGGTAGGCATCAGAATTAATTCAATTTTTTAAATAAGATGAAAGAGCTTTGGAATAAAAATCAAATTTGTGAATTTCAGCTTTTAAATTTTATTCCTATTTTTTTAATAGGGTCTCGAAGTTTGGTGTCCGAAAAACCTAATAAATAAATTGAAAGCTCAGTTACTTCATGAAGTCATTCTTTTATCATTTTTCAAGCTACATTTTTGGATTCCTTGGGTCTTAAAACTTTTGTCTAGCAATTTTCAGCAGTCTTCTATGACTACAGATAAAAAAACTAAAGATTTAAGAAAGTTATAAGCATGTGCAATGAAGCAAAAATAGCGTTTTTTTAAAACGTCATAACTTAGGAAATAATTGGAGTTTTTCAAAAAAAATTTTTGCATTCTTAATATTTTATTGAGATCTACAAGTGTGCCAAACTTCATCAAAATCCAGAACATATAGTGTAATTTCAGAAAAAAATTTGTTCATTTGGCATGGAATGACCCAAAAGTGACTTTAAAAGAGCAGACAGATGAAACGAGAGCAAAAAAATTTTACAAAAACTTGATTTCACATAGCATTTTTTTAAATAATGTCACTTTTATCAAAACTTCTAACCCCGCCCACTACTGACAAAAAGAATTCGTTCTCAACTTAAAGGTTGTACACAAACAATTCTTTTCCAGCCAATCACTGCTCAGATTTTCGTATAGCCACTCCTTTTCCTGCGCTCTCTATTCTGACGATTCCTCTTGACAAGTGTCAAATGAAAAGCTTCGAAAATTATAAAATTTTATTTCAAGTTAAACTTTTTTGTTAAAAAACTGTTTTTGTTTTGGAAAAAAGTATTTATTTGAAAGAAAAATTCATTTTTGAAAAACAAACTGTTATTTGAAATAAAAAATTAAAAAAAAAAAAACTTGTTTCAAAAAAATTTCTTTTTTTTTGATTTTAGGCACTGAGACTTTTTACGCGCTAGAGATAAACAAGTATCGTTTTTATGACAATACCTTTTCTTTACCTCTGGGGCATAGAAGTCCCAGTGGCTAATAGGCAGTGCCAAAACATTCTGCACCTAAAAGTTGTAGACCTAAAAATTTGACATGAAAATTAATCCATTACCATACCACAAACAGCAAGCATGTTAGTAACAGTCCTGAATTCTATTTACATTTCCTTTAGTCACTCTTTGATTTATAAAATAAACTCTTCGATGTGCTATATTTACTGAAATTGGCCTTCATTTTTTAAATCTTTAAGAGCTAGTACTGTTGTTTCAAATAAATTAGTATGCAATACGCAAAATTGTACCATTGTTTTAGATAAATTGAAATAGTACTCATTGTTTTAGACAAATTGAATTATCACAATATTGTGATAATCCAATTTATCTAAAACAACTTAAATTACTGTCGCTTTTGCAAGATCCAAAAATCTACAACATTATTTTTAAAAATCCTATCTTATACATTGAAAAACGATTAAATAACTTTGTTTAGGAACTGTTTAGAAGTGACGAAATTCCATTGTTTATGTACCAATGCCTATGTTCATGTGATTCTGCTTGCCTCGTATTTACAGCCTACCCAAGAATTACAAACCAAATCTTCCTCTGAGGCCCATTGTGTCATTCATTCGATCATCTACATATGAATTTGTTAATTAAATTTCTGAAAAACGTTTCATCACTGTTAGTTGGTAAGTCTGTGCAATGTGCATACTGTAAAAAACTTGACTGAGTTTGTAAAAATAATTGAACCTGTTCATATTAATCAATATGAATTACAAGTATCTTTTGATGTTGCAAGTTTGTTCGCTTCAGTATCACTTGAAGCAGCTGGAACTATAATGCTAGATAGACTCAGTAACGACAACACATTGGAAAATCATACAACTCTTTCCGTCACAGAGTTAACTGAGGCCTTGGATCTTTGTTTAAACTCATCTTACTTTACGTACGACATCACGACCTACAAACCCCACTCTCATGGATTCACCTGTATCTCCAATAATCGCAAACATGGTGAATGCTGATGGAGCATTTAGGGCAAACAGCCTTGACTATTTTTCCCCATCAATGTTGGTCTGTTATGTTGATGATGTTTATGCACTCATGGCAACAGAGTATATTAAGTCATTCTCCCAGTCTGTGTTCTCTCTAACTTTATGGCTAATCGGCAAGTGCCCAAATTTATTTAAATAATTCTGCTCAAAGCTCTAAAAAGACGTTTATGTGCCCTAAATTTGATACCAATCCAGTGTTAAAGTATACCTAATGTCGTATTTCCACAAATTGTCAAATTTTCTAAAGCTACGTTTACTATATTGCTAAAACTTATTTCCCCTTGCTCCAACAAATCGCCGAATCACTGAAAAAAATCGACTTAGTGGGAACACTGCTACCAGTATCTTGACACACAAAAAAAAAAATAGAAGCCTCGAGTTCTCTTGCATTCTTGGATGTTTTTCTTTGTCATGAGACTGATGGATCTTTCTCTATTTGTGTTAACAGAAAGCCTATGCATATTGATAGATATCTACCTTATACACATCATCGTCATACTACTTAACAGCTAAGCATTGCCCAAACCCTCTACTCCTGAGCCGATAATATCATCAACAAACCAGTACATAAACTGGCCAAGTTTAATCACATCAACCAAACACTGCAAAACAATGGATTACCTACGCATATGTGTTCTAGCCATCAATTTCTTGCACAACTGACTGAATCTCAACATCAATCTCAACTGCCTAATACATACTCTGCTTTTATCTCAATTCCATATGTGCAAAGAGTTTCTGAGGCTATTAAGAGAGTGTTCGCCAAAGTCGGCATTGGAGTTGCTTTGAAATCAAATTGCATGTTATCATCTGTTTTTCTCAAACTTAAGAATTGTTTTGTGGAGTCTAAAAAAAGAGGACTTGTGTATGAAATTCCATGTTACGATTGTGATGCAGTATGTATCATGAAAATTGGGCGTAGCTTGAAGACCAAAAAATATGAACATTGTGATGCAATCAAAAGAATGGATATAAAAAAGCTTGCTTAGTGCCAACGTATACTTTGATCATTTTACAGTGTGGTATGAAGCTAAAACTTTTAAATGGAAGCTAATTACAGTATATGTCACACAGCCAAGAGTTTTTTTATAAATTAATGAGCGACTGAAGTAAACATTTCAAAACAGAATAGATGGCGCTCGCATGTCCACTGTTTATGGTATGCTTATAGATTAATTTTCATGCAGCATGTTAAGTTTTTGATAGTGAATCTTTTTTGATAGCCTAAACAGAGCTTGACAGTGTTTCCTCTAAGTTTTCACCTTCTGCGAAAATGCCGGAAATAGTGCGAACGTTCTGAACTCAATGTGAAAATGCCGAAAATTTTCTCATCATTTTTGTCCGGTTTAGTTGTGATCTCCAAAAAAAAAAAAAAAGGTCACCACGCCGATGGAGGCATCTTTTTCTCCGATTTTATGTTGATCTCCAAAAAAAAAAAAAAAAAAAAAGGTCCTTCGTTCAAGTTCTGCAACTTTTCTCCGCGATTTCTGCGACATACCAAAGCCAGGCGCCGTGAACCGCGGCTGTCTATGGTTTTTGGCGGGAAACAAAAAAGCCCGTTTTTGGCGGGAGAAACAACGCCGGAATTCACAAAATTTCAGTGTGAAAATGCCGGAAAAAATTTCGCACTTTTCGCACTTTTTTGCGCTTATAGGGAACACTGGAGCTTGATACAAATTACATACCATATTTTCCGACTAATAAGCCGATTTTCTGGACCTACTTTTTCGACCTAATTTTCTGGGGTCGGCTTATTGGGTGGATACAGCTTTGGCCCAAAAACAACAGCGATCAAAATTGGTCACAAAAAGCAACCAACTAATTGCATGAAGTCATTCACTCATAATTACCGCTAAAAAAACAACCAATCGGATGAAGTCACGCACAAGTAATTACTGCTTACGCAAACATACGACTTTGTCTTCTGCACATGCACCAGTGCACCATTATAGTAAGTGCACTGGCATGTGAAAGAGGACAAAAAAGCAAAGAGAATCACTGCTGCAGCAATTAAAAGAGCGAGTAGGATCAATTTTACGATGATTATAAAGGACATGCTTTGGCGCGTAATGAATGTAACGCATACCTGACAAACTTTGGTGCAAAATAAAAAAAAGTTACCTGTAGTTAACGAAATTTTCTGATTCGGCTTATTAGGCGGTAATATGCAAAAACCCTCTTTTTCAGAGCTAAAAACTGGCTTCGGCTTAATTGCCGGGTTGGCCTATTAGCCGGAAAATAAGGTAACACTTTTGGCAGATGTATTAATTTTCTAGGAATTGCATGTTTAATAAATGTTGTACAATGTACAGTCAACTCCTGTTAATCAGACCCACTTTATTTGGAAACTCTCGCCATAGGACACAAATTGTCGAGGAACGAAATTCCTGCATTGCAATCTACTGGGTTTTACCCCTATAACCAGATAATTTTGCTATCTGACTATGAAAGTGAAATTCCAGGAGCAAAAGTGCAAAATGCAACAAAAAAATTCCTTGTTTATTAGACATAATAATCAGACTGCAGCATTTGCCCAAGAGTGCATCACCAAATAATCTGAAATAATTACAATTATTGTCTAACTTTTATAGCACAATGGAAAGCAAAATGCTTATTTCCTCAAAAGTATAAAATGCTCACATTGTGTTTTTCCATTAATCGCCAGAAATCTGCACCGCACATTATAGACCATTATGTTTAATTCTGCACCTGCACCGCACATTATAGACTATCATATTATAGACCATTATGCTTAATTGCAGAGACAATTGCAAGGTAAGGGAACGAAGTGACAGGATTTAGTGCAAAACAACACAATATTGCACTTTTTCTTTGTCTCTGCTATATTCGTACCTTTTGATGCATAAAGATCTGTATAGAGTACACTGTCATTTCAATCTACGACACCAAGAAAGTCAGCAAGATGTCAAGACTTCCAATAAACACCACTCAAAAAGAAATTTTTGCAGGAAAGAAGCAAAAGATTTTCGCTAAGCGAGACCATGCCAGTGCAGATCAGCATTGCATGATTGATATACCAACAATACCAACCAAAAACTAGGCAAATTTGTTAATCTGACAGTCTCGCTATCGAACATACTATACTGGAACAAATTGTGTCTGATTAATGAGAGTTGACTGTATAGTTTTGGTTTGATATATCGTTAGAGTTAATTTCTGGTAACCTGTGTTTTTCTTACTAGTTTAATTTCCATTTTTGCAATCAAAAAATGACTACTGTTCTGATGAAGTTCCCGGAGTGAGGAGTCAAACGTTAACTTGAATAAAAATACTATGGTACTGGTACATTGGAGTACATTGGTTCAAATTTATTCTTAGTAAATTGAATTTCGCACTTTTTTGACTATTAAAATGGATTCCTCAGAAAAAAAATAGCAGTTTTACATAAACCAATTATTTTACTGCTAACTTTAAACAAAATAAGAAATTTTTTCGTTTCACCCTATCGTATTAATTTCGTAAAATCTAATATTATACATACAGTCAAACCTCAATTTTCAAAAGATTCTGTTTTCGACCAAGTTGGTTTTTGACTTCGAACATATATTCAGGTCAAGATCAAACCAAAAGAAGCCGAGCCAACACGAACGCGCCATGATGCTGCATAGGTCAGCTTTTTTCACATAATCTTTGATGTAACTGAGCTGTTGTATTTTTTTTTTTTTTTACTGCTTCATTATTAATTTCTGCAAGTTTTTCAAAATTTTTCATATGTGCTGTATCTTAACCTTTAATGTTTTCAATGTTTTAAAAATAAAACATACAAAATGTTTACTTTTTGTTGTTTTTTCATCATCTTAGATAGGAAATCCTTTATCAAAATAAAATACATTCTATTTTCTACTCATTTTTAATTATGGTATACAGTACAGTTTATGGTGCAAAATGGTAAAGAAATACTTTAAAAAAGTTGTTTTCTAGACTTTAACAGATTATAATTATTTACATTAATTCCAATGGGAAAAATTGTTTCGGATTTGGAACAAATCACTTTTCAAACAGCCTTCTCGAACGAAGTATGTTCAATAACCAAGGTTTGACTATACTTCAAAACATTAGGAATAGGAATCACTTCCTTTACTTCTTTTTAATCTAAATCCATTTGGAATGTTTTGGTACGATATAGAAAAAAGAAAATAGGCCAACAGATTTACCAGTATTTTTTGATTTTTAGCTCTTGAACGTTTTTTCAATAAATTTGCATTATTTTTCAGCAGTAATTATTTTGACACTAGGGACAAAATAGCCCGAGAGCTATTTTGCCACCAGTACCAAAATAGTCCAAATCCTAACCCCAACCCTTACCGAGGAAAACTGCTATTTTACCACTAGAGGGTAAATAGACACTCTTATTTTTCTCTATTTTTTTTTTTTTTGATTTAGAACAAAAGCATACTGTACTTTAACTAAAAACAAAAAATCATGTGTCATTTTGCTTAAAGTTGATCATAAGAAATTTGGGTTTTTGGCAAAATCCATTATTTTTGGCAACTAAGGCCAGGATCACATGATCCAGTTTTTTGTACAATCTGTTTGCATTAATATTTTTGGAGCTATCACATCTAGACACTATTTTCTGGTATAACTTCTAGTTTGCTGAAAGCATCTGGGTTTTCTTTCAAAGAAATTGGCAAAGTTCTCACAAGTTGTTTGTTCATTCTAGCAGAGTTTATGCAATTAGTAAGGAATTTTTTTTTAACTGCCATGGCGATAGTGATATGCGCTTAGTCAATTTACTGGAACTGCACAACGTGCGCACATGCAAATATTCAAAGTTTATTTGTTTTATGACTCAAAAATGGTGAATGCAGAAAGCTCAAATTTGGAAATAACCCAAGACTCACTGTTTCCACGAAGCCGATTTTTTTCAGTGAATCGGCGATTTGTTGGAGCAAGGGCAAATAATTTTTTGCAATATAGTAAACATAGCTTTAGAAAATTCGGCAAATTTATGGAAATATAACATTGGGTATACTTTAATACTGGATTGGTACCAAATTTAGGGCACATAAACGTCTTTTTAGAGCTTTGGGCACAATTGTTTAAAGAAAATTTGGGCATTTGCCGATTAGCCATAAAGTTAGAGGGAACACAGCTAAGACTAGATATATTTCCCTTAATAGTTCAATCATGATTTCAATTAAGTAGACAATGGGAAAATGTTACAGCACAGAATTGCCTTGGGCTTTCAATAAAAAAAGTACTGATGAAAATGTATAGTGAGGCAGTGGAGAATCATAGCGGATTTGCAGCCATAAAAGAATTGTGGAAGTGATTGAGAATAGATAGCGAAGTTAAAACATCATGCCTGGAAAATACACCAGTGACGAAGAAAACACTCGCATCCTTGCTTAGAGGCAGGAAAATGTGCCCATTAAGGTCATTTGTGAGCGAAGTGGAAGAGGGAAGGCAACCATCATGAGGCTGTTGGCTGCAGCCAAAGATCTTCCAAAGAACACAGTTCCAAAGCATAAGTTTAGTGGAGGAAGAAAGAAGAAAACCTCTCCACATACTGACACCATCATAAAACGAGAACTACAGAAGAACCCTTGTTTGACAGCCTTGGAACTGCAAAATCTCCATCAAGAGTTACTGCAACATGTGAGGATCTGTACAGTCCAGCATCGTCTTCAAAAAGACTTGGATCTTCCAAGCCCTAAATCTGCCAAAAAAACCTCTGATTACCGAAAGAATGAAGACAAAACTGCTTGCATTTGCAAAGAAATACTCACACTGGACCACTGAACAGTGGAGGAAAGTGATGTTTTCTGATGAGAGCAATTTCTAAGTCTTTAAGATGAAGTCTACCACTGTGCGGCGTCCAAAATCATCAGATCGCTTTGATCCTCGATACACTGTTCCGACCATTAAACATCCACAGTCGGTAATGGTTTGGGGATGTTTTTCTGGGAAAAAAGGCAGGGGAGGCCTGTACTTTCTCCCCAAAAACAAAAAGATGAACGTTGAACTCTTACCTGCAAGTCTTGGAAGAGCACATGCTCAACTTTTACCACATTCATGGTTCTGAAGTGTTTATGCATGACAGTGCACCCTGTCATAAGGCCAGAAAGATAACGCGATATCTTGAACAAAAGCAAATAAACGTTCTGGAATGGCGTGGCAACAGTCCAGGTTTAAATCCGATTGAAAACTGCTGGCACAAAATGAAGAAAAAGATGTCTGAAAAGAAAACACCCAACCTCGAGATCCTGCAAGAAGAGCTGAAAAAAGTGTGGTGCCAGGAGATGTCAACAGAATATTTTAAAAATTTAAGTGACACTATGTCGAAACGCTTGCAAACGGTCATAAAAAATAAGGGCAACATGACTAAATATTACAAAAATGTGATAATTGTTTTTATTAAAGCAACTAAACCAACAAAATCTGCATTTTTGTCAGAAACATAGGCAGGTCTCAAGCTGTGTTCCATCTAACTTTATGGCTAATCGGCGAGTGCTCAAATTTTCTTTAAACAATTGTGCCCAAAGCTCTAAAAAGACATTTATCTGCCCTAAATTCTGTACTAATCCAGTATTAACGTATACCAAATGTCATATTTTCAAAAATTTGTCGAATTTTCTAAAGCTATGTTTACTATATTGCCAAAAATTATTTGCCCTTGCTCCAACAAATTGCCGATTCACTGAAAAAAATCGGCTTAGTGGGAACACTGGTCTCAAGTCATTTTGTGGCAGCTGTATCGGAATCGAATGACATATTGAATATTATCAAGACATAATAAGACCAAACGGAAAAAATTATTTAACCATATTTTATCCTGAGCAAACTTATATCTCCCTTGATCTTGACTTTCAGAGTAAAAGAATACGAATAACTAATAGCAGCAATTTGTTATCAAACATCCATACTATACTTTTGTCAGCTTACCAGACAAAAAATAACTTTATATTTTCTAATCTTTAGAATTAGAATGTTTTTTGTCGAGCATCAATTAATTTAACACTTATTTATTTGTTTTTTATTTTCCACCAGTCGTAAAATGTAAGTTTGAAATGCAATTTAATATTTTAACAGAAAAGCACATAATATAAGAGATGCACACTTGATTTTTTGTGTGAGTTTAATTTCAGCTTTGGAATCAAGTTGACAATTTTTATTTTTCTGAGTTGGAGTATATACAAGTTTTGCTAAACACCAAGTTTTTTAGTTTTAGTTCACATTTGGTTCAAAGCAAGTTGTAATAAGCCATCTTGCATGAAAAATTTTGTGCATTGCATCACTCATTAATAAATTTTAGCAATATATACTTGTGTAAGTTTCACAATGGTTACTGTAAATATGTTCTAGAGGCACTGCCTTTCTTCGATTTTGCATATTATATAAAAGTTCAATTTCAGGTTTAAACTAGTAAGAATTGATAGGTAATGGAAATGTTGATCATAGACAAATATGAGAAAACAGCAAGCAACACATTTGTGTCTTTCAAGAAATATGCTTAAACAGCAGATCTAATGTTATAATATGACATTGCCAATTAAATCGAATGAGGAAACCTTTCTATAACATTTTGCTTGATAATAATATTGTGCCACATCCATTCCTGCATAGACCTTGGTGGCATTTTTGCATTCTAAGACTCAGTATTTTTAAAAGCACTTGCAAAATGCTAAGTTTTGTTCATAGGTAACAGAGGCTTTCTTAAAACTTGCAGGCAAAATCAAACTCAGCTCTATTTCCCAGCAGCAACTCAACAGGACTTTCTAGACACTGATTTTCATCTACACCAGTGTTCCCTATAAGCGCGGAAAAGTGCGTAAAGTGCAACATTTTTTCCGGCATTTTTGCACTAAATTTTTGTGAAGTCAGGCGCTTTTTTTTTTGCTGAAACTCGCAGACATCTGCAGCTGGGTTCTTGGCACCACGCCCATCTATGCTGCACGAAGCCCATAGAAAACTTGAGGATTTTATACTGATGACTTTTTTGTTTCTTTTTTTTGGAGAAAGCCAAAATTCTGGCAGAAAATTTTTGCACCACTGATCGAAAACGCCTCAAGAGCTGCAGCATTTTTAAATTGAGTTTAGAACTTTTGCACTATTTCCAGCGTTTATGCAGGAGGTAAAAAGTTAGAGAGAACACTGATCCTCACATGGAATCAGTGCTCCCTATAAGCGCAAAAAAATGCAAAAAAGGCAAAATTTCTTCTGGCATTTTTGCACTGAATTTTTGCAAAGTCTGGCATTTTTAACTCCTGCCGAAAATCGACATTTTAATTTCCTGCCAAAAACCATAGACAGCTGCAATTCTCACTGCCACACTTATATCTATGTTGCGTGAAGACTGTAGAAAACTTGCGAATCTCAGACCGATGACCTTTTTCTTTTTTGGAAAATGTCATAAAAACCGAAAAAAAGATGCCTCCATCAGCACGATGACCTTTCTTTTGTGTTTTTTGGAGAAAGCCAAAATTCTGGCAGAATATTTTTGCACCACTAATCGAGAACACCTCAACAGCTGTGGCATTTTGACATTGAGTTCAGAACCTTTGCACTTTTTCTGGCATTTACAATTCTTTGAACAATTCTTTGAACAAAGATTCTGAATGCTACTATATTTTGGGTGACTTCAATATCAATTTGGAAATTGAAAAAAATATTCCTATTTCAATGCGCTATTTGATAATGTTAATTAGTTACGGTGCGTTCCCTCTAATCACTAAACCAACAAGAGTAACCGAAAATTCCTCATCCATTATAGATCATATCATTTCCAATGATATTAAACATCCTATTTTGCCTGGAATTTTTGAAACATGTAATGTCTGTGATCATTATCCAATCTTTTGTAAAATAGGCACTCTCATGACAAAAAATTATAATGCCAAAATTAAATCCGGTTTATACCGCAGCAAATCTAAATTTGATACTGAATCTTTTAGTCAAGATCTAAGCTTTTCCCTGCAAAAATTTTTTCTTGGACTTCCATTATTCACGGATGAAAACTTTAATAGTATTTTTACCAATTTTGTTGAAATTGTGTCACAAACAATTAATAAACATGCTCCACTGAAATCGTATTCCCGTCGACAGCGTAGACTACTTAAAAAGCCTTGGATCACGAAGGGAATTCTGATCTCCATACGCAAAAAGAATTCCATGTTCAAATCGCATTTTATCAATGGCAACGAAGCCCAAAAATTTATTTTCAAGCAATATTCTAACAAACTAACCAAAATTAAGGCTGCATCAAAAAGAAATTATTTCAAAGTTGAACTTGAAAAAAACAAAAATGATCCGTGCAAAATTTGGAAAATTATTCGTTCATTACTGCCCTCTAAGTCTAAACAATCATTAAATTCTCAGAGTAATGATTTAGATAATGATAGTAATAATCCTGTTGAAGTAGCTGAAAACTTCAATAAATTTTTTTGCACAATTGGAGAAAACTTAGCTAAAGATATACCATGCCAAAATAACAGAAAATTTATGAGTTACTTGAGAAATCGAAATTCATCTAGTATGTTTTTAGAAGCACCTAAGCTCGATGAAATCATTGGTTCTCTAAAATCCTTGAGCGTGAACAAAGCCGTAGGTCAGGATAATATTCCAGCTTTCTTTATTAAAACAGCCAACCTGATAATTGCTCCTTACCTCCTTATACTTTATAACTATGCTTTTTCAAGTGGGATTTTCCCAGATATTTTAAAGGTCGCCAAAGTTATCCCGATTCATAAAAATGGTAACAAGAATGATCCAAACAACTATCGTCCCATTGCCATTCTTTCCAGTTTTTCTAAAATACTTGAAAAACTGATATATCAAAGATTAATTCAATTTTTGGGCAAGTGTAATATTTTAATTCCCTCGCAATATGGTTTCCAACGTAATTTTTCTACTATCCATGCTATAACTGACATTGTAACTTTAACATATGATAACATCAACATTAAGCACTATACGGCTTTATTCTTTTTAGATTTAAAAAAAGCCTTTGACTCTGTCTGCCACTCGACTCTTCTAGCAAAACTGGATCATTACGGCATACGTGGCCAGACCCTAAAACTAATTAAATCTTTTTTACTTAGGAAGCAATTTGTCTCCATGAACAAAACACAATCTTCATTAATGACAAATCCTTTTGGTGTTCCTCAGGGATCAACATTAGGCCCATTATTATTTTTATTATACGTAAATGATTTACCTAATTCAACCCAGACTATTCCCAGATTATTTGCGGACGACACATGTTTATCTGTTCATCATTCAAATTTAAGCAATCTCCAAACTGAGTTAAATTTGGAACTGACTAGACTTTCTGAATGGTGCAAATCTAATAAATTAACAATTAATCCCACAAAAAGCCAACTCCTCGTAATATCCCCAAGATTGAATGAGGTAGTGATGGATTTTGATGTACATCTGAACGGTATTACTGTCCCCCTTTCTAACTCTGTCAAATATTTGGGGGTAACACTTGACTCCAAGTTAACTTTCGAGAGTCACATTAAAATCTTAGAAACCAACTTGTCCAAAGCTGCTGGCATTATTTATAAACTAAAATTCGTTCTTCCTAAAGATGCATTAATAAAACTATATTACGCCCTTTTCCACCCACATTTGTTATATGGCCTAATTAGTTGGGGATCAACGTATCCGTCCTATTTGATGAAAATAAGCACTCTTCAGAATAAAGTAGTAAAACTGATAGGGGGTGGTGCCTTTCAAGACCGAGCTACCCCATTTTACTTTAAACTTAACATTCCAAAATTGACCGATTTGTACAAAATTGAAATATCAAAATTAATGTACAATATTGTACACAAACCTCAATATCTTCCGAATAACTTTTCCAAATATTTTGAAAAGGCATGCAAAATCTCACAGAGATCGACGAGATCTACAACTCAAGAAAATGATCTCTTATATATCCCACGATTTCGATCTAACAGATTGCAAAATAGTTTTAGGTACCAGGGCGTCAAAATTTGGAATTCCATTCCTCATTCAATACGCTTACTATCTCCAATTTCCTTTAGAGAAAAGTTGAAAAAATTTTTTGTGGATTCATATGAGTCTTAAAATTTAGGATTTCAACCGAATTTGCGGAATTATTTCAATAATATAACTCACACTCTTTCTCATGTATTTCTTATTACCTCTATTTATTATCAAAAATTGTAATATGTTGGCATCTGGGTGGCTGCTTGACTCGATGACCGATAAGGTCTTTTCGCAGCTTCCTTGTCGTGACAACTGACTCTAAGAGGTATATGAGCCTGTTTATTATTATCGTTTATTGTTGATTATGTGAATTCTGTTACCGTATTATTTCGGATACAGACAAAAATAAAAAATGACTTGACTTGACTTGACTTACACTGGAGGTGAAAAGTTTGAGGGAACACTGCATGGGATGTTCAATTCATGGTAATTGAAGACAAGTGCCCCCAACCACAGACAGTGAGTCACAGCCTAACGTGACCTCTCACACGATTGATGCAAAAAAAATTGCGCAAAAAAATTTAATCGTGTAATCCTGACCTAATGCATTTAACTAGTCAAAAAAGGGGAACAAGTTTAGTTTTTTTTGCAGAAATTGACTATCTTGAAATTTGTTTCATGTAACAATCAATTTCCTTAAAATTTGTACCGGTATCGTATGTCCAATTGGGAGTTTTTTTTTTCCATTTTTGGCAATCAAAACTTATTCAGAAACTGCAGTATTTTCAGTTGGGGATTTTTGCCATTTTGGTCACAAATGCTCAACTCATATCAATACTGTCATACCGTAACTGCCTAGAACTAGTAAGAGTTAATCTAACCTATTGATCTAAGCAAGTAAAATTTAGAAGTGCAAACCTAGCCGATTGCACCGACTTGATAGACTAGGTGAGCAGTGTCTTAGTGTCTCATCTCAACAAGATCTGCAGTTTTTACCAGTACTGTACTGCGACCTGAACTTATACCGGTAATTCATTGACTTTAACTAAAATTACATACCATACCAATAGTCACTAGGCTAACAAACTAAATTTATACCAGGTACAATAAACCTCAAACATTAAAACTTACTCATAGAGTCACCATCTTGTAGCACACTCATACGGCAATCAACCTCCTTCAACAGCCATATAACGAAAATGAAATTAGATCTTTTAAAAACCTTCATTTTTTTTTCACTACTCAGAGTTCAGTATTAATATGTTAGGAGGATGTATCGTAGGTTGACCTTAAAGATTCAGATTCAGGCTGTCATGATAGGCCTAACTAACAGAATCTGCGATAAGATTAGAGGCTAGGCCTATAGGCCAAATCAGACAATTGATTTTTTGGCCTCGTGAAGGCTTTACTCTTCAGCAATAAAGAGGTAAACAAAAGTTTAAAAATTATTTTGTTGTTCTTATTTAAAGTTTTCATAATATTTCAATCATCAGTCGAACTCAGAACTTATTTGTTTTAGGTAGGCTATAGCGAGTGCCACCAAAGTCGTCCCAAAATACCGCCGTAGTGAGCTTATATCGGAAATTAGGGTTAGCGCCTTGCTCTAGGAGTTTAGTTAAGATTTGGGTTAGGGTTAGTGCCATTTAGGGTTATAGTTTGGTAGAAATAGCTTTTACCCGGAAAAAATTTATAATAAGCTTAAATTTGGCATGATGACTCAGAACCATGTCCTGAGCCACCAAAAAAAAATCCCCACGTTTTGGACATGGGACTGCCCCCTTTTTCGGCCTTTAAAGTCTGCCATCTAGTGTCAAAGAGCTTTTACTATCCAATAGCCAATCCAAAAGTTGTAAAAGCACCTAGTTTTGAATAAAAGTTGTTTTTCAAGTTCAGGTTTAAAAAAATTTACTTTGAAGTTGATGACGTCATTGATGGTGACGTCATTGCCAAAGTTTTTTTTAAATGACATATTAATGGCTCAAATCAAAAATGAGGGTTATGTTTTTGGCTCCAAACCAAAAAATGTTTGAGTCAAAGTGATGACATCACAAATGTTTTGATGATGTCATCTGTCACAAGTTTTGATTGTAAATTTGATAAAATTTGATAGAGTGGTTGACCAAACTAAACATTGCAATTTTTTATTAGCTTTAAACTTGGGAGAATAATATTATGAAATCAGTGGATTAAAGTCAGAAACTCTGTTGTCAGTTAAACTCTGGCGTGGTAGGCAGTAGGCACAGCCTCAGCCAGGGGGGGGTAGGGGGACCAGTCCCCCCTCCTTTTGAAAGTGTACAATTTTACAAAAATTATTCAAACAATAAAATGCCGAAAAACTGGAGTAATTTATAAACGCTCAACTCAAGTGTTATTCTACCCTTAGTTGCAAATGAGCATTATCAAGACTTTTGCAGTTTTTGAAAATTCGTTCTAAAGTCATTAGTTTCTCTGTCTTTCACAACAAATTTCAGCCGTTTAGCTTGTATTGTTTGCGAGATATTCGGGTTGAAAAAACGTTGGTAGCAAAAAAGCAAAGTGAATCATTGTTAACATAGCAATGGAAATGAGTTACTATACAAAAAAATCGATTTTGGTAAAAATGATTGAAAAAATTATCTATTATGTCACACTAATATAACAATTGCGCATAAAAGCTTGATTTTATTGAAACAAGAATTTAGCCACGTTGCCTTTTTGCACCACAGGGTAGAAGCAAAACCCAAAAAGTGGAAGTGCGTGTATAGTCAGTGTTGATATTTATTGAAAATGTTTGATCATTGCGTAGGTTGTTGGATCACGCTGTCTTGGAATAATCATGTCTCGTCAGCATACTGCATTGCTTTTACGGAAGAACGCTAGCAAGGGTGAAAGCAGCACGATTTCGCACCAATAAACACAATCCTTTTGTTTCAAAACTCATCATTTTCCAAACTGGAACAAGTAGAATCAGATACCGGCGAGAATTCGCGGCCGAGATCTGACGCGTATCAGTACAAGATTTAAATGTCACCATAATCGAATCGTGTTTCGACCCTTATAAATTTCAAGAATATTTTATTTGAAAATAGTCAAGAAAAACACTAATCGCAGAAGGATAGCAAATCTCTTTTTAAAAGAATGATTCTCCGTTTATTTTGAACGTCAAAATTGATTTTTATCCTACTGCATTAAGTCCGTTTTACCGATCACGCGTATTTATGAGTATATATATACGCATGTCATTTGGTTGAATGCATTTTGCCTGTTTCCTTTTTTTTTTGCATTCACGTGGAATAAGATATCAGACATAATTGGTCTAAACTGCTTTGCATAAGCCTAGATAAGGACCAACACACTAGTGAGCCAGTTTATCTGAAAAACGACGGAATCAAAATAATATTGCTCAATAAGTTTTTGTTAATTACCAAAAGTGAAACTACGATGTCAGCTTGATCGTTTAGTTTTATCTTAAACTGAAGTTGGGGAACAGCGATCGGCTGGTTTGAATTAATTTAACAACTCCAATCTGCGCAATGTCAAGTGTTTAATACAGTAAATAGTATGCTAATCTATTTTTAGGAAACCTTTGTCGATCAATTTCAGTGTCTATATATTACACCGTATAGCTGTGTTGATTATGAACAATGTTCTTGTTGTCCATCAGAGCAGCGAGTCCGATGACAAGCCCCAATTGTGTCGAAGTCTTAATTGAGCTCGCTGATTGGTTGCGAGCAAAAAGTCGCGCAGACGCCATCCGCCTAATCCTGATCTACACTGTGCGTAAAATAGTGGGCACAAAATCTCGTCTTGAGTTTATTCTAAACTAAAATTCCGTATGCTCGGCGTATAGCCTTATCAGTGTAAAAGCAGCCAGTTGTTTTAAACAAACTAACGATATGCCTGACATTCACGATTTTACGGTCGGCCTTAAAAGTTTGCTCTGGCAGCATCCTATACACAGTTTTCCGCACAAACCAAATTTTGGTCACCAGCGTGCCATATAATCAAAAATAAACCCGTTGTATTTTGTTATGACCATTTTTCCGCGAACGCCGCGTTTGATTCGCATTATTTGATTGAGACAACTGCACATACGGAATTGGTCGGTCACTATTGCATTATTCTTGATTAATGCTTGGATCCCTATTTCCTACCAACAATATTAATAACAGTACTGTAATCAATTAAGCAAAAGTTTCTGTTGGCAAACCACAATACAGCGCATTTTTTTCTGTTTAAAGATAGCAAGCAGTATGTGGTGTCTGATGTCAATTACCATAAATAATAACAGGGAGCACTAATTTTTCAAAAAACAATCATTTGCGGGTCTATGCGGGGGTTGTTCAAATGTTTTTGCGAATTGTGCATTTCTTTTGGTCTTAATTTGTTACAATATACAGTGCTAGAAAGGTGGACAGGCGGCAGCTTGAGTCGAAGACAGAGAGATCCCTTCGCTGTCTCCAGACCAAGGTGACTTGATGAATAAAATGTAATTACAATTATTCCAAAATTAAAATATTATTATGCCAAGTTGCTTGAATACTAACAGCTATCTGTGATTTTCTTCTATGGCCTACGTGAAAAAACGCGCTTTTTTGTATCAGCTGTTACATCGTCAAATAAAATAAAATCGTGAAACCACTTTAATTCTATTCTTTTTTATTTATTTATTTGTTAGTGCGTCTGCTGCATGAATGACGGCAGCACTTCAACTTGTTATCGCTTAACCTTTGTACAGTAGTTTGATACAATTTGCTTAAATAAAAACTTTTTGATTTGCATATGCTTTTATCATACCAAAAACTTTTGTCCCTCGCCTTTTATTATTTCTGGCTGCATCGGTGGTAGTAGTCAATCAGATAAAACTTAAACCTCCCAATATGGGATTAAAATAAAATAATGCATTTTGCAGTAAGAGGAAGAAAGCCTATGAATGCTTATCAAAAAGTTCCCTCGTGCAGTAAAAGTTAATCTGCAATTTTAGTTTAAAATGCAAGCATTAGCAAAGACAAAAAAATTACTAAGGCTGCGAATTGTCAAATATTAGCGTCGTTATTATAGATTAATTAAACAAGTTTTGTTCAGATGTTATTCAGGATTCTTGATTGATTAGATAAGTTTTTGATCACTTATTGATTTAGATTAATCAGATAAGTTTAGTTCAGATGCCAGGCTTATCTAGAATACATTTAGTACCGTCGAAAGGGGTTACTTTGGAACCCATGGGTAACTTTGGACATTTTTCATATTTAGTTGTTTTGATGTAAATTTTTTTTCCAGCTGTAGATTCTTCAGCTTTTGCATTATGAATATGTAGTTGAAGTATATATGCTTTGATGTGTATATACTACAGCATCACTCGTCATCACCACAGGCTAATTTGACATCATTACTTAAAACAAAAAAAAATGGGAAATTTCGTAGCGTGCAAAATTTTGATGCTGGTGCATGTATAAAAGTAGATCCAGATATGAAGGTACATACAGTGTAAGCACTGAAGCTTGGTTTAGCTGTATGTCTAAACTTAAGATCGAGTCTGGACAAGAAGTAGGAAATAATGTCACTTTTTACTTTTTGATGATAATTGCATATTTGATGGGGTTACTTTGGACAATTTAGCTAACATTGGGCATTCCCCTTATTAAGATTTTTAGATTACATGTTACTTACATGTGCACTAGAAATTATACAAAACACACTTAATGTAATCATGTAACATTATTGTAGGTACAGAAGCCATTATGATGGCTTAAGAAGGGTCAAGAAACTGCAGTGGCTATTTTGCCTCTAGAGGCAAAATAGCCACATGCCATTTTGGCACTGGAGGAAAAGTAGCCCAATTGCAATTTTGCCTCCAGTGCCAAAATAGCCCAACCCAAACCCTAACCCTTAACCCGAACAGAGGCAAAGTAGCCACTTCTTAAAGATTGGCATATTGTGAAGTGACAAACTCTGCATTAGACATTGAGACAGGTAATGAGCAGTTGGTGAAAACATTTGAAAGTTGTTTCGTTGCGCTATTTTGTTCTAGTTTTTCAAACACTTTCACTTGACTCTTGTGCATTGTTGTGCATGTGGATGTATAAAGTAGCATAGCCTATCATTTCAGAAGCCAATTCAAAAAATCAACTTGTTAAGAGATTTTTTTTAACTTTTGTTTACCACATAAATTGATTGATACTGCCCAAAACTAATGCCTTTGATTTTGTTGCAAAAAGCTTTATCTTTTTGTACAATACTGATGGTTCATAACACTCTGAACTTGAAAGTCAAATGCTGTATGGTAATTTACCTTTGCTAATGCTTAAACCAAAATGCTTTACAATAATTTACCTTTGATAGATGAAATCTAACAAGCACCAAAAGCACATGTTAAAATCTCAAAAAATCAATGGGACAATTTAAGCATTGGAAACCTTTAATCAGGTTATCCAAACATGTGAATTTTCACAGTCATGACAGAAGCATAAATACTGAGAAACAAACAAAGTGTTTTTTATGTGTACTGAAAAACATAGAAAGCACAAATTAGCTAATCTCAATTACTTGTTCTAAATGTGGCATTTTGATCAGTGATAAGTTATGTTTCTAGGGTGTTATTGCTTACTTTTAACAATGAAACTGCCATGCTTTGAGTTTCTTTAGCTTTTTTTTGAATACTTGTTGTCCAATGTTGTTCCTCTAGCTGAATAATTTCAAACAATTTAGCACATAAGCTAGGATTAGTATTGATTTTTGAAACTGTCCAAACTTGCCTCAGGCATGGGGCAACTTTGGACACCGACAAATTTTTTAAAAATTCTGGTTTAGTAGCAAGTGATTAGGAAACACTATGGTGAATGCATACCCGAGTTCACTGGTGATACTTTGTGACAAAAAAATATAATTATGTAGTTGGCAGTATTGAATGATTACAAAAACAATCTCAAAATTGTCCAAAGTAACCCCTGTCGACGGTATCAAAGATTGTAGAAGTATGCTAACATAGTATTTTGCGTTAGATAATATTGCCAGATATTGCAAAACGGTAAAAATTTTGTTCTTATCGGGTACATCATACTTGGGGCATATTCGTATTAATTTTCATATAATTGCACTGGTTATTATTTTTTTAAAACCATTGCATATAGGAGGACGATGCAAGTCCTCGGCCAAGGACTCAAAGATGCCTTAGAACCTCAAAATGATGCTGATATTCTCAAAGTGTGGCAATGTTTCGTTTGGTCAAACACTCATTTTCAAATTTACGATCAAAACTCGTGACAAATGACATCATCAAAATGTTTGTGACGTCATCACTTTGATTTAAGCAATTCGTGGTTGGGAACCAAAACGGCACGCTAACTCTCATTCACGATTTGAGCCATCAATACAGAATATGTCATTTTTCCAAAACTTAAAATTTGGCAATGACGTCACCAACAATGACATCATCAATTTTAAAATGAATTTGTTTTTACTTGCACTTGAAAATCAATTAAGATTTAGAATTTGGCTCTTCCATAACTTTTGCATAGGCTGTTGAATAGTAAAGACACCTTGACACTAGATGGCAGACTTTAAAGGCCGAAAAAGGGGATTTTTTTTTGGTGGCTCACGACATGGTTCTGAGTCATCAAGCCAAATTTCAGCTTATTATAAATTTTTTCCGGGTTTGCATGTATTTTGTCGTATTTTTACCGGACTATAAGGGCAATCATCCTAAGTTAGATCTGAGTTAGGATTAGCGCTACCTTGGGGTTAGGGTTAGGTGGGTCGACTTTGGTGGCATCCAGCTATAGTCTACCGGTAGTTATTTATTGCTCACTGGCAATCACTTCTTAGCAATACAAAGTTTGCAAAATATCCGGCACAGAGTATCACAAACTTTTGTGCTACAAACGCAAAATACGTCTGGGGCATTACCATGGGTGCAGTGCTTAACAAGAGATGGGCACGAACAAAGTACAAATAACTTACGGATTTTGGGCACAAAGCTGAATCCGGAGCAGAGTCCGGCCACTAGAGTGGAGTGGAATGGCTAATTTTTACAGTCCAGCTCCACTCAGATATTTCTTGAACTGACTACAACTCCAAACCAGCTCCGAAACTTTACAACATCACTTCGCTTCGAAATACTTCAAGACAAAAATTCGAATCAATTGTCACATTGCTCAATAACCTGGGATTAGAGATGGTGCGGTCGACAAAATTTTTGTTCACACACTGCACCGCACTGCTTAATTCTATCTGCATTCTGCACTGTTTCGCAAAAAGTTTGTGAACTTGTAACACAGCATCGCAAATACTACCGCAAGTCAAAATATAATGGTTATTGGTATTGCTTAACATGAATAGCTTATTGCATGCAAAATTACAAACAAAGCAGGTTGGCACTCCAAGGTTCACCTGATGCAAGTCAAACAATAGCTTTATATAATGACTTGGTCTAAATTGTTGCTTAAATAACTTAAATAAGCAAGCCCCTTAACCCAACTGTAGATGATAGGTCTAAGTTCAATTTTAAATATAAAAGTATCCAAGTCATGAATCAAACCTTGGACATCATGTTTGGAATATAACAGCACTTCCACTTTAGAGGCTCCAACTCTGAACTGCCAAAGGTTGCTAGTTGCATTCACGCAAACAGTAACATCAGGCATTAAATAAATATAACAGCATGGTTACATCATTACTAGGCTTGCCAGAGTAAGTCATGGTCATGCTTAAAAAGCTCCAGGGTTAACAAATCTGTCCTTTAATTGTAATTTTATAGCACACAAGTGCAGCATACACATTTTTAGTTTTATATCAATTTAGCCCAAAAACTCTATAACTTGTCTTGCATAAACAACTTTAGCTTTGAGATTCTTAAGCTTTAACTTTTCAACAGGGGTCAGACATACAAGTGGCGGTGGCGCCACCTCCAAGCTCAGGTGGCGCCACTTGCAACTTCAGGTGGCGCCACTTCTAAGTTCAAGTGGCGCCACCTCTAAGTTTAGGTGGCGCCACTTGCAGCTTCAGGTGGCGCCACTTCTAAGTTCAGGTGGCGCCACCTGAAGCTTCAGGTGGCGGTACCAAAATCACAGGTGGCGGTACTAAAATCACAGGTGGCGGTACCAAAATTTATTAGTACCGCCATCTGAGAATTGAAGTGGCAGTTGAGATTTGAGTTTGTTGATTTATTTATCAACTCACAAGGCTAAACTGAGAAGCAATGGAAAGTGAATGTTAGAAATTCTAGAAGATAGGCTAATGTTTAATGAAGCAGTGAAGTGTTTAAGCAGTTTTATTGGCATAATGTGTAGGCTAATGCTGAATGAGGATGAATTGGGAATTGACTAGGCCTATGCAAGTAGATTTCTTTAGCTGGTACTGGTCATAGGCATAGCTTATTACCGTATTTTTAGGGGGTGAGGTATCAGTAGTGTGGGACACAGAGTTATTTGGAAAACCTGTGGCAAATGCCTTTCTACTTTTACCGTTCTTGTGGGCCTGTACTATTGCATTAGTAGGCTACCAGGCTATCGTACTGTATTATTGGTACCCTTTCTAAGTTTCTGGCCATTGTCCAGGCTTTGGTTTGATGAATGATCAAGATAAGAGATACTATTGCCCAGCTTCAGACTTGTACCGGTATTAGTATGGTAGGCTACTTTGTAATGTGTAGCAACTTCAGAAGGTTGAAAGTTAGGCTAGGCTACTGTTCGGAGGCTGAAGAAGTAGAAGCACTCTTAATCATTAGGTGTAATGGTTGATGTGTTAGGCTATCTGTATGGTTGGACTAGGCTTATCCACTACGGTATAGCACTAGGCTTAGCCTATCCACTACAGTATAGGTATGTTTAAATTCAGAAGTAAATAAAATTGGACAGACTGTGTATATACAAGTATTTTTAAATCTCTTGTTTCTTTATTTCAGCTTTACTTCAGAAGCTTTGGCTAGAATTGTTTTCTGAATCTTTTCTGTAACATTTGTTTTTCCCACCATGAATCAGTGACATCTTATAAAAACTTTTCCTGCTTCTCAGCTGATTCCTTGAATTGTTTTTAATAACTGACCAGTGTTTTATTTTATGGTGTAAAATGTAGCCTAATGCTTATAAGTAAATTACCGGTACTGGAAATGAATTATATTGCCCCTAAAACAAAAACGAAAAGACTTTTATTGGTCTAGGCCCCTATCAAAGTAAGGATAAAACTTTGATACTCCCAAAGTATCACCAAAAAAAATAAATTTATTGAAAGCTTTTCTCAATTCAGTAGGCTATGTTTCACTGTCAAATAACAAACAGTCATGTAGGAAATAATAATAGCAACTTAATGTGTTATGTAAGATTGTACCTCCCAATACTAGTGGAACAGTGATGTATCTCTGTTTCTCAGCTAATTCATAAAGTTGTTTACGTTGTTGCTTACAATGTATGGTATGATTTTACCTTTTTTTAGTGTGGAAATTTTATTTTGTATAAATTTAAGCTCACTTGAGGTTCAGTTTGTGACATCAGATGTGACTGTAAATGTACTGTAAGTGTAGCCGATGTTGCCCAACAATCTTACCATTACCTACATTGATGCCTGTTAGTGTTAAGATCATAGCTCAGGTGGCGCCATCTGAAGGGTTGGTGGTTTTGAAACAAAGTTGGGGTGGCTGTTGATGTTACAGGTTAATGTAATGTAGTCATGAAGTTAATGTGGATGTTATTGGATGTCAAAATTGCAGTGGATGTAAACTAGTTGAGGTGACGATTTATTAATGTTTAAGTAAATTCTAAAACGAAATCAAACTCACCATTATGGTTGATGTCTGTTCTGTGTTTAGTGTGAAATCTCAAAGCTCAGATGGCGCGACCCGAAAGATTATGTGGTGGTTAAGAATTTTAGATTTAAGCTGCAGCTTTTATTTACATAGGTTTTTGGTTTGTGTGTAACTTTCAAGATCGTATTTCATTAACTTTTTTCCAAATTTTTGATTTCCCTTGCCCTTTTGGCAGTTCATAGAAAACAACAGAGCTATAAGTGGATGTGACAGTTACAACTTAATAAGTAAACTTAAATATTATTTGTTAAATGTTGGCAGACACTGCGGTAAGGTGTTGCTAAAAAAAGAAAATTAATATCGTAGCTGTAACTCCCAACCCTAAATTTCTACAAGTGTCAGACAAAAAAGTTACAGTGGCGCCACCTGCAACTTCAGGTGGCGCCACCTAAAGTTACAGGTGGCGCCACTATAAGCTTCAGGTGGCGCCACCTGAAGTTGCAGGTTGCGCCACTTGAAGCTTCAGGTGGCGCCACCTGAAGTTGTAGGTGGCGCCACCTGAAGTTATAGGTGGCGCCACTTGAAGCTTCAGGTGGCGCCACCTAAAGTTGCAGGTGGTGCCACTTGAAGCTTCAGGTGGCGCCACCTCAAGTTGTAGGTGGCGCCACCTGAAGTTATAGGTGGCGCCACTTGAAGCTTCAGGTGGCGCCACCTGAAGTTACAGGTGGCGCCACTTGAAGCTTCAGGTGGCGCCACCTGAAGTTGCAGGTGGCGCCACGTGAAGTTGCAGGTGGCGCCACCTGAAGTTACAGGTGGCGCCACTTGAAGCTTTAGGTGGCGCCACCTGAGCTTGGAGGGGGTGCCATTTGTATGTCTGACCCGGACCGTGATTTTTTAGACATATATGTTTAGATGCTGCCGATGAGGTGGCCGAGGTAAAAAAAATGCCCGAGGTGTAAAAATTTTTTTTTCAAAATTTTTTTTGCAAAAAAAAATTTTTTTTTTAAAATGTTTTTTCGGAAAAAACTTTTAAAAAAAGGTTTTTAAATGATAGTTTTTTTTTTCAAAAATATCAGTTTTTTTATTTTTTTTTCAAAAACATAGTTTTCAAATATATATCAAGCTTTTTCCCCCCCCAAAATTTTTTTTCGGGCAAAAAAGTTTTACTTTCATTAAAATGTTTGTATTTTCGACACTTTTCATGTGACACTTGTCCAGAAAAATTGTCAGAATAGAGAGGGCATAAAAAGGAGTGCCTTTAGGAAAAGATGAGTAGCGATTGGCTGGAAAAGGGTCAATTAGGGTGTAAACTGTACACGAATTTTTTTTTGTCTGCATAGCTGATAGGGTAGGGTTAAAAGTTTTGATAAAAGTGACTTTAAAAGCAGGTAGATAGATGGAAGGAGAGCGGAAAAAGTTTCGCAGAAATTGATTTCATATTGTACTTTTTCCAATCATGAAGAATGTTTTTCACTATATGTTTGTGTACACAAATGATGCTCCTCATCGATCCTTTTCCAGTTAATCACTGTTTGGCTTTTTCCTATGGCGGCTCCTTTTTCTGCGCTGTTTGTTCTGTCGATTCTTCTTGATAAGTGTCAGATGAAAAGCTTCAAAAATATTATATAACATTTTAATCCAAGTACTGTAAAACTTTTTTGTTTAAAAAACATTTTTTGGGGGAAAAGGTTTTATTTGAAAAAAAATGTGTTTAAAAAAAAACAAATTAAAAAAACACTTATCGTATTTATTCGAGTATAAGTCGCATTTTTTTGTACCAAAATATCACCCAAGAAGTCAGGTGCGACTTATACACGAATACATGAAGTGCATTGTATGCCATACGAAATTTTTTGAGGTGTTTCCTTGCTATCGAATTCTACACTGTCTCCTTTCATTTGATCATATCACTTATTGCCTTCCATGCGAGTAGCGTTGCACTTTCAACACTGTCACCTTTTTTTCATGTTCTAACACGTTTAGTTATCATTATTTTATCGACTTACGTTGCGTTGCATCACTTGCCACCTTGATCGGATGCTGATGAGGATGTTCCAGAGGTAAACAGGGCTATTTGAAGACAGTGACAGCAGTGATGACTTCAATGGTTTTTAATTTTTTGTTATGAGATTGCAATGAATGAATAATGTTTTTAAAAATTTTGTCCTGTTTTTCATGTCAAAAATGTGGGTGCGACTTATACACGAATGCGACTTATACTTGAATAAATACGGTATTTTTGAAAAAATAACTGTTACCGTATTTGAAACAAAAATTTTTTTCCATGTCTCATTATGGTACCGGTAGATTTATTTTGTAGAGTGTAAACCAATTGTCTGCAGGTACATTCAAAGCATTAGACTAATTTTGTTTTATAATGTGATTTTTGTTTTTCAGAAAAGTATGTTATGGTATCGATAGTAAGCTTAAACAGTTGTTTCTGTTGGCTATTTCGTGCTGTTTATGAAGACTCCCAATGCTAACGCTACAAGTAAATCTAAAAGCTGGATTCGTCATTAGTTATGCAGTGGAGTTTTTGCTTATTGTGCAATGGATTGCCGTGTTGCTTTGCTAGAGAAAGCAAAAAAAACAAAGCACTTTTTGCATGATTTGGCACTATCATCGAAGGATCAGAATTTAGCACAGTACTGTAATACTAGCAGTTGGTTTGAGAAAAAGTCAGCCTCTGAAACTAGATTCATTTTTTTATTCACTAGTGGAGCGCTTATCGATGTTTAGTGCAACATTTAATGCTTTCGTGAGCATTTTATTAGTTAACACTTTCTTGCGGTATGGCACCAGTACGTTGCGACGATCATGTTTACCTAGGGATGTTCATTCTAGTATTTCGATTCCGATTCCCAAATGATCCAAAATCTTTTTTTGATACTACTGAATCGAAATACTCGTGCTAAGTTTTTAGGCAGCACTGCTTTGTACGGAAAATAAACACGCATCACGAGCATTGTTACGTAACAGCATCATTTAATTGCCTCGCATGATGATTAGAGAGATGGTTAGTACAGGCGGCGCCGCTTTCACGCACACTCGCATGCTCGGCCGTGTGTATTGTCACAAATGCAGGAGGCGCATGTGTTTGCAAATGCGCTAAAAAAAAGCCACCCACTCGCCTCACTACTTTTTCGCAAGTCCCACGTGCAAATAAACAATAACGTCACAATTACTTTTGTGATTGCGGAGATGTGGTTACTTTTTAGCAGTTTGCCGGGCGCCGATCATGTAAATGTCAGATATTGAATTAGCAAAAGTCTTTCTGCGGAGATCGTTACCATAACTTTACTGTTATTAAATCTTCAGTTACAAAAGGACAGGTATAACATAATACTAGTCATAACAAAAGTTTTTACAGATAGAGAATTAAGACTTCAATTTAAATTTACATGCGATTGCGATAGTCTGGGTAATTATGAAGCGTTCAGCGGCAGGAAGAAAAAGAACATCTGATGTATGGGACCACTTTGAACTTCCCGTCTTGGACAAAGACGGAAATAAACGTGTTTGTTGCACGCACTGCAGAGAGAGTTTAACTTATATACTGTGCAGAGAGAGTTTAACTTACTGTGTTTTCTGCGAGCTTTTGATTTCGATAAAATTTTTCGTTACCAGCACCAACATCTTGTCATATGTAAATAGTGAATCGAAATTAGGAATCGAAATACTGGAATCAAAACATTGGATTCGGAATCGATTCGAAATTAGCAAAGAATCGGTAATGAACATCCCTATGTTTACCTCAAAGGGCTTTGCTCCAAAGTACAGTTTGTAAGATGCAGACAAATTTATAGCTGTAAGGTCAAGCCCCCCTTCTTGGCAATTTTTTGGTTACAGTATGCCCCTGATAAAAAACATGTAGATTTTTTCATGTGAAAATTGTTACTCAGCATCTGAATAAAATTGTTGTTAGTTTTCACATTTTCACGTAACTGATGCTTCCTTCCCCAGTCCAATTATTTATTGTAAAAATGCTATATCAAGTTTTTTTGTTTAGTGGTGACTGATGAGAATGGAACTATATTAATGGACATGCTTGGCAGCTGCAGTACTTTATCAATTTTCTGCAAAATTTTACAGTTTTCAGTAAGTATAATAACTGATTACATTGATAAACAATAAAACATGAATAAATACTTACAGTATACTGTAATCTTTAGAAAAATGTCGTACAACAAAAAAAAAAAATTACGCAGCAAAAAATTAAACTGTCACTTTCTACTCATAAGATATTTATTGGCTTTCTAGTTCGATCTGGTTACACTGACTGTAATTGTAATGATTGAACTTCAGACTTGAAATTGTATACTTGATCACTTTATTCATCATAATAAAGCAGTTTAAATTTTAAGAGACAGGAAGAAATGTTTTGAAATTCACAAACAACTAAATTCAGATATTACACAAAGATACAGTAAATGAACATAATACGCTGGACACTTCTATTTTCATTACATAGGACTGTAGTGAAAAATCACTATAAATATTCATGATTATAAAACTTGGGAGAGTTCAAAACTATTTCTTCCAGTTCAACTTGATCACTGTCACAAACCTTGAGAAATATGAAGACTTTTAAGTGGACATTCTGGAGAAAAAATTCCATGTTTGTTGCTATTCACAGAAGTAATTAGGTCAATCCAAAACTTTATAAAATTTTTTTTGATTTTTGTTTTATCTTCTTAGCTCTTGTATACAGTATAGCTTGAGACCAATTCTAAATACAGTTATATTCACCAAGTTGTCTTGACCAAGCAGACAGCGAAAGAACTTTTGCGAATTTTCCAGTATTCGAGCAATTGTTACTTTTTAAACAACAAGCTATTGTGCAAAAACACTATTAATTGTGCAAAAACATTGTGCAAAAACACTATTGTGCAAAAACAAACATTGTGCAAAAACACTATTAATACGTTCAAAACTAGCCTGCTAGTACCGTAGGTTATTCTGTATTCTGTGAAAAACAACAACACCATGTTAGTTTAAAACAACAGAGCAAAAGTTGCTTAGCCAAAAGAATCACTATGCTGATACAGCAGCTTCTACTCTGCTGCATAGAATAAATTTTTGTTTTGAAACCTAGATGTCGTGGGGATGGGTCCACGACTTTTCGGCGCCAATATTCTGTGCTTTTTACTAACACTAACCCAAAGCCCTAACCCAAACCCTAAATAAGTCAAAGAGCACCGAATTGGCGTCGAAACGATCTGTGCAGAAAACGTACGGCTACGAAATAGGTGGCACCGAAAAGACGTGATCCCCGTGGGGATAGGCCCACTGCTTTGGTGAATTCATTAAAATGCAGCTCTGAGATCAAGCATAGCTATGAAAAATCACTGTAAATTTTACAGCCTTAGATGTCCAGATGTGACTGATGATATTGAAATTTAGAGAGGCATATTTTTAGTGTCCCTAAAGCCTAACGATAGTACAATATCGTAGTAACTCTGCCAAATTAAGCTAGCTAGCCTAGGGCTTTCCGCATCTAACCTTGCTAACAGCCTACTCTTTGGACTGATAGTAGGTGCTAAACCATACAAATATACTATTTACAATATTTCCTAACAAACTGCAATTGTAAACATATGGTCAGTGATTTAGTAGGTCATGTTACTACAACTTACAAGTAAGCGATGTTGAGCAACTGCTTGCGAAGGTTGCAACCTTTCACCAACTTGCTCAAGTTGTCGATAATGTCAACACGTTTGCATTTTTGCAACAAAATGTCAATCACATACAAAATCTGGTTATAATTTTAGAAAAAAAATTTTTTCAAGTTTCTAGAAATGTTCTTCCAAAACCTATTTCAAATAAAAATTTGACAATGAACTGAATGGCTTATGAAACACAAATATTTGTTTTTTTACTCAGACCATAGTATAAGGCCCTTGGAGTTAAAAATTTCAAAACAAGCCACTTGACTATACATGCTTATAGCCAAAAAGAAACATTTTATTTGCAGCTTTTGTATTTTTAACATACTGTATATGACGAATTTTTAGCAAAGGCTGATTGTCAAAACTAATGTGGGAAGACAGGTGTGATTAATTGTTAAGTATCTTTTAAATCAGTTGGGGGGCTGCTTTCTATTTTAATGTGGCCTGCATCTGAAGTTTGTCACAGCAAACAACTTAGCATCAAAACATTCAAATGTTTACGTAAGTTTTGTTAAAGTATTCTCTTGAGATAACTTCGCCATTATTACAGTTATTGCGAGTAGCAACATCTTCGACTTCAGCAGACATCGCATGTCTTGCCAAACAGAAGAACTTTCAGCCATTTACTGGGAGTTTTTCTGCTCCTTGAATTTTATGTGGAATTTGAGATTTTTGCGGCCCACCTGCAATGTTGTGCAATTCATGCGGCTTGCAGTACTAAGAAGATTCCCCATCTATGTTTTAAATCTTTGCATTAATTTCATTAACAAAGTTATGTGTTTCAAAGAAAAAAATTATTGTAGGTGATATGCAACCATGTACAAAAGAATGTGTTTCAAAGATTGTTGGCAGAAATCATTTGAATGTGTTTCATGGTAGGTTTTGAAAATCAAATTTAGATCTTTGTAAAGCTTTGAAAGCTCCTTACTACATCAAATTTAATTTGGATATCATATTTTTTTAAAATAAGATAGTGCTATCTCTCATTTATCAAATCAAATCTTTCATTATACTTGCTGTAGTATGCCAAAGCGTGTAACAAGTTTGTGGGGCCCATCTCCGCGTCATTGCGCCCAGGCAACACAGCTCCTTTCGAAGAAATGTCGCAGCGGTGGCGAGCCATTGGCAACACTGAGTCCGATTTGACCGGCTCGAGATTTGAACCTCTGCCCTACCGCTCCAGAGACGAACGCGTTACCGCTCGACCAACTGGTAATTAAGGGCAATTTATAGCATGCTTAAACAAATGTGCGAATGCAATTTAGTCCAGATCTTGACAAAAACTATCTGCTTGAAAATGTCATTGATTTTTATCATAAACCAATAATTGATTGATTAACCATGACTCGTAGTTAAAAGTTGTCTCTAGCTTGCAAATTGCACAACCTTTAAATAAGACTGAAGGCAAAATCAATGTGGGTATCTCAAGTTAAAGGCAATTGAATTTGGCATTGACTTTATCCTTTTTGACCCAGCCATTTCAGAGGTATTTCACTTTAAACACCATGTAGAGGCCTCTTTAATTATAATTTTTATTGGCTACCGTGACGTTTAAATGTAGTAGCCTAGTCCATAGCGAAGGCCAATACTGTAAGCTAGATGTATGTTTTAAGGCCCCTGCTATGACTTATCCTAATTGCGGCATTGCTTTACGATTGATGAAAGTCGACTAAGCTGGTGTCATCGATGTTATGACAGTCAGAGTTGCCTACAAAAATCATAATTAGATAGGCCCCTGGATTGTGTTTGAAGTAGAATGTCTTGGGAAAGGCTGGGTTTAGAAGGACAAAGTCAATGCCTATCTAATCTTGTACGATTGCCCTAACTTTACATACCTGCATTTTTGCCTTCTGTTCTTTTTTTAGTTGTTTTTGATGGGTTGCAGGATTTTTCTTGCTGCATTTTAGCTTACATTTTAGTTGTAAGGTGTTATTGTAGTCAGCTTTCAATATGCAACTCATTGAGTTAAATTTTTGTTCTTTTTTGTTTCTTCAGGTGCTCTGAAAAATGTTGAAGTTTGCACATTGTGCAGCTACACAAACAGTACCAGTTAGTAATATTGTGATATTTTCATGGAGATTCTGCCAAGCAGTAAAATTTCGGAGTAAAATATAATTGATTTTATTATTTACTACATTGGCGCTGTTGGGTGAGATTCAACTCCCAAAATTACACCACATTGTAGCAGTATGTTCGCATTTTGTTGGAGGAGATTTTCAGATTATAAACAATTTATGTCCTACAGTATAAAAGCATTTAATTTTCCAATTTTTTTCAGTGTTTTTCATTAATTTTCAATGTTTATGTTGAAAAAGTATTTTGGTTTACAGTAATACTGCTTAAGTCTTAGTTTTTTGTTACATCTTCACAGCTTAACTATGGTGGTACTGTTTTTTATTTTCATCTACTAAAACAATTCACCATTTATTAACCTCAATATTCAATGAATGATCAAAAATAATATCGCCAGTTTGGAAAAATAATAATAATTGCAATTTTTACCCCCTTGAGATAACACCAACAAGTGTTGATTCATCTGACTAAGTGGCCGTAGTAACATTCAAATAAAATGGCTTTACGGAAATAAGCTTCATTGATTCTACCGTAATAAGGTGTAAAATAGTGGCATCAAACAGTGGCAACATCCTTAAAAACTCAATTAAAATAATGTTAAGAAATGAATACGAAATTTAACTAGTAAAAAATGAAGGCTTTTCAGATATGAAGGCGAAGCAGAACCACAAAGTCCAAAAATATATCTCTCTGCAGCATACAAAACTTTTGTCAACTTGTGCTATAAACATTCCGGTATGTTATAAAACAAGGCATTGCAATAATAAATAATCAAGGTAGGACAATATCAAAGAATGAAGTAGCTGAATTTTAAATACAATTTTGAAATTACGTAAATTGGCATAACAAGTACTAATTTCTCTATTGATATGCTTTTCAAGGTTCAAGTCTGTCATCAAATATTACACCAACAATTTTGAGAAAATGATTTGGCACAGGCAAAGAATCGCTATCATTATTTGGTACGTTAGAATGAAGATCTGAGATCTGAGTGAAGACTAACTTCACCAAATTTTTGCGGCGGAGTTATTGTAAAACAAAGTAAAGGTTCAGAGCGGTAAAATTAGCTGCTTTTTAATACAGATAAGCCAGCTTTCTAAAATTTAAAGTTCTGTCACAATACTGACAAAATAGAAACCCTGAAGTAAGAGGTAACTTTGAACTGCAATATCTTGAAAACGACAAGACGTAAAAAATTAAAATTGGTGAGAATGCATTTTAGGTTCATCCCAACCTTTTGGTCATGAGTGAAAGATTTACCGGTAAGTTAAATAAATTCCCTTTTAAATCGTTAGCTTTGGCTGCCCTCGTATATTTCTACATCATTATCCATAACTTTTGTATTAATTTAAATCAATACAGCAAACTTTGTTCATGTTTTGCCGGTAGGTGAAAAAATAGTCGAAAATCTTCCGGCTCTCCCTTCATCGTTTAACTTTTCGTCTTCCGTAGAAAGTTTGTGACAATGCCGTCTCGACAATGCCAAAGCAATTCTGCGGAATTCAGGTGAAATTTCAGTTGCACAACATACAAGTAGATTATGGATTCGTATCCAACCATATTCCATAGCATCACCGTGTACATTACGTCTAATTTTTCGCCGCTTAGTTCCTAAACTTAAGTAATAAATTCTTCCAAGTATCATCATTTTGGAATGTCGTACAGCTGGCTTGATGATTTCCAATCAAGTTTGTTAGTTCGCGCTGCTTTGTACAAAATGGTTGTCAATTTAGTTATCCTTGCTGTGGCCGTTGCCATGGCTTTGCTTGCTTCCATCGGCAACGCGTATAGGCTGGAAATAAATTTGCTTTTACTACTGCTGCTACTCTTCGACTTCCATTCGCTGCTAAGTATAGTAGGCTGCGTGGCCGAGAGGGTATAGGTGTCGTTAATTTCCTGTCCTTTTCCACTGGTCCAATTGCCTCCAGCTTCACAGCTGAAACCTTTGCCCTCAAGCAAGGTCTCGATTGGTGTACTAGCCATTTGATGACGTGCAAATTCCAGTAAGTTCTTTTCCTAACCAACTCCCAATCAGCCCTCTCCATCGTTTCATCAGCCCCCTCTTATCTCCTGCCTGAGTCCCTCTGTAATGTTTGGTCCCTCGCCTCCTCCCTCTCCAACAACACCATCTTGAGCTTCCAATGGGTCCCCGGTCACGCAGGTCTCCCCGGTAATGAAAAAGCGGATTTACTTGCCAAAGCTGGTGCCTCTCTGCCCACTGACGCGATCCCATGCCCTCTCCCCCCAGTTGTTGCCAAAGTTTGTTATTCCCAATACCACAATTGGAGACGTCACATCTCCCACTCCCATCTGAACTTCCAAGTCCCCGAAGTCTCTTCGGAGGAACTTCTCCTTTCTCGCCCCATTCGCTGTGAGCTTTCCCGTCTTCGCTGCCATGGCCACAGTCTTCTTTTATCCTCATATCTTCACAGGATCAGTCGGAAGGAGAATTCTGCTTGTAGTGCCTGTGGACACCCTCTACAGGACCTCAATCATTTCCTCCTCGACTGCCTGCCTCTGAACCCCTTCGTAAATCTATCTTTGGCTCCTCTCTCTTTATTCTTGACCTATGGTCCATACCTTGGGGTGTGGCCCTACTGTTGGGTCGTCGCGGAGTTCCTCTGCACCCCCATCCCTCGGAAGGGGTCGGGTAGTACCACCACCACCCTGATTGCATGATCTTGGGCTCAACCCGCACCCTGGTCAAGGATTTGCGTCCTTGGATAAGACGCTTAATAATGATGATCTCTGCTTGGTGGCTTTGAACGAGCAGCAAATCTACACCGAAATAAGTCAAATATCAACTGCAAAGCTCTAAATACTGTATGATCAATTCCTAAGCATGTGCGGATTCGTCCATATGATAGAACCACCGTTGCTTTGTCGTGATCGGAGGATAAAGATGCATCAATCAATCAGAATAGCTTAGATGTTCTGAGATAAACTGTTTGCAGGATTAATGAAAGAAGTAAGTTTTGTTTGCGGCGAAAGTAGTTCTGCAACGAGTAAACGAAAACGGGTAAGTTTATACTAGGCCTTGCAGGTTTGCAATTTTTTGGACGATATTGAACTGCGACAAAACCAGCCAATATAAGGAAAAAATGAAGGCAAGCAAAATTTCTCCAGGGTTTCACGTGAACATTAGTCCGGTCTTGTAGGTTTCATCCATGAAAAACTAAGTTCTTTTTTGTCCAAAGTTTTATATGTCTATATCCGCACTAACCAGACTGTCACATAATGGACAAAATAAAGTTTTTTAAATTTTTTTTTGTAAAGGGGGTACACCCGGTACAGCCCTATCTTGAAATGTTGCTCTTGTCGTTCATACACATAAGTTTTATCAATATATAACAGTCTTCTTAGGATAGTCCAAAATAAAATCAAGTTTATTTCAACAAAATGCTCGATAGGTTTGTCGTCGCAGACGCGAAACCAAGACTTTGTTATTGGGGTTTTAATCCAGTGGTCAAATAATTTTGCTTGAAAATGTCTCAATTGGGCAGCGTGCTGAGAAAAAGGGATGTGTATGCGTATCACAGACGTAGGTCTGTGCTTCGCCTCCAGATCTGGGCAAGTTTTGTAATATTTTAGAAAACATAGCCATTTAAACGCCATTTGAATCAAATTTTGTACAAGTCATCTAAAAGAACTAATTTTGCTAAGATTTTAAAGCCAGTTGAAGAATTGAATTGCGTAGCCCCTTAAAGCACTCCCCTTACGCTCAAGTCAAGTCCAAACCATGTTTCAACGCTTACAGTTTTGGGTTAAACTTCCTAAGTGACTTAGCTGAGATGGAGGGGGAGAATAAAGTCTTTTAGCCCCCCCCCTCCGGCTTAAGCTGAGAAAGAAAATCATAAATGATTATAATGTCAAGGTGGTCACGAAATTATTTCATGCCGACCCACTTCTTGCTCTTGGAGAAAAGATGTGTCTGTGACATCAAAATACCAGGATTAACCTATTTCGAAAAAGTTGATCGAACTAGTTTGTTGCACGACAAATATTTTTATTTTGTGCAACTCGGCGCAAATGTAAGGCTACTAGTGGTAATTGATGTGGGCCCCGGCCTCTCAATTGGCCCTGTTTGCTGTGTAAATCAACTTTTTAAAATAAAAGTAAGCCGTCACTATACCGGCACTTCTAGCACAATTTTAAAACCTGTAAAACGCAGAAGAAAAATACGTGGATAAATCTCAACATTTTTTAACGCACAATTTTCTGATTTTTCAAAAAAAGGGCATTTAAGAAACGCGACATCTTTGCATGAGTGATTTAACACGAGACAACTAACGCTGGAGCATGTACTTTCGCAGAATAACTCTTTGATTTTATTTACCGTTAGGGTATGGCAATTAATCCCTTAACTGGAACTTTAAAGCAAACTACAGGAATAAAAAAGAATTTAATGCAAATCGAACCCGGTGAATCTGAAACTGTGTTTAACGCCAATTTTATACGGTAATGTGCGTGGTGCACTTCCAACTTGGTCGTTTTAAGTAGGTTTTCAAATGATTACGATTGAACTAAGCTCTTTGAAAATACTGTGACCTTAATGAAAAAATTAAATTGACAGCACTGCTGTTATTGTCAAATCGTATTGATTAATTTTACTTTAATATCATAGATTGGATGTGATCTCTGCTTCCGCTGGTATCATGCGACTTGCTTACGTTTCAACTTCAGCAGAACCTTGGGGAAGTGTCCAATGTGCCGCTAGTGTTTGAAATGAGATCAAGAAAACCAACCGAATTTTTTTTATGATGTTCATAATAATTATGATGTGTTGAAGTTAGCAGCCTAGAGTTTTAATCTTGAATCGAATTTTTTAAAATAAAATTTCTGTTCTAGAATCGTTATATCTCTTGTGTCTTTTTGAAGAACTGCAGAACCAAATTTTAGTGCAATTGCAATAACTTAAGGTCGTTGTGAGAAGCTATCGTGTTGTTTCATACCATGTGCTGCATCGCAATACTGGAATGATGTAAGGGTTTTTACTTCTAAACTATCCTCCACATTCGATTTAATACGGCAGTTGGTGGGAACAGAATGAATCCATAATGCTCTTGATATGTACATAGCACTTTCTTGGAATATCTGTTTCAGCTCAATATCTTTAGGGTGTAAACCAGTACTTAAATTGTAGGGGGGGACACGTACCCCAATTGAGGATTTGGCGTCCCCCAATCGAGATTTGAGCGCTGGTTGACCAGACCAAAAAGAGCCGGTCAGAACAAATCCACAAATTCTGGCCGAAGAGGTTCCTAAAATGCGGCGAAGACCTTTTTTTGGTCTTTGCTTGATTTCAGGGACGGTATTGCAGAATTTCTGCTGAAGTTCTTTCGCATTCTGAATGCGTTTGGTCAAGCTTTCAAAAGCGTCCCCCCATGCAAAATTTCACAGTTTAAGTACTGGTGTAAACTATAGATATACCCTACGGTAGTTTCCATCTATTTAGTTCAATTGAAGCCAAACTCGAATCGAACCCCAACTCAAACCGTAGTCTTGACCCTCAAAACAGCGAAAGAAAATTGCGTGGATATTTATTATTTCCGTTTTACTGTCTAAAATCAGGGATACCCCTGCCTAAAGTTAAATCTACTTTCGCTAATAGTGAAACAAGGGTTGGGGCACATCTTTATTACCTTAAGTAGTTCTCATTTCAACAAAACCGATTTCGAAAAGTATCTTTTTATGATATGTAATTTTCGCTAGAATGTTTGAGTAATCGCCAATTTAACAAATAAATTTAAAGCAGGTAGAGGCATTAATTTTAGCGAAACGTCTAGTTTTTTCCTCAAGTTCCTAGTACCGGTAATTGAAATGTTTGACCCAAGCCCCACGCTTTTGAGACACCTGCCACCCTTCATTAAAATTGTCAATGACGCGCTCCAACATGTCTCCCGGAATTTCCTGATGTCACATTTGAACTTTTCCTACAGTTTCTCAATTGTTGAAGGATTATTTTCGTAAACCGATCTTGGAAGTAACTCCAGAGGACGTAGTCTGAGGAAATAAGATGTGGGGAAATGCGGAGGCCATGGATTGTCTGTCCTCGAAAATAACTTGTCCTCTGGAAAGTACTGTTTTAGAAGGTTGGAATAATGAGAAGGCGCCTCATTCTGTTGGAAAACAATTGCATTTATGTCATCAAACCTCTACCTCTGTATGGCTGGAATGAAGCGTCGCCTCAGCATGTCCATGTACCGCTCTGAGTTAACTGACAGTTTGGCCGTTATCTACCACATAGCAAGCACCAGTGTTTCTTCGCTGCAGTAGTTTTGTACACTGAGAAGTAAGCTAATTGTAGAAAGAAATAATGCTACTGGGATTTAAACTTAGTTTCGTAGGAACACCAAATTAGGGTTGCCGATTCGCTTTTTTAACAAACTTAAATTGTGAGTTGATGACATACGCTACTAAGTTTGTCACGTTTTTTCAATATAAATCATAAAATACTTGAAAATCAAAGCGAAAAACGTCCAAAAAAAGGTTACTAAAGTTAAGTATATAACTGAAGTAAAACTCCTTAAACTTTGGTAATTCGGCTCCGACTCTCTTAGTTGTTGTCCAGTGTTCATTCAATCTTTTTACTCTTTACTACCACAACAACAGCGAATGTATAGTAACACAATATAAGACGTAGAATCAGGAAAAACACACATCGTCAGACGTTAAAACATGTAGAGAATCTAAGACAAAAAAGCGATTTTTATTAGCAAGGTTGCTACACCTGTCACACCAGTTGAAGTATGTATAATGTAGGCCTAATTATTTCATCAATCACACCACTGCCGTCGTTAGAGCAAATGAAGTAAGGGGGCACTAAAGTTTGCTTATAAAAACTGACCTTCAGATTTTGTACGGCTACAATTATGCACAATTGTAAAACAAGGCCGGCAGGTTTTTTTAGCTAGTTTCGTCAGCGGCCCATAATTGCTCGAAAAATCTATCTACAGCAGTGAATGCTACCAGACGTGAAACCAGGATTTTGGAAAGAGGAGTGAAGCAAAAGTTTTGTTTTTTTGTACAAACACTGCCTGATTAAGCCCCAGTGATGCTAAGCAAACTGATGCAACTCAAACGTATCACAAAAGGCATAGTCACTAAATATTTAGTGATTGTGTAAGGGGGCCTGGAGGCGGAGCATCCAGCCGCTGGGCGATTTTTACGATTATGCAGCAAAAATATAGAGATTTTAACGCCATTTTAATCACACTTCGAACTTTTTTAAGCCATATGATTAACTAAATTGCTAAACTTTAGAAGTCATTTAAAAGAATTAAATTGCTAAGCACTTTCAGCCTTCTCCTACGTCAGGTCAAGTCTAAAATACGTTTAAACGCTCGTATTTGGAGGTTTCAAAGTGACTAGGCAAAGAGGGCTTAAGCCCCTTCACCCTGGTCGCGCCACTGACTGTGACCTCAAAATCTTGAGTGTGCTCTAAAAATCAAAACAGAAAAAATTGTTTTCACGTACCGTATTGTTTCATGTCGTAATCACTAACGAAGGACCGGTAACCATTCTGCAGGCTTACTCCTCTCTGCAACATATCCGTAAAGGCGTGTAATAAAGACGGAATATAGCGTCAGATTAATGTACAGCAGTTGGTTGCGAGCGATTTCGCAAAGAATCGAGAAAACGTCCAAAGAGAATTATGTTTGAACGTTAATTATCTTTTTTCCATCATTGTTTGTTGTCTTGTCGTTGCGTGATGTTTCAAAAACAATATTTTGAGTAAACCAAAATAGGGATAGCGGCACAAGCGGCCGTTAGGGGGTCACGGCCTCCTGCCCCCCGATAGCGACGGCACTGAATCACACTCATCAACATACACATGAAGGCACACACGATGTACGTCAATCTAACGGCTGCAGTACTTGTTCAAATAATTGATAAAGAAAAAAGAAAGGGGGCAGTGACCAGTGCGAGGCCAAGCACGGTTACGTAGGTGGTCAATGGGAGGCGCAACCGGCCAAAACTATGTTTAGCTCAACGGAGCAAGATGAGGAAAGAAAAACCACCCTGAAAATAAAACCTCACCGTGTCCAGAAACCCTTTCAAGCGGCAGCTGGTCATAGTATCAAGATAATAACAATTTTGTAATCGATACATATGCATTAATATAATTATATACAACATACAGCAATAGTGAGTCACACTATCCACATTGCGTCTAAATAAATAGCCGGTAAAAAAGTACCATAACTTATGATCGTTCCAATATCTCGGTTAGAACAAAAGTATACTGATTTTTCAAGAGAGGAATTGTAGATTTGTGTCTAGGTATTGTTGATGATGTGTATCAGATCAATTAGGCAGAGTCCAGTGATACTCAATTTGAAGGGCAACGGCTTTAGTTTGCTGTGCGAACTACGGGAATTCACGACGAAGTTTCAAAATTTGATTGGAAGTTCAGTTGGTTTGGAGAAAAGGAGCACTTTTTTCTGCTTCTCTCTAGTAAAATAGGTTTAATGCGGCAAACATTTGATCAAGATTCCACAATGATGCTGTTCTCATAATTTGCTCTTCTGCAACCTGTCAATAAGGACATCGGTATCAAACTTTCCTTCCATCATATACTGATACATCAGAACAAGATTTTTTCCACTACCGTGTTGCAACATTTTGTTTCTAAAAAAAAGTTCAATTATTTATTAACTACCGTACCATACATGTTTTCAATCAAAGAGCAGTAACTGTGGGAAATTAAATGTCGTTGCAAGTCAAACGTGTTTAGCGAGTCAATAGGCCTAGCTCCTATGACGTAAGAGAACGTCACCTTCTAAAGCAGTATACCCTGATTCAATTGCAAGTAAGGTTAGAATCTAAATTGTTACAAACTGGCAACTTCACTTTTCAGTTTTTCAAGGATCAAATTAGTACCGTACAACTAACCATAATCGCAGTCATATTTCTTTATGGGATCCTTTTGAAAACAGTTGTTTCTAATGCGATATTATATGGAAATAATATTTTGTTTCATAATCGGTCTAGTGCGCAAATTGATGATGCCAGCAGTATCTGTTTTAACCGGCAGACTGTTAAGGAAAACACTGCAGTTACTGGAAGATATTACAGTTAATATTTTGTTAACTGAGTGATGGAATGATGTTTTAAATCAATATCAATCATATTACCTGAAAAAAATTTGGGTTTATTGTTTATACAAAATACGTCACTACAGTCAGTAGTAGCATTGTTTGCTAAAATGGTTTTGGCGCATTCAATTCTGTCTAGTGATTAAAGGTTAATTTTAGAAAAATATCGACTGTTGTGGAACAAAAAAGTTGTTTTGCAACCAAAAATTATTGAGATTTTACAATTTCAACACAAAATTTTTAATTAATTTTGAGCTATCTTTATTAAATGATTTAAATGAAACAAACCTGCCCTGAACAGGGATATTCTTGTCCCTACATCTCCAAATACAAAGATAGTGCCAAGCTTTCCAAAAAAACTCATTGGTATGAATTTAGTTTATGTAATAAAAATTTTGCAATAAAAATCAGCAGGAAGATTCTTTAGATAAATAACAAGAAGGTAAAACATCTTTCTTTTTGAAATGTGCGAGTGGACAAACACAAAACAAGATACCGAGTATGTGATAGCCAAAAAAATTACCTGATTAATAATTTCATTGCCGACATTCCATTGAGGTTGAAAGATCCATGCAAAATCAGGCCGGCAAGAGAATAGCAAACCTAAAAAATAATAGTCACAGAATGGTAAAAGATTTCTTTATATATTATAATCTATAGATGCTGTCTAATAGTTTTGACGAGATCAAAACACATTGAAATACAACAAAAACTATATATGTTTCACAAAGCCAACAATTTTCACTAGTGCCAAATAATAGAATTTTCTGTAGTGTTGCATTCTCTGTAAGTAAATAAAAACTTTCGTGCTAGTAATATGATCTAGTAAGGGAAACACAGACTGCTATGAATGTTTACATTTGACTTACTAATCTTATTAATTTAACTTGAGAAATATATCTAATTACTTATCAAACACCATTAGCCAGTTAGATGGAAATCTGACTGTTTGAGATAGCAGAAAAAACATTTACAATAAAAATTTACGCAAACCTGCAAGAAATCTGCAGTCAACTACAAAAGCTCTTCATGGAATTGGATAGCCTTTTGCCATCATGCATTTTGCAGTATTTAAATACTGCCTATCATAAAATCAAACATAAACAAATGTGTAATAGTCCAAGGTTCTTTATCAAGTCCAAAAAAGTCACAAATTAGTAAAAGCTTCAGAAATAAACTAAAGAAGTGACAGATTTATTTACTTCAGATTTCAGACATACACAGAACCACAGATAAATACAAAATGATGAGAGACATCTAAAAAACCATAAGATCAGGGTTGATATTTCAGATTTAAATAAAGGAAGTGGCTATTTTGCCTCTTAGAGGCAAAATAGTGTTTTCCCTCTGTTTCGATTGGGGTTGAGGTAAAGCTTAGGGTTAAGGTTAGGGCTATTTTGACATTGGAGGCAAGATACCGGTAGCGTTTAGGACTATATTGCCTCCTAATTGCAAAATAACATGGGGCTATTTAGCCTCTGCAGGCAAAATAGCCACTGCCTTAAATAAAAATACTCTTCTACGTACTAGCACCACAGATCAGAATAAGTTTGTGCATTTATTATTTTTATTCTATTTGCACCAATATGCAATTTTAATCAAATGAGCAATTAATTAAGTCAGAAGAAACATTACAAATGTAACCAATTCAATAGAAATAAACTGGGGATGACTTAAACATATATTACAATCCAGCAAACACTACATAAGAGAAAAAGCAAAAAACAACACATAAAACATAGATTTCACAAGTATAACAACAGCAGAAATAGTACCTAAACATTGAAAAAAAATGCAATATGTTATGCAGAAGTGGAGTCCTTGGCCTCAAGGACGTCCTCGAAAATGTCCTGTCCTCAGCTTGAGGACAGCACTATTTTATGACATGTTGAAAACGGGCCAAGGTGATGAGCAAGGTTGTTTTGTCTTGGAACACGCGAGAGAACTTGCAAAAAAAAAAAATTTTGACGATTGAATTTTGTGGAAAAGTTGCGAATTTGTGGGCGAAGACCTTTTTTTGAGATCGCCTGCGTTTCGCAAAAATTTTGAGCAAAGACCGTTTATTTTGTTAGTTGGAGAACACTTCCGCATTGTGTCTTTGGTCCTAGACCTAGAGCATTCCCATCCTTGGCCTCAGATTTTTTTGGTGTCCTTGGTCTCGAGCCTTGTGTCCTTGACTCCACCTTTGATGTTAAGCTTGTGATCAACTTAGCTAACCTACAAACCTGCTAACTGAAGTGCTTCTACCCGCAAAGGGATTAATCTGGTATTATCCTGAGCAAAATCTATAATACAATAACAATTTGCATGTTAGTCTCTGTCAGTCCGTATTCAATTCATGGTCTAACTCTCTTTACTCGAAAAGGAAGCTCTTCAACACTCAAATCAAAAGTAGCATTTTGATGAAGAGGCACAAGAGCAGGGTTGGAAATATTGATTACCGGTAGTAATCGATAATCGATACTACTGGTATAATACATTCTTTGCTTTTGGGTTATCAATCATCACAGATGCTTAGCTTTCCGGTTTCAATTTTTTCCATGGATTATTGCCTTTTATTTTCTATGCTTTTTGTTTACAGGTTATTGATTGGTAGAATCTTTATACTTAACTTTTATTCTGGTTGAGTCTGCCTAAGCTTACATTGTTTCATTTCTCTTATGCTACATCTTGCTCTTTATAATTATCCTAAGCGAAGTGACTTGACGAATGAAACACGCATGGTTAAATAAACAAAGATTCTAGTGACGTTACTCTTTTTTGGAAATTTTTATTTTGATTATTACACTTATAGGCATAAGTGGGCACAAGTCCGTTAATCGTTAACAATGAAGCTGACTTTTTCATTAACTTGTTAATCCGTTAAAAAGGTTTTTTCATGTTAACGGACTAAATCAACTTCCGTTAAGTTTTGTCAACTTCCGTTATGGTTTTCATTGGTAATATCTTGCACCATTCATTCATCGTACTAGTATAAAACAGCTTGCACTGGTAACACTTGTTGCATATTTGTATGAGTTTTATTAGACTGTAAAATGCAACTTCCAAAACAAAAAAGAGCACCTTAACAATAAATATTTCCTTACAATCAGCTCAACAGCATCAATATGTGTTCTAGAAGCCAGTGAATAAAAAGAAATGTAAATTACACGCAAAACATTAACGAATTAACAGACTTTATTAACTTCTGTTAATTAACGCAGAAAATAACTGATTAATGTCAACGAAGGTATGAAGTTTGTTAACAAACTAGTGGTTAATAAAGCTAACATTTTGCATTAACTTGCCCACCTATGCTTATAGGTTTGGATTAGGGTTTAAGTTAGGCTTTGGGTTACAGCTAGAACTGGGGTTAAGGTTAGGGTTAGTTTTTTAGGCTTTATTTCAAAATGTCTGTGCGAATGGAACATTCGCCAAATCTCTTCCCATCCTTAAAGCATATTTTTCATATCCTTTATAGTAGGCTACAGTAATGATACCAGTTTTTCCTCTCACAAGTTACATTTAATGGTCAATACAGCAAATATTTCAGTGCATCCTAGTGAAAAACAGAATATAAATTTTTGTTCGCAATTTAGCATCGATTAGTGGATTACTAATTTTTGCTTTTTGTTTTTGATATCTTTGCTTTTTGTTGCTTTTACAGTCTTTGCTTTTTGATTCTGATAACAACTATGGTAGCCTACTGTATCACAATTCTTTGCTTTTTGTGTGAATTATCGATATCGATTTGTCTTTACTTTGCTTTTAAACAGCATCAACTTTTAACCCTGTACAAGAGCTATTAATATCTGAATCTGATATATTGCGTAAGCCTAGTCTAACCATAATGGAGGTTAGGTTGCCAGTGATCTCGTCACACAGTGATTGCGACATTCTGAAGACAAAAAAAGCTTACCTTGCAATTGTATCGCAATTGTGCCATTGCATTATTACAATTCAAGCTTTGACTGAAAAAGACAGACATTAAACTAGGCTACTCTAGCATCCTCGGAGCTAGTATCTTGCTTTAAAACCCATAGGCTACTTTATGGCCAAATCACTGTGATGAAATCTATTTTTTGTGATGAGATCACTTGTAGCGATAGGCTAACAGATACGGTAACACATAGGCTAGAAAATTACTGTACTAATTAACAGCGCTTCTTTCTATTCAGTTTCCAAACAGTGACTTTCAACCTTCCAAAGTTGCTACACAGGAAGGTAGCATCCTAATACAAGTGCTTATCTTCATCATTCATCAAAGCCTGGATTTGGACTATGGCCAAAAACTCAGAACTGAGAAAGGCTGAAAGGGTAGGCTACAGTACTACTAACACCACCGTCATTCTGGCAGAATAAAAAGCGTCATTCTAGCAGAAAGTGTTGCCAGACAAAAACAAACAAAAAACGAAAAACGTCTTTGCGTTTAATCGGTGTTGCCAAACATTAAACCGAAAAACAAACAATGACGTCATCTAAAAGAAACAAACATTTCCTCTGAAACGCAAACAACAAAATAGTGTTGCCAAAACAAATCAAAACAAAAACACAAAAACTTCATGCTCAAAAAAAAAACGGAAAAAAAGTCAAAAAGTTGCAGAATAAAAACAAAACTTAAAATTATTACCTAAAACAAAAAACACCAGCATTAAAAGGTTAAAAAACTCGTGTTCAAAATAAAAATAACAAAAAGACCAATAACTTGTTGAATAAAAACAAACCTCAAAATTATTACTTAAAAAACAAAAAAAAAAACAGTTTTAAATGGTTCAAAACTTCTTCTACATGATGCAATTCTAACTTCGGGCGCCCCATGACCAGGGGTGCCAGCAGAACGGCTTTACCAAAAACATCAATTTTTGGCAAAAACACGATTTTTGCACCCCCGATTTCAAACTCTTCCGATTTAACTTTCCGACACCCCTCAGGCTCGGTGTTTGCATGGATTTGGTAGCCCGCAGCTTCCTCTACACGATGCAATTCTAACTTCGGGCGCCCCATGACCAGGGGTGCCAGCAGAACGGCTTTACCAAAAACATCAATTTTTGGCAAAAACACGATTTTTGCACCCCCGATTTCAAACTCTTCCGATTTAACTTTCCGACACCCCTCAGGCTCGGTGTTTGCATGGATTTGGTAGCCCGCAGCTTCCTCTACACGATGCAACTCTAACTTCGGGCGCCCCATGACCAGGGGTGCCAGCAGAACGGCTTTACCAAAAACATCAATTTTTGGCAAAAACACGATTTTTGCACCCCCGATTTCAAACTCTTCCGATTTAACTTTCCGACACCCCTCAGGCTCGGTGTTTGCATGGATTTGGTAGCCCGCAGCTTCCTCTACACGATGCAACTCTAACTTCGGGCGCCCCGTGACCAGGGGTGCCAGCAGAACGGCTTTACCAAAAACATCAATTTTTGGCAAAAACACGATTTTTGCACCCCCGATTTCAAACTCTTCCGATTTAACTTTCCGACACCCCTCAGGCTCGGTGTTTGCATGGATTTGGTAGCCCGCAGCTTCCTCTACACGATGCAACTCTAACTTCGGGCGCCCCGTGACCAGGGGTGCCAGCAGAACGGTTTTATCGAAAACATCATTTTTTGGCAAAAACACGATTTTTGCACCCCCGATTTCAAACTCTTCCGATTTAACTTTCCGACACCCCTCAGGCTCGGTGTTTGCATGGATTTGGTAGCCCGAAGCTTCCTCTACACGATGCAATTCTAACTTCGGGCGCCCCATGACCAGGGGTGCCAGCAGAACGACTTTATCGAAAACATCAATTTTTGGCAAAAACACGATTTTTGCACCCCCGATTTCAAACTCTTCCGATTTAACTTTCCGACACCCCTCAGGCTCGGTGTTTGCATGGAGTTGGTAGCCCGCAGCTTCCTCTACACGATGCAATTCTAACTTCGGGCGCCCCATGACCAGGGGTGCCAGCAGAACGGCTTTACCAAAAACATCAATTTTTGGCAAAAACACGATTTTTGCACCCCCGATTTCAAACTCTTCCGATTTAACTTTCCGACACCCCTCAGGCTCGGTGTTTGCATGGATTTGGTAGCCCGAAGCTTCCTCTACATGATGCAATTTTAAGGTTTGGGGCCAGCAGAATGATTTTTGAAAGTTTATTAATGTAAGGTGGTAGCAAAGAGCAGAGTTTATTGGGATTGTATGAAGTGGGTTATTGTATGAAACAATTTACTTTGATTTGCTACTTTCACACAGCACTACCAGTATAATGTTAAATGGTTAAAGGTGAGTTTTTCGGGTACAGTTTGTGTATTTTAATGCTACTAAGTATTCAGCACACCCAAGGCATGTTGAAATCATTTTGTTTCTATTAAGGTGGATTTACACGGTTATTGTTTTTGGCCCGTTTTTGTCCGTTTTGTTTAGTTTTTCTTTTTCCGTGAAAAAGTTAGCTTTCTTTCATCCGCATTTTTATATATCCAAATCTGCATTAACCAGACTGTCGCACGTACTGGACAAAAGTGTTTCGAAAAGAATTTTTTGTCAAGCGGTACAGCTCTATTTTGAAGTATTGCTTTTATCGTTTATACGCAAACTTTTAGAACAAAATTTTTATCAATATATAACAGTTTACTTAGTTAGGGTTGCCAAACGTCTTTGAAACTCAAAAATCGTCCTTGAATTAGCCTTAAAATTTCGCTGTGTCCTTGATCCTTGAAAAATAGACAAATGTCCTTGAAAATTATCTGGCGTCTTTAAAGTCCTTGAACCTACAAAGTAAAACAGTCAAACCAATCTTGTTGGTTTTTATAAACTGGGCAATGAACCTAAAAATCAAAACAACCAAATATTGAAATAACATTTAGGTAGCCCTAGTTGGAATATTTATATTCAATGCTAAATGCATCAGCTTTGTGTGTACCAATAAACTCCTAATAATGAGTCTATGGTGTAGTAATTTTAGGAGAACGGTATATATTTCAGCTTACAGTGGTTACAACAGAAATGTTGAGAGTAAAAAAGAGGAGGCAGAGCAAAAACGTAGTTGTTGTTGTAGTGTATATTTATCTTCTTGTCCCAGTGCCACTGGACAGCGTTAGACGCTAATTATTGGACAATCTGTACGCTTTTAATTGCAGTAACTGTACTTTGTGCTTGGACGAATCCACTCCTGCTTAAGGGTTTCCAATGTTCCTGTGAATTTTTTCGAATTATTGCCCACTGAATTTGCTGCTTGTTCAAAGCCACCATGCAAAAGTAATCATCGTAAAACGCCTTATCCACGGATGCAACAACGTAGCCAGGGTGCGGGTGGAACTTAGATCTTGCGATCAGGTTTGTCGTAAAAACGACGCCTTTACTCTCCCAGCCACGCTGCCGACGAAAAATCAAAACATAAGCCGAAAAATCAAATTTTTCTTCCACTAAGCTTTTAGGCCTATGCTTTGTAGTAAGTAGGTGTGCAAATGTGCAATCAAAAATCAAGAAAGCAAACATTCTTTCCTCCATGCCTTGCACCACTTACCCACATCCCACCATGTACATTTCGTGCTGGCAATCTCTGCTGAACTCCCGTTTCTACTATATGTGTGTAATATTGTGTTTTATTGGACGTGTGAATCAGTCACCCTGTGTAGGCTTATCATGCAATCATACACAAGACCAGAGGCCAAGGCCAAGGACACAAGGCTCGAGGCCAAGGCCAAGGACACATAAAAAATCCGAGGCCAAGGCCAAGGACAGCCTTTCCGAGGACAGACCCTCTCGAGGCCAAGGACAGGAATGCCCGAGGTCAAGGACCAAGGACACAAACGCATGTGTTCTCCAAAAAAAAGGTCTTCAAAAAACTTTTTCAGGCAATCTCCAACTTATAGGCGCAGTTAGAATTTTTAATTGGGGGGGCCTAAACCACAAATCATATGCAATGACGTCATCAAAAATTTGCCTGTTGGCACTTAACCAGGATTTTGCAAAGGGAGAGGGCTTAAACTAATATAGTTGAAAAGTGCAAATACGTAACTTTGGAGACGTTTTGAGAAAGCCAGTGTAACTCAAACGTATCACATACGGTTGTCTGGGGGCGGGCTCCCAGCCGCCGGAGGCTTTGAGGGTCTGGGGGCGATGCCCCCAGCTGTTGGGCGATTTTTTGTAATTTTTTGAAAAAAAGCTATTTTAATGCCATTGAATCACATTTTGCACATGTTTAGAGCCATTTGAAAGCACTAGATTTTTGACATTTAAAAGCCAATTAAAAAAATTAAATTGTTTAATCCTCCATCTAGTCGCAATTTAAGTCCAAAACACGTTTAGCATCTTGCATTTTGGTTTTAAAGTTTAATTGTACGTGATTTGGTACAGGTAGGAGGAAGTAAGGTGCATTGTCTCGTGCAACATTTTAGCAAGAAATGAAAACCCACTCGAATATTTTCCGTAGAGATTTTCGTTTTGTCATAAAAATAACCAGTTATAGAAGTGCATGTTAGGCCAGGGGGCCCAGGCCCCCTCAATTGAAGTTCAACGATTTGATCAATCAGCATTTTCCATGGCTAATTTTTTTCAAAATATTTTGAGCAAAAAAACTGGCGAGGTGGAGGTGAATTAATGAATTGTTTTTGAAAAATAGTACAATAGATGGTTACGCTTACTAACCATGTTATTGCCGGGCCGGATTTACATCGCGCTGGGCCCCTGGCACTTTGGAGATTTTCGCGACATCTTTCTGCCAAATGTAGGTGAAGACCATAAAAAATCTTAAGATTTGAGCGGAGGGCCCTGAGCTAGTACTGCGCCATATTGTGGTAAATCCGGCCTTGGTTAATGCATTACGTTCATAAAAAGTCTAGATGTGACCTTGAGATAGCAACTTTTCGGATGAAAAGTGAAAACTATCCATTTTTTCCAGGTTTACGTTGAAATTGGCGGGCAAAAATTGATTTGAGGGGGTCCCGGGCCCCCCGGTCTTCAATATTGTTGTTCGCTACAGAGTTGTAAACGAGCCGACAAGTTCAGGCCCGAACCCGAAAACTAATTTGAAGCCCAAATCATGCCCGAAAAAATCCGAAAGTTAAGTTACGACTGAAAAATTAAGCAGTATTGCCAAATTATTTTGATTATATTTTTGTGCACCTAAGACAAAAAGTATGTTTTAGGCCCGAATTAAGCCCGAAATTTTTGTCAACTTAAGGCCCGAACCCGACCCGAAAAGCCCGTTCCGACTTACAACTCCATTCGCTTTAAAATTTGGCTCTGGACCAAGATAAGGTTGAGAACCATTGAACTAAACTGTCGCAGTTATTTCCGTTCAAATTTTTCTTCAATATTTGACATGCCACGATAGTCCTGGGCTCCTATCATCTATAGGCAAGAGTTATGACATCACCATTGGCCATACTTGTAACTGTAACTTGTGACATCGTAATACAATTGTAACGGCAAATTAAGAGGCTATATAATGATTACTTGAGAATAGTCTAGACCAGTGATTCTTACCAGTGGGCCATGGACACTGGTGGGCAATATAGCTTTTTGCGGTGGGCCACAAAGCTATTTGAAAAATTGGCTATTTGGTTCAAAAAAGTTTTATTTGTGCAAATACTCGCGCATTCCGACGCGATGACCTCTTATTTTTTATTTATTTTGGAGATCGTTTGAAAAGTGATAAAAAATTGCGGACTCCGACGCGATGACCCGTTTTTTTTTTTTTTGAGATTGTTTGGCAGTCTGTAGAAAATTGCGGTAAAGGGCAGTGGACATTTTTTCAAATGCAAATGGGCCACGGTCACAAAAAGGTTGAGAACCACTGGCCTAGACAATGTGCACGCCGGGCACGGTCGCACGAATCTTCATTGACGGCCGCACGTTGCACATAAAATGTTTAGTAGGCAAACTCAAACAGCGTACCTACGTACCGTACTCGTACCATTACAAAAAAAGCGTAGCGTACTAACGTACCGTACCTGAACCATTATAAAACAGGCGTACCGTACCAGCGTACCTTACTTCTTAGCAAAAATTGAGGCGTACGGTACCGTACTTACGTACCGTACGGTGCTGCCATTTTCGTTAATACGTCAATTAATAATACGTCGCTATTAAATTCAGGCAGTGTTTTTTCCTAAAATGGTTTCACAAGTCTGTCAAAAGTTAAGTCAATTTTGGAAAAACATCAACTGCCGCGGAACAAAAATATATCAATATTTTAACATTAAAATTTCCTCCAAGTTGAACCATCTTTGTTATAGTTGATTTAAATCATGATTTTTATCAGTTAATTTTTGAATCAAACAACCTTGCCAGTTCTTTAAGTGAAACCTAAATATGAGCTGCGATTAAGTGCGCTAAAAGCGTAATTAACCATTGTAGCAAAAAAGCAAGTAGCTGAGTAGATATTTTTTTTTATTGCTCAAATACACAATACATTAATAGCACAAGTACAAAAAGTGGTAAAGCATAACATGCAGTAATATTTTAAAGGCGGTGAATCATCCAGCCAATTCCAGTGGTTTACAATAGCTAAAATTGAACAATAATTTTTGATATTTTTTGTTTTGATTTTGGGACTGCGGTTGCAAAGATATTCAACATATACAAAAAGATGTCCCCCCAAAAAAAGTATTTGGAAACGCTGAGTTTTGATCTTCCCGCCAAAACCACAGTAGACCTAATGGTTTAGAGAACTGTGGTAGGCCTAATAGTTTAGAGATAGTTTATTTCTAAATAGTTTAGGCCTAATTAGGCCTAACTATCTCTAAACTATTAGGCCTAATAGTTTAGAGATAGTTCGGCCTAATAGTTTAATAAAATTGCAGTAGGCTTGATAGTTTAGAGAACTGTGGTTTTGGCGGGAAGATCAAAACTCAGAGTTTCCAAAAACTTTTTTTGGGGGGACATCTTTTTGTATTTGTTGAATATCTTTGCAAACGCAACCCCAAAGTCAAAACAAAAAGTATCAAAAATTATAGTTCATTTTTAGCTATTGTAAACCACCGGAATTGGCTGGATGATTCACCGCCCTTAAAATATGATTTTCATTATTCTACTGAAACTTGTCGGCTCGTTTGCAACTCTAATATGGAAGCTAAGATTGTCTCATTAAAACGGCCCTTGCTTGAGTTTGATAGCACTAAAAATTGAATCGTGACTCTCTCGCTTCGATTGCTTGCTATGCTGGTGCTGAGCCAGTGAGAGTGTTGACTTGCGTCTTTCCCAACGCCTACACAGATCAAGTATATCCAAAGTCATACAATGTAACTTAAAACGCAAAGAAAAGAAAAAAAAGAAAACAATAAAATGCTAAAAACGTCAAAACACTGCCAGGATCCAATGATATTTGAAGATCTCCGATCAACTCAACACTACAATTATTTCCAGTCAATACAGATGTGCTCAAACCAACAAAACAAAGCCGGCGCCAAAGACACTGCCCGGGGTTTGGCACGTATTTCAAAAGCACTCGCCGCACGCATTGCACATTATCCATACACAGCTTCAACAGGTGGATCAGGTCCACGTTCTCCAGAAACTTATTCGCCCATGAGTTTTGTTCAAAACGATTACATTTTGATCAGAATTACTACAACCAAATAAAATTTTTCGGTGGAAAATGTTTATCAAAAATATCTAACTAAATTGGCTGAATAATGCAATTAACAAGTTTTTAACGTGGTGGTATTTTCTTGTACGGAAGTATTTTTCCTAACAATAATAAAACACCTTACCGTACCGAGACTTTTATGTGAAGCCGATTATGCGCCAGAACCTCATACACTAGTTACCAGAGCCATCTTTTTCATTGTTTCAAACATTTTGATACGGTACCAACATCCAAATTACTCCCGACAATTGATTTTACCCGAACCTTCAAACCAGTAGAAAAGCAGATATGAGACTTAAAAGCAAAAAAAGTTTATGTTCCAAATCTGCTATGTAACTTTTCAATTTTTTGCTGTTTGGAATTCCAACCTCTCCTTGGGGCTCTAAAACTTTTTAAATTGCTATATTAACAGGAAAACAGACGCTAAAGCCGAGAAAACAGAAAAGCTAAAGCTGATAGGAGAAGGCATCGTTTTGTTAACGCTCCTGTTTGCATGAACTTGATTCAACTCACACCCTGGTTACGTTGTTGCGTTCGTGGATAAGACGTTTTACGATGATTACCTCTGCTTGGTGGCTTCGAACAAGCACCAAATTTAGTGGACAAGAATGCGAAAAAATTTGACAAAAATATTATACAGTTCTTCGAGTATTGCAAATATCAAGTTTTTCAGCGATGGCTCTATGATTAATAGACTTATTAAACCGTATTTCAGGAATGCATGATGCAGTACTTCAAAAATATTTTAGTAGTCATCTTTTACATAAAATGGATTAATTCTGAGCTTTCAATCAAATCTTTCATTATATTCGCTGTAATACGCCGAAGCGGGTAACGAGTTGGCTGGGCCCATCTCCGCGTCATTGCGCCCGGGCAGCACCGCTCCTTTGGAAGAAATGTCGCTGCGATAGCAAACCGTTGGCAACGCTGTGTCCAATTTGACTGGCCTGAGATTTGAACCTTTGACCTGCCGCTCCAAAGACGAACGCGTTACCGCTGGACCATAAGTAGTTTGTAATACAGGCGCGTAGCCAGAAATTCGCAATGGGGGGGCTGTTTTGGGGGTCTGGGGGCGGAGCGCCGAGCGCTCGCAAATTTTGCATTTTTTTGCAAAAATAACTTAATTTTAGAGCTATTTTAATAAAAAATAATGCTTTTAAAACGTGGCATAGAAATTGGCTGCGCAACATGATTCAACTGGCTGCATTAATAGGCTATGTGGGAAGTGGCTAATGATAACATTGCAGTTCTCTTGTTTAATGCTGGTAAATCATAAAATCCTATTATTCAATAAAACTCTATTTCGTCTATGTTTTATAAAGAAAAATAATTGGGGGGGAGGGGCTAATGAAAAGATATTTGAGGGAAGTGATTGGTAATTAACTAACACTGAATAGCCCCCCCTCTTCCCTTATTCCTGAGTTTATAATAAATATTTGTTGATAAAACCTGTGTTTGGCGTTTTTACACTAGCGATCAAATTTGATTGTATATTTTTGGCATTTTTTAAAGTTTTCATTGATTAGTGACTTTAATTTTTGACAAATTAGCCCCCCCTCTTCTGAATATATGTTTCAAAAGAAGCTTTAAATCACTTTTTAGTCAATTCCAACGCAAAAAACAGTCTCAGAACAGCTAAAAAGGTGGTATTTTTCTTTTTTCTGCATTTTGGTTGACTAGTCAATGGGGGGGGAGGGGGCTATAGCCCCCCCTGGCTACGCTACTGATGTAATAGGTAATGATTGTAATTTTAGTGCAAGTGATTAGGAATAATTTCGCTTCACAGCATAACAAAAAACTAATTATTATTATTTGATTAACGAATTAAGTGCTGTCGCTTATTGATTGCATGTAAAAACCATACCTGACACCCTGAGCGGTTTTTACTTTTGATGCAAAATAAAAGTGATTGTGAGAAAAAAACAATCTTTATTCAAAGCTTTGTTTTAAGATGCAGCATGGCACACAGCGATCTGGAAACGCGTAATGCTTTTTAGTATTAATTATTAATTATCATTACGAGCAATTATTATATTAATTATCATTCGTTAATGAGTGATCAAAAATTGAATGCAAATTCGACAATTGTTGTTTTTTAATAAAATAATCAAGTGCGTTATTCTGATTAATGGATTAGATTAGACAGTTATTTACTCTTTCAATCTTTTTATTAAACACTATGTTTTGATAGCAAAACTGCTTTTTTGTTTTTTTGTCTACAGTACTGCAGCACTTCTGCACTAGATACTAAAAAAACAAAAAAAAATAAAAGTTTTTTAAAGTATTTTTAATATTTATAACAGGCTAATATATTTACGCTTGTCGCAGAAAAAAATTTAGCATCTCAGTCATCAACATTGGTAAAAATTTCCGATATTAACTAACTTACAGTTTAATTTTTCGGAGAATTGAAAATATTAGCGCAGATTGCAGAATTATGTCTTGTTGCACCCGCATGTCCTGTGTCCATTTGTCTGCATCCATTTCTGGGTTTTCGCGCTACAACAAAAGAGCACTGCTTCACAAAAAACAGAAATAAATTTACAGGACTCTTCTTTGTTTTTTTTGTTGTTTGCTCAAAAATACATTTTTACAATGTTTTTCAAGCTGATTGAAAACAATGTCAAGTCATTGCCGGTTGCTTGCTTATACACTTTTTATACACTGCAGTAACACAAATTAATGAAAAAATGCACATTTCAGCATAAACTTTGTATAACACTAAAAGTAAGTTTCACAAACACGAATAGTAACTAACTTGTAAAAATCTATTTCCTTTTCCATCTCAATCATAAATTTCTTTCAAGCTCACCAAACTCAAGAAAAAAATTAAAACTGAGTCAAACTAGCAGCAAATAACATAACTAACATATTTTTCGGACTATGAGGCACACACAAGATACTAAAATTTCAAATAACGTAAGGTGCGCGTTATATATGGATCAGATGATTTTTTTTCACGATTTAGTTTAGAGCTATTTTACAGTTTTTAGAGTTGTATTTTTTTAGAGTATTTTTTATTTTTTTAGTTGTATTTTTTATTTTTTAGAGTTGTATTTATAAGTTGTAATTCATTTGGTTCATCCCATATTCTGATGTGCCTTATGGCAATAAATACAATAAACATTATTTGCTGATTTACTCTGGTGTGCATTGTGGTTCAAACACATAATAATTAACCTATTCAGAAATCAATTTTTTGATTATGTTTTTCATGTATTCAAAGTATTCAAAGACATTGAATTTTAAGTTTATCGTTTAACAGTACTTGCACTAAATCTTGAATGGCAGCGCTTTTATTTTAGTTCTGTTACACGTCTTTTTTTCTTAAATCAGCATTGTCCTTGCTTAAATTGATGAAGAAAACAAAATCTAAAGAAGATCGACAAAAATTTTACCGCTGTAATTCTGGCAGAATAATGCGTCTAAAATAGCGCGATTCAACGTCGCGTAGTGAAAAAAGAAAAAAGGACGCAACTTCTGCAAATTTTTTAAACATCGCGCAACTCCATACTTCGTCTTATTTCAAAGTTATTTTGATAATATTACCTTTAAAGTGCCCCGTATTAGACAATATATTCTAAACGATTACTTAACGCTCTACTCGAAAGTGAGGTACATTTTGTCGAAAACGGGGGGAAAGGGGCTCAACTTTACATTTGTCGACACCCACTTTAACAACTTTTGCAAATTTTGTTCAATAACGCATAACTCCATATTTTGTCTTATTTCAAATTTATTCTGATGAAATCAATCTTAAAGCTGCGATTCCTTGTCACCCAAGAGGTTGCAGCTGCGACAACGTTAGGTTTTTTGTTTTGGCAGGACCTTCACCAGGAGTCCTATTTTACCTGCCGTCCATAAATTTAAATTTGCTGCTTGTTCGAAGCCACCAAGCAGAGATAATTAGGGGTGTATTTAGGGGGGGGGGCATTGGGCCATGGCCCTCCCCCCTTTAGGTCGCCAGGATAGTATATTTAGCATAGAATATTATGCAAAATTGCAGAATGCCCCCCCCCCCCCTTTTGTAACTTGGGCACAAGGTTTCAGCACACAAACGGTGGGCGAAGACCTTTTTTTTGGTTTTCACCTAATTTTAGGCCAAAAAGCGGACTAAATTTGAGTGAAGACCTTTTTTTTTTGGTCTTCATCTAATTTTGGGCAGGAAAACAGACTAATTTTGGGTGAAAAAATTTTAACAAATTTTCTAATTTTTCTAACAACCGTGTGTTCGTATGCATCACTCAACATATGGAATTTGTTGCCACTATCTCGCATGAAATATGAATTGAAAGTTTGTTTCTTTTTAAGAAATGCATGAGAACGTAAACTTATTATTTTAATTTAGCCTTTGAAGATGTTGCGACTGTTTGATTCCTTAATTTGAAGCTTATTACTGTAGTCGTTCTATGTGTGTTGTGTACCTTTTTGTATTGAGTTTATTTCTGTAAAGTTGTTTTGTTTTGCGTGTTGCTATGGCCCCCGAGTCAGATTTATCGACATTTGTTGGTGTTACTTCAAGGGGACATGAATTGATTATTTTTATTATAACTTAATATCATGGTGTGTTGCAACCTATTTTGCTGTTTTTATTGTTAGCAAAACTCTTATGATGAGCTTTCCTACAAGGTTTAATTGAACCTAAGAGCAGTGGTGGCCTTAGGAAAGGGGGGGCCCTGTGCAAATTAAATGGTGGGGCCCTTTTCTTTACACACCACTTTAGCACCGGCCGAAAACGGACATTCAAACTTTTTTTCGCCCTAAATCAGGTGGTCTCCAAAAAAAAAAAAGTCTTCACCGAAATTGAGAGTGATTTTTCGGCCGAAAACGGAAATTTTTCGAATTTTTGAGGTTTTGTGCTTAAACCCCCCCCCCACCAAAATTTTCTACATCCGCCACTGTGCATTAGGGGGCCCCTGTGCATTTGCACACTTTGCACATTCCTAAGGCCACCACTGCCTATGAGACAGCTTTTGCTTTAAGCAAAACTCTAGTGATGAACTTTCCTACAAGTTTTGATTAAACCTCTGAGGTAGCTTTTGCTTTACACTTATTTATACATCAATGGTGATATGTGCTTGTCTAACCTGCGCTGATATGTACGGTACGTGAAGCGAAAAGCAGATGAAGTATCCCTCACTCCCTCCGAAGCATTATAATTGGAAGAGATACCTGATATGTTACTTTCTGAAATATTAACTGCTTTGTGCTTAGAATTTTGTACTTTTGCTTGCAACGAATTTAGTTCATTGAGTTTTTGAAAATGTTAAATACAGTTGTATTACAGAAGTTGCAATATCTGTCATATTGAGAGAATATAAAAGTTCCTTCGCAGAGTACAATAAACTTGCTGAATGTTCTAGTCGCACAATCAATTTTTTGCAATTTCTGGGAGTAATATTACTGCAGTATAGGGTAATTGAAATTTTTTAGCTACCATAGTTCGCCTTATTTTCGTTTTATGTTTTATAAAAGTGCAATTAGCTGGACATCCGTGAGATTTCTCTCAATTTTCGGCTAAAGCAAGGGTAAGCAGTTCTCCGAATAAGTTTAGGTTGAGCGGGTGAGGGATTGAATTCAAACCTTTTTTTATCAAATTCTTGTGCGTTATCGTGATACAAAACTACCCGAGTGGTAGAAAAAAAAGCCTTCAGTAGAAGCTTTTGAGTAAAAAAAGATGAATTCTGCTATAAGCATACAACAAAAATTTTAGTTATAAAATCAGGAGTTATAATGCAATTGAATCTGATTGATTACAAGGAGTAAACACAAACTGCTTGAGTGGAAGAGTCAACATAATAACAATAAAATGCGTGTTGTTTTTGCAGAAGGGATCAAAAGCAGAAAAGTTTGTAGTTTAATATAATGTTGCATCACTTATTTACGCATTATGCGCAGTCAAACCGTTTGACCATTCGAGAGGATAACCTACATTTGCATGCTACGCATCATAGACCGTCTTTTGTGTTTCTAAGGATGGACTGAATAAAGTTTATATAAAAGTTGATATTGGAGAGAGGTAAAAAAGGCTAAAAATTTGGCTTAAACGGAGTGTGACAATTGAATAAAGAACTGAAAAACAGTTGAAAGCTGAAAACAAAATGTACCCTGCAAAAAATTGCGACCAGATGTTTCCGCCAAGTCACCCTCCGCTTAAAGGAATTCTAAAGAGAAAAAACCGGACTTTTGAAACCAGCTTATAGTGCCCATCAGTGGCCTTTAATTTTTGTAACTCCGTTGTATGCACCAAGTTGCTATGGCCAGGAGACAGCAAAGGAACCTTTCGGTCTTCGAGTTAAGCTGCCACGTTTTGTCCACCTGTCTACCACACACTGTGGAGTCTTCACACGGTCCCTTTTTATTGCTGAACGCCAAGCAAGGAATCGAACCCAGATTTAGCGTTTTAGTAATAGACGCTCGACCACAGATCGGTGCAAATATTTTTTTTTCTTCATCCAACAAAAACCTCGCTACCTAATAGCCAACTCAGCACTCTTGATTGGCCATACGTTATGTTTCTTTGTGAGAAAAGGTAAAAAAAAATTCACGTTTGAATTATCAAAAAACAATGCTACTTTTCGTGATGCATAATCTGACCCAAATTTAACCGATATAACACAGAATTGTAATAAATCTGTGATTTTCGTCATCCAATTCAAAACCATATCATGGCCACCCAGAGAACACGCTGTTAAGCCGTTACGCTTGTAAGCGCCGTTTTGCATAGTGTAGACACCTTCGACGTACGAGCGTAAAAACACAGTGTAGACAGGCCCTAAACTGGTTATTTTTGTGGTAAAACAAAAATCTTTTAAGGAAGATCTTCGAGTGGATTATTATTTACTGCTAAAGTATTGGCGAGGCAATGTACCTTACTTCTCCTACCTGGGCCAAATCTCTTACAAACTTTAACACCAAAATGCAAGATTTTGGACGTGTTTTGAACTTAAATTGTAAGTAAAAGTAGGATTGAACAATTTAGTTTTTTCAAATGGGTTTCCAATGCGAAAAATCTATAATTCTTTCAAATGGCTCTAAACACGTGCAAAATGTGATCCAATGGCATTGAAACAGCTCTTTTTTCAAAAAATTACAAAAAATCACCTAGCGGCTGGGGGCTTTGACTTTGGCCCCAGACCCCCATAGCCTCCGGCAACTGGGGACTTCACCCCCAGACCTCCGTCTGTGATACTTTTGAGTTACGCTAGTTCACTCAACACGTCTCCTAATAAAGACATTTTTGCTTTTAACTTTTGGTTCAAGCCCTCTCCCATTAGCAAAATTCTAGTTTAGTGCCAAACACAGGTCACGGCTTCTGATTTTCCATTTTACAATATCTTTGCTCCACAAAGAGTTCCTCTTTCCAAAATTTCTGATGACGTCATTGCATGTGATTTGTGTTGAGGGCCCCCAATCAAAAATCCCGACTACACCTATGATCAAATTAATACATACGTAAACTGCTCATTTACTGCTTGTATATAGCTTTTCAGTTTGGTTTCCCTATATTTTGGCCTTTGTTAACTGACTAAAATTTGAATTAAAATTATGGTAAATAGAATAACTTTCAGAAGCATCTCCATAACTCTTGTTACAACTGCGCATTAAGAAGCATGTGTAGGCTTCATAATCCAAAACCAATCGCAAATACGCTGTACAGCATGTATCTACATCACTATCTAAGTACTGAGCCAAATCTGAACCAGAGTTTAAAACTAATTTTTTGAAATAAAATGCCATGCATTCAACATCTGCCTTAGATTGGCCGGGCAATTTAAAAGAAGCGTTAGTTTTCTGATCACAAAGCTTGCTTCTTATGTAAAAGCATAAATTGGCATACATATTTAACTCCTTTGGCACAAATGACAAATTATATTTCTGTAATAGGCTACTTTTACGATTAAGAAATAATGTATGTCGAAAATTTTTAGAATGTTGATTCGCAGTTTTTATTGGCATATTAAGCAAAGATATCATTTCTTTTTCAATAAAATTTAATGTATCTCGGTCCTGAAAAAGCCTATCCCACGATTTTTTGTCAGCAACGCTTGCATCAAGAAGCACATTGTATTTTGGAACATAAGGAACTAATCTTTGTTTTCTTTGTGGAAGAGCAACATTCTCATATAAAGACTTCAAATTGTATTTCGGACGTTTTTTGAGAATTTGTGTTGGAATTTCTTTTGATCGTTTGGTACTTTTGCTTTTAAGAATACCGGTTTTGTCTTTTTTGTAAAAAAGTAAATATGCTGACTGGTTAACATTTTTCGAAGCGATTTTGCTGCTAACGCATCGAACATTACTATCGTCAATAAGTGTGCTACAATTGCCGTAAAAATTGTTCTTGTTGTTAAAATTATAGCAGCAATAATGACCACGATCTGTTTTTTTTCCAGAATGTGTTATCGCAGAAGTTAATGTGTAAGAAGCTGCTTAAACTTAACTCAATTGAACAATTGCCGGTAGAAAACTCGAACGTTCTGACCTGTTTGTTGTTCAAATGTAAAACTACAGGTTTTTGTATTCTTCTGAATCAAAATGCTACTTAAATAGAGTTACTTCACGCCAAAAGTAAGCAAGTGAAAGTGGAAATTATCCAAAAATATAATTACTTTAAAAGCGCTGGTTATCGAAAAATTCTACTTGAGTAGGCTACTTTAGTGCTCCGCAACCTTTTTTAACTTGCGGCACACTTGTAAAACTTGCTAAATTCGGCAGCACACGGCAACAAACAAAGCTAGTAAAAGCACAAAAAATGCAAAAAACATGGATTTATTCTGGTACATCAACGAGAAATTTAATGGCAAGCCGACCAAACCTGCGAAAATTTGTGGAAAAATCGCAAAACTTTTTTAAAATCACTTCAGGAAGTGTAAAAATTTGTGGTTTTCCGGATTGGAGACTTTTTCTTTTTTTTTTTGGAGATCACTGCAAGACTCGCAGAAAGTCGAGATCCAGGAAGAAGATGGTGATAATTTAAACATTTTTTCATCTGGAAAGGGGTAAACGAGACAAAAGTGGTTAAAAACCCCCGGCTTATCATTCTTGATTAGCAATAGTGATGAAAAGTTTTTTTCGCTCGTATAAGTTCTGCAAAATAGGAGCAAAATTGGGGTTTGTTACGTCACAAATAGCAGGTAGACAAACGTTCCGAGTTGCAAAAAGATAAGCAGTTTTGTTAGTTTGCTAGAAAAATTACAAATACTCTGCGATACACCAGATATTGTTTATACCAGACACAGGCACACCGGTCGCGGAGAACTGAAATAGCGGGGCTAATGACAATCTCTGCAGCTGGACTCGAGTAACCAAGCAATTGACCGACTTAAATGAAACTAACCTTATTACGCAAGACGTAAACAATGGCAAATACTCTGATTTGTTTTTCAAACAACGCATGTTATGACGGTAACTCAATTAATCGATTGACACATGATATGGATAACAATGTACATATTCTCCATTCCAATGACAGAAGTCTGCAGAAAAATATCGATGAATTAATGATCTAATTAAATAAATTAAAACACCAACCAGGAATAATTGCAATTTCCGAGACAAAATTACTAGACAGCTCTGCACATATTAATTTCCAACTTGATGGCTATGACTTTGTATGCGTTGACAGCAGTACTTCAATTGTGAAATTTTTCTTGGGGTTACGCTTTTGCAGCCTTGACCAAACGCATTTGGCATGCGAAAGTGCTTTAGTAAAGATTACGTAATTCCGTCGCCGAAATTGAATGAACACCAAAAAAAAAGGTCTTCGCCAAAAATTGAAGTGTTTTTCGCCAAAATTAGGTGAAGACCAAAATGAAAAAAAGGTCTTCGCCGGAAATTGACGCGGTTTTTAGCCAAAATTAGGCGAAGAATTAGGTCTTTTTCGTCTGATCATCCAGCGCTCAAATCTCGATGGGGGGCACCTAAATCTCAATGAGGGGACGCTAAATCTCGATGAGGGGACGCTAACTCTCAATGGGGGGACGCGTCCCCCCGCGTCCCCCTACAATTTAAGAACTGGTTGACAGCCATCCTAAAGGGTTTTTCGTAAAAAATACAATCAATTTTATTACTCGTGTAGTCGTGACGAAATTAAACTAAACCTTCCACTAGTAGAGGACCTTCGGGTAGAAATAGTCGATAAACCGAAATTCGTAGTTGGAGTAATTTATCGGCATCCAAAACAAACAGTAGATAGAAATGACGAATTTGGTAAATTTCACATGAAACTTTGCACAGAACATGAAATCGCAAACTTGTTATGTGGTTGGAGATTTCAACGTTGATGTCCTAAAAATTGACCGTGATAATAACGTACGCAAATATGCCAACCACTTATTGAGTAGTGATTGCAAATGTGGAAGTGATGTTCCAACGAAAACCACCGATACAACCAAGTCACTTTTAGATCACATTTACACAAATGATATGCGATTTGATAAACTTAAATTTGGTGAAACGTCGCGTGCTTAAATTTGGTGAACTTAAATCTTACATTTGGTGAACTGAAATTGGTGACCTAAATTCGCTTGCTTAAATTTTAAATTTGGTGAACTGAAATTATGAAGAACCTTCGCGTGCCCTTCGACAATCTTCGTGTTTTTTGTTGTGTGCCAGTGTGCCAATATTAGACGTTGCTAAAAAATCTAAATGGTTGTGTACCGTTGTAATCTGTTACTGTTAACCTCTTTTGATTTGAATGTAAGGTTAACACTATTTTCTTGTTCAAAGCAAAAAATTAGTCCAAAGTTAATGCATCATAATAATAGTATTATACTTACTATTATATTCAACTAATATGTTTAATGTGACGTTTTATTTAATGAACTTTATATACAAGTTGCGTTCATTGCAATAACCTAATTAATATGTTCATTGTGGGATAAGCTACAGCATATATACAAGAACAGAATTGAGGAATTAAATTACATTTTCTCTTAACAATTTCCCTAAAAAAAGTCAGCTTTGATTTTATTTCTGGAGTATTCTGGTTGAGTTGGTTTCGATTAATTTAATCTTACTGTAATTACGCCGGTAATTATGGCACTCCAGGCGGCATTTTAACGAAGTGTACTTTTATATACACAATCTATTGCATTTTTTTCTTTAACTCGAGTTAAATACGAAACTTTGACGATTCGACAGCGTCCCTCTGTATTGTAGTGGTTAGGGCGCGCGTTTCGGCGATTCTCGCGTTATCGACTCGGGCTACGTCCTCTAACTCTATTTCTTCAGAACCTTGCATTCGAGAGGGTTCGGGCAGCGATGCTAGATCTAAGTGCAAAAAAAGGGTACACTTTGTATTTATGCCCAGAGATGGGCACGTGCTACTTCAAAAGTAGCGCCGCTCCCGCTCCCGCTACCAGCTACTCGTCTTTAAAAGTTGCGCGCTACCGCTACTTTACGACGAAAGTAGCGGCGCTACCCGCTACTTTAAACAACGTGTCAATTTTTTTTTGCAGTAATGTATGAGTAATTGCGTTTATACTAGGATAATAAAAGATAGATTAGATTATCATCGACTTTCTTGTGATTAGCGTACCTGAAAAACTATACATTTTTTGAATCCAGCATATTTTGGGTTTAGGCTGACTGTTTTCAAATTTTCACGTACAGTATTTTTCACTTCATTTGCTCTTAACCATAGTTAAAGTATAAAGTGACAAAAAATTTCATTATGGATAAAGTGGCATATCTAATTTTGTTTAGTTAAAAGTTAACTTTTGGTTTAAATTAGATCATTATTATTAATAACCGATCAGTGATCGAGTGGATCAAGCGTCTGCTACTGATGCGTTAGACTTGGGTTCGATTCCCGGTCCGGTCAAACCAAATACTATAAAAATTGGTATTCACAGTTTTCCTGCTTGACGTTCAGCAATTAAAGGGACAGCATGAAGCTTCCGCCAAGTGTGGTAAATAGGTGGGCAGGTGGCAGCTTGACTCGAAGTCCAAACGTTACCTTCGCTGTCTCCTGGCCAAGACAATACCTTCGCTGTCTCCTGGCCAAGACAGCTGGGTGAATAAAATGTAATTACAATTAAGCCTATACTGTAAGACAAATCATTAAAATCAATAATGGCAATACAGAAAAAATTAAGAGAACTCCATTGACTAATTATCTACAAAAGCGTTGAATCAGATAGTGCTCTTTAAATATTTTTTTCTTGCTAAGGCTAGCTTAGGTCCAAATGCGTTTTTTTAAATTTTGAGCCAAACTGAGCTGCGTGTTCTTATAAAAGTAATATTGTTCTTTCAAAAAAAAGTATTTAATAAATTATTAACGACGTTTTTGTGATCAAAAATAGTGCGCTTATATTATTTAGATCAGTGGTTCTCAAGCGAACCAAAGTTATTGAAAAAGTCAAATTTTTGAAGTTAAACGACCCATATTTGCGGAAAGTGAGGTGAAGACCAAAAAAAAAAACGTCTTCACACACATCGCTTATCCACAAATTTCCGCGGGTTAGATCAGACTTGTGTACCACAAGGCTTTGTATACTGCGGGTTTTAAGAAGACCAAAAAAGAAGGTCTTCACTTCGGGAATCCACATATTTAAGCGGGTTTGCTGAGTCATTTTTTGTTATTGCTTTATGCATATTTCACCCTTTGTGGATATCCACAAATAGAAACCAAGCGACTCAAAAGAATTTTCAGGCGACCCAACTTTGGGTCGCGGCCCATAGGTTGAGAACCACGGATTTAGAATGCTTAAATAATAGCTATGCTTCGTATTTTTCAATAATTATATTCATTAATTTTTGAAACAAACACAAACATTTAATCAACCCTGAACATTGCTATACAAACCAACCAACAAACAAACAAAAATTGTTTGACAGCAACTACAAATCACAATAACAAAACTCCGCGAAAATTTTTTCAAACTTTATTTTTTTGCTTTGTTTTTTTGTTATTTTATTTTGATCTTCAACTGAAATAGACCTTGTTTATATTTTTGGTTAAAATTGACGGAAAAAGCTACCGCATTTCGATGAAAACGTTTTTTGGTCTGCACCTAAAATTAACGAAAAAAAGATACTGCATTTCGTTGCTTGCAAACCGCACCCCCCAAAAAATAGTTTTTTGTGCCCCCTCCTCACAAGCACACAACTCTGGCGCCGGGCCAGTCTCTAACTGCCTAATGCGGCCCAAGCAAGCGCAAGTCTCTACTCTGGTGCCTAACTGTATGTTTGCATTTTTTTAGTTTGCTTTTTGCCAACAGACCTACTATCAGATTATAATAACTAACCTATACCTGTAGTAAACAGAGATGGAGTCCTAGAGGACGTCCTTGGCCTCGAGAACGTCCTTGTGAACGCATTTTGAAGTCCTTGGCCTCGAAGCCTCAAGTCCTCGAAAATTGCCCAGTCTTCAGCTCGAGGACAACACTATTTTTTGAACCGTTGAAATTTTGCAACATCTTGACGTCCTCAAAATTTCAACATCTTGACGTCCTCAAAATTTCAACATCTTGACGTTGAAATTTTGTTGGAAAACGCCAGAAACCTCGCAGAAAAATTTGCAAAGACCTTTTTTTGTTTTCCTCAAGTGGAGATCACCTGAAAAAAAATTTTGAAGACACTTTTTTGGAGAACGCTGCGCTTGTGTCCTCGGTGCTTGGCCTCGGATTTTTTTTGTGTCCTTGGTCTTGGCCTCGAGTCTTGTGTCCTCGACTCCACCTCTGGTAGAAATTTATACGCAACTTCTATTCAGATACAGCTGGTACCGAACCACAGCCATGTGGCCATAGTTTCGTTCAGACTTTAGATGACAGTGATCACCAGAAGTGGTCAGTAACGAAGTAGTTCTACTTAAGTAGACTACTTAAGTAGTATTTTCGGTAACGAGCGACTTACTGAAGTATTTTTCATTTCTGATACTTCTACTTTTACTTCAAGTAAAATCCTCTCGAAGTAACGCTACTTGAGTAGTAATGACTTTTATGTAAAGTAGAAGTAAACACCAAGCCAATCCTTTTTGATGATGATTTGACCAATGACCACGATTTGAAGTTTTTTTGTTTGTCTCATTATATCTGGCAACTCTGCTTATCGAAAACATGTTCGTACAGGACGCGAAACAGAAGTCTGGTACGCTGTGATTACAGTCTATGTACCGGTAATGAGCCGCAATTTACTAATACCGGTAATGAGCCGCAGCCGTAACGAGCCGCAAACATACTTTTGGCCCACTATGTATTTTCTTTCTAGCTATTTTTAAAGACAGGCTATATTGCTGTAAGTTCCATTGTGAAATTCATTTTTTAACGTTGCTTTTAAGAAATTACAATGGTAATAGCTGTGTAATTTTTTTTATTGTTTGTTTGCTTTTTTACACTACCAAGCAGTGAATATCAATTGCAAAGTTTTTGGCGTAACTCGACTTGGAGTCCAGCCCTAATCTACCGCTCTAGAGGCATGCGAGCTATACAATTAGCCATCCGAGCAGAGTAATGCATTGTTTAGATCAGTGCTCTTCAACCTTTTTTTACGTGGTATACCTTTTGCGATTTTCGAAAACTTTGTATACTCCACAAAAAATTCTAGCCTATGTAAGCGGTGTAGACTTTTTTAGTAGATCCGATTTTTCATGCTTAGATTTGGGCGAAATTAGACCGAATCTAGCCCGAATGTAAGTGGAGACCATTTTCTTTCTTTTTTTTTGGAGATCGCAGTTTTGTTTCGTATACCCTCTGTATACCGAATACCATAATTACCGTTTCGCATACCAATTGGTATATCGTATACCCGGTTGAAGATTTGTACGAATTAGATGTTACGAATCTGTGGTGACCTGCTGATTGGCTTACTTCATATTGTACATAGCAGGTTTAATCCAATAAAAGTTTAAATGGATTGTTAAACTCGACCGTTGTTAGGTAGTGTACATTATTCCACCTCACAACGTGTACAATAAGTACGTATCGAGTTTGTTTTACTGTACAGTACTACGAAACTTATTGAATAGTTACACCGAATCATTTACAGGTCATCTAGGGTAGTGTGTTTTTGCGTTGCATCAAATACCAGGTGTTGACTCAGTCTCACTAAAAAAAAAAAATACCGAACCCTGATTAGCATGGTACAGTAGACAAACTAGACATGCGCATTACTCCTGGTTTATACGAAAAAGATTAGCGATTAACGGCGTTGCGTTTGCTGCGGCCCGTCTGGGTTCAATTCCCTAGCCGGTTAACGAACAGTGTTGCTAACGACTCGCCATCGCTGTGACATTTCTTCTCAAGCTGTGTTGTCCAGGCGCGGAGATGAGCCCAGAGTCCCTACTAAATCGTATTCGTAACACGCTTCGGTGTAATTTCAAGAGAATAATAAAACTTTGATTTTTTGATATGCTACCGTAAGTATGGCTTTGCTTGAACACTGATCGTTAGCGTCACAACCGCAAATCTTCGAAGAATAAACAAACACGTGAAATTCGAAATTACTTTCTACTTTCATTACTTAAGTAGAATTAATTTTGACTACTTTCCTACTTTTACTTAAGTGGAAATGCTTCGCCATACTTCTACTTTTACTTGAAAGGCATTTTTAAGTAAGTAACAATACTTCTATACTTAAGTAGATTTTTCGACTACTTTGTCCACCTCTGGTGATCACCCACACAAATTTATTGTTGGAAATAGCAAAACGTAATAAATTCATTATTACGACGTCATAAACAAAGTTATTTCGGCATTCTCACCCGTACTAACAATTTTGTAAACAAAATATAACAATTTACCAATGAATCTGTTGTTGATTTTATTAAACATGTTACAATAAGCATGTGAAATAAGTAGCGGTAGCGGGATAGTTCATTTTCTAAAAGTAGCGGCGCTATCGCTACCGCTACTTGCCCTAAAAAGTAGCGTCGCTACCGCTACCCGCTACTCGGTTTCCATAGTAGCGGCGCTACCGCTACTCAAAAAGTAGCGGTAGCGCCGCTACTACAGTAGCGCGCTACTGCCCATCTCTGCTTATGGCACCGGGCGAATTAAAAATCTGTTTTGAGAAAGGATGGGCTCACGCTTTTACCTCTCGTATTAACCAGCAGATCTCACTGCCAATTGCGCTGGTTCATGGATTGTGAAGATGCTGCAATGTAGTTAGTGGGAGGTGCTACTATCACTAACTAGTATGCTGCTGCACCACACTAAGTAGTAGGCCACGTTCTCAAACTTCAAATTGACAGCGGCCCAGCGTGCCCGCCTTAAATTACACAGTTTGTAAAAATATATCAGTACAAGGAATACGCTTGTAAAATAAACAAAGAAACGTCAAGACAAGTTCAGACCGGGTTTGAACCGATTGGACCAGATCTCGGAATAGCTGTTTCACTGCGTTTCTTCTGACGTTAAGGCTCTGGGGACGACTGCTGTTTCGAAATAGCAACCGTCAATCAATCTTGATTTGCAGATAGGAAATGTTTAACAAGCTGCTCGAGTAGGCGAGCTCAGTGAGGTCGGCTGCCTATGTTGAGTAAACTGAACTGGATCTCGCTGGCTACAATTCACCAAAACAGTTCATTGGTTCAGCTTAAACTTCCTGTCTATTTAGACTTATTTCACAATATCAAGATCAAGATCAATATTTGGCTGAGGCCAACATAGGTTGACCCGCCTTACGAATCAAATTAGCAGTAAAATCAGCGTGGACCTGTCCACAAAGTTGGTTTTTAAAATCTGCGAGAAATGATATAAATCACTTTGCTATAATTATAGCGACATGCACAGAGCTGGCTTCCCAGGAGTCGACCATGAAGGACGTCAAGATTTGCAATTATAGCGACAATTAGCATTATGGATAAAAATGAGCATTTGCCACGTCATAAACACAGTTTCATAAGTAATGTTATCGTAGCAAGGGATGAAATAGCGTTCTGTCTGCAGGAGGGCAATTAAAATATTAATTCGTCGTTCGGACCACCGAATTGTTAGAACCTAAAACCCAGTTAAAGAAATATAGATATTGGCCAGAGATGGATTTTGGAATATTTGGAGGCGGAAGATTGCTAGTCTTTTACAAGTTACAAAAAGCAAAGATTAAACAAATGAGCACTCAGTTCGTGGACGAAGCTGTAACGTACGCCACAAAGAGCTGTTCGCCGATAGAGCCCTTAAAAATGGAAAGCCGAAGCACGGGTCTCTTTTGATTCCTGTTGGGTCCACTGCTGCCCAAAGCATTTACCAAGTTGCCTTGACTAGAAGACAGCGAAGGGACATTTCCGTTTTTGAGTCAAGCTGCCAGAGGTGGAGTCTAGGACAAAACTTTCGAAGCCAAGGCCGAGGACTAAAAAAAATGCAAAACCAAGGCCAAGAACCAACTTTTTGAGAACAGAACCTCTCGAAGCCAAGGATAGGAATGGTCAAGGCAAGGGCCGTGGACACTATTTTTATACCTTATGGTTGGTAAAATTTCCGTAATTTTTAAACACGAAAGTGCTCAAAATATTGCATCTTGTTAAGTTTTTGATGATAATTCGAAAATAATAGTTTTTTAAAACAATAATGAATGCCATTTTAATTTTTTACACTTTAGCAGCTGATGTTGACTACGTGCCGTAGCGGTATTGTGATAAAGAAACAAGGTCACTCATAACCCGTGAATGAAAATATAACTAACTTATAAACGTAGAAATAGTCAATTTCAAGGCCTTAATTATATCAGTTAGGGCCACGATGCAAACGTTCGCTACTTTCCACCTCTGCAATAAAGTTATATTTCACATATTCCTGAAAGAGGGCCAATTGTAGTGCCGAAAATGTTCGCTTAATAATTTCGTTTTGATTGTAAATAATGTAAATACAAGTAGCAGGCCTAAAAATGCACAAAGTCTTCCGGTTGCTGAATATTGCTACTGTTTGGTACAACTCAAAATTGTTTGTGTTTGGAACCCCAGATTCCTTGTTATGATTCTGGATGGTTTAGTGCTTTGCACTTTGTACCCCATGCACAGGAAGTGTTAGCAGATAAAACAAGAAAAATTTTCTACAATGCTTTTTGCCACCTTATTCTCCGATTAGAGCGATTTTATTTACCATTTAAAATAGGTTTTATTATGACTTGGTTTAGTTGACCATCATATGGTATTATTTTTCAAACGGTAAGGAAAGAAAACAACGAATTGGCAGACTGTCAGTTACGTTGTTTTTTGTTTGGTTACTATTTTTTTTTTAAATAATGCTGTCCTCGATCCGAGGACAGCTCATTTTCGAGGACTTATAGGCTTTGAGGCCAAGACCAAGGACTTGAGCTTCGAGGCTAAGGCCTTCAAAATGTGTCCTGTAGGCCAAGGACATTCTCGAGCACTCCACCTCTACAAGCTGTCACCTGCCCACGTGTCTACCATACATGTTGGAAGCTTCACACTGCCCCTTTAATCGCTGAACATCACGCGAAGATCGAAGATGTGAATGCCAAGTAATTTTATGGTCTTTGATTTGACCTGACCGGAAATCGAATCCAAGTATACCGTTTCAGTAATCCAAGTATCAGGGGCGTATTCTCCATGCATGCAAGGCATGCATTGCATGCCCAGTCATTTAGCCAAAAAAGAAAATAATAATTTGAACAAGTACATGTAAAAATTTAAAACAAAATCAAACTAAGTTGCCACAGTTACAGGAATTCACTTTCAAGTCGAAATAGCTATAAATAGTCTTGCTTAATTCATTGATTTCAGTTTTAGCCTGTTTTTAGCATATTGCTAAATTTCAAAAAATAATGGCAACACGCATGCAATTTTCAAATTGCATTCAACAGCTCAAAAGATGACTGTGTTTCGATACGATTACGAACAAAATTAAATAGGTTTGAAAGCTTTGATTGGCGCATTGTTTGCTGCAAAAGTTCTTTTATCCGTCTAATTTCTTGTTTTCATAAAATATAGTCTCTATTTTGATTTTAGATTTGTTAGAGCAAATCGCGCAATGTTAGAGCAAATGGAGCGCAAATCGAAGTCCAAATTAGTGTTTTTTGTGGACTGACACCAGATTTTGTGACGTTTTTGGGATGAAGACCTTTTCTTTTTTTGGAGAACACCTGTTTTTGGCCGGATAAAACCGCTTGAATTTCCGATTTCGGCCGGAATATCTCTTTGAGTTTTTGCTCCTCACCTTGCTTATTTAATCCAGACTGGGATAAATTTCTCGTGCCTCCGTGCCCCTCTCGAAATCACACAAAATAAACTTCTCGTGCCCCCCCCATTCACGCTATCCTGGCGCCGGGCCTGCATAAATGGGCAATTTGGGAGGTGGCTAATGGTAAAATGTTAGTTCTCTTGTTTAGATATTGGTAAATTATAAAATGAAATATAGTTCACTAAAACTCACACGGAGTAATCTATTTCGTATACAGTTTATAGAGAAAAATAATTGGGGGGGGGGCTAATGAAAAGAGATTTGAAAGAAATGATTGGTAATTGACTAATCTTGAATAGCTCCCCCCCCCCCTTCTTATTCCTTAGTTTATAGTACTTTTGTTGATGACACCTATGTTTAGCATTTTTGCACTTGCGATCAAATTTGCTTGCTTATCTCTTACCATTTTTCAAAGTTTTCATTTATTTGTTAGTTTTATTTTTGACAAATTAGACCCCCCTTAATATATGTTTCAAAAGATGTTTTAAATCACTATTTAGTCCACTCTAGTGCAAAAACAGTCTCAAAAGTGCCAAAAACTTAGTGTTTTTCCCATTCTGTATTTTGGTCGACATGCCAATGGGAAAAGGGCTATAGCCCCCCGCCCCCCCCCCCCCTGGCTACGCTACTGCTGGTTTTTGTGACATTTTGGATTTTTTGTACAAAACAAGCAAAGATATGTGTCGCAACAATGCTACCGCGTACCTTTGGTGCTACAAACATTTTTAAACGTTTCAACGGCCTGAAAGCTTCAACGGCAAATTATTTTGTCAAACTTTCAAAGTGATGTGCTGAGAAGACAATGTCGAACGAGTGTTTTCTATGAGGCGCCAAATGTAAATTGCCTGCTCGCACACCGAGTAACAACTAATTGAGTGCTGAAGTAATTACTTGAGAACGCATGAACACATACATAGGTTTTCCCGGATACGATTTACTCCCTGAACCTCCCTCTCGCAAGCCTTTGGTAAAAGAAAGGAACCAGAGGAGGTTGTCTGGGCAAACTTTTTGGCCCAAATAGTTTATAGACTTAGCAGAGGTGAAGTCGAGGATCTAAGACTCGAGGCCAAAGATACAAAAAAATACGACGCCGAAGACCAAAAACACTGCCGCAAGTGTCTTCCAAAAAAAAAATGGTCTTCAAAAAAATTTTTTAAGCGATCTCCATAAGAGGAAAACAAAAAAGATCTTTGCAAATTTTCCGCAAGGTGGCTTTTTCCTAAATAACTTTTAAAATGAACAAATCCCTTCTAATGCAGGAACCGATGCAAATGCACATCACACTATATAATTATAATACGAGAATAATTTATTTAAAAAAATTGAGCTGCGCAAAAAATTAACTTATGTTATGTTAACGATCTGGAGAGCAACTATTGCTTTTGATGAACAAAACATTTAGAAAACGATGAAGTCGACATGAATTGAGAATCCGATTCTCTAAAAAAAAATCATAAATCAACTTAACAAACGCGATTGGTTTAACATCGTAAAACACAAACGAGATAAATTTTTTTTCAATTAAATAGCATAAAAACAAACAATTACACAAGAATGAGCAGGTTTTGCAGAAAAAACATGCTCTTACAAATCAAAACCACTCCAAAACCCCTGAATGCATTTTCTCAAAAAATACGTTGAAACGGGACCACGACATCACCAAGCGACGAGTTATCAAACCAAAACCAAACACACGCAGCATCTAAAAAACGCCAAAGAAATAAATAACTGCAATAAAGCAATATAAAGTTCGGAAAAATTGTCTTCCTGGCACCCCTGGTCATGGGGCGCCCGAAGTTAGAGTTGCATCGTGTAGAGGAAGCTGCGGGCTACCAAATCCATGCAAACACCGAGCCTGAGGGGTGTCGGAAAGTTAAATCGGAAGAGTTTGAAATCGGGGGTGCAAAAATCGTGGTTTTGCCAAAAATTGATGTTTTTGGTAAAGCCGTTCTGCTGGCACCCCTGGTCATGGGGCGCCCGAAGTTAGAATTGCATCGTGTAGAGGAAGCTTCGGGCTACCAAATCCATGCAAACACCGAGCCTGAGGGGTGTCGGAAAGTTAAATCGGAAGAGTTTGAAATCGGGGGTGCAAAAATCGTGTTTTTGCCAAAAATTGATGTTTTTGGTAAAGCCGTTCTGCTGGCACCCCTGGTCATGGGGCGCCCGAAGTTAGAATTGCATCGCATTAAGGAAGCTTCGGGCTACCAAATCCATGCAAACACCGAGCCTGAGGGGTGTCGGAAAGTTAAATCGGAAGAGTTTGAAATCGGGGGTGCAAAAATCGTGTTTTTGCCAAAAATTGATGTTTTTGGTAAAACCGTTCTGCTGGCACCCCTGGTCATGGGGCGCCCGAAGTTAGAATTGCATCGTGTAGAGGAAGCTGCGGGCTACCAAATCCATGCAAACACCGAGCCTGAGGGGTGTCGGAAAGTTAAATCGGAAGAGTTTGAAATCGGGGGTGCAAAAATCGTGTTTTTGCCAAAAATTGATGTTTTTGGTAAAACCGTTCTGCTGGCACCCCTGGTCATGGGGCGCCCGAAGTTAGAATTGCATCGCATTAAGGAAGCTTCGGGCTACCAAATCCATGCAAACACCGAGCCTGAGGGGTGTCGGAAAGTTAAATCGGAAGAGTTTGAAATCGGGGGTGCAAAAATCGTGTTTTTGCCAAAAATTGATGTTTTTGGTAAAACCGTTCTGCTGGCACCCCTGGTCATGGGGCGCCCGAAGTTAGAATTGCATCGTGTAGAGGAAGCTGCGGGCTACCAAATCCATGCAAACACCGAGCCTGAGGGGTGTCGGAAAGTTAAATCGGAAGAGTTTGAAATCGGGGGTGCAAAAATCGTGTTTTTGCCAAAAATTGATGTTTTTGGTAAAACCGTTCTGCTGGCACCCCTGGTCATGGGGCGCCCGAAGTTAGAATTGCATCGTGTAGAGGAAGCTTCGGGCTACCAAATCCATGCAAACACCGAGCCTGAGGGGTGTCGGAAAGTTAAATCGGAAGAGTTTGAAATCGGGGGTGCAAAAATCGTGTTTTTGCCAAAAATTGATGTTTTTGGTAAAACCGTTCTGCTGGCACCCCTGGTCATGGGGCGCCCGAAGTTAGAATTGCATCGTGTAGAGGAAGCTGCGGGCTACCAAATCCATGCAAACACCGAGCCTGAGGGGTGTCGGAAAGTTAAATCGGAAGAGTTTGAAATCGGGGGTGCAAAAATCGTGTTTTTGCCAAAAATTGATGTTTTTGGTAAAACCGTTCTGCTGGCACCCCTGGTCATGGGGCGCCCGAAGTTAGAATTGCATCGTGTAGAGGAAGCTTCGGGCTACCAAATCCATGCAAACACCGAGCCTGAGGGGTGTCGGAAAGTTAAATCGGAAGAGTTTGAAATCGGGGGTGCAAAAATCGTGTTTTTGCCAAAAATTGATGTTTTTGGTAAAACCGTTCTGCTGGCACCCCTGGTCATGGGGCGCCCGAAGTTAGAGTTGCATCGTGTAGAGGAAGCTTCGGGCTACCAAATCCATGCAAACACCGAGCCTGAGGGGTGTCGGAAAGTTAAATCGGAAGAGTTTGAAATCGGGGGTGCAAAAATCGTGGTTTTGCCAAAAATTGATGTTTTTGGTAAAACCGTTCTGCTGGCACCCCTGGTCATGGGGCGCCCGAAGTTAGAGTTGCATCGTGTAGAGGAAGCTTCGGGCTACCAAATCCATGCAAACACCGAGCCTGAGGGGTGTCGGAAAGTTAAATCGGAAGAGTTTGAAATCGTGGGTGCAAAAATCGTGTTTTTGCCAAAAATTGATGTTTTTGGTAAAACCGTTCTGCTGGCACCCCTGGTCATGGGGCGCCCGAAGTTAGAATTGCATCGTGTAGAGGAAGCTGCGGGCTACCAAATCCATGCAAACACCGAGCCTGAGGGGTGTCGGAAAGTTAAATCGGAAGAGTTTGAAATCGGGGGTGCAAAAATCGTGTTTTTGCCAAAAATTGATGTTTTTGGTAAAACCGTTCTGCTGGCACCCCTGGTCATGGGGCGCCCGAAGTTAGAGTTGCATCGTGTAGAGGAAGCTGCGGGCTACCAAATCCATGCAAACACCGAGCCTGAGGGGTGTCGGAAAGTTAAATCGGAAGAGTTTGAAATCGGGGGTGCAAAAATCGTGTTTTTGCCAAAAATTGATGTTTTTGGTAAAACCGTTCTGCTGGCACCCCTGGTCATGGGGCGCCCGAAGTTAGAATTGCATCGTGTAGAGGAAGCTGCGGGCTACCAAATCCATGCAAACACCGAGCCTGAGGGGTGTCGGAAAGTTAAATCGGAAGAGTTTGAAATCGGGGGTGCAAAAATCGTGGTTTTGCCAAAAATTGATGTTTTTGGTAAAGCCGTTCTGCTGGCACCCCTGGTCATGGGGCGCCCGAAGTTAGAATTGCATCGTGTAGAGGAAGCTTCGGGCTACCAAATCCATGCAAACACCGAGCCTGAGGGGTGTCGGAAAGTTAAATCGGAAGAGTTTGAAATCGGGGGTGCAAAAATCGTGTTTTTGCCAAAAATTGATGTTTTTGGTAAAACCGTTCTGCTGGCACCCCTGATCATGGGGCGCCCAAAGTTAGAGTTGCATCGTGTAGAGGAAGCTGCGGGCTACCAAATCCATGCAAACACCGAGCCTGAGGGGTGTCGGAAAGTTAAATCGGAAGAGTTTGAAATCGGGGGTGCAAAAATCGTGGTTTTGCCAAAAATTGATGTTTTTGGTAAAGCCGTTCTGCTGGCACCCCTGGTCATGGGGCGCCCGAAGTTAGAGTTGCATCGTGTAGAGGAAGCTTCGGGCTACCAAATCCATGCAAACACCGAGCCTGAGGGGTGTCGGAAAGTTAAATTGGAAGAGTTTGAAATCGGGGGTGCAAAAATCGTGGTTTTGCCAAAAATTGATGTTTTTGGTAAAACCGTTCTGCTGGCACCCCTGGTCATGGGGCGCCCGAAGTTAGAATTGCATCGTGTAGAGGAAGCTGCGGGCTACCAAATCCATGCAAACACCGAGCCTGAGGGGTGTCGGAAAGTTAAATCGGAAGAGTTTGAAATCGGGGGTGCAAAAATCGTGTTTTTGCCAAAAATTGATGTTTTTGGTAAAACCGTTCTGCTGGCACCCCTGGTCATGGGGCGCCCGAAGTTAGAGTTGCATCGTGTAGAGGAAGCTTCGGGCTACCAAATCCATGCAAACACCGAGCCTGAGGGGTGTCGGAAAGTTAAATCGGAAGAGTTTGAAATCGGGGGTGCAAAAATCGTGTTTTTGCCAAAAATTGATGTTTTTGGTAAAACCGTTCTGCTGGCACCCCTGGTCATGGGGCGCCCGAAGTTAGAGTTGCATCGTGTAGAGGAAGCTTCGGGCTACCAAATCCATGCAAACACCGAGTCTGAGGGGTGTCGGAAAGTTAAATCGGAAGAGTTTGAAATCGGGGGTGCAAAAATCGTGTTTTTGCCAAAAATTGATGTTTTTGGTAAAACCGTTCTGCTGGCACCCCTGGTCATGGGGCGCCCGAAGTTAGAATTGCATCGTGTAGAGGAAGCTTCGGGCTACCAAATCCATGCAAACACCGAGCCTGAGGGGTGTCGGAAAGTTAAATCGGAAGAGTTTGAAATCGGGGGTGCAAAAATCGTGTTTTTGCCAAAAATTGATGTTTTTGGTAAAACCGTTCTGCTGGCACCCCTGGTCATGGGGCGCCCGAAGTTAGAATTGCATCGTGTAGAGGAAGCTGCGGGCTACCAAATCCATGCAAACACCGAGCCTGAGGGGTGTCGGAAAGTTAAATCGGAAGAGTTTGAAATCGGGGGTGCAAAAATCGTGGTTTTGCCAAAAATTGATGTTTTTGGTAAAGCCGTTCTGCTGGCACCCCTGGTCATGGGGCGCCCGAAGTTAGAATTGCATCATGTAGAAGAAGTTTTGAACCATTTAAAACTGTTTTTTTTTTTTTTCTTAGATAATAATTTTGATGTTTTTTTTTTTCAACAAGTAATTAATCTTTTTGTTATTTTTAATTTTAACACGAGTTTTTGTAACCTTTTAATGCTGGTGTATTTTGTTTTAGGTAATGATTTTAAGTTTTGTTATTATTCTGCAACTTTTTGACTTTTTTTCCGTTTTCTTTTTGAGCATGAAGTTTTTGTGTTTTTGTTTTGATTTGTTTTTGGCAACACTTTTTTGTTGTTTGCGTTTCAGAGGAAATGTTTGTTTCTTTTAGATGACGTCATTGTTTGTTTTTCGGTTTAATGTTTGGCAACACCGATTAAACGCAAAGACGTTTTTCGTTTTTTGTTTGTTTTTGTCTGGCAACACTTTCTGCTAGAATGACGTTTTTTATTCTGCCAGAATGACGGTGGTCTACTAACACAGTAGCCTACAAATACCGGTAGTAAAAACCTACAAGTAAAAGTCAAGAGGCATTTGCCTCGGATTTCCCCAATAAATCTGCGTCCCACATTCTTGACACTTCACTCCTTAAAAACAGTAAGCTATGCTTATGACCAGTAATCTACACGCATAGGCCTAATCAATTCCCAATTCATCCTCATTCAGCATTAGCCTACACATTATGCCAATAAAACTGCTTAAACACTTCACTGCTTCATTAAACATTAGCCTATCTTCTAGAATTTCTAACATTCACTTTCCATTGCTTCTCAGTTTAGCCTTGTGAGTTGATAAATAAATCAACAAACTCAAACCTCAACTGCCACTTCAATTCTCAGATGGCGGTACTAATAAATTTTGGTACCGCCACCTGTGATTTTAGTACCGCCACCTGTGATTTTGGTACCGCCACCTGAAGCTTCAGGTGGCGCCACCTGAACTTAGAAGTGGCGCCACCTGAAGCTGCAAGTGGCGCCACCTGAAGCTGCAAGTGGCGCCACCTGAGTTTGGAGGTGGCGCCACCGCCACTTGTATGTCTGACCCCGTCTCTAACTTTTTAGGTGTTCTTAAGCTTAAGGCAGTACTGAGTAAGGTGAAGAGTTGTAATGCAAAAGTAGTTTTAATCATTACATCTTACTTATTGTTACTGGCGTTACACTGTTACATATGATAAAGGAATAATAATGGCAGTCGCTGCTGTTACGTTACATAACACTTCAGACTTCACTTGAATGATAATATTATGTAATTTGTAACATTTCAGCGGTGAGATATTTTTATGTGAATTTTGCCACTTAGCCTGTTAGCTCTTGCGATGCTTATTGAAGCGACAAGACTGCAAGTGTAAGAGCATGTTGTATTGTAGAAGGTAGAAGCGCAAGGGTAATAATTAAATTAGTACATTTTTTTAGAACGCATTAGGACCCGTTCTAACAAACCTATACTTTTTTTAGGATGCTATCAAAAGTCAACTCAACTCCAGTTTATATAATTAAAAGTTTAATTGGAATTCAATCAAAATCAACTAAGTAAAATCTAGTTTTGAATAAAATATTAAATGCGAATTCATGAGGCAATAAATGCAATACTGGTCCTTCGTTGACATAAGGATTACGCATCCAAACTGCCAATCAAATGAGAACAAATCCCTCGAAACCATTCTGCTCCAACACGAAAAAGAAAAAAAAGATTCTTATCAAGAAAGAGTCACTCAAGTAGAAAAAGGAAATTTTACTCCACTTGTTTTTCTGACATCAGGAGGAATGTCTCGAGAATGTACCAAATTTTTGAATCGGCTTGGTGAACTGATTGCAAACAAAAGAAAAGAAAAATATGCTGATGTAATTCGCCACCTGAGGACCAAAATTCGATTTGCCCTTCTTAAAGCAACTTTGGTTGCGCTGCATGGTTTTAGAGGCAAGTCAAAAAGCAATGGAATCGATTTGAAAGAAATATCCTTTAATCTTATTCCACATATGCATACCACTGCCTAAAAATTTTTAGACCACCACAAATTCATTATATCGGTACAGTACTTCAAATTTATTCATTTTTACTTTGATTTTTTAGTCTTTCTTTTTTACTTACAGCATTTTTAATATGACGTGTGTATGCTTATTCCATGATGCATCTTTTTAAAGTAATTTGATTTTTAATTCAAACTTGCCTTTTTTATATTTGACTGATCAGATATTATCTACTCAATAATATCTGCAGTAACAATTTTCTTCTTTTTCATATATTTTTACTAAACTGTTTATACCGGTATATACTAATTACTTGCAAACTAAAAAAATGCTGTACAAAATCATATTTGAAACATGTGATATGACATGCAACTTTTGGATACGTACAACTACAAATCTCTTTTGAAAATCACATCTTATATCTCGGTGCTGTGTTATGTGGATTACCCTGGAGTCCTTTGTTTCTTCTGTTCTGGTTTGTGTACTTCCAAAATTTGAATACCAATGGCACATTGATACTATTGATCTGGATTTGGAATTGTATCCTTGAAATTTTTGTTCTTATCATTTTTTTTTTTAATTTTTGCCCATTTTCTTTGTTTTCATTTTTTATGCTATGGTACGTATTAATTTTTGGTCTCGTATGTTTCATCTTAATAAAATGCTGTATGATAAAAAAAAAAAAAAAAATACTGGTACTAAAACACTTCCATCCTAAAAAAAAATTGGAAGTTTTTTGACGGCTTTGATTCCTTGCAAGTATGGTGGTATGCTATGCAATTAGGAAGACTCGTAGTGACCTCTCTTCTTTCTTTTACTTCGGAACCTTGCATTCGAGTTGGGGTTCGGGCAGCGATGCCACCCTGCAAGATAGCTAATCCAAGTGCAAACACAAAGCTTTTAATTGCCTTAAATTCCACCTTTTTTTGACGGAGGTGTTTTATCATACCGGTAGTTAGTAGCAATGCAATAGGTTTAATCTTAAAATATTTTTCCCTGCTTTCCAACTTAGACTGAAATGGCATAGTAGGCCTATCAAAGTGTCAACCGGATTCATTTCAGTTATTCAGTCAGTAACTTCACTTATTTTCGCAGCATACTACCGGTAGCCTACCTAGGCTAGTTACGGTATTACTGTGTAGCCTAGCTAGTTACAACCCTAAATTTCACTTCACACATTCACAACTGTTCGTGTCAGCCATGTTTCCCATCGCGTTTTCCAAATTTAAAATGAGAAAAACTGAAAAAACCTAAAATTTTGGGATACGCGGCGCTGCGCGGCACGCGGCAAAATTTGGAAAGAAAGTACGCGGCGCTGCGTGGCGGGGCCGCACGCTGCCGCGTGCGGCTGCGTATGCTGCGCGGTTGACATCACTAGTTTCTACAGTCTGACGCCCTACTGGTAATAGTAATGCAGCTTGTACCGGTAAGCTCTGAGTTGGGCTGGATAGGCTGGTGCACTACTCGTTAATTCTGTACTGGTACCTATGGTAATACGCTAGGCAATTGCACACCGGTATAGGCTATGCTGCGTAACACCAGACACTAACAGATAAGGTGATATTACTATTACAGTATTTGGCACAAGTCTACACTTACAGCAGGTACCGATAGGCCTACTTACCGGTACTATTTGTAAGTACCGGTACACAACTTGTACCAATACTGTAGCCTGATACTGGTATCATATGTGATACTGGTTGGCCTAATGAAATACCAGTATATACAGAGTTGCTTACTGATGACTCAGGGACTAGGCTACTGTGTACTAGTAGTCTGGTACGGTAAGTCTATTTTAGCTTTTTGACGTGTAGCCTAGTAAAGTTGAGTTTGTTGCATTAATGCCAGTGTATCACAGTTCCAAGGCTAGCAGGCTAGTGGCTATTTCTAAAAACTAAAGGTTCCATTACATTGAAAATTAAAGTTTATCATTAAAGCATTAGTATTTAGTGGTAGGCTACTGAGAGCATGACAAAATTTTATTGCTTGCTTGAATCTACAGTACCAGAGTATTGTAGTGTGAGCAGTGAGTTAGGAATTTCAGATTGATAGTTTGAAATTTTTTTGTGTGATTGTAGGTAGTATCACCATCAGTCACCGAACCCCACTCGCCAACCTATTCCTGTACTGTACAGCGTAAAGTAGCCTCAGATTTCACTGTTTCAAGAGGAGCCATATTGAGATGTCAATGTATCTTTTTCTCTCCATTCGAAACCAACAATAGACATAGGTGGGCACTAGTTCGTTAATCGTTAATCCGGTAATAACAAAGCTAACTTTTTCATTAACGCTGCGGAGTACCATAACTACTTTCGTTTGATTAAATAATTTTTTTAGGGTTAGAGTTTGGGTTAGGATTAGGCTTAGGGCTAGTTTGGCACTTGCGGCAAAATAGCCATTAGGACTATTTTGCCTCCAAATGGCAAAATAACATGGGGCTCTTTTGCCTCTAGAGGCAAAATAGCCACTGCCTTTATTTTAACCACACAGTTTGCATTACTAAAATAAAGGTCACAGCTGTTTACCTTGCAGTTTGTAGGCTACTAAATGTGTTTAGTACTGGAACTATTGAGAAAAAGGCTTTGTGTTTGGGCTGACGCTCCCTCTTCAGCCAAGTTATTTCAAGGTTTAACCAAAAATATCAACTTTTGAACATGTTTTGAACCTGACGTATACAGTATAAGAGGGAGGATGAATTGGTTTAGTAATAAAATTCTTTGAAGTGACTCTAAAAAGAAAATTTCTTGCTAATGGCATTAAAACTGAACTGTTAAAAAGACTCTTTTTTGCATGAAATCATACAAACCACATAGCATCTGGGAGACAAGCCTTAATGTTGTTAATGATGCATTTTAAACACACAGCAGTGTATTCAACTCGTTTGGTGCTAGATAGTAGATACTGTTGAAAGTTTGACATGGAAAAATGTTATCTTTTTGAAGCCTCTCCCTTAACAAAATCTGGATATGGTGTGCTCTGTAACAAACTGGACTGTGTTTGTTGTGTAAGAAAAAGTTCTTTGAAATAATTGAACAAACTTTAATTTTTGCCGTACATATATAAAACAAACTTTATCTATACTATAGATTAACTCTGGTTAAAAAATTATTTCATTTGAAATAAGGACAACGATGCAAAACTTAAATGAGCAGTATTTGGGATAAAAATTATCCAAACATTGTAATAAGAATTGTGCAGCTTGTTAAAGGTCAGAAAAAAATGTAATGTGGTCCACTTCTTGAAAACTTTAGGCATTCCAGAACTAGAAATTTTCATTATGTTGTTAAAGATATTTCCTGAAGGATAATGCAGACTTTAAAAAGCAGTTTTAAACTATTAGAAGGCAACTCTCAATAAGAACTGGTAAAAAGCTATTCTCAAGGCTACTCCTTAGAAATACAGGTATAATAAATAGATTATTAAACTGTACCTGCTTCATTTTTCAATAAATTTTGTCTGGCATTACAAGATAGTCAGACTGTCAGCTATTGCAAAATAGAAACCTTACACTTTAGAAAGTTGATAAATGCTATTATTAGTAGGTTATTCCTTGAACTAGCTACCCCTTTGAGCTTGGACAAAAAATTATTGCCTATGAACTAACATTAAACTTTTGAGTAAAACTCCAAGTACAGTATCATGATTGATTGAGCTATTGATGATATATAGATAGAATGATTTTTCTATTTACAGTAGCTGAATTATACTGGAATTAACTTTTTTCAGAAAATCCCAACAATTTTCAAAGTGATGTGACCATCACGATTGCAGGTTTATTACAATTAACTATCCAAACAAAAGCCTTTTCCAGTTTATATGCCGACAAAAAGTAAATAAAAAACTGTTATATTTTCAAAAACTATGAGCAATGTAGATATAGATGAAAAAAAAATTTTGTCGCAGCAACTCGCCTACACCCCAAAATTTGCCCCCAAATTTGGGCTCTTGTCAAAATTTGAAATCAATTTTTCACCATGAAGCAGTCATATTTTTGCAATTTAGACATCAATAATGAATTTCTTGACCCCAAAAACCCTCATGTAGCAATTTTCAGGCATCAAACTGCTTCAGAAATGAAATTAAAGCACACTATTTCAAAACTCAGGAGCAAAATCTCCCTCTAGTGGTCAAAAATTTAAACTGCGATAAGTTGAAAACCACTAAAAGTGTATAGTCAAAAAATTTTTTATTTATTTTTTATTCTACGTGATACTCTTTAAGTTTACGAACAAATATCCATGTTTAGTGATGCTTGGTAACAAGCCATTTTGAATTAAGCATGAAATGACTTGTATTCAAGTTGGGTTATATGAACATAGCCAAAAAAAAAGGCAGTTGATAGTGAGCTCAAAAAATCACAAAGCATTTTTTATCAAAATCGGTAATTACTAAGGTATATCGGTTTAAATTCATCAACTTTTTGTCCATTTTTGGCCTGTAAAATTTCGGTTTGAATGAAGCATTTATAAGCACCTACATTGTGTTCCACGTCAAGTGGTTTTTGAGTTATAAGCGAATTAATAAATTTGTAAGCCTAAAATTGTCTTTTTTTATTTCTTCTTTGTCTGTCAATTTATGATCACGTGATCTAGGATCCCCAAAATTGGCACACATGACGATTTCATTAATTTTATGTTGAGTCCAAATTTTAACTTTCTAGTTTGTACCGTTCGCTAGTTATAAGCAAATAAATACTCATCTGCCAAAATTTGCGAACAAAAACAAAGGTGCTATGTGCTAACGCTAAGTCCCTATTAGGGAGCAATTGGCTCACTACATTTTTATGTGAGAAAAAACTGCAAACAATTTTTACCAACGTAATTGCATTGATTTAAAACTGGTTTCAATTATTCAGTGTATATTTCAATGCGGATTTTAGATAGTTTAGGATTCGGATCCTTCTGGATTCGGTATTCTGAAATGCCCATCCATAATTGTAGATATATTAATAATTTCCAGATTTGTATGAGAAGTATTCCTAGACTTTTTGCTCATAATACTGTAGTTTTGGTTGGTTCTAAATCCTTAAAAACAGATAGAATCTGGTCTTATTTTGAAATGGCAAGAGTTTAATTGCAATTAAGTTAACAGTTGAATTGAAATAGTTGTCACAACTTTTTGTAGTGTAGTTGGTAAAGATTTATGCTACCTTCAGAAACCCTTAAAAATAAATTTATTTCGTATTTTTTCCATTCTCATCTACTTTATGAAATTTCAGTTTGGAGCGATACATTCAACATGTACCTTAAACCTAAACAATCTTCACAAAACAAGACTCCCAGAATTTTCGGTATCAGAAATTGGAATGATAATTCTACCTCTTTCTTACTTGCTTACTGGATTTTAAAATTAGATGATCTAGCTCACCAAACTAAAAATACCGGTATATGTTTAAACTTGACTAATGTGCACTACCATTTCATTTTAATAACTGCTGATTAATGAAAGTCTCACAAGTTCATTCTCATTGCTCTTGATCATCCCAAAATAATTTGCTTTTTCTACACTGTTATAGAAGTAACAGATTTCAAAGTCAATTAGATATATAGTGTGAAATGTGGAACAAAATTTCAGTGGAACTCAGCAGCAAATTTTTCATGAAATTCAAAAAACAATTAACAATCAATCCTGGAATCATATTAATAAACATTATTGATAATAAACATAATAATGAATAATGAAAATAGATCAGATATGTTGTGGTGAATAGTTTGCTTTGATGCACTAGTACATTGAATTCATGTACAAAAATCTGTGTTTTGAAGTGTAACTATCTATGGTTTTTTTTCACATGGTAGCTGCTGGACTTGAAGCTCAAATAATTTATTCACTTTGCAGCTTCCTGCGCTTATCATATAATTTCATTTATGTTTGTTTGTGTGAAACTATACTTTCTGTCTATTTAACTTGGAAAATTTTCGGTGAAATAGTCTCTATTTTTTATAGTTGCTTTCCCTTTTAGCTCATCCAAAAGTCATATGCTTTCTAGGTCACCTCCTGTTTCATTTATCAAAACACTTCTGCTTCCTCAAAAAAATTAACTGCTTCTAGCTTTTGCTTATGCTTCCATATCCCTGATTGAAAGTAACTGATTTACAGGAAATGCATTCTGGTAAAATAAAGAATGCAGCTTTTATGTAAGGCTGAGGCTGCTGTTACATTATGTAAAAATAAGAAAATCGATATCCTTACTCCAACCCTGAACCTAATCCAAACCTTAACCCTAACCTTAATCCTAAACTAAACCAAACCAAAAACCTAATGCAAACTATCGTTGATTGAAAAACTAAAAATGAACAAATTGCTGTCTGCTCTCTGCTTTATGAGCGTAACCTAATACAATTTGCAGGTGTATGAAAGAATAAGTTGATTCATAAATTGTATTTTTACATACTAAAAGCATGCTTTCAACTGGTCATGGAGATGTGTCCAGTTTAATAAATAAAGCGGGAAAATTTGTTCCTGTTTCATCTAGTTTCAGGAACGAAGTGAAAGAAGGTGGTGATTTTGCTCCTGAAAAAGGACGGTATCATCTGTATGTTTCTTTTGCATGTCCTTTTGCTCATCGCACTTTGATTGTTCGAAAATTGAAAGGCCTTGAAGATGTCATTTCATTTACAGTCGTAGATTATATCAAGGGTGAGAATGGCTGGCGGTTTAATCCAGAGATTCGTGCATGCGAGAAAGATCCAGTTTTTGATGCAAATTTTATGCATGAGGTGTACTCAAAAGCATCACCCGGTTATGAGGGAAGAATCACTGTTCCAGTTCTGTTTGACAAACAAACAAAAACCATTGTCAACAACGAATCCAGTGAAATCATTCGAATGTTCAACACAGCATTCAACAAGTTTTGTGAGAACGATGAGCTACGAAATCTTAACTTTTACCCTGAAAGTCTTCAAGAGAAAATCGAGGAAGTAAATGCTTGGGTGCATCCCAACATCAATTACGGTGTGTATCGCAGTGGCTTTGCGACGACTCAGTCAGCATATAATGAAGCCGTTCGAGATGTGTTTGAGCATTTAGATAAGTTGGAAGGAATTCTGTCCAAACAACGCTACTTGGTCGGCAATCAGTTGACAGAGGCTGACATTCGGCTCTATACCACTTTGATCCGGTTTGATCCAGTTTATCATTTACATTTCAAATGCAACAAGAAGCGAATTATCGATTATCCAAGCATTTGGTCGTACCTGAGAGAGCTTTATCAGATTCCAGCATTTAAGGATACCACAGATTTTGAGCACATTATCAAGCATTATCATATGAGCCATAAACAAATCAATCCTTACGGAATTGTTCCCATTGGCCCAGAATTGGATTACATGGCACCCCATGATCGCAGTGAAGCGTTTGTGATTTAATATGTACAGCCAAGTTGGTCGAGTGGTAACTTGTTTGTCTCTGGAGCAGAATGTCTTAGATTCGAATCTTGAACAAGTCAAATCAGACAAATGTTGCCAATGCTGCTACATTTCTTGAAAAGAAGCTATGTTGCCTGGCGTAATGATGCGTAGATGGTTTTGCAAACTCGTTACGTGCTTCGGTGTAATAGAGCGAGTGTAGCAAAAGATTTGATTTGATAAATGACTATAAATGTAAAGAGTAATCTTGACATATACTGACTGTACTGAAAAAATGGTGTGTTGCAAAAAGAATTTCAATTGTTGATGTACTGGTAGTCGAACTATTTTTTCTTTTACTGTAGAATTGTAAAGTTTTTTCCAGTTATTATTCTTAATTATTAACGGTTTCGATTATTGTGTTTAAAGTAAAACAATATTTGTGTATGAACATTAAACGTGTTAAACTTGTATAAACTAAAACAAGCTGAGCTAATTTTTTTGATTTATTTAAATGGTTTCTCGGCTTTATGAAAGTTCAATGTATGGCATCAGATTATATAAAAGATTTCGCATGTAATGTAGAAAATATACCTTTCTGTATCTTTTTTTTTCTTTTAATTTTAATACATAATGTATTGTATTAGTTTTAATTTTGGTGCATCTATTATTCTGACCTGTGCCTTTTTCATTTTTTGGGATAAAGTTTTAAAATCGCATTAAAAGTACTTGGTGCTAGTAAATTGCATATATGTAATGTGTATTGTATAAAGGCCCAAAAAGCAACTACTTTTTTTTTAGTTAAGTTTGTCACTCATTGAGCTTTTTTTTGAAAAATGATCAAAGACAATTTAGCCAATTCAGTGAAAATAATCAAAATTTTTAAATGAAGAGCGAAAATTCCATTTGCCATGATAAAATTAAGCAAAATATATTTTGAAATAATTAAAAACTCATTTCCAAATTTGGAGAATTGACAAAAAATTGTATGCAAGAAATACAGATTAGAGTAATATCATAACTGGGCAGGTGGTTCGCAGACTGCAGCTGGACAATAACAGAACTTTTTGCACATTTTTCATGCTACATCCTTTCAACCTATAAAAAATAAAAAACGTAATTTATAGAATTCAAAATGATAGAAAAACTACGACACCTAGACCTGGGTAAAAGTTTGTAAAAACTTGGATTTTAACTAGGGTCGAGTTAGGGTTTAAGTTGGGCTAGGTGTACGGTTAAAGCTGGGGTTATTATGGCTGTGGTTGGGGACGAATTTCTCGCCATGAAATTTCGACCATTCCCAACAATAACCCATCAATCCGAATCCATTTGTTCTTCATACAAAACTACCGTACTCACATCTGTGGACCCATGTCGTTTTTTACGTTTTTAGTCCTACTTGCTGCAAACACTTATAGTTACACAGTTCTCTAAATTTAAGAAGATTTTGCCTGGGCTTTTAAGCATTGAGATCTTTACGCGCCAGATTTACCTTTTTAATCTTTTAATAAAGTTTTGTACGTGTATTTTTTTAATGCTTGCATTTATATGCATTCATTAATTATTATTATTTCGTTGCATTTCTTTATTTTTGCTTTTGCACATTAATTTTTTTGAGATTGCATGTGATTATACATCATTGATAAATTATACAGTATTGTACTTTTTTTTTCTTTTCCATTGTACGATTTTGTCACTCGGTTTTTCTGGTTTGTCTAGCACTAACTTTTTGCTCTGATTTTTCTATTGGCAGGCAGAGATGCCAAATGCAAGGTTTTAACGTTTTATTCTTAAATTTTATTTCTCTGGTGTTTTTTATATGTGTTTGCACTCTGATTTAGTTTGTATTTTGTGATTCGATAGCTGAAACCATAATGTCAGTTTGACGTATAGCATTCAAATTTTAGGTATTAAATTGTACGCCAATTAGTACCAAGAAAATAAACGTTTTTCAACAAATTTCTATGCGTACGAAATTTATCGAACTGTGTTGGATTATATCGGTGTTCTCAGTGTCTCATCAGTGTAAAGTAGGGCTGTTATCAAACAAGAGTTTTTGAATTTATCAAACAACAAATATTAAGGGGATTTTTAAATCAAATAATTAAATAAATCAAACAATTTTTATTGATTCAAGTAAGAGCGCATGAAGCACAAAAAATCAATCAGGTAGTCACTCAAGGAAGATCTCAACTTTGGTAATCAACAGTCCAGCAGTACTAAAGCATCTTTCTGCTTCCACTGAAGACCGTGGAAATGTATCTAAACAATTTTTCAATTCTTAGAGAGCTTTTTGGGCATTCTTGGGTGGCTTCAAAAAACGTCATTTCTTTCTTGATATGATTCTAAATATTTTGGGATTGAATGGCAGTTGAACCAATTCCAGAATGTTTGGGAAGAATATCATTCAATTCTTCTGCCTTTGTTTTTTAACTCAGAGCTGGTAACATGCAGCATCATTTTCTTCTATGGCTTCATTTGGGAACAACCAGTACTTAGGTTGTAGGGAGTAAGCTTCCCCCCATCAAGAATTGGCGTCCCTCCATTATGATTTTGCGTCCCCTATCGAGAGTTAGCTTCCCCCCATCAAGATTTAAGCATCCCCCCATCAAGATTTAGCGCCCTTCCACCAAAAAAAATTTTTTCTGGACATTTCAACAAAAAAGTGGTCCGGAGCCTCAATGGATCCGAAATACCCGCTGAAGTTATTTCGATTCGGCAACGAAGACCTTTTTTTTTAGTCTTTATCTATATTTGGGAGCAAAACTTGTAACTTCAGCTGAAAACAGTACTAGTTTTCGGCAAAGATCTTTTTTATGGTCTTCACTCTAATGTGAGAAAAATTTTAACCAGATTGCTGTCGCATTCCGTTTGCGTGTGGCCACGGCTGCGGAAGCGTCCCCCTCATGCAATATTTTACAGTTTAAGTGCTCAGAACAACCTCACAAACAAGTCTTTGGGGACTTTGCGAAGCTCATTCTTTTTTGGGTATTCCAGTCGGACTGGGAGTCTTGTTGTCGTAAAGCCGTAGCATTACCTGTATGAAGTAAGTCACATGTTTGAGAAAAAACATTTAGCTAGAAGAATATTATTTGAATGTTTGAAACTAGGTATGAAATTGAAAAATTCAAATAATCAAATATTTCTTTGTTTGATAACAGCCCTAGTGTAAAGACGTTCAAATTTTAGCGTGGTTATATGTTAAGCATGTGAAGTTGCACGAACGCCGTAGAAAAAAGGGGTGTGATATCAAGATAATAAGTAATTTGCAAGTCTGAACTATCATTTTTGCAGTTATTGTCTTATTTCAGTTTCTTTCTGCTGTCGAGTTTATTTTGACTATCAGTTTTGCATAAACAGTCTTTTAAATGTAGTTTAGCTATCATCGGTTTTGTTCTTTTGTTGAAAGTGTATAAAAATTTTATAGTTGATCGATGCTCTACTGTTGTTCAGTTAGCTTGGTGAGCAAGCTATTTTGCTGCATTTATCATAATTATGTTGTATGTTATTTAAAGAGATACTGCTCAAAATCGATTTTATTGAAGAATTGAGAACTACTTGAGGAAATATACAGGTACCCCAAGTATTTCTCCCCAATTCCCTTTATTTGCAAATATACTAATTACTCTGTTTGACTCCGCACCAATTTGCGACGTCACAACAGGCATGAGTTTGCAAAAAATTTTCGCTAACTAAAGAATGCAATGTTTAATAAGGAAGATAAAAGGATCTTGCTTTTGGCAGCGATTCTAATTCAAACTAGATTCATCGTTGGCTTTATGCGAGTAATATAATCTGTTGTATCAAAGTTAGATCAGTTTTGGTGATGTTTTTAGTTTATAAATGATATAAAATTAAAAGCCAAACACGATCATATTTTAGATCTGGGGGGACATGACAGAAGTGCTAGCGAGCTCGTAAAGGCCATTCTCGCTCGCTAAAAAGCGCTAACGAACAAAAAATCTTTGTACACAAACTGTCCTTTCTGAGCCGTCTCGCCCAACACACGTTAAAACAGTTCGCTCGAATTTCTTTGCGAGATTTTCGTAACTTGTGTTAGTACGTAATAAATATCTCATTGTGACGTCAGATGCATTTCTACTTCAAAATAATGCGTTCAAGCGTAATGTATGTTCTACATTGTTATGGAAAAAGATACCATAACCTATGCGTTATTATTTTATGCAAGCAAATTCCTCAACTGATGATAATTAGTAAATGAACGACAGAATTTAATTATATTTTTGGTTCAATGTGAAATAAGAATAACTTTTTCCATTCTATAACTTTTTTAAACGACGTAAAGCGCCCTTGAGGTTGTTGGTGGGTAAACTCATATGTTAACAGTAACTATAGGTCTTTAGATTTCAAAATTTTTCAAAAGTGAGCAAGTCGAAGTACATTCTTTATTTTTAGAACCGGTAGATCTTGAGTCGAGACTGGCTGTTTTTAATTTTTTGCCAATATTCGGTCTCATTTGTTCTTGATTTTGTAAAACTTTTGAGAGCATCGATGTCAATTTTAGCGGGCATGTTTGAAACACTTTTTAATTCCTATTGCTCTGTCTGTTTAAGTGAAGGCTTTTTTCTTGCTTTTGCAGCATCGTAAAATTGCAAAAGCGAAAAAGCAAGCTTTTTTGAAGTTGAACAACTGCCAAAAAATTTTCTCAAGTGGTTGCGCAGGGCAACAGACCTTTATAATCTTGAATAGTTGCAATTTTGCTTGCAAATACAAAAAAATCACTGAAATTTTATCGCTTTAAATCAGCACAAATTTTAGTTTCTTTGATTAATTTGAATTTTTTTGTTTGTTTGTTTTTGGTTTATTTTGCTGCCGAGGCTGGCATTGTTTTTAATTTGTTCTTAAATTTTGAGCAAAAATGAGCCTCGTGTTTTAGAAAATCATTCTTATAAACGGAGTGTATTGCTATTTTTGTCAACTGGCACTACCTAACATTTCTTTATCAGTCGAAACAGCAAGTGGTTCTCAATGCAATTTGCTTTTTTTTAGCAGTCTAATAGCAAACATGGTGACGATTTTAATTAATTTTCAGCAAAAATTCGCGTTGGTTAGAAGTTTTCAACATTTCGCCATTAACTTCTGAACCAAAAAGATTTCTCGCACGCTTGAAGAGTGCTTCAAGATCCTCGTTAAGTTGGCGAGGAAAATATGACGTTTTTTTACTCGAACTGCTTTCCGCAATCGCTCAAAGCAAGTTAGCGAGAAAGAATGACGTAATGGATTTCGCAAGGCTTTGCATACACGTGCACAAATGACCTCTTACGTTTAGCGAGGATTTCGTTCGGTAGCGCCTCTTAAAAAAAAAACTCGTTAATTAAAGCGAACGAGGAAATTTCTGTCATGTGGGCCCTGGGCTGGTATGTCTGCAGGAAGTCCAAATTAAATAGGCTTACTGTAAGCTATTGCCTACTACACCGGAACGCCCTGTATAACAGCCTTAAAACAACACCAATCTGATGTACCAGTGCTATTCTTGCCAATTGTTTTTTCACTCAGCTATGGGAAGTTCTGTGACCGCTTTTGTACAACTAGCAACAAAACAATTTTATAGCATAACAGAATAGGTACCGGTACATTTATATACCGGTACTCAGCTTAGGCTATTCTCAGAGCTGTAATCAGAAACTTGCGCAATAATGCATTGGACCTAATCTAATACCCACAACTTACTAACTAATTGCAGCTAGGCTGACCAACTCTGAATACTAGGCTTCTGCTATATGATCGTTTTTGGCTTCAAATTTTATGTCATTCATAGACTAAAAACATCACCAAAACTGGTCTAACTTTGATGCAACAGATTATATCACTCGTATAATGCCAACAATGAATTTAGTTTAAATTAGAATTGCTGTCTAAAACAGAATGCTTTTACCTTCCCCATTGAACATCGTGTTCCGTAGTCCGCGAAAAATTTTTGCAAACTCATGCCTATTGTGACGTCGCAAATTGGTGCGGAGTCAAAGTAAATAATATTTTCGTCAGTAAGGGGAATTGGGGAGACATATTTGCGGCACCTCTTTATTATCTCAAGTAGTTCTCATTTCTTTAATACAATCGATTTTGAACAGTACATATCTCTTTAAAGTTTAAAAATTCAGTTAAGCATCTGTATTTTTTGGTATAAAGGTTAGGCCTTTTAAATGTAAAAAACTTGTAAAAATTAACAAAACAAAAAAGAACTTAAAAAATTACTAAGTCAAAAAGTAAAAAGTTGGCTGTGGCGTTTGAAAGTTTTATTACAGAAAAGTCCGGATGCCTAAAAATCCTGGTGCCTTGTCACCCTTCCATAATCATCTCGTACCGAAAAGTTCTTGGCAGTTGAAATTGGCACAAAATTCTATTGCCCGAAAGTAGAGCTCAATCGATATATCGGTCAGCCGATATCAGGGCCAAGCCGATATGTCGTATCGACTATCTACCACCGATAAAATATCGGTTTAACACGATTACCTTAAGCTGTTTAATTTTGAGAGCAAGCACGACCGCTCTAGACTATTGATTGCTAAGTCGATATATTTTTGGTTTGTTTTATTGAATAATACTGGAATGTGACTCTGTTTGCATTAGTTTTTCTTTGGAGGGAATTAGTGAAGCTTTTAGTGTCAAGTGAATTGAAAAATGGTGACAAAATTTCGTAGTTAATAAGTTAATAGATCGGTTATCGATACCGGCCTAAAAATTTCCAAAAATATCGTTATCGGCCTGAAAAAGTTTAATCGGTCGAGCTCTACCCGAGAGTGCTTTTTAAATTTTTTCATCTAAAGTTTGTGGGTTACAAATTTTGAATTCCTTGCCTCAGTGAAAACAGCAATCGATACATGCGGCGTGCGCGTCAATCGTGCCTGTAAAGGTGCAGATTTTGCCGAGTTATTGTGACTTAGATGTAGACGAGTCATTTCCATACTGTTATATAACTGAAACAGATTTTGCGGAGTCATTATGACTTTGTTAAATGTAGCTGAGTCACTCCCATACCGGTATAAAACTGAAACACAGCGTAACATCACACGTACTAATTAGCAAAGTAGATTACGGTAGTAGAAAGTTTTAAGCTGTGTTAGCATTAGCATTTGTTTTTCTGTTTGCAGTGAGCTGTAGGTTGTATGAAACTTGGAAATGCATTCTGTTGAAATAGAGAATGCGGCTTTTATGTAAACTTGTTGAACATAAATCGATTAATCATTTGCAGGTTTATAAAGGAAGAAATAACTTTGTTCATAAATTGTATTTTTGTTCTAAAAGAATGTCTTCAACTGGTCATGTAGATGTGGCAAGCTCAGTGAATAAAGCGGGAGAATTCGTCCGTAAACCGTCTAGTTTTAGAAACGAAGTGAAAGAAGGAGGCGAATTTGCTCCTGAAAAAGGACGGTATCATCTGTATGTTTCTTTTGCATGTCCTTGGGCCCATCGCACTTTGATTGTTCGAAAATTGAAAGGCCTTGAAGATGTCATTTCATTTACAGTCGTAGATTATTTTATGGGCGAGAATGGCTGGCGGTTTAATCCAGAGATTCGTGCATGCGAGAAAGATCCAGTTTTTGATGCAAATTTCATGCGTGAGGTGTACTCAAAAGCATCACCCGGTTATGAGGGAAGAATCACTGTTCCAGTTCTGTTTGACAAACAAACAAAAACCATTGTCAACAACGAATCCAGTGAAATCATTCGAATGTTCAACACAGCATTCAACAAGTTTTGTGAGAACGATGAGCTACGAAATCTTAACTTTTACCCTGAAAGTCTTCAAGCGAAAATCGAGGAAGTGAATGCTTGGGTTTATCCCAGCATCAATAATGGTGTGTATCGCAGTGGCTTTGCGACGACTCAGTCAGCTTATGATGCAGCTGTTCGAGATGTGTTTGAGCATTTAGACAAGTTGGAAGGAATTCTGTCCAAACAACGCTACTTGGTCGGCAATCAGTTGACAGAGGCTGACATTCGGCTCTATACCACTTTGATCCGGTTTGATCCAGTTTATCATTTACATTTCAAATGCAATAAGAAGCGAATTATCGATTATCCAAGCATTTGGTCGTACCTGAGAGAGCTTTATCAGATTCCAGCATTTAAGGATACTACAGATTTCGAGCACATTATCAAGCATTATCATATGAGCCACAAAAAAATCAATCCTTACGGAATTGTTCCCATTGGCCCAGAATTGGATTACATGGCACCCCATGACCGCAACGAAAAGTTTCCACTTTAGTTTTTATGAATGACCATAAATATGGGAATAATCTTGATGTACTTATTGTACTAAAAAAATGATGTCCTGCAAAAAGATTTTTGATGTAGCATAGAGTTTCTATAGTTTATTCTCAATAATGATAGTTATGTGTTGTGCGTGTATAGACGTACGAAACGTGTATCAACTAAAAACTAGCGGAAATAATTATTTGTCTCGTTTTATGTTATGCCTGTGTAATGGGAATTTAATGCATTGTATCAAACTTAATGAAAGATTCAACACTCACTGTAGTTTTAAAACTATGCTTTAAAGGGATTTCATGTCGAAATTTTTTTGCTTGGTTTGCTCTCAAAAATTTTTTGACAGATGTAAAGATTAACTTCACCAAATTTGAGCTTTCTGCGACCTTCCATTCCCAAAATATGACATTTAAAATTAATTTCTCCTTAGAAATTTTTCCGGGGTTGCCAGCCTCAAACAAATTTCAAAAACTTAGTGCATGTTTCTTACGCTCAATAATTTTTTTCGGCAATGTTGTTGTCAAAACAAAGTAAAGGGTCAGAATTGTCAATTAGCTGCTTTTCAAGTAAAGTCAAGCCAAGTTTCCGAAATTTAATCTTCTGTCACAATACTGACAAAATGGCAACACTGAAGTAAGAGATAAATTGTTAACTCGAAACTGCAATATCTTGAAAATGGAAGGCGTAGAAAGTTCGAATATGGTGAGAATGTTATATAGGTTTTTTCCAACATTTTGGTCAACTGTGAAAAACTTGACTTAAATGCCTATTTTGTTGGGGCCTTAGCTTGAGATATTTTTGGTTTGAATGTAATTTTTGGTATGAGTTTAATTTTGCACATTTTTGGTTTGTTCACTTTGTTGGCGCCTTTTTCATTCTTTTTTAAACTAAAGCCAATTTGTACCGGACATACATAAAAGTGATGTGTCATAGTTTGAGTAAAGAGTAAGACGTTGGTTTTTCAAGTACGGTATTTTTTGATTCGTGTAAGGAAAACGATATCTAATTTTATTAATGTTTCAAAAAATGTTTGATTGTAGTGATGAAGTTACTGCATTTGATTTGTTCAATTGTGCTTAATCATGTTGCCAACCGCAGCAAAAGCATGAACAAAACTTATGATGTTGTTAATCTTTTTGATATAAATTACTTTTCTAACATCACGAATTTTAAACCACGATGATCATCGTGCTACTTGCGATATGTGGCATTTAACCGCAAGCTAGTAAAGTCGTTGAGTCATTGAGTTTAATTTCGGTTTTTTTAATTTTGTACTGGCGTCAGTTGGTTTTATTTCATAAAATTTGCGATCACTTATTATTTGGGATTTAAAAATTTTTTAAATATGCGTGAAACTAGTTCACTATCTTAGAAAAGCTCTACGTTAATTCGCTTATGAATTTGCACAATTTTATAATTTGACTCCTTAATTGCTATACCTCAACTTGCTTTTTTATAGATTATTTTGCCTGCATATCTGGAAAGTGAAGATTGTATAACTAGAAACGAAAAAAGTTATCGTCTATCGTAAACTTAAACCGTGGTCCTTTTATGATGTGTAACCGGTGATACTGTTTTAACTCTGAAATCAGTTTTGTTTTTAAAATTTAAGCCGAATGATTTTGTAATGTTTTGGTACATTTTTCTGATCAAGTCGCTGTGTTTTTATAAAATCTACCAAATTGTAGTTAGAAAGCGGATAATCTAATCTCGTCATTACCTGTTTTTTTGCGTGCTGTCAGGCCTAAAGGCAACCAGTGCGAAAGCCTAGGTTCCACCAGAACGGTGATCACTTAAAACAAGCAATTCGAAAAAGATATCCTCCTCGGGGATAATTTTTTTGTCGGAACACAACTTTCACATTGCTTGTTTTTATTGGTCGCACGCGTTTTGCTATAAAAATTTATAAAAGAACAACTGTTGGTGCATAAGCGTTTTTACAAATGAAATCCAATTGACGTTTTCCAAACTTCGTAAACAAGTCTCGTTATTTTACAACCACACTTAAAACTCCGAATCAGGATTGCATGATTTTGTTTTATTTAGAAACTGTTGTTCACGGCGTTGAAGTAGCTTTTGCCTGTCCGGGTTTTAGGTTTGGCAAATAAATCAAAGTTTAAAAAAATCCGTATAATCTGCATTTTAATGTTTTGATGTTTAGAAAAATGTATTGAGTTGCTTTTTAGCAAGCAATTTCACAATTTTTTTGGCTGCTGGGATAAGTATTACGAGTACATAAATCTGTTTGTACTCTCAAAATTTATGGGTCTTGGAAAACCATGACACGTTGGCGTTATTTGAATTAAAATTCTAGAAATTTCGAAAGTCAAACGAGGCCCAATAGGGTTATTCAGAAAACTTTTTTTTTGAAAACTGATGCTGCAAACAGCTTTTCCTGTTGTATTACCCCAAAAAATGATACTGACCAATTTTCACAAAAAAATTTCAATGTTCAGGGGGTGCTCAACTCGATTTTAGTTTATGACGTCAGTAAAACAAAAAAGGAATAAATTTTTTTTTGGAAAACGCTGACAAGTGACATATCGACAGATGCAGAATGACCCCCTGAGTCGTAATTTGATCACTGTTTTGATTTATTAGCATTAAGTAAACATATATTTCAAAATTTTAAATTGATGACGTCATCATTTTTAGTTAAAATTGCATGTTTGAACGCTTCATTAATTATTAAATGGAAAATAGTTATTTGGTTGCCTCTTGTCTATACAAAATCGTTTTAGTACAAATAATATCAGTCATGTACAACGTCGTTTTAGGTAATACAATAATCATAGAGTACTAAAATACTTGTCAATAATCACCTAATTTTTGTGGGTGCTTTTTTTTTAGATTTGATATTAGCCTTGAATAGTACCAAAAACATAATTTAGTTTTCTGCACTGTTTCATTGAATTGAGTAAATAGAAATGACTACCACAAGAAGTGCAATTGAAATTTGATTGATTGGCAATCCCAAATCTGATCTTAATGTCAGCTGCTTACAGACCAATGGTGAATTATTGATGTCAGGCGTTACTTTTTTCACATGTTTAAAAATCAAAATGCCCGAACAAATGATGCTGTAAAGCGACGATTGAAGCAGTAACTGAAATTTGGTTGAAATCGGGAATTTCTATGAAAAGTAGTTGGCTTCATTTGAAACAACTTCGGAAAATATTTGAATCAAGAAAAAAATTTAAAAAAGTAACAAGCGCAATAATAACACCGAAAGAAACAAGAGAAAAAGATTTCGTGAAAGTTTGCGAACATTTCATTTGATCGTGCTGCAAAAACGCTGAGCAACAAATTTGTGGCGATCGTCTAGGAACCGAATTTCTAGCGATCGTCTTTTCGCTTTCATAGTCTGGTGTATCACTTATCGCCACACCAATACACTCCTTAGTGAGCAATGAAATAAATTTGTCTAGTCTTACATTTATCAGAGCTATCTTCGATGATTTTTCCGTCCCAATGAACTACCAGATACTAAGGACGAGTTTTTGATTTATTTGAGTTGATATTGCTTTTCTGTTCGATGATCTTGCGCATCTTCCGGTACTAGGTGAAAGATCAAAAACATCCCGGTTTCCCCCAAAACGCATCGATCATGGAAGGAACCACAGAGAAGTAATGATTTGTAGACAAGCCTTTCCTGTCAGCTTCATGAGTTGGGGTTTTGGATGGCACTATTTTTGAATCACAATATTTGAAAATGTGAAAAAAGCAACGCCTGACATCAACAATTCACCATTGGTCGGTAAGCAGCTGGCATTAAGATCAGGTTTAGGATTGCCAATCAACCAAATGTCATTTGCACTTCTTGTGGTAGTCATTTCTATATACTTAATTCAATAGAATTGCGCTAAAAAATACTTTATGTTTTCGGTACTATTCAAAGGCTAATATTAAATCTAAAAAAGTACCCACAAAAATTAGGTGATTATTGACAAGTATTTTAGTACTCTATGATTATTGTATTGCCTAAAACGACATTGTACATGACTGATATTATTTGTGCTAAAACGATTTTGTATAGACAAGAGGCAATCAGATAACCATTTTCCATTTAATAATTAATAAAGCGTTCAAACATGCAATTTTAACTAAAAATGATAACGTCATCGATTTAAAATTTTGCAACAAATGTTTACCTAATGCTAATAAACCAAAACAATGAACAAATTGCAACTCAGGGGGTCATTCTGCATCTGTTGATATGTCACTTGCCAGCATTTTTCAAAAAAAAATTTATCACTTTTTTTACTGACGTCATAAACTAAAATCGAGTTAAGCACCCCCTAAACATCGAAATTTTTTTGTGAAAATTGGTCAGTATCATTTTTTGGGGTAATACAACGGAAAAAGCCGTTTGCAGCATCACTTAAAAAAAAAGTTTTTTCAATAACCATAGTGGTCCAACTAAAGAAATTTGCGATATTCAAAATACTGCAATGCTTTTTTTTTGCAAAGCGGGCGTGCCGTGTTCCTTTTAGTATATTATTACTTAATAGTAGGCATCTACGGATTCATCTACCGGTACGCTTAGACTTGATTTTTTTGTAACAGTATCTTGAAGCTCAAAAATGTTTTTTCAATTTTTATGATTAAAATATGTGTTGGCGCTTGCTAAGTGCAAAGTTGTTTTTTGGCATTTTTCAGGCTAAATTGATTTGCAGTTGCTTTGTTTTGCGAAGATTATGTCATTTGTTCTATTTTGTGCATTTTCACCAATAAATATAATGTTTGGTGTTGTTTCTACAGTATCTTTTTTTTTTTTTTTTGCTGAAGTGCGTTACGTTTTAATTGCATGTCTAGTGGTCGTGTGCTTGATTATCGAGATTACGTCGTTAAACATTAATAGAAGCATCTCTCTTAGAACGTCTCATAAATTCATCAACAAATTTGAAGCATCAAGAAACAAGACAAACTGCTCAAATATGTAACCAAGAAGTTTATTGTGAGAAAGGTGCAGTTGATACAATATATGCATTAATTTCACCATCGACAAGGAATGTATTACATAATAAATATAATGCTGCTTAATCTGTATTTTATAAATAAGGGCGAGACGAGAACCAAAGATGAGGAGGCGGTAGAAGAAACGGAAGCGGTAAAAGGGTACCGCTTCCACTTTGACCATTCATATCAAACGTCAAAACTTAAATGTGCTGCAATTTTTAAGAAATTACAACGACGAAAAATGAATGTTTAATCGATGATCATTTGCGAAGCAGCATTTTTTAAGGCTTGTGGTTTCTTAGGTCCGGGGCAGCCCCCACCCCTATCAACTTAAAGATAAACCATGTTGCTAACCAATTCATTTTTTAAATCATACGAGTTTAAAAATTTTCTATTTTGGTCCTAAAATTTAAAGATTTTCTCAAAACATACTTTCAAATGGGGCTTTGCCCATTTTCGGGGCCATACTTGTACAAACAAAATCTTGGGCCATACTACGTGGCATAAAACAGCATTTATCAACATAAGCAAGGTTCCAGCATTTTATTTTCTTTCTCTGCGATAATATATTTTCTTGAAAAGCAAACAGAGGAGAGCATCATAACATTTCTCAAACAAAGATTAATATTGTATGACTTTTAAACATGCTGTTATAATGCTTGTCTTAATTATTGCTAAGTACCGTTAGCGACAAGAATTATTTTAATATGGTCCTCAGTATAACCGCATAATTCTTGCAATATTTTTTATTTTGCTGTCCTAAAAATATACGTTGGTAGCAAAATTTTGAAGCCAACCACACGCACAAACAAGTTATTCCGAAAAAGAAGCAAAATTCTGCAAATGTGGAAGCTTCGCCCCTGAGCTACCTGATTACAATCAAGTATGATTCGCGCTTAACAGCGCAGATGCAGTTGAATTAAGTTACTATCCCGAGCGCTTGAATATCCGTTCCCAGACCCCAGCAAATAATTGTTCATTATTTTAAACTTATGGGAGTACGTTCAGAGAAATTCGCATCCGCTGAAACATAATGACCATGTGATTCATTGGACTTTTCGCTTCAGGGCCGCTCCAAATCTGAATTCCTGACTACGCCCGTGCGCATATCCTTGGGATGACAAACCGCTAATAACAATTATAATTTGGTTCTATATCATGTTTTTAAGATGAAAACAAAGCTGTTTTATTTTGACTTATCTGGAAAAAACTTTTGCCAAAAAAATGAGGATTAAAAAAATTTCAGCCAAAATTACGTCTTCACATGGTGAAAGCGGAAGCGCTAAGGGTGGAAGCGGAAGCGATTCAAAACTAGCCGCTTCCATGTCCCCTTGTCAGAAACATGCGGCTGCCGCAAACAATTAGTTTCTTCTTGCTTGGATTTGATAGTACTTCAGACCTAGAAATAAATGCATAGTTTAAACTTTAAAAAGCGTGGTTGCAAACACAAAAGTAATAGCATTAGGTATATCTTCAACTGCAGACGAACAGCACGTCATGAACGTTGCTAATGATTTTACAAAACAGTTTAACAACATTGAGCAAAGTTCAATTTCGGGCTCAAAATTTTATTCGTTCGTACGATAATGAAAAAGTTTCAAACTTTTTTTGGTGGCGTTGTAGAAACACAAAAATCCAACTTGGCTCGAAAAATAGGCCTATGTTATCATCGAAAACACGGAATGAAGAGTTAGATTTTTCATTAAACTCACGATATAATTATTAGCAGGATTGCTCAAGTAGTGATTTCTATGCTTTAAGTTTTTGCGCCAATGTAAAAACATTTAATTACAGTCATGGGCGTAGGAGATGAAAAGGATTTGGGGGGGTACCAAGCTTTTGGCCAAAAAATGAGATTGATTTTTGCCCGAAAAGCGATTGGTTTTTCTGTCCAAATTAAGGTGAACTCAAAAAAAAAAGGTCTTCACTGAAATTGAGAAAGTTTTTCTATCTGAATTAAGGTGCCCTCCAAAAAGAAAAAAAAAGGCCTTCACTGAAATTAAGACGGTTTTTCTATCGGAATGAAGGTGACCTCCAAAAAAAAGTCTTCACGTCTTCACTGAAATTGAGACTGTTTAATGGATATGAAATTGCCCAAAATTTTGACGTAAACTTGCCCAAAATTTTGATGCAATATTGCCCAAATGATATGAAATTGCCCAAAATTTCGACACTTTAAAACCAAGTGGTGGGGCCAGGGGGGCACTGCTTCCTACGCCACTGATTACAATAGTCGACTAGTAAGACCAGTTATAAATAACTGGTGTTTATTAAACTTTAAAAAATCGTTAATTCTCACCAGCAAGGGCTCCTTGAAATCCTGCGTTATAGTCAGTGGCCACTTCGTTCATGACGAAATGAGTTCGATCGTCCCTGTAAGTTCCATTAAGAGCGGGGCCACCAACAAGTGCCCCGTACAGAATATTCGGATTAGCCCGATTGTTGTGGAAAGCGTTTCCCCATTGGCATGAACTGGGAGGAGCCCGACACGAGCTGAAATAGTAATGCAGGTATGAGCAATTGAGCATGCTGAATGGTAACAGTTATTGTTGTTTCTTGTTTTTAAATTACTGTAAAAAAGTTAGACTGTTGCGAGTAACGAGTTTAATGTCCAAAGTAAGCTTAAGATTTTTTAGGAGTAGCGTATTTCTAGAAAGACAAACAAAATTTCTGTTTAAAATTTGATTTTACGACCATATTTAAATAACGGTACTGAGTTTTTTTGAAAAATCGGCAAAAATATTTTAAGGGAGAAACGTTTCAGCGAAAGAAGACCCTTGCTGTAAATCCAATAGAAGTTTTGCAAGCAGTGGACGAATGGAATTTCCCATGATAAGGCTTTTATGAACCTACCTCATCATAGACGTAGCCAAGGAGAGACCAAGAGGCCCGCACCCCAAATTGAAATGCCACCAATGATAAAAATAATAGCAACAAAGCCTAATATTTCTTCAGTTTCTTTTAGCATTTTTGCGTACATCAGTATACGCGTACAACAGACTAATATTAATTTGGACGACCAGGTGGCCCGGCCCACCTCAAATCAAATTTTCGCCAACCAATTTAAATGTAAGTTATAAGTTCCCGGAAGAAATTCAGGGTTTTTGTCCTAAAAGTTGAAACCTCGGGTCCTCATCTAACCATTTTGTGAACTTAATGCTATAACTTGACTATTTAGTAACCATCTATTTCACCAATTTCAAATAACAATCCGCCTCCACCTCGCCAGTTTTTAAGTGACAAAATACTTTTGACAAAAAACGAAAATTAGTATGGGAAAATGTTTATTGAACAAATTATTAAATTTAAATTGAGTGGGCCTGGGCCCCCAGTCGTACAAGTACTCCTAATACTGTTTAGTTTTATGACAAAACAAAAATCTCAATGCCAAATATATGAATGATTATTTACTGCTAAAAATATTGCCGGAGGCAATGAACCTTGCTTCTTCCACCTGCCCAAGACACTTACAAAATTTAACCCCTAAACTCAAGATTTTAAACGTGATTTGGAGTTGATCTGTTAGTAAAGGGAAGAATGAACAATTTCATTTTTTTCTATTGACTTTCAAATCCTAAATATTTATTTATTTCAAATAGCTCTAAAAACGTGCGAATTGTGATCCAAATGGCATTAAAATAGCCATTTTTTTTCCAAAAAAAAATCACAAAAACTTGCCCAGTTGCTGGCCCTCAGACCCCATCCAGGGGCGCCGAGAGCCAAGGGTGGGCCCGGGGACAGCTAAAATATTACACATCTCTGGTTTTGTGCAGTCCAAAAGAAGCAATAAAAATGGCTCAATTTTCTCCGGATTTCAAGTGATCTCAAAAAAATAAAAATAAAAAAAGGTCTTCGCTGCGAAATGGCACAATTTTCTCCGGATTTTTAAGTGATCTCCAAATAAAATAAAAGGTCTTCGGTCTTCTCCATTTCGATGGGCCCTATGAAGCCCAGTGGCCCTCTCATGGGCCCCTTCAAGCCCATGGGCACCTAAACCTCATGGGCTCCCTGATGGGCCCCTAAAATCCATGGGCCGCGAGGTCATTGTCCCCCCCTTCCCCCCTCTCGGCGGCCCTGCCCCCATCTGTCATACGTTTGGGTTAAACTAGTTTGATCGCCACGTCTCCCAATTTAGACAATTTTGTAAACTTCTTTAACGTTTGGTTCAAGTCTTTCCTCTTCAGCAAAATCCAGGTTTCATGCCAACCCTGGCCCCGGGTTCTGATCCTCCATTCTACAGTATTTTTGTCCCATAAAAGTCTTTATTTTCGAAAATTTTTGATGACGTCATTGTGTGTGCTTTGCGGGTTGGCCCTCCCCTCAATCAAAAATCCGGGCTACGCCTAAATGTAGAGATGGGCAGTACTGCGATACTTTTTTAGTACCGTTATCGGTACCGTCGGTACTTCGATACTTTTTCTCACATCTTTGTTCGGTACTCGCTACTACTTTTGTGATTTGTCCGGAATGGAGCTTTAATTTATTCAAACTTCATACAAATCAAGTAGAGAAGGATAGAGAACAATCGTTGACCCACTCCACTGGCTGCGGTAATGCGGCTAGGCACTACATCAGTTTACGATGTGACGAAAAGAACAACTATATGTGATGCAATAGAAAAATGCTTTGTGACATCACAAGAGATTCCCAATTAACAATGAACTTAAAGAAATATTCATTAAATTTAACCCGTTTTTCCGTCTAGTGCGGCCGTAGAACGTCTCTTTTTGGTAGGAAAAGACGTTCTCAGGCCAAAAAGGGCTGGTCTTCGTGATGAACATTTTAGATGATGATATTTTTATAAGGAAATTTGAAATTTCAATAAATGAATGCAGTAACGTTGTAACTTTGAAGGGAGCATAGGTTAAATTTTAGATATATGGTAGCCTACATTTTTTTCTAGCAGGACACAACGTAATCGATTGACGATTAGACAGGCAAGGCTACTGTTCTACTTAGCAATTCCCGCACTTATAGTACAGCATTAATATGCAAGGAGATGAAGGTACAGTTTTTGTATTCATCGACAGAAACACTGCATTTTCCACTGGTAAGCGCGATACTTCTTTCTTTTCATCATATTTATCTTCCTGTCCCGAGACACCGATGGTGGTGCTAAATACAGGACAAATCAAGACTCGCTTTTAAGTTGTCGGCTTCTTGGGGTTTCAGGTTGTATTCTTACTTCGTTAATTTGCTGCTCTTAAGATAGACCAAGCAGAGATATTTAAAGGCGGTGAATCATTCAGCCAATACCGGTGCTTTACAATAGTTAAAAATGAACTATAATTTTTGATATTTTTGTTTTAATTTTGGGGCTGCGGTTGCAAAGATATTCAACAAACACAAAAAGATATCCCCCGAAAAAAGTTTTTGGAAACTCTGAGTTTTGTTCTTCCCGCCAAAACCACAGTAGACCTAATAGGTCAGAGAACTGTGGTTTTGGCGGGAAGAACAAAACTCAGAGTTTCCAAAAACTTTTATCGGGGGATATCTTTTTGTATTTGTTGAATATCTTCGCAACTGCAGTCTCAAAATTAACACAAAAAATATCAAAAATTATAGTTCAATTTTAGCTATCATAAAACACCATATTTGGCTGAATGATTCACCGCCTTTAATTGTCGTAAAGCATCTTATCTGAGGATGCAACAAGTAACAACGCTTTGGAGAGAGTAGAACCACTGGCCTTGCGTTCATAGCCGTCGTTAAAACGACGCTCCTGCCCACTACGCCACCCAGCCATAGCATCAACGCATTCTGCGTTTCACCAGCAAATGCAGCAATAACATTGACGGAAATATTTACCAAAAAAAAAAACAGGAAAAAAGAAAGTTTTATCCAAAAAGGAGTACCTCTGTTTTACAATCTTCAGGACCAAATTTTAAAAAGTACCAAGAACCGTTATCGTCTCTACTTTTTTCAAAAAGTACCTAATATCCTACCATCGGTACTTTTTTGGAAAAGTATATGTACCGTTATAGTCGATACTTTAAAAGTACCGAGTGCCCACCTCTACCTATGTGTACCGCGTCAATGCTATTTCTAAACTTTAATCACAGGTGATTGAAAAACAATCATTCCCTATTGTATTTGAATTGCGCTCAAAATTGCTAAAACACTTGCGGCCCAAGCGTCAGCGCAACCGCTCAAAAATAATTGCGGCTCAAGCGCTATCGCAAGTAAAATAGTAGCGGCGCAAGCGCCCACCTCTGCATAAAGCAATACGCTTATGCAAATAATGCCAAATAAGACTTGAATAAACGGTGCTACATTTTAGCAGTTTCTTGATAGCCAGCTCTTACTTTGGGTTGTTAGTTGGTTTAACTGAGGTGATTGTTTTAAGTGCTTAAATGTTGCTCAGCAAACATTCGAGAGTTTATAAGTCAGCTAACTAGGGCTAGCTAGCTAGGCTAGTTTCGAAGAGTGAAATCCTATCGGTATTATTTGAAGTAGTTATTGTAATAGGCTGCTTTTTGTGGGTAGGCTAGCATCATAACAGACATGTGGTGTAATTGGTAAGGTATTTCAAATGTTTTTTGACTTCTACGAGAAATAAATTCGTTATTAATTGGCAGGGTTATCGGTATTCCATCTTGAAAAATTGTTTTGAGGTTTTGCATTCATTACGATCAGCTGCCAAGCGACGACGGTCACGTGACTTCAAAGCATGTTTCCATGTTTTAGAATTCAAAGCAAGAAAATTCAAGCTGAAACACTAAACATGCAAACTTTTTAACAAAAACTAACCTTTTTACATTCAAAAAAATTATTTAGTTTCTATTGATCGTATTTTAACTTTTTGCACTAAAAAAAAAATATATATATATATATCCTGGTTGCAATTTGTAAATTATTTAATGGCGACACTAATAGCAAAAATTTTTTTCCGGCGTATGATTTTAAATTATTCATCTGCGCTTGGTTAAAAGCGGAATATCTAAAAAAACGGCACCGGGTTGCAACCGAAGACATTTAAATCATTAATCAGGCATCAAAAATCTATTTATAAAACGTTTTTCAGGAGGTACCTCGATGGGCATCACGAGATCTCTTGTGTAGACGTTTTTTCTGCTAGCGTAACAAGGCCTATTAAGTTAATCAGATTTACCTTGATCGATGATGAGGCCTTCTGGGGGGATTGTTGCCGTATCCCACCACGTAACTTCTTCCTGCTCCACCAAGCAAAAAATGAATTTGCGATCGCGCATAGCGAAAAAGGGTTGCGGTGTCAGTCATGCGTGGAACCTTTGCTGCAGCCAGGGCTATGAACGCGGCATTGGCTGAAAAAATAGCATTTTTTCTAAACGTTTATAAACATTCAAAAGGTTTTTCATAAATACGTTTACTATCTATATTCATTTTAGTGCCTAAAGGTGTATTTAGACCGGGTGCAAAGCATCACGTAATTTGTACCTTTGCAATGTTACGCTAACCTCCGCAAGTGGTCGATGACGTCTTTTGCGAAGACAGCTTCGCGTTGAGGTGCTTCCGGTCTAAGCGCATCTTGAGACATTGTTCACTAAACCAATTAAAAATTGTTTATTTTGATAAGCAATTGTGTTTGCCAAATGGGTTACGAGTTAGTATGACCCATTTCCGTATTATTGCGCTCCCGCTCCAGCGGCTTCTTACGAAGAAACAGCTCAGCGGTTGCTGGTCATTTAATAAACTCTGTGTGCAAAATAATTGGCAATTCGGCATAGCATTGAATTTCATTATATGTACAGTTCTATGCAAACGGTAATTCCAAAATCAGAACCCATTAAAATTATAATAATGCCGTCAAAGATCCAATAAACTTCAAGTAATTACAGGTTCAGCTTACCCGCATATCTATTAGATCCCCATTCGCTAAGCCAAGTTAAACCACGAGGTGTTCTTGGGGCACCTCGAAGAAAACGCTGATATCCGAGAACGTGGTTTCTGTATTGGGCTTCTCCGGTAAAATTTGCCATTAAAACCTGCAATGATAATACAGCTGATGTAATTTGATGGAGACTGTCAAAAAGTAACAACAAAATAGTCAGCATATGAACAAATTGCCTAACTTGAGAGCAAACTGGAGACGTGAGCAACTTGGCTTGTATAGAACTGCGTGATAAAAGTAATTTCTCCTTTGCATGCAAAAATGTCATCAATTATAATGTATGGGTTGTGGTCTTGTGGAATAATGAAGTGGGCGTTGATGAGTAGGCGCTTTTTTCTACATTTTGTCCCAAGTGCCATGCCACCTTGCATTGCTTTAATAAAATTACTATTGGTAAAATCAGTGTTTTAGTTATAAATTGTAGTAAGTTGAAAGTTTGCCGTTGATAGCTTAGTCAATAGGTCACATAAAAGGAACTAGCATTTCTAGACGTTCTAAAGAAGAGTAAGGTTATGAAGTCTTTTAAGAACGAAATTTTTGGTCCAGTAATTGGTTTTAATTTTACCTGGCATCCAGCTCTCTTGTCATCCCAAGAGAACAGCCGAGGAGTGCCTCCCATTCCAAACTGTCTGTATTTTCTTATTGCATCATTGAGGTAACTTCTCTGGTTAGTAGCACGGTATAACCACAAAGCTCCCCAGACCAACTCGTCTCGGTACCCACTGAACGAACGGTAGTATTCTTCTGCTTCCGGAATTGACTTATGATAACTTTCCCTGAATGAACACAATAGATTGATTTAAATTTAATGAAGGACATAAAGGTTTATGTTATGCCTAAAAAGCGATAGAGTATGCCAGAGTGCGAAATAATCTTTCAAACACATTTCAGCGGAAGGCCTTACTCAAAAAATGCATTTGAAGTTCAAAAAATTGTCATGTATTGGTGTTACGTACTTACCTTATATATGTTACTGTATTTGACTTCAGTTAAAAAAAAAAGGTATAGCAAAGAGTTTGCGGAAACAGACGTTAATCTTTATGCAGAGTTGTAAGATCGTATGGCATCAGATACGACAATAAACCTTTCTCTTTCGCAAAGCCTACATTTAAGAACACAGTCAAAATAACTAACTGTAACTAATTACCTGTATTTATCAGCAAATTCGTAAAGTTCTCTGGCGTGGCGCACTAGTGAGTCGGCGTAACTACGATCGACGTCACGGAACACCACCGATGTTGCAGCCAGGGCGGCGGCTGTTTCGGCAGCAAGATCGGAACCAGGTTTGGATCGGGTAATTTTGTAACTGGGACGCGACATTCTCATTTCTTCTGGTCTACCCCAATAACCATGATCATTTGGACCACTTCCAACCTTAAAACATTGAAACACTGTGAGATGCTAGCCTCTTAAAAGGTAGGATTCCACTTCTATGAATAAGCAAAAATCGATTTTATTTTATCAAGAAGTATTTGATCCATATAATTCACTCTAAGTATCCCTGCTTCAGGCAAATTATAGCTTCGCAGCACTAAAACTCAAAATAATGCACTAATCTTAAAACCGTTTTCCACAATTACAGTGGTATTAGAATTTTCCAGTGTAATGTCGTAACATTACCTCATTAGTACAGGTATAATAAACTGACTTAATACTATCAGTGCCATTTAATTAAATCATAGCATAATCGTGGACTCACCTGGCCGTACAGTTCATATTTTGAGGTATGAGCTTTGATGAAGTAATCCGTCGCCCACTTCAGAGAATTCAGAACGTGTCGGAATTCACCGGCTTCCAAATATGCATCTTTAAACTCGATTACACCCCAAGCGAGGGTGGTCGCAGTCCACGCCATGGGAAGACCAAATTTAATATGATCACCGGCTGTGAAACACCAACTCAAAATGTAAAAAAATACCACAGAGTTGCTTCAGAAGGATTCTAAAAACTGCGTTTATTGGCAATCCAAAGACTTTGAAATCGATCATCGCCTTACATAGTTAAGCAGTTCTAGTTTATTCACCTTATTTCGACTACAAAGGTTGTTAACATGTAAGCTATACCGGTTCTGTGCAAATACATAAAAAGGTAGTGTAGAAAAATAGAGTCCACGACAACTGACCGCCCCAAGCTGACCGCGAACCAATTGACCACCATCTAAACCTAACCGTAATGTTGGTGGACAGTTTGTTCGCGATCAGTTGTGGCGGTCATTTGACTTGACTAGGTTCGAAAAAATAAAAATAAATTATGTCTACCGCAGCTCTATCCATCACTTACCATCATACCATCCTCCAGTAAGGTCGTGTCCAACATCGCATCCATCACGAAGTCCGGAATCTCCTCGCCACGGTATGCGGTTATTAGACGGTAATTTTCCGGATCTTTGGGCTTCGTAAAACAGGATAGACATAGTGAGCACTTCGTTGTAGTCATAAGGGCGCTTTTCTAAAATTTAAATAAAGATATGAATTTGTTAATTTTGTGAGAAGAAATCAAAATTTCTTTGAGCTGCCAGTTTTCCAGTGGGGCATTGAATACCCGAAAAGTTAGTTATCGAAACAGTTTGATAGAATATGCCTTAAAATTGTATTTTAAGCATTCTTAGAGCTGCTTTGCTTTTAATTTTTTTTCACAAAGCAGCAATCAGCAGATATGAAAAAACTTCATTCAAAACATTCGTGGTCTTATGCCTAAAAGCTTTTGGCTTGTTGCATCAAATTTTACGTTATTTGCACCGTGTTTAGTTGAGGCTAAATTACTATGAAAAGATGTTGCAATGTTCACAAGCCATTGGCTAGTACGACCGTGCTCAATTTGACAGGCCCTAAATTAACCCTGCACATCAAAACTCCGGTTCTAGAATAGAGTGTGGTACAACTAACTGTCCTACAACAACGTTAAATGAATTTTATATTGATTGTTTTCAAATACCGTTTCTTGGTGAGGGTCTGAAAGAAACTTGCGTCTGGCGATAGCTTGTTGGCAACTTTCCAGCAGGAGACCGGCATCTGGCATTATTCACTACTGGTCTGCAAAGTCAGATAAACGATATCAGTGAAGTTTCGTGTGCTATCTGATTTGAATAAAAAGTTCACAGAAGAATTTTGAGAAGCCTTTTTTTTTTTAACAAAATTTGAAAAACGATGAAGTTGAATCTATAGTCACTAATTCTATTTCGCACGGAGGAGGAAAAGGCAAAATGTCCTTTTTCGGTTTTTCGTGTTAAATTTCTACAGAAAACAGCTTTTTTCATCAAACTAACTTGACTTTGAGTTAAATTTATTCACAAATAATTACTGAAAATCTGAAGTAGCTGGAATAAAAAGAAAGCTTCCCAATTTTGCGGTTTGTCGAAGCCACTTCACCAAAATTCGGTCAATTTTTGGCCGATATCAAACTCAAATGACGTCCCTAGATATTTTGTGACGTTATCGCTTTGGCTTAGATATATTATGATTAAACCTATCTTCAAAATTTGAACCGCCAGTGACGTTATCACAAAAAATATTGTCATTTTTGTCCAAATCGGTGGATACGTCACTACAATGACGACATCAACTTAAAACAAATTTTTCCAAAAAAATCTGGTAAACAACCACCCACATACCAAATTTAGTCTCCGTATGATCTTTGGTTTAAGAGTTAGGTATGGGGAATTTTGGCCACCCCTTGTCTAATGTGCTAATCAAATAGCCTGCACTGTAAAATAGGATTAAAAAGCAACGATAGCGCATGAGAACTTAATTATTTTTTATGCAAAAATGTTAGTAAATAGAGGAAAAAATAGTGTAAATCAGGGGTGTCCAAAGTCCAGCACGCGGGCTATTTCCTGTTCACGATAAAATTTCATTTTGCTCGCGCCCAGTTTTCACCGTTTTTTCGACCAAAATCACCCTTGAGTTACGTTAGAATCGGCCAATGTAACATGCCGAAGACCTTTTGTTTTAAAAGACCTTCCCACATTCTGACACGAAATGCTCTAAAGTTGGCCAGAAGACAGATATTTTTGGTCTTCACTTTTTTTATGGCTCAATTTTCTCATTGGCCAATGGTTTTGGCGCAGTAATCAGGCACGCAAAGTTGTGCCATCAAGAGCTGGTGGCCCGCGAACACTTTTGCGAAGTCTACAGCAATTTGGCACTTTTTCAAAAAGTTTGTTTCTGGCCCTGGTGTAAAGAATTGCAGAGTTCATAAGTCAAAAGAGCAGAGATTGGAACAAATCAAGATCGTTGAACTGACTTAGTATAGGTATAAAAGCAGCAATTTTTGAAGAATTTTGTTCACTCATTAACTATTAGTATGAAGGTTTGCTGTTGCATGTGGCCACTGCACATTACTTACCGGAAGGTACTGCTTGGTCTTAGAGTGGGTTGTGTCGTGGGTCTTGTAGTAGATTGAGTTGTTATGATTGTAGGACGAGTTGCTCGTGTCGTGGTTCGAGTAGTCGCTGTTGTTTCGACTCTTTCAAAGATTCCAGCATGTCTGTAATCAGGAGTGACTCCACTTGGACACAGATACAGCACAGCTGTAAAAAGTGACATTTCTCTCTTAAAACCTTGCTATAAGCTAAATTTTCTGCAAATGAAATCTATTTCAAAATTGCCTTAACCACAGAAAACTACGTTGATAGTTCTCTGTGTCTTAACTGCTGTCTTTAACTCCCACCTACTGACACCGGTATCCAAATGCGTGAATAGCATATAGCCATTTACCATAAAACTTCGTGTAGTTCAGGTGTTCTTAACCTTTTTGTCTCGTTTACCCCTTGCCAAATGAAAACAGTATAATTTACCCCCATCTCCGTAAGCATAGGTGGGCACTAGTCCGTTAATCGTTAATCCGTTAATAACGAAGCTAACTTTTTCACTAACTCGTTTATCCGTTAAAAAGTTTTTCATGTTAACGGACTAAATTAACTTCCGTTAAGTGCTGTTAACGGACTGAATTAATTTCCGTTAAGGTTTTTATCATTAATATCTTGCAGCTTCGTTAGTGCATTTGAACTTATTTTTATCTTGAAATTAGACTAGACTGTAAAATGTAACTTCCAAAACACAAAAAGACCACTATAGCAATAACATATCCTTATAATCAGCTCGACAGCGTCAATACGTGTTCTAGAAGCGAGTGAATAAAACGAAATGTAAATTACACGCAAAATGTTAACGGACTAACGGACTTTATTAACTTCCGCTAATTAAAGCTGAAAATAACGGATTAACGTTAACGGAGATGTGAAGTTTGCTAACGGACTAGTGGTTAACGAAGCTAGCGTTTTGCATTAACTTGCCCATCTATGTCCTTAAGCCTTGCGGTGATCACGAAAAAAAAGGTCTTCAGGCCGGAGACCCACTATTTTTTCTGTTTGGGCAACGAAAATATGGCGCAACGGCAATCCAGTCCAACACTATCACTTTTTTAATAATGAAAATTGAAGTTTGCTTTAGTTTATAATTCAGCAAATTTACCCCCTGGGTAGGCAAAATTATCCCCACGGGGTAAATCTACCTGGTTTAGTTCATACAAAAGCTATGCTGTAGGTCGAGTAGTTAAAAACTAATATTTCAATGTAGGGAATCTTAAGCAATTTAGCATAACGGCTGCAAAGTTAAACATTTTAGAAAGGTTTACTTTGATGCTTGGGATCTTTTTCAATTTTAATATTTCAAAGGTTTTCTTTTTCTTTTTTGTCAAAATTGCAGTACGAAATTGCTACGAAATGCTGCTCTCCACTCAAAATATTGGTATGCGACTCGTACAAATAGCCTATATGTAAAGCGCACTTGGACCAGTTCTCTGTGCTTGGACCGTATTACACAACATTTCGTAAAAATTACGACATTGTAAGTTTTGTTTGTTTTAAAAAGCTTACGACTTTGCAATGTTTGCGATGTGTTGTATAATAATAACCTCCTTGTTTTCATTTCGAAATTACCTTGAGGAATTGATCGTGATCTCATTTCAGGAATAATTTGAAAAGCAAAGTCGCTTCTCAGATTTGAATTCCACGACAAAGGGCGGAAAATATATACCCGGTCATCGTTCGATTTTCGCTCAAACCTTGCTTCCCACAACTGCAAAGATGTGTATTTCGATTAGTTTGAATATTTTATTACATTATTATAACATGCGTATTACAATTTCACTGCATTTTAAAAAGTGGTAAGATTTCAGCAAATAAGTTATTTACGTACTTATTAAATTTCAATATTTTCCAGGCATTTTAATGGTGCTTTTGTCTATTCAGAAGAACAATAGAGAAGTTTACGAAAATCTGCACAATTTATTTTTTTTACCTGCACATTTCGAATTCTTTTTGAAAAAACAACCTTCAGTGTCCAGTCATTGACCCTGCTTGATTGACCGTGAAGTTGCAGATGGCCATTGAATCGAAACAAATCATTTCTTCCTGGAGCTGGATAACTGGGATTCTCCACACGGAGTGCATCTAGAAGAACTGAAACCCACAGACAAATTTCGAATGGAAATAAACATTGCGATATAGTTGCAATAATGCCACTCAACAAAACAAAAAATCAAAAATTGGCTCGTAGTGTAAAAAGTCAATAAAGTTTAAGAGGAGTTATTAGCAAAAATAAACTACTTAGGAAAATACCAAGGAACCCTGATTTGCGAAATTTACTATATCTCAAAAACTACGTAGCAGCAGTTAGTATCACCAGGGATTTCAATGGTAGAAATACCTACAGTATAAGTACGATCCAAAAGGTTCAGTTTTGAAAAACCAGCAAAACTGCTGTACAGTATAAAGACGACATACACAGTATTGTATCTATTTTATACCAAGATGCATAAACTGAATTTCATTAGGGGGGTAAATTTATAGCTAAACTTTATCTGCGTATCACAGACGGTGGTCTTACAGACAAAGATCCGTAACAAAGCAAGCGGGTGACGGAGGCCACGGGATTCTGGGGCGATGCATGCAAAACTATTTGTGGGGTGAGTGCGATTAAGAAAATACAGTAAATTCAAGGAACATTCCTTTCAAATCACCCTCTACTTTGCTGTGATGACGTACGGTATAATTAAAGAAGTTACGAAGCATCTAACTAGAAATATGACCTAAAGATAAAGAAAAAGCTCTTGAAACATATACCTAGACCAAATTTTAACAGGTCTTCCTAGCAGTGTTGCCAGTAAATTTTTAATTTTTCATGCTGCTTAAACTCTTACTTGTTTTTCAAATTTTTTTTTAAAGTATTTATTTTGCACCAGTGACCCATTGCTGAAGTTTTTAAGCAAGCTCTTTCAAAATACTTGTAAAAGTTGCCTTATATATAAATTCAAGAAAAATCTTGATTATAACTGGTATACTGCAGGAAAGATCTCCCTAACGTTAGAATAAACTATCTCGGAAATGACAAGTCGTAGAAAGCTGAACTTTGGTAATTAATTGCTTCTTTATCTTTTGCACATAATCCTAGCTGTATGCTTCACATTGTAAACAAACGATAGGGGAAATCACAGTTTTAATCTTTTGATTTTTATATCCACTGCAATCGAAATATGTAATTTGTTTACCATTACAACGACCGCGATATCTTCTAACAGCATCACTATTGATTCGGACATTGTGGACATCATCGACGTCAATATTCGATGAAGGCTGAACCGGTGGCTCGGTGGATCGAGTAGTGGTAGTTGAGGTAGTTGTGGTAGATCTAGTAGTTGTAGTAGTGGATCGCTGGGTGGTTGTGGTAGTGGAAGAAGTAGTCTGGCTTTGAGTGGTTGCTAGTCTGGTAGTTTCAGTGCTGGCTGAGCTTGGTAAAGCAGTTGTACTCTAAATAAACAAATTATTTTTTCAATTTTATTTCTGCTTTGCATTTATCGTGGCCTGACTTCTAATTTGGTTGAAACTAGATTGAACCATATCAAATTAAAAGCTCAGTGCTCACTTGTATAGCAGCTTGTAAAAGATTAAAAAAAACTTGATAAAAAGTTACTTTGAAAAAGCACAATTCACATAAATATTTTTTAAAGTTGGCTTTACAGATAGTCATGTTAACTTCTGCACCACCTCAAAATCGTGCGTACAATTATTTCAGATTATTCAACTCCTTGTATTCTATCAATCATTCTATTAATTGTAGTCATCCAAGCAGTGCCGTCGCCAGAGCAAACAAGGTGAGGGGGCACAAGCCGAAAATGGGAGGGCACTAAAATAGGCCAAACTTTTGCACATAAAAATTGTTATTTTGCGGCTACAAATTATACGCTATTTTAAAATTTTTGTATTCACGTTTCATGTTTGATAGAAGAGATTTACAAGCCCGGCAGCGTTTATTAGCTTGTTTCGTATCCGGCCCCGTATAAGCGCTTGAAAAATCTGTGTGCAGGAGTGAATGCAACCAGAAGCTCAACCAGGATTTCGCTAGGAGAGAGAGGGCTTGAACCAAAAGTCTTTTGTTTTTGCTCAAAAGTTGCCTAATTTAGGCCCCGCGCTGAACAAACCGATGCAACTCAAGCATATCACAAACGGAATCAGGGGGCAGAGTCCCCAGCTGCTGGTTGATTTTTGCAATTTTGCGGCAAAAAATAGTTATTTTAATGCCGTTTCAATCACATTTCGCACGTTTTTAAGCCATATGAATAATTATAGTAACTTGCCAAAATTCAGGTCATTGAAAGAATTAAATTGCCTAGCCCTTTGAATCCCCCCATATATTTAAGGTCAAGTCCAAAACACCTTTAAACGCTTGTTTTTTCGATTATATTTTTTAAATGACTTAGCTAAAGGAGGCTGATGTCCCCCTAGCCCTTCCCCCTGGTTGTACCACTGACTGCGACCTACAAAATTCTTGAGTGTGCTCTGAAAAAATACAAAACAACTGGTCTTTCAAAAATGTTTTCACTAATTGTTTTCGGTCATAATCACTAACAAAGTACCGGTAACGATTCTATAGGCTGACGTTACATCCCTATTCCGCGACACAGCCGTAAAGACATTATACTAAGACGGATTATTGCGTCACATTTATGTACGGCAGTTGCTGGTCAGCAATTTCGCAAAGAATCGAAAAAAACTTCATACGAAAATTAACTATGAATGCAATTTTTGTTTTTCCATAATCGTGTGATGTCTTGTCGTTACGTAAAGCTCCAAAAAGGTATTCTGAGTAAACTGAAATGGGGGGGGGGGGCACAAGCAGTCGTTAGGGAGGGGCACGGCCCCCCCATAGCGAAGACACTGCATCCAAGCCTAGTACAGCGCTTATCCAACACATTGTCGGAAAAACTATTGAAAATATGCAACCATTAGTGCGACGAATCCTTTGCAATGCTGGAAAAAAAACTGAAGGAATAAACTACAACTGCGAAAAAAAGACAGTTCTTATCCATCAAGGGCGATAAGGAAACTGCTGAGTTTTAATAACAAGATGCTACTTCTAAAAAACGACTTACGGTTACGGTGGTCACGTTACGAATCGAAGACATATCGTTTGTAGCTGTGAAGCAAATCGGGTTGTCTACTCTTTCTTGGTAAAAGCCAACAGAAGCTAAAAATAAATGCACAGATAAATAAAAAAAAACAAAATAAGAGAACAAAAACATACTGCACAAATTAATAAGAAGCAGTGGCTTTAGCTAATGGATTTTAAACTTAAAAGGGCATTCAGGTCGGATATTTTTTGGCTCAATTTTCTCTTTAAAAAATGACAGATTTGAAGGCAATTACATCACCAAATTCAGCTTTCTACGACCTTCCGTTCCTGAGATTTAACAGATTAGATTCCCCTTAAAAAGGCTTTTTTCCCTTAGAAATTTTGTCAGAGTTGTCAATTAGAAACAAAGTTTCAAAATGTTACTGCATGTTTCTGATTCTCAATGAATACTTTGCCGCACAGAGTTATAGCAAAACAAAGCAAAAGTTTGTAACTGTAAATTTAGCTGCTTTTTAGTAAATGTAAGTTTGCTTTGCAAAAATTAATCTTCTGTTGCAATACTGACAAAATGGAAACACTGAAGTAAGAAGAAAATTGTTAATTTTGACCTGCAATACTTGAAGTAAAAAAAGAGCTGCCCTAAATCTTGTTCCACTATTCCCCTTAACCGCAAAAATAGATTTAATCCGTTTAACTTCGTATCATTGGCAGTAGCGCAGCCAGGGGGGGGGGGCTACAGCCCGGACTGTTTTTTCGTTGAAATTGACTAAAAAGTGATTTAGAGCATCGTTTGAAACGTTTATTCAGGGGGGGTCTAATTGTCAAAAATTAAAGTCACAAATCAATAAAAAATGTAAAAAATTCCCAAAAATAAACAATCAAATTTGATCGCTAGTGTAAAAACACCAAGCATAGGTTTCATCAACAAATATATTATAAACTCAGGAATAAGACGGGGTAGGGGGCTATTCAGTGTTAGTTAATTAACAATTACTTGTCTCAAATATCTTTCCATTAGCCCCCCCCCCCCAATTATTTTTCTTTATAAAATATAGACGAAATAGATTACTCCGTGTGAGCTTTGTTGAATAATAGGATTTTATGATTTACCAGTAAGTAAACAAGAGAACTGCAATGTTATCATTAGCCACTTCCCATATAGCCAATTAATGCAACCAGTTGAATCATGTTGCGCTGCCAATTTCTATGCCACGTTTTAAAAGCATTATTTTTTATTAAAATAGCTCAAAAATTAAGTTGTTTTTGCAAAAAAATGCAAAATTTTTGAGCGCTGGGGGCTCCACCCCCAGACCCCCAAAACAGCCCCCCATTGCGAATTTCTGGCTACGCGCATGACCATTGGCAATACTTCGATTCGAACATTGGTGACATCAGAAAAGGATGACTTTGCAAATTTCTTATAGAATATCAAACATCGCGTTGCTTATTCTGCAAGAAATTTTACAAAGTCATCCTTTTCTGTTGTCATGAAAGTTCGAAACGCAGAGTTGCCAATGATACGGAGTCAAACGGATATAATCTATTTTCGTGTATAAGGGTAATAGTAAAACACGGTTTGGGGCATCTCTTTTTTACCTCAAGCAGTTCTCATTTCTTCAATAAAACCGATCTCAAGCAGTATCTCTTTGAGCTAAATTACTGCATAATAAAACTCATGTACGCTTACCAGGGACGTATTTAGGGGGGGAGGCATTGGGCCGTGGCCCCCCTTTGGGTCGCCAGGATAGTATCATTAGCATAGAATAGTATGCAAAATTGTGGCATGGCCTTCCCTTTTGTAACTTGGGCAGAAGGTTGGAGCACAGAAACGGTGGGCGAAGATCTTTTTTTGGCCAAAAACTGGACTAAATTTGAGAGAAGACCTCTTTTTTTTGGTATTCACCTAAGTTTGAGCAGGAAAATGGACTTGGTTTTGGGCTGGAAAATTTTCATTCTGGTCTTCATTATTTTCCAATTTTCTGAATTTCCTGCCCCCCCCCCTTTCGAAAATCCTGCGTACTCTACTGACGCTTACCCTCGTAATTATCCATGTCTTGCATAGTGGTTCCTAAAATCACAACCGTGAAAGAATACAAATTCATTCCAGTTAAATCCCGATTATGTTCCACACTGGAAAGACCAAGATATTTGTTCTTGGAAGAGACAACTTCTGAGTTCCAAGACATCACTGTTACATTGTCGGGAAGGTTTCTAAAAGAGAGCAAAATATGATTGTAAACGTGATGGATTGAGCAGCCAGTAGAAAATTGAATATCGTTGTGTTATAGGCTTTTTAGTACACAGTAGGCTTCTGTATACGGTACTAGTTATAATCCAGCTAGAGTACAGCAGATACATTTTCTGTATAATTTTGTACCGTCTTCGACTTGCGATGCCTTTTCCTTTTTAGACCAAAAGAATGGTTTTCAACTTGTGGGCATAGGAGCATTTTGTGGTGGGCCACAGAGCAATTTGGGTAATTGGACATTCGGTTGAAGAAATTATTTAACCAATGGCGTTGAAGTGCCCGTTAGAGAAATCGCATAAAATTTGCGATTTCGGCATGCAGACCTTTTTTTTTTTTGAAGAACACCACAAACACCGCATAAAGTTAGCGGATTTTGGCGTGAAGATCTTTTTTTTTTAGAGATCAACAGAAAATTGAAAAATTGCAGTTAATCAGGAGATTTATATGTGGGCCATGGAAAATTTTGGAATAAAAAATAGGCCACGGTGATGAAAAGATTGGGAAGCGCTGTTTTAGACGTTACGTGATTTTAAGGGTAGTGAGAGTTGACTCTTATTATTATTTTTTTAACAGAAGGAATATAAATTCAGAACGAACACAAGGCAATTTTTTTCAACAAAGGTATTTACACCCACTGTGGAATTTCCAATGGCAGGGGATTGAATATTTGCCCTCGTCGGTTTGAGTACGATTTTTTACCGCTATGCCTTCTGCAAGTGCTAATTGTTTCTTAGGGCCGGAATAGACGAACAAGTTTTTTCTGCAATTTTACTACTCCAACAATTATCACTCAATTTACACGTGAAGCTGTTTTCTGCAAATTTACTTGCAGCAATGAAAAATTTTGGCGCCGGAAGTAATCATCTGCAAGAAACTAAAAGTTCCATTAACACCTCATTGCAACAATTTTTTTTTTCCTTAAAAATGTTTCAGCAATTGTGTTGTGAATTTGGTCTGCAAGACCCTGGAAATCCATTTACACGTGGCGATTTTAACACTCTTGCAGACAGAGTCGGACTACTTGGCTTTAATAATCTGAACTATCTGTAGGCATGTTTCGAAAAAGAAAAGCGGTAGCAGCAATAATAATTCAAAATACTTTCAAAACGGAAAAAAAACAACAACTTAGATTTGTATATACGATCCTAGCTTCCTCGAAATGACTCCGTCATAAGACAGGCGATTTTTAGCTATTAGGAGCGTTTAACAGTTACCTTTGTATTCTAGCCACAGACAAGAAAATATCAAGCACAACTTCTGCAATATATTGTGAAAATTGCGTTTCGCTTGAAATTTTTATTTTGAGACAATGCAGAAGTCGCGTGCGGACTAATGCTATTCAAATTTGTTGCGGATTAATTGCGCTGCGCTTTCAATTTTTTTTTTATCAATACCGCAATTCTATACTTTTGACTTAATTTGGTTCATTTTGATCGTAATATTGTCAAATGTCGACATTCTATCGCAAATTACTTACTCCTTTTCCGTCTTAAATCACTAAAATGCAAAAGTAGGTGTAGGCTTAGGCCTAAATCTTTCTAGGCCAAAAGTAATAAATTGTTCAGATGGTGAATCTTTTTCAGTAGTTTATCTTTCTTTACTCTAGTATTCTGATGCTTTAATATCATTCTAGTTTATACTGTATTTTTTGTGACCAAAGTTTTACACTATCCGCTTTTCTACAAATTTGTTTTTATAGTTGTGATGTAATAATTAACTTTCGGATTTGAAACTTACAAAAAATCTTACAGTTCATATTGATGCTACGTAGCTTCAGTCGTAGCTTTATATCGTATGCTCGTAGTATGATGATGTTGGTCGTCATGACCAACGAAACATCAATAAAAGCAACAAAGCTTTTGAGATCAAGCTTGCTGTGAGTATCAGAGGTGGAGTCCTCGAGGACACATTTTCAAGTCCTTGGCCTCGAAGCCTACAAATCTTCGAAAATTGCCCTGTCCTCGGCCAAGGACAGCACTATTTTTTGAATCATTAAAATATCGTTAGAAAACGCCAGAAACCTTGCGGAAAATCTGCAAAGACCTTTTTTTTAGAGATCGCCTGAAAAAAAATTTTGATCACCTTTTTTTTGGAGAACACTTGCGCTTGTGTCCTTGGTCCTTGGCCTCGGCCTTGAACATATCTGTCCTTGGCCTCGAGAGGGTCTGTCCTCGGAAGGGCTGTCCTAGGCCTCGGATTTTTTTGTGTCCTTGGCCTCGAGCCTTGAGTCCTCGACTCCATTTCTGGTGACTATGACTTCACCGGAAGAACGCCAGAATCAGGTTTATCACTAAAATGCGTGATTTACATTGTCTGTTTTACGCTTAATTGCAGAACTTTGGTTGTGCTTTGACTTGGTATGAAAATCTCGTTCCGTAATTGCGGAATTGCGTTACGCTTCCACTGAATCAAAAGCTTGTTGCGGAAGTTGCGTTGCGCTTCTGAAAATATGATATTTAAAGTGCACCTCTTGTTCTGCCCTTTTAATGGTTTAAATAGTCGTTGTGTTTTGTTGCACTGCGCATTTTGTAAAACTTTATTAGTGCCCGCATCTGGAAAATAAAATTGTTTTTATCTACAGTATGTTTATTGAAAAAAAAAAACGTTTTAGGTAATGCGAAGATTTAGAAGGGTTTTCTTGCGACGTGTAAATGACTTATTGCAAGATTTCGGAAAACTTTCCGCAATATTGAAATAACTTGGCCGTGTTTCAACTTGCTGCGAGTTTTTTGACTTCTCGTGCTACGTCACAATGCTATTAACACAGTCGTGTCTACCTACATCGACACTTTCAGACTTTATAGCATTGTCATGCTACAAGACATTGTATACTGCACAATTACTGTACATTACGAGCATCCCTATATTGGGACAGCATTATGAAATAGAAGCGTTGATAAGTGAATTTGAAGTTAGCCCTGCAGTTTGGAACGTACTGACACCTGAATATAGAGACCTAATAAAAAAAGCACTGCTCAAACCAAAAAGATGTAAGTACGGTATTACATTGTCTATATAGATAAATTACTGGACCTTACTAATATTTTAACGATTTTGCTTAAAGCAGTTCCTTTCAAATGCAATAAATTCTACTTGTCAACATTTTTGTAGTAAATCTCGGTTCGCACTTTAGAAGCAACTTTTTGATGCTATGAGTGCTGGGTTTGTTTAGATGACAATGCTTACGTGAACGTGACTCGTCGTTATTAACCTGTTTGCGACTATTGCTGTTTGCGTGTTATACTGGGCAGTGTGGCCAGAGAGAGGCTCGGCGGGGCTGGTTCCAGTGCTGTCGCTACGGGGGGGCGTGTCCTCCCTAACGGCTGCTTGTGCCCCCCATTTTCATTTACTGAAAATACTGTTTTTTAACATCACGTAACGACAAGACAACAGACAACGAGAGGAAAAGGAATAATAACATTCAAACGTAATTCTCCTTTGTTGTTTTATCGATTCTTAGCGAAATTGCTGCCAACCAATTGCTGTACATAAATGTGACGTAATAATCCGTCTTATTAGCCCGCCTTTACGGATGTGTCGCGGAAGAGAGATGTAAGCCTACAGAATCGCTACCGTTACTTCGTTAGTGATTATGACCCAAAACATCACGACAAAACATTTTTTTCAAAGATAAGCAGTTTTTATTTTCAGAGCTTAATCAAGATTTTGAGGTCCCAGTCAGCGGCTCAACCAGGGTGAAGGGGCTTAGGACCGCTTAGCCAAGCCACCAGGCGCGTAGCCAGGATTTGGAAAAGGGGGGGGCTATTTTGAAACAGTGAGAAGTGTGCAAACGACCTTGACTCGAATTTTGATTGACCTTGAATCAGTTTCAGACGGTTTGTCCGAAATTTGAGACGAAATGTCTCGGAAATTCAAAGGTTTTTTCCGCCCAAAATTAGGCAATCTCCAAGAAAAAAAAAAAAAGGTCTTCGCCAAAATTCAGAGTAATTTTTCGGCCGAAATCCAAACTTCAAACGTTTTTTCCGCCCAAAATTAGGTGATCTCCAAGAAAAAAAAAAAAAAAAAAAAAAAAGGTCTTCGCCAAAATTCAGAGTGATTTTTCGGCCGAAATCCAAACTTCAAACGTTTTTTCCGCCCAAAATTAGGTGATCTCCAAAAAAAAAAAAGAAGGTCTTCGCCAAAATTCAGGGCGATTTTTCTTCCAATTTCGCATGTTCAAACGTTTGAGGGGGGGCTCTTTTCGTATGGGGGGGCTATTTTCCATTTTTCACAGAAAATCGGCCTCAAAAGCACAAAAAACATGCGATTTTGCATACTTCCCAAGCCAATGAGGGGGCTCGAGCCCCCCCCGCCCCCCCCTGGCTACGCTACTGCAAGCCACCTAGAAAATTTAACTTCAAACTACGAGCGTTGAAACGCATTTTAGACTTGACCTGATGTAAGAAGGACTGAAAGGGCAAGCAATTTAATTCTTTGAAATAACTTCTGAATTTTGGCAATTTATTTATTCATATCGCTTCAAAAAGTGCGAAATTGAATTTAAAAGGCGTAAAAACCGCAATTTTTTGCTGCAAAATCAAAAAATTGCTCCGCTCCAGGCCCCCGTCCAAATTGATTATGCACCCCCTCCTCCCCCGTCTATGACACGCTTGAGTTACATTAGTTTGTTTAGCACGGGCCATAAATCAGATAATTTTTGTGCAAAAAAAAGATTACTTTAGGTTCACCCCTTTTCGCAAAATCCTTGGTGCGCGTTTGGCAGCATTCAGTGCTGTTGATAGATTTTTGAAGCGATTACGGGCCGCAGACGAAACGAACTAAGAAACGTTGCCGGCATAATAGGTCTCTTTTTCTTAGACATGAATGAATAATTTTTAAAATTGCGCATAGTTGTAGTCGTACAAGATCTGAACATTAGGTTTTATACGCAAAAGTTCAGTTTTTTTTTAGTGCCCCCCTTTCTCCACTTTCGGCTAGTGCCCCTCACTTCATTTGCTCTATCGACGGCACTGACTGGTTTCTGCCTGAAATTTTTCACGTGGTATTACTGTAAATGCATATGGGAAACGTGGATGGCAATGTTTTGTCCCGCCTGATTTTTTTTTATCAACATTACCTGTAACTTATTAAGAACAATGTACTGTGAGAAAATTAACAATTAGCTATAGACAGTTTCGAGAGTCTTATAGGCAAGTACTATTTTATACTATTTTATATATTGGAAAATACTGTACAATTTTTTTATCTACAGTACAGTGTGCTTATTGAAAAAGAAAAACGTTATAGGTAATTTATAATAAGCTATAGACAGTATAGAGTCTTATCGGCAAGTACAATTCTAAATACAGAACTGTACTTTAGTCGGTAAAGATTTGATTTATAGCAATAGTTTCATTCGGTAGAGATTTATTTAATAACTTTAGTTTGATTGGGTAAAAATTTTTCGGTTAAGAGTTACTTACGTATTTTGGCTAAAATTGACTGAATGATGAGTAAAGATTTATGTATTATAAACCTAATCGGTAAAGATTTATTCATTGATTGATAAGTTGGTAAAGATGCTTGTTTTAAAGGTTTTTATCACTGGTGATATTTGTCCTTTTGGCCTTGTTAGCCTTACTGATGAGCCCTGAGATTGGGAGAAACAGCTTTCTAAGGCATGTTATTGGAAATTATTTTGAATTGAATTATTAAAATTATCCCTTGTAATATTGTGATTATTTTATATTTTCGGGAAAAAAAATTGCGTCATGATCTGGTTAATTTGCGATTCTTTTGCCTTTCTACGCTCATGTTGATACCTGTAGCCCTAGCTATACTGACGAGGAATAAAAGACGAATGTCGATTCCGAAACAATATGTCTTAGGCTGTTAATCAAAGGTTTGATTGTGCCTATTAGACTGACTGTCTAGTTGTCTATAGCTTATTATTAATTACCTATTACGTTTTTTTTTCAATAAACATACTGTAGATAAAAAAAATAGTATTTTCCAGAGGCAGGCACAAATAAAATTTTATAAAAAACGCAGCGCAACAAAACACAGTAACTATTCAAACCATTAAAAGCACAGAATAAGAGGCGCACTTTAAATTTTATGTTTTCAGAAGCGCACCGCAACTTCCGCTACAAGCTTTTTGATTCAGTAGAAGTGTCGCATATAATAATTTTGAATGCCTGATTTACGGTTATTTGCTGTGTCTTAACGCATACGTGATTGCTTACTACTTTTTGCCGCCTTTTTATTTCAAAATGTTCGGGACAATTCCTCTCTAGTATAGTCTACAATATTCTGCAGTTATCGATTGTTTGGTTGTTTACCATTCTTAATTGCTATGTTTAGACTTAAAGTTTGTGACGTCATAATTATGTTGCAATTTGTTATGGAAAGCTTGTAAACTTTTTTTATTGTGACGTTCAAGAATTTTTCTGGGATATTCAATAGCTTTTGCCGTAGTATAAATAGGTAGGTCGTTTTTCATTATAATATTCTAGAGTGGGATTAGTTTAGCTATTAGTTTCGTAGGCAGTTTTGTCGAGTTCGTGTATCTGTGGTTGGCTTGTATAACCGGTAGTTGCGACCTGAATTGGGCGGTAGCAGTTAGGTGTTTACAATCTGAATTGGTCGATCGTAAGGAGTTTTAGTGGAGCGATTTTGCTCAGTGAGAGTTGGTTTGTGCTTCAATCTTAAATAGAAGTTTTAATTTGATTGGTGTGCTGCTTTTTGCGATTCAAGAAGCTAAAGGAACTACCAACTGCCATTTTCAATTCGTCAATTAACATCTTAGTCATTCTCCGGTTTTAGTCGACGTGGACAATTTTAGAGATTAAAGGTTGTACTCTAGCAAAGTATCAACGATTGCGACAAGAAGCGTAACGCAATTCCGCATTGCGGAACGAGATTTTCGTGCTTAGTCAAAGCGCAACCACAGTTCTGCGAAGTGTAAAAAGACAATGTAAATTGCGCATTTTTGTGGTTTTAGACGGAAGAGGAGTAAGTGATTTGCGATAGAAGGTCGACATTTGACAATATTACGATCAAAATGAACCAAATTAAGTCAAAAGTAAAAAATTGCGGTATTAACAAAAAAAATTGAAAACGCAGCGCAATTAATCTGCAACAAATTTGGAAAACATTAGTCCGCACGCGATTTCTGCAATGTCTCAAAACAAAAATTTAAACCGATGCGAAACTTTCACAATTGCAGAAGTTGCGCTTGATATTTTCTTACCTGTGGCAAGAAAGCGAAGGGTGACTGGTATTCGCTCCTCGCTAAAAATCGCTTGTATCATGACGGTGTCGTTTCGAGCAAACTATAGGATCGTATCCACAATCTAAGTGTATTTGCTTTTTTTTCCTTTTTGAAAGCATTTTAAATTACTATTGCTGCTACCGCTTTTCTTTTTCGAAACATGCCTACTGATAGTTCAGATTATAATTATAGCCGAGTAGTCCGACTCTATCTTCAAGAGTGTAAAATCGCCTCGTGTAAATGGATTTTCAAGGTTTTGCAGACCAAAACCACAACACAATTGCTGCAACATTTTTAAGAAAAAAAGAATTTATTGTCGCACGCACGTGTAAATGGAATTGTAAGTTTTCTGCAGAAGATTACTTCTGGCGCAAAAATTTTTCATTGCTGCAAGTAAATTTGCAGAAAAATAGTTTCACGTGTAAATGGAGTGATAATTGTTGGAGCAGTAAAATTGTAGAAGAAACTTGCTCGTCTATTTCGGCCCTAACGCGCATTAAAAAATTTACGTATACTAATATTGTATCCTGGATCGAAACATTAAAACTTGGTTCCTTAAATTGGAATTGAACTTTGAAGTCAGAACAAAAATATTAGTTTTGAAGTTTTCTCCCCGCCTTTAGTTTTTATTTAGGTCGGACTTCGTGTCATTTACGCTCTCGTAATCTTGGTGTACAGTAATTTAACTGTAATAATAACCTTTAAATGAAGCAAAAAATATTTCCAAATTGGGAGATATCTTGCATTATCATTGATTACTGTTGCTGTCTGGATTTTGGATTACAAAACCAGTCTGACTAATGATAAATAGGCCTAATAGCCCACCATCTTAATCCTCCCATTTCTTGCTAAATTATTCAAACAGCCATTACTAGAATGCTGGTAGTTTGTTCAAACGATTATTCTGAAGTACTTATTTCAAAATGTACAAATTTTATCATATTCGGAATTATCAGTCTCATAATATTTCCAATCTAAATGTTAATTATACCACGTATGCTTATTAATCCGTTTAATCGTTTGTGAAATAAGCTTTAGAATTATTATTGCATGACATTTGGAAACGGAGACTTCCTTAATCCTTATTTCCTGATAGGGCTACAATAAAATTCACATAAATAACACATAAATTTGACGAGATAAAAGTTTCATAACTTCATAAAAACGGAAATTGTTATTTTAAAAGTTGAACAAAAATAATGAATTACAATACTCTGTACCTTGAGAAGTTGACGAGGACGGACCAACCGTTGTCCACACTCATGCTTTCCTTGCTGATATCAATTCGAAACACGCCGCCGGTTGGCCATGTGTCCACTGCCTATAAATGTGCCAAACATTAGTTAAACTTTTACCCTTTGCATGCAACTTTTTTTGTTGAATCACGAAATTTTGCTGTAACTTGTGTTTTAGATGATGTCACTTTTACAACCTTATTGCAGGACTTTTTAATATAAGGAAAAATTGACATCCTCGAGGGACCAGCATAATTGTGCATGGTTTCATAAAACCCTTAATGTAGTTCGTGTTGTTTGTTTTGAAAAGTTTATGATTTTGTAACTCACTCAAATATTGCCTTGCTTAATAACGACAAAGATTTGACACTGGGCAATTTTCAGTTACTAATGGCAAAAACAGAACAAGAAAAAATTGAAGTAACTATACCTGGAACAAATGATCTCCCATATCTGGTATGGGGCATTCATCAGACATTTCAGCCACTTCCCCTGTAACAAAATGTCGATTAGAGTGCAGTTGTAATAGCATTCAAGAGTCAACATCACTATTAGCACGAGCCGCACGACTCAACGGTATATCATTCGAAATAAAAAAATAAAAAAGCAAACACACTCATTCATAAACAGTAAACGCTCATGTTTGAAATTAAATAAATAAAATTTCCAATGGGTGGATTCCTGGACTATCAGATTCTTTGAAATATTGTCATGTTTTTTTAACGTAATTTTCAGTTAAGTGCAAAACTTTGTTTTCAGAATAAAAATAAGATAAGGTACTATAACAGGTTATGGACGTTGAAGATCTACAGCAGAGAGCGAAATCTTATGAAAGCTTTCCCAATCCCAAAGCGATATTTTTAGAAAGACTTTATTTTACCGAAATTTCTACCTACACTTTGTCATTAATTCTGGCCCAAATCTAAACCAAACTTAAATTTTCACTCTAAACCTACCACAAGTCTAACTCCAACCCACACTCAGTCCTAACCTTTACAAAGCAAACTAAAATTGCGTTGATAAATGTTTCCCATTTTCGTTTTATTCTCTTTAACTCAAAACTTTCCGGTGAAATAGTCACTCCAGCAATACTTCCAGGTTTTTAGAATTTAGATTATCGTTTTATTTCGAGAAATGTGATCAGCTTATGAAACATGCGGAGAGAATTTTGTTTTTCTGCTGGTAGTGTTCTCCCAACCAACGGCGTCGGCAGAAATTTTTTCAGGGGGGGCAATAAGAATAAATCCAGTATTAACTCCTAAAAATGGAAAAAAAATTTGCAATTCGGGTGGTTTAGAAGAAGTGTGTGAAAATCCAGGGAAGGGCCATGGCCTCCCCTTGCCCCCCTCCCCCCTTGCCGACGCCGATGCTCCCAACAATTTTTAATTTTGTTTTGAGATGGAAACTGATAAGATATTAAATAAATCAGTAGTTTTTCTTTTTATGCTTACAATTTGAACGCGTTTTTTTTTTTGGGGGGGGGGGGAGCACGAAGCAATGTAATTTTTGAAAACGCAGTATATTTTACCTTTGTAGAATAAGAATATCCCAGTAATTGATCAAGATTCTGCCAGCAAGTATCGATAGCGGCAAGCGCCAATTTCGAAAAAAAGCTCTACCATTTTCAATAAAGAATTTTTGTTAACTATGAGGCTCACTTTTGCTACTATTCATAGGCTGTAATAAGTATAAAAAATACAATAGAACTCACCTATAACTGGAACGGAAGTTGATGGTGGCGAAATGGTGGTAATTGCTGTAGTTGAGGTGCTGCAAAAACCAAAAAAGATAATAAACGATTTTGTTCAATCATATGAACGTAACAATTAGATACTCAAATACGTTTACTCTAACCTATCAGAGCTAGATAAACAATTTACTGTTCACAAACTCCACGAGGCGTAAACAGGATTTTGTAAAAAGAGGGAGACTTTCTTCCACCAAAATTAATATGAAGACCTAAAAGAGAGTCTTCAACACGCAGCGCTGCAGTTTACGCCGTATTCAGGCACCATTCATCAGAACATGTGTTGTTTGCCGGATTTGTGTTCAAAGGAAGGGGGAGCATCCATGAACTTTTTGGATCGTTTCTTGTTCGTTCATGAAAAGAAGAAAAATCAAGAACTAGAGCTGAAAACAGGGCCAAAAAAGTGCACAACTGCATATGTTAATGGCACATTTTTGGAAGTGCCAGATAGTGGCTTGGTTTCTGAGAGCGAGAGCATTTCCAAAGAAAACTTTTTGTGGTTGCTTACATCATTGCCGATCATCTTGCGCTTATAGATCTAGCCTTGCTTACCATACCAACTTAAACCACGCCATTTCGCATCAGTTTCATAAATCTTTTATTCAGATATTACCAGAAGAGGTGGAGTCGAGGACCCAACACGTGAGGCCAAGGACTCAAAAAAAAATTCGAGGCCAAGGACCGACTTGCGAGGTCAGACTCTCTGGAGGCCAAGGACAGGAATGCTCAGGCTGGGGACACAATTTGATTTCGTGCGTTTAAAAAAAAAAAAAAAAAAAAAGAAAAAATCATCGCGCCAAAAACCGCAAATATTTCGCGAGGTATCTGGCGTTCTCCAAAAAAAACAAAAAAAAAGGTTATCGAGCCAAAAACCAAGGCAGATGAATTGACGGATTAGATTTTTGTTCGATTATTTTCCTATTCAATGGATCAAACACCAGTGCTGTCCTCGAGCCGTGGAAAGGGCATTTTCGAGGACTAGTAGGCTTCGAGGCCAAGGACTTCAAAATGTGTCCTCAAGGACTCCACCTCTGATTACCAGCACTACAATAATCCAGCTGGCCCAACCACAAATAACAGTCTTTTACAATCATACAACGACGCTTTGTCAGCTTGGAAATCTAAGTAGGAGCTAGTAACCATTTGATGACTAACGCGACGCTCAATACCATCAAATATAACATAATATTACCATCAATAAGCAAATGCTTAGTTGCTTACCTACCATTAATCAAACATATTCAGGGTGCGCTTTCCTTACCTTGCTACACAAGTTGCAATTGGCCCTGTCCAAATACATAGAGATGATGTAAAGCATCTAAAAGTCAGAAGAATAGTTCAGCAAAACTATAAACTAGCAACAACAATAACAAACACAACTACAAACGTGGGCCATTCATATAGTTTCAGATTCAACTCGAAATTTTACTTTCAGAACAAAATTACGTACTTGACAAATTTTTTGATGAAAATTATTCAGTCTTGCACAAGTCTAAATTTTGTAAGGACTTTTACCAAGCTACACATAAATGAACTCAAAAATGCAGTAAACTAATAAGTTATGAATATACTGCACTATATAAAGGAGATCTGAAAAGTTCTAAAATTTAACAGCTGTGAAAGAGATTTAATTTTTAATCGTTTAGCTACCAGCGTAAAAGCCTAGGAAAGAGCCACCAAAACGGCTTCTACTTAAAGCAATATCTACTTAAAAGACTTCTTAAAAGAGATTGAGTTTTCGATAACGTCTTATACTGTATATACTGCTGCAGAGTAGTGTAGAGTAATTGCAAATTTCTGCTTACTATATACGTGGCTACTGACAGATCAGTACATCAATATTGTTTCTATATTCCAGCTCTTACCTACAAGTTCGAAGCATCGCACTTCGGCTTCGCAATTCGTATCCTGGAGTGCAGGAGAAGATGCATTCGGAAGCATTGTTCCTTTCTTTCGTACAACTAAAAACATTGAATTATTATATATTTATAAAATGGATACCATTTTTACAACAATAAAATCGAAAAATATTTCTATTCTTTTAACTTTAGGATTTTATTCAAAATGGCTTCGACAAACGGCAACTTCAATTTCTTGTCTAGTTTTTTTTTTATGGAGTGATTGACTGATTTACTGAAAACTTAAGTTAAAGAAAATAAAACAAAAATAAGGAACTTTCATCTGCGCATTTTTATTCACTTTTTTAAGAGTTAAGATTAGGGTTTGGGTTTGGGGTTAGTTTTATGGTAAGATTTTGAGTTGGATTTTGGTCAAAATTAATAAAAAAAAGAGGGAAAAATTTCATAGAAAAGGATTTCTTACTTTTTTTAACGCAGGGCAAACATAAATTTGCATGAACTAAACAATGAACACACTTTCACTCATAAAACTGGAAAAAAACTAAATCTTATAAATGCAAATAACAGAAGAGTTATTAAAGGGTCATAGAAGGCACGTGCTTGCAAGGCCTTGGGCAAGCCTTTCAATATAAAAACAAAATGCAACTCTCATCTGCAACAGCATTTTTGTTTCAAGTTTCAATAATTAATTGGCTCGAAGCAAAACTCTACACAGTGCACAACTGGTATTTTATTACAAAAACAATAAAATATCAAAGAGACTTGTAGCAATGTCAAATCAAATCTTTCATTATACTCGCTGTAATACGCCGAAGCGTGTAACGAGTTGGCGGGGCCCATCTCTGCGTCATTGCGTCGGGCACCACAGCTCCTTTCGAAGAAATGTCGCAGCGGTCGCGAGCCGTTGGCAACACTGTGTCCGATTTGACCGGCCCGAGATTTGAACCTCAGACCTCCCGCTCCAGAGACGAACGCGTTACCGCTCGACAAATCCACGATGTGCCACAACAACCTGTTTCGTTTTTTTGTCGTAAAACTTAAATCGTGTGTTACTACTGAATTAAAAAATAACCTGTTACAGCTGATAATAAAAGCAACTGTAATTTCAAATCTACCAAAGAATACTTAATTTGTATTTACCAAGGTGCAGAACACAAATATAACAAAAAAGCTTTACGAATCAAGGAGCTAAAATTTGGTACTCGGTACCATATGAATCAAAAAATTACCTTTCGATCAATTTAGATTAAAATACAAAAAATAATTACTGTTAAATTACAAATGATTCACAATTCTAAACTAATTGAATTTGATAAAAACTCAAGTTTGATCTATACGCAACGTTTTCAAATCAACATGAAAAACTGACACGCCCTGCAGCTTAACATGACTAATTTTGGGTGGCTGCTTGACTCGATGACCGAGAGGTCCTTCGCAGCTTCCTGTTCTATTTAATTGTGTTTTTGTGTGTCCATGAGATTTTGTTTATCGTTTTGAATGGAACGAAATAAAACAAATAGGTGTACGTAAATACGGGTATAATACGTGTACAAAATGAATAAAATTTGGAATCAAACAACGTGCAATATCCTGTTGAATTCGATCTCTTACAGCAGGGCTTCCCAAACTACAGGTTTCGACCACTCAAGAGGTCGCGTAAAGAACTTAAGGAGTCGCAAAGAGTATTCCAATTTTTATAAGGAAGTGTAAAATTGGTATACTCTTAGCGACCCCAGACTGTCGTTAAAAACCTGTGCAATTCTGCAAAACGTCATTCTTAATAGGCGCTATTAAATAGTGAGACTTTGTTGAACAATGAACAATGTACAGCAGATAAACTTTTCCCCATTCGTATCATGTAGCATACCTGGATGCCTAACGAATTTTGTTTTGTCACTTTGGTTCATGACATAATGGAACTATGCAGACCAAATTCAATGCTTGCATAGTGTTGTAGTCACTAGCGTAGCAACCCCATTGGCCTGTCCAACAAAATGCAGGATAAAGAAAATACCACGTTTTAACACTACTGAGACAGTCTTTTGCTCTGGAATAGACTCAAAAATGATTTAAAGCATATTTTGAAACGCTTATTTAGGGTAGGGGCTATTTTGTCCAAAATAAAACTCATAAATCAGAAAAAACAACTTTGAAACATAGCCAAAAATCGGTATCTAGATTTGATCGCCTATTGAAAAATGCCTTACAGAGGTTTCATCAAACAATATATAAGCGCAGGAATAGGGGGGGGGGAGAGTTAATCAGTATTAGTTAATTACCGTTACAATCACTTCTCTCGAACTAACCTTCCATTAGCCCCTCTTATTATCTTTCTCTATAAAACATAGGCGACTATATAAAATCACAGTAAAAGGTTAAAAGCACAACAGTCTGTTTTGTCCAATGGACTCATCAGGTGCTACTGTAATCTGTAAAAACTATAAATTAAAACGTCAAAATATCTAAGGACAAAACAGACTGTTATGCTTTTAACCTTTTACTGTGATTTCATACAGGTGTATTTTGCTCTGATTTTACTTTGTATATCATGGAGCACTGTTTCAGAAGATTGACTATCAACAATTTTCTAAAAGATAGGTGAAATAGATTACTCCTTGAGAGTTTTATTGAACTACCGGAATAGGATTTTATGATTTACCAGCTTGTAAAAAGAGAACTGAAATTCTAGCAATAGCTACCTCCCACATAGCCCCTTTCATGCAACTAGTATAATCATGTTAATAATGATATAGTTGTGATGTTTTTGACGTTTGCAGGCCAGAGCTTTTAATATCTAATCGTTTGCGTGTTACCTGGTCTAAAGGTTATCAGCGCGGAAGCCTAGGGAAGAGTAACGAGAACGGCGACTACTTAAAGCAAGCAATTCAAACCTGCTGCCTTTGGATTATCGGCCTGACCTACCACGTGAGCTACAGAGGATGTCTCCTTGCATGCTTAATTTTGGCTATTTAAACCCAGCTACTCAATGCTTGTTCAATGATGTTAACAATAATTTACTTGTGAGGTTTTTGACGTTTGCAGGCCAGAGCTTTTAATATTTAATTCATTTGTTGACTTTAAATAGCTCAAATCAAGCATGCCAGGAAACGTCCTCTCTAGCTCAAGTAGACCGGTGATGAAAAGGCTGCAGGTTCGAATCCTGTGGGAGGATAACTACTTCGCATTCCTTGCTTTAAGTAGTCGCCGTTCTGATGACTCTTCCCTAGGCTTCCGCGCTGGTATAGCCTTTAGTCCAGGTAGCACGCAAACGATTTAATAGTATAATCATATTTTTGCACTACTAGCTTCTGTGCGACGTTTTTTATCAAAATTTTTCTTTTTCTTTTTTTATCAAATTTTTATCATAGCATTTTTTTTTTATCAAAATAGGCCTAAAATTAGGTTATTTTTGCCAAAAAATATAAAATTTTTGAGCACTGGGGACTCCGCCCCCAGACACTCGTAACAGCCCCACCATTGCAGAATTCTGGCTATGAGCCAGGCTGTACAGTAGTCCCGGTATTTTAGTGGAGGAGTAGAAGCGTAAGTTGAGTAGAGATATAAGTACCATACTTTTACTACTATACTGGTTAGATTCTAATCAATGGATAGCTGGCTAGAAAAGTTGCACGATAATGGAAATAAGCGTACTGCAAATGGTGTTGAAGTAGCGGTCAAGACAAATGCAAACAGGATGTTTGCAAAATGTGTTTGCGTTTTGTGCGCATTGGGGACAAGTGCCTTGCTACTATTCTTTCCCATTGAACAATTACCACAAATACACAACTCACAGTGTTTGTTATTTCAACCGTGAAGGGTTGCGGAAATTTTTAGAAGATTAAAAAGGGTCGCCAGCAAAAAGTTTGGGAAGCCCTGTCTTAAAGTATGTAGTTTGATTGATTACCGTATTTGACGGCATATAGGACGCACTTTTTTTTCCAAAATTTTGGCTCAAAAAATCGCCCCGCGTCTTACATAGCGTAGGTAAAGTTCTTTTTTTTCCTAAATCTGACCTGCTAAAACGGAGTGCGTCTTAAATGCCCATGCGTCCTATTTACCGTCAAATGCGGCATAGCTAAAGCTGAAAAAAGAGTATTCTAAAAACTGAAACTTTAGATTTATTTATTCTTTTCCTTTAACTCTTAAGATTTCTTTCTCAGCCTTTTATGTAATGTTATTGCTTGTTTCAAAGTTTCACAAAAAGGTACAACAAGGAAAAAATTAAGATGCAAATTTCGCACAGCACAGTATAAGTGAGTACCTGTATTCAACGTATCTTCTCACAGGTAATTCTGGACATTGTGATTGCGACAGTGCAGCTGTGAAAATATATTGCTTATGTTAGATTGTTTCTGACGCAAGATTTTATTTGAATAATTGAGGATGAATAACGCTTGGGCCGAAACCGATTTTATCGTCTTAGACAAATTAAAATCAGATTTTGAGGCCGGCGCCTTAACCACTTTGGAATTGACTTAAATGTAAAGTACTAAAATGAGCATACTGAGAGCACTGCATTGTTCAGTACCGCGTTTAGGGAGGCATTGTGCCATGACCCATTTTTCCTCTTCACATCCCATATTTTATACAAATCACTCGCAAAATAGAAAAATGCCCCTCCCCTTTTCAGCTGCCTGCAATTAACTATGCTTGTACGACTCAGCGAACACCGACCAAAAGACTGCTGCCCAGAAACGAAACCTCGTTTTTTGTTTCTTTTTTTTACAAACTTCGCCTTAGAAATTCCTTCAAACCTTCATGAAAACATGACTTCGAAATGACGAACAACAATTTTTTTCAGCCGCCACTACTAATTTTCGTCAAAAAGAAAAAGTTCTTCCAAAATCCTGCCTAAACGCCGCTTTTGTTACTGAAGTGTTTGATTGTTTTTGCAAACTGACGTTTGAATCATAGCGAATTTCGTTTTTTCTGCAACAAATAGTTGCTTCTGCAGAAGCAGTTTAGTGTATCTATATTTTTTAGAATAAGAGGCAAAGCAAAGCAAAATCTCTTCATTCGAGTTATTATAATAACTTCATGGCAACTACGCGTACATAGACTTAAGTACAATACTGCAGTAATGGTGAATTCGCACGCACTTTAAAGCTTTTATGCCAGTCATGCTCACAGTGCATTCCTTACCTTTTATATAAAACAGAGCAATCAAAATACTGCCGAGTACAAACCTAAGCGTCATCATAAACGAAAGTTACAAAATGATTTTCGACCTGAAAAAAAACACGCTTAAAAATTAATAATATTTTGTTTCGTGTTTGCGTTTGTAAAATCTTCCAAGAAAGGGAGGTTTTGAAAGAATTTGCATAAATTACTGATTTTGCCAGAGGCGTTGCTAAAAATGGTGGCACCCGGGGCGGGATTTCGTGGTGGCTCCCTTTTTCGTACCAAAAATTGGTGAAGACCAAAAAAAAGTGGGTTTTTGATCCAAAAATATGTGAAGACCATAAAAAAAAGAGGTCTTCGCCTAAAAATCAGTGGATTTTTTATCCAAATGAGGACGGAGACGACCAAACACAGTGAAAAAAGTAAGGTATTCACCACAAATCGGTGGAGTTATGGTTTCACATCATAATATGGTGTCACCCCAAAATGGTGGCACCTGGGGCAGGCCGCCCGCCCCCCTAGCGACGTCACTGGATTTTGCTTTTTCGTTACGTGATTACTCATACCGTAATTGTTTGAAAAATGCACATCTTGCTTAGCAGACCTGACTGTGGTGTAAAATTTTCAAGTCCCAGAAACTGAAAAGCTGCTTACAGATTACTGCATATCTTACTGTACTTGCTGTCTGCCCGGCTTGCACGCAGCCTAGGAGCTCCAAAACCGCAAAGGTTGCAGATTGCGTTTACTGTTGCATTCTAAAGTTGACTCGAAAACGCACATTCGCCTTTTGGGGGAATTCTTACGTGCGTTCTACTGTAAGTTGCATTTTATGTAGCTTAATAGGTTTCGCGAAGTTGCTTTGGTCATTACACGATATAGTGGGCCTTCTAGATTAAATTTACACCGGCTGCGCAGAGCAGTGGTGAACTTGGTGCAAGTTTTGAAATGAGAAAGTTCAAACTTCCTATCGACGACTGCACATTTAAAATAATTAAACAAATAATTGCATCGTTTCGTTTGCTTGTTTTCTTTACTCCATTGCTCTTGTAGTTTAAGTTTGTTTTTGCCTTAATTATAAAACATGTTTGTCTCACTTAAATGCTGATAATCAATTTCATCACTGCCTTTCTGCAATAACTTAGTATTTAATCAAGCTTAGCAATGCACGCTAATGCCGCCACTGATGCACTCAATGCTGCTAAAATTATTTAACCGTAGTTTTGAAAAGCGAAACCAATCGTTGTTGAAAAAATGCCTTAATGCAAAATGGAAAGATCATTCCCATTTTTGTTGTTGATTGGCTTGTGGAAAGCGAAGAGTGACGTAGTAAAATTAGCATGATTTATTCGCAATTGCCCAGCCTATAACGAAAATTGAATTAACACATTTGTTCCTTGTTTTAAAACATCAACAGCGACGACAAATCATTAACTCCAGTAACTGCATTATAAACTTTCTTGTCTAGCATAAATAATTTATAATTACTGAATTAGCTGTTCTGATGTTTGTAACCAAAAAAAAAAGAAAAAAATTAATTTGGTTGTGATCGCTTTTAGTATGGCTTGCTTACTAAATTTAATTACCGCTGCAAAGTGAAATCTTTTTGGTGCCGATGAAAATACACTCACTCACAGAGCTGACTAATATGCAGAGGTGGACTCCTCGAGAACACATTTTGAACTCGTCGGCCTTGGCCTCGAAGGTCAAGTCCTTGCCTTTCGCTTCGAAGCCTTAAGTTCTCGAAAATTGCCCCGTCCTCGAGCCACCTCTGCACTTCTTTTTGAATGGCTAAAATTTTTTAGATCGCCTGAAAATTTTTTTGTAGGCCTTTTTTTTTTGGGAGATCGCCTGAAAAAATGTTTGAAGACCTTTTTTTTTCTTTTTGGAGAACACTTGCCTTTATATCCATGGCTTTGGCCACGAGCATTCCTGTCCTTGGCCTCGAAAGGGTCTGTCCTCTGAAGGGCTGTCCTTATCCTTGGCCTCGGATTTTTTTTGTGTCCTTGGCCTCGAGCCTTGTGTCCTCGACTCCACCTCTGCTAATATGCTTCTGCATGAAAATTACTGCACTGATTTTTTTGTGAATGAGCAGTGTGCTGCAGTACTGATTGCGCATATACTAAAAATATTACAGTTAATCATAACTTATATGAGTCGTTTCAGTCTACATTTTGAAATGAAAATTGAAAACTATACTGACACCTACATACAGCATTGACTAATATTCAAAGTACTATACAGTAGTCTCCAACTCTGAAAAAAATCTGATTCTTCTTTGCAACAATACCAAATCTACTAGATGGTTATGATTATTCATTTTCATTTTTATAGGGCTTTGCAAATTCTCTCCTTTTTAACTATTGCGCGTAAACACGCGAAAAAGATGATAGCTTAAATTCCAAATCTAAAGATTGAAAGGGCTGTTAAAGGAAATGCAAAAAGGTCGGCAGCTTTTTACGGGATGCCTTAGTTTTGACAAGGCGGAAATTAAAAAAAAAAATCTATGAATCAATGATGATATTGTCAGGTCATAAAGTAAAGCAGTAAAGAAAAGATCAACTACAGTGCTATTTCTGGGAACGTGAAAAAAGTTGCATTTTGCCAAGCTCGTTGTGTGACATTTCCAACTGAGAACTACACGAAACGTGATATGTCGTTTTGGCAGCATGTTTTACAAATTTGCCAAAAAAGGATGTTTCTACACTACGCACAATAAAATCAAGAATAGTAAAAAATACGTTGATATTTACTCAAAAGTTACTGTAGTTTTCGCAATGTCCCTATTTGAAAAATCAATTACAGAGCGGGGAATTTGCATCAGAAATTACATAATCCTATGTTTTACACAAACTTACCGATACTTCATCTTTCGTGTGAATATTTCTGAAGAAAGACCATGTAGCCACACCTTCGCTTTGGTTCGTCGAGTCGGATCAGGGACCACATACCATGATCTTCAGAAAAACACGAACGTTCGTGTTTCGTGAAATTGGCATACTACGGTTTTTGTCACGAGTAAAATTTCCGAATCTTCGTTTCGGAGATTTTCATTTTTTTCTGAAAATTCGTAAACATTTCACGAACAAAAAAATCTTCGGCCAAAAATTTTTATATTCGAAAATTTTTACCAAGATTTTGAATTTTTTTCCGAAAATTTTTTATTCCAGCCGAAGATTTTTTTGCTCGGCTGAAGATTTTTTTATTTGGAAATTTTTGCAAAATTTTGATTTTTTTTCCGAAAATTTTTTTGTTCCAGGCGATGATTTTTTTTATTCGTTACTAACATTTTTTGTTCGTACTAATATATTTTTTCTATAAAAAAAAAAAAAAAAAAACAACTGAAAACGGCGTAAAATATTCGTGAATTTAGTCCGAAACTTCTAATAATTTCACGAATGATCTAGAGCCTAGACCATTCATAACATTTCCGAAGATTTTTTGCTGGCAATTACGCTTGTTTCGCGGGTTGTTGGTAGGTAATAGAGGAAGAAGACCGTGCTACACATTATTGCTTGCTTCATCATGGCTTTGTTGTAAGAATTTATGAATAACGAGAGAATTTTTAGGATGAAGAAAACCCAATAGTTTATTAGAGGGCAAAACTGATCAAGAATTTGCAGAATTCACCGCTTTGCGTGGACCACCGACCGCCTTTGAAAGCTCTTTATTGTAAAGAGCCACCGCTTTTTTACAATTGGATTTCAAATCGAACCATTTTCGTTTAATTTTTTCTACTCAAAATAGATTGTCATCTGCGTCAGAATTTAATCTATTGATGGAATTAGCGATCCGCTTCCATTTTTGATCCACCATGCCATAGGCGTAGCCAGGATTTTTGATTGGGGGGGCAAAACGCAAATCAATACAATGACGTCATCAGAAATTTCTGAAAAGACGGATTTTTTTTATGAGACAAAGATATCGTAGAATGGAGGATCAGAAGCCGGGGCCTGGGTTGGCACCTAACAGGGCTGCAAACTCGAACTTGAACTCAAACCCAAAAAAATACTTTTTCTGAACTCAAATTTGAACTCGATAAAAACCGTTTGAGTTCGAGTTCATCAAAATGAAATTTAAAGATTAAAAAATTGTCAGACGAAATATTTTTTGTTAATCATGCCATATGAATTGAGATTGGTGTTCACTAGTTTATGCCGAGGAGACCTAGAAAAACAACATGTCTACAAAAAGAGAGTGATTAAGTCGAAAAATAGACTTAGTATTTTTGTCTGATTGAACTCGAACTCGAAAAACTTGATATATTTGCCGAACTTAAACTCGAACTTAAACTAGAAAAATTAAATCAAAGAACTTGGACTTGTTAAAATAGGATGAACTTAAACTTGAACTCGAATAAAAATCGATCGAGTTCGCAGCCTTGGCACGTAACCAGAATTTTGCTGAAGAGGAGGAGGACTTGAACCAAAAGTTAACAAGACTTTCATAAAAGTCTGAATTGGGAGGCGTGGTGAGCAAACTCGTGTAACACAAACATATCATAGACGGGAGTCTGAGGGCGGCGCTCCCACTAGCCGGTAGGCAATTTTTTGAAAAAAACGGCTATTTTTTTGTCTAATTTGAAATATTAGACGCTGTGTTGTATTTAGATCCTGATAAGGGCGCAATGGCAGATGCCGAAACGTTTGATAAACATTTGATATTCATTATTTAATCAAGCAATTTAATGCTTGATCCAAGGGTGTTGCTTGCGCTCGCTTTTAAGAAAATGCTGTATGATAATTCACGTAAAATGGGCAACCCCTGTTCCTCCTCTCCCCGCCCTCAGCACTAAGGCAGAAAAAGTAAAAAAGCTCCACAAAAGATTGTTTTCTTGGTTATAATAGATATATTCAGACTTATTTGCAAATTTAAACTTGAAAAAACACTTAACATTCTAATTTCCTGGGGGTGGGGGGGCCCTTTCCCCCCTGCGGGTGCCCCTGGGTAGAGAGTCATTAATTCTGACTCATCTCACAAAATCACTTCTTTCTGAGTTAAATCTGCTACTCATTTTTGATTTAATGTGCAAAAATAACTAAAAAAATTGAAACAGCCAAGGTTAAGTTTGCTATTCATAAACCTAAATGTAAGACGTGTACAAAGCGGAAGAGGTGACAGGTATTTGTTATCTATTGTCAATAATAGTCAATTATTTAATGATTATTACATTTATTTAATGGCGTTTTTTATTCGTGTTTGAAAGCAAAAGTAAGCAAATTGCTTTTACGAATACGAAAACAATGATTTTTTGTTCGGAATTCATTCAAGAACTTTTTACGAAGATTTTGAAGGTGCAACTTTGTTTAGAAAATTGATAATGAATATCCGAATACGAAGATTTTATAGTTGTTACATTTTCTTCAACAAAAATGCTGATCAAGAAAAAAATAAAGCTATAATTTTACGAAGACAAATCATTTTAAACTTTTAAAAAATGTTTGTTAAAACCTACTTCAATTAAAAATTTAAAACCCTAATGACTTCTGAAACCCGAATATTCGTGAGAAAAAAAAGGACTTATATTTGCTGTTAAGATTCAGTAGGATTCGCTTTGATTCATTTCTGTCTTTCCAATTCAAAAATGATCTTGCGTCGTGGTAAAGTTTCTCAAGAGTGGTTTATATGGATAGAAAATCAAAATGTGATTTTATGAAAACAATATGAAATATGATGAAATATGATAAAACAATATGAAATATGAAAACAAAGGTTGGAAGTTTAACATGGATTGGCATTTTTTTTAAAAACTCTGGCCAGCAAACGTCAAAAATATCTTAATTATTGAAATCATACAACAAGCAAGTTGATGGGTTTAAATAGCCAAAATTAAGCTTGCGAGGAGACGTCTTCTCTAGCTCAAGTGGTAGAGCAATGGTAATCCAAAGGCTGCAGGTTCGGTTCCTGTGGGAAGACAATTTTTCGCATTGCTTGTTTAAAGTAGTCGCAGTTCTGATGGCTCTTTCCTCGGCTTCCGTGTTGGTAGCCTTTAGGCCAGAAGTACGCAAAACGATTAAACATTAAAACTCTGGCCAGCAAACGTCAAAAACATCTTAATGATTGAAATGAATTGGCATTTTAAGATTTATAAAAGCTAGCGAATCACAAGAGTATTTATCAATAATGAAAAGTCACCACAAGAAACTGTGTAATCTTGGATTGGATATGCGTAATTTAACTGGTGATCTTAATGTTATTTCTAATTTATCAGACCATCCCCCACAGAACAGGAATTTTCAGTTTTAAATAAGGGACTAAAGTATGGCATTCTTCCCTCACATTTTGATTTTCTATTCACACAAACCACTTTTGAGAAACTTTACCAGACACACAAGATCATTTTTGAATTGGAAAGACACAATTGAATTAAAGCGAATCCTAATGAATCTTCACAGCTAATATTCGTGTTTTTCCGAAGACCATAGTATGTGACCTAAGGTCTTTTTTCTTGTTTGGGGCCTCATTTTGAGGACAAACAAACATGTTGTTGGCGGTTTGATTTTCTACAACGCAATCACAATTGGATGAGGCCCGCAATCCTTAACGAAACAAGCACGAGTTGTAACGGCCAATAACTGCCCTATCCCTCATGCGATTGAAGGTGCTGGTGCTCATGCGATTGAAGCTTCGGTCCAAAAGGCAGAGGATCGATCTGCAGGCGATATGCCATAGAATAATCAGGGGTGCGATAAGCATCATCTGTTTGTCCAGATTGGCTTACCCATAATATCAAACTGTTGAGCACTATACAATGGTTGTCGGGAAGAGAAATGGTGGTTTTTAAGGAAACGTCCAAGACTGGTTGGGCAATGATTTCTAAGCAAGCGGTTGTTCAAAGATAACTGCAGTGTTCATGTTTAGGCGCCCACGATATTCGTGTCAAGTATCTGAATAGATTGTTCCTTGCAGCTGCTGTGGAGCGCCAGCTTTCCAGGTGATGTCGGTACGTGATTTGCCTATCAATCCCCCAGTAAGTAGGTTTGACTCTGATTACACAGAAATAAAGACTCAATGACAGAGATGTCCAACTGTCTGTTAGCTCCTGGTGTCCAAATCAAATTACTTGTTAAGGCAGTTTTGTTGTCTTTGCTGAATCACATAGTACGTCGGTCCAGGCTTTTTGGGTGGGGCTCTAGAATTCGGGCCGGGTTCGCGCTTAAATTGCACTGCACCCTACTTTTCGACGCTGAATATACAAAAACAATGGAATACCAACAGTTTTGTTCCTATTTTCATTATTTGACGTTAAATAGCTTTAACGAAAAAAATTTGACTTTACGGAAAATATTCAGCTATGGCAAAATCGCAGCATCAAATTTGCATACGCTGTAACATCGGTAGGTTCCGGGGTTAAGGTGTGTTTTTGCAAGGTTTCTGCTGAGGCTTAAAAAAGTAAAATTAGGCTTATCGGTTTGAATTTTCTTCTTTTAGCACAAAGATATTCGGTTTGGTGCATATAGAAAGAAACTTGAAAAATGGGCCTAGCCCTAAGCCGATCGGAATTTTACCTAATTGTTTTTTGTAATTATTAGAGTAAATTAAGCCCGGTACCGGTATGAAAACGCTATGGGCTAGATCAGAGTTTACAGCTTTTAAACATCTACCGGTAGGCTACTTAGCTAATGGTAGGCTAGTAGACCTAGGAGCTAAGCTTTTTGGCAGGCCTATTGCACATTAGCAGTAAATAGTGATTGCCTATCTCACCAAAAACTTGAAGTTAAAGAAAATAAAACAAAAATAAAAAATATTCAGTTGAGCATTTGTAGCGTAGACCGCTGCAATCAATCGAGAAAAGTATGACAGATAAGAAAACATCTGAAATCCATGGAGTTATAAATCTACAGACCATCATTCTGTAATTATGGTAATTATGATTTCCTAGCATTATCGCTGCATATACACGAGCGACATCTAATGGTTAATTAAAAATTATTTAAATAAATTGGCAGCTTAACCACAAATAGAGGAAAAAAGAAATGCACATATGTTTCGATGTAGAAGTCGAAAAAATTTAAAATTTGGATCAAATAACTTAAAAAAAAACAACAAAAAACAACTGTGTCTTGTGTGGCAATTAATGAGTTAAAATTAGGCCTCAATGCCCCTTTGAGATTGACAAAATAATACTTATTTCAGGCTTGATATACGTACTTGCCATGTGTTAGGACTTTTAGATGCTATAAAGCGATATTAAAATAATTTTGGAACACTGAATGACGACTTTGTTTAAGCATAAATACGATAATTACTTCACAATTATTATTGTTACGTGTGGGCGGCGATAGCTCAGTGGTAGAGCATCGGGGTTAGCAATCGAAAGACTACTGGCCCTGGGTTTGATTCCTGAACTGGCAATGCGTTGTTGTGTCCTTGAAAAATAAACTTTACGCGTATTTTCTATTGGGGCCAAGCAGTCTACCCGTTGTGGTGGGCAAGCCTGACGAAAAACTTGCTAACAGAACACCAAAAAGTGCTCTGGGTTGGTGTATAATTAAACAGGTGCAGAGTGCCTGGTTCGTACGGACGAGCGAATGACTATTACGTCACAATTGATCAGCAGTAAGTAGTTTCATTTTAACCGCATACGAGCAATAACCAGTGGTGGACAGTAACGAATTACCGTAACGAATTACTTTTTTAGTAATTTTTACGGTAATGTCACTAATTTTTCAAAAAAGTAATTTTTGTGGTAATTTTATTACTTTTTTAGAGGCTTCAAAATTATTAATTACAAATTACTTTTTAAATGCTGCTGACATATAAGGTGCAGATCACAAAAAAGTGTTGGCAGTTGAAACAACGCGCTGTGTAGGCCTATTAGTGCACAACGTGTTTGTGATGACGTCGCCGTTCTGGCACTATCGAGGAGTAACACTTGATTTGCTGCATAATATGTTAGATTTCCAACCAATCAAAACAATTTGTGTCCGAGAATGACGCATGTCGTGCCATTGGCCGCATACCTTTCTGCGCATCAAAAAAGACGATTTGATAGATTAGTTTAAATGCAAGCACCACAAGCGCTTAGCATTATAAAATTAAAAATCATGGAATTAGCAATAGCATTTGAAAAATTACGGTCAAGTTTTATAGTTCCGCAGTTATATTTTGTTGTTGGTTTGCTTAAGTATAATATAAATAAGTAGTACAACGATTTTATTTACGAAAGTTTTTTTTTTGTGTAATACTGACAGATTAGGTGCTGTTAAACGTACAGAAGTGCAGATAAAAAAAAAGTCAATCATGTTAATAACGGGTATCGATCTCACGATCTCAATAATCTAGACTTTCTAGAGCAGGCCTGCTCAGTATACCGCCCAGCGAAGCCTTTTATTGCGGTTCTCGAAATGATTTCATGTGATCTCAAGCAGGGGTGCCGAAACCCGGGGGGGATGGGGTGATTTATCGCTCCCAATAATTTGGCTTTGGTCTGCATTTGAGCGCTGGTTGATCTCTGGACTTTATTGTTTGGTCTTCACTTGCAAGTTCCTGTGAAGACCTTTTTTTTGGTCTTCAGTTGATTTGCTCATGTGAAAAAAATAGTGGTCGAGCTTCATCCCCCCAATGTTGCAAATAGGGCAAAATTGGGGTAAAATTCCAAATTATCCCCCAATGCTCAACATAAATCGGCACTACTGATCTCCAGCATATAATCTCTTTCGAGCAATTCATATTGTTTTGTCGCAGTAAGATGTGATAGCTTGTGCAATTGTGTGTATGTGCGTAAAACCGGAATCTACGGCGTGTGCTTTTTTGACCAGCATTTTACTTTCAATTTATTTGTCAGCGAGCAGTTAATTATGTTACTTGTGTAGCATACCACAATGACTGAAAACAAGAAAATAAACATTAAAAGAGTGGGTAGTGTGTTTGACTCAAAAATGGACAAACAAATTATTTGTTTACAGTTATAAACTCAAAAATACTGTGTTTAGTTCGCCGAAACGTGGTTTCAGTTCCAAAAGAATATAATCTTAGACGCAGGGGCGTATTTAGGGGGGGCATTGTGCAATGGCCCCCCTTTGGGTCGCCAAGATTGTAAAATTGCATAGAAAAGTAAGAAAAATTGAGGCATGCCCCCCTCCTTTGCAAGTTGGGAATAAGGTTTGACCACACAAAGGGTATGTTCTGTGCGTTTCTTTTAGGCTTTGCGCTAAAAATCGGAGGAAATTTGAGTGAAGACCTTTTTTTTTCTTTTGCTCTTCACCTAATTTTGGGCGAAAAGGCGGACTAAATTTGAGTGGAACAATTTCTGATTCAGATCTTTGTTCTTCTCAAATTTTCTGAAATTCCTGGCCCCCCCCCCCCCCCCCTTTTCAAAATCCTGCGTACGCTACTGCTTAGACGCTATTTTGAAACCCAACATCCGAATCTCGCTGTATGCTAATGAAAAGAGACTTAAAGCATAAAGCTTAGGTACCAATCTTTGCTCCGAACAAAACTGTTTCAAACCTTCGAGCAATGAAAGTGCTACTGCTACCAAAGTTACTGTAGCTATACTGCTACCAAAATACAACAATTCGATGTTTTAGCAGGCAAGTAAAGAGGTAACGGTTGTTTTTTACTTTTCCACGATCACAAGACGTTACTACAATCGAAAATACAATTCAAAAAAGGCAAAGCTCTCAATTTTCAAAACAGTTTTAGCTCCCATTGTCACCTATATGATCATGAATCTTGGGAAATGACCAAAAGAGTGCAATCACAAGTGCAAGCGTCCGAAATGAGTTTTTTACGAAAAATCGAAGGAGTTGCACTGTTTGATAAGGTGCGTAGCTCTGAGATTCGAAAATCTGTAAACATCGAGCCGTTGCTTCTCCGAATTGAAAGACCTCAGCTTAGATGGTTTGGCCATGTGAGCAGAATGCCTCAGGAAAGACTCCCCAAACAAGATTTACTAGCCAAAGCAAATGGGAGAAGGCCAGTTTGACGACCTAGAACTAGATGGATCAATTACATTGAGGATCTTGGATGAAATCGCTTGGGAATTTACCCAAGCGAAATAATGGATGTGATGGAAGACCGTGAAGTGTGGCGGCTTAATCTCGAGCTGCTGCTCCCGCAACCCTCACGGAAAAGAGGGCAATGAAGAAAGATAAAGAAAATTTCGAATTTTAATCAAAGCAATTCTCAAGTTCTGCACCACCAATCAGCTTTTTTAACAGATAAATATGTAGAAAACAATTAGAACCTAGAATTACGTCTTTCTGACATCTTTTTTTTTTTTTATAAACTTTTAATAACAGTATTATTTACGAAAAGTCACAGAAATACTTGTAAAATCATTATTAAAATAAGAAGTTTAAAAAAAAAAAATTACGATGAGAGGATTACCGAAAGCATGATACTATTATTAAGATTGTCACAAAAAAATGGTTCAGTTTATGTCTATAATGCGAGTAGGCCTAGACTCGAGATCAAGATCAACTACGGAAAGTTGTAATGCTGCAATTGCTCTTGAAGAGAATGCCTCCGATTCTAATTTTTATTGCTCGATTTTGCTTCATAACGTTGGTGTTAAAAGTATTGCTTTAGCGCACCAGAAACCACAATAGCCGAAAAGTTATGATTAGGGCCATTTTTATTTTGACATAAACAATTTGAATTTTGACTTTATTTTAGCTAAAGTTTGACTTTATTTTGACCTAAACCGTTTTGGTCTTATTGAGCTCAAATTTTGATTGAAAAAAAAGGTTTAGTTATTTGCAATTCGCGTAAGTTTGAAGCAGGTAACCTTCTTCACTTTTCATAACAGCATTTACAAAGAAATATCAATCAGTCAGTCTTGTGATTAAACTAACTAATCGCTGCAGGACAAAAACCTAGGAATCTGCACACATTTCCGTGTCATATACACTTTTTCTAATAACCGGTAAATTAATTTCAATCTTGGTTGGTAAAAAGTTGCGTTGTGTAAAAGTTTTGTCGATTTCTAAAGCTGTGAAAGCAAAACAGTACGGTCCTAAGATTTCAAAAATCTGGTTAATTCGTTGTGATATACGGTACTGTATAATAAAAATTGCCTTTTTTAGATTTTTGAATATGGACGTATAGCCTATAGTGTTCTGAGTTATTTTATTCATTCCGAGGCTGGCATTTTTAATTAGCTTTTTAATTCAAAAAAATGAGTTTCGCGTTATTATAAAATCATTTTTATAAAGAAGTTAACTCAGGTAATAATTATATTGCGGCATATTGCGACAATTTGCAGAAATTTGAATAGCAAAACTTCAAACACGTAAAAAATTGCACATAACGTTTCATTGGTTCTCAAATATCTAGAAAAATGAAGAAAAAAACCATTTGTTTGCTTTTGAAAAAAAATTTTTGATCACAAACAGTTTTGACAAATTTTGACTCACCCAAAATTTTGACTTTATTGTGATCTATAAAATCTACCCAAACTGGCTCCAGAGCACCCAAAACCAATGTTGGTATAGGTTTGATGACATAATAGAGCTCTGAAAAAATTTTGACTTTATTAACTTTTGCGGGCCCTAGTTATGATATAATTAATATGTTTCACAGCGGAAACAAATTACCCGAAGTTCAAAATCTGCTTAGTTTTCAAACAATTCTGTACTCACTCAGGATAAATATAATTAAAACTTGATATTCTTTAACACTGAACTGTGTCGAAGAGGCAGCATAATGAAAGCCATCATCTGATCATTGCATGTGCGTATCATAATGGTGCTTGAATCTAGGTCCGATGCCAGAGTAGGCTATACAGTGACTGGGGGGCAGAAAAAATATTTGGGGGGACCCAAACAAACTTTTCCCTAAAATTCTGGAGTGAAGACCAAAAGAAGAAAAGTCTTCATCCCAAATTCCGCCCCGTGAATACAGGCATTTTGCCTCCTTTCGGAGCACGGTAATACCCAGGCGGCGCGCGACGGAAATATTATCGTGCGTATCTCGGTTCTTGCCCACAAATTCAGGGGTGAAAATTAAAAAAAAGATCTTCGGCGCGAAATCTTAGGCTTCGTTTTGACATTCCCTCGCGTTTGCCGTCCTAACGGAGACTTGACTCACGCTGGGGGGGAGGGAGATAAGCAATATTTTTGGGGGCACATGCCCCGAAATGCACTCCAGTGGCACCGAGCCTGTTACTTTCTTTTGTGGCACAATCCTCGTTAGGGGGCACAAGCAGTGATTTGGGGGCGGCACGGTCCTGAATGCCCTCTGTGGCGCCGGGCCGGCTAGAATCATAAACGAGATTCAACAATTTCACTCATACAGCCTTATTCGAAAAGTTGACGTAGACCACTATCATTTTGGCATGTTTCATTCAAAGTAATTTGTGATTTGTAGCGGTAAATTACTTCGTACTTTTTCTGAGAAGTAACGACTACGGTAATTTCATTACTTTTTTAAAGTAAATTTTAGAGAAGTAATTTCATTACTTTGTGCAGTAATTTGCCCACCTCTGGCAATAACAGAGCGCATTAATTTTTTAGACCTAACTTAACTTTCGGGTTTTTCGGGGCTGATTTTGGCTTCAAATCACTTTTGGCCATCGGACCAGGTTTTGGCTTATGTTATCAGGTTCGGGCCAGTCAGCGCCGGATTTATGTGATGAGTGTTATGGGCCCAAGTTAGGTAGGGGCCCCATTTTTTGATGGTGCAAAAATTAAATTAAGTTTAATTAAAAAAATGCTTGAAAAGTAAAGTCGTCGCGGGCACGCAACCAGGATTTTGTAAAGGGGTTTGAACCAAAAGGTCAAATAGTTTTGCTTTTGTAATTTTTCCATTTTAACGCCATTTGAATCAAATTTCGTAATTTTAGAGCCATGTGAAAGAACCAATTTGCTAAGATTTGAAAGTCAGTTGAAGAATTAAATTGCCCAGTCCCTTCAAACCAAAGTAGGCCTACCAAACCGGGCAGGGCTTTCGGGTCGGGTTCGGGCTTAAGATTGTCATAATGTATGGCTTATTTCGGGCCTGATAAGAGCCTTGTGCTTTGACTTTTGAGTAGCTATAAAAACAGTAGATTAAAATATGTGCAGTATTAAAACCTATAAAACCCAACAGTTTGTTTCAAATTTACTCTGGAGATGATCTCATTTACGTGTAAAACAGACAGTTGGGTTTTTTAAGTGTTAATTTTTAATGTTTTGTTACTGTGGTACTCTACCGTGATATTTTCTCTAACTCTTTGTTGTGATCAAGCACTTTTTGAAACCCTGATACAACCACAGACTATAGTCTAGCTATAAAAACATAGAAACAAAATAACCTTGCAAAACTGAATCAAGACTTTATGTAAGTATCAATGCGGTTATTATTGCACAATATTACTAGTATTGCATCAAAAATTGTCAGTAGTATTGCATCACAAATTGTCAGGGGCTTCTGCCCGCCCCCTTATTCAAGTCACTTAAAAACTTTTTAATCCCAAACTGTAAGCGTTTAAACATGTTTTGGGCTTGACCTGTGAGTAAGAAGGGAGGCACTTGAAGGGGTTGGGCAATTTAATTTTTCAACTGGCTTTCAAACCTTAGCAATTTAATTCTTTCAAGAGGTACAAAATTTGGCTCGAGTGGTGCTAAAGTGGCTATTTTTGCTTAAGAATTACAAAAATCACCCGTAGGTTTAAGGCTTTGCCCCCAAACCCCATGGCTTCTGGTGGCTAGGGGCTTTGTACTTTTGCGATACACTTGAATTACACCAGTTTGCTTAGCACGTTACCTAATTAAGATATTTTTCCAGCAAAAAATTTACGTTTAGGTTCACCCTCCCTTTTTTTTTATTTTTCAACCCATTTTTCAGGCAAAATAATTTACCTTTGGGTTCAACCCTAAAATCCTGCTTGCGCGCCTGGTTATAAGTACGTAAAATAACATTTTTATATTAAAGGTAAATGATATGCAGAAATCCGTACTAAACGGTTTACGAAACTTGCGCCGCGCCAATGCTATTTTAGTATTTTCTGCGCCACTTGGCGCAAGTATGATCCGGCGCAGCATCGGCAAAGTTCCAAGTTAAGTGTATCTCCTGGGATGTAGGTTACACTGGCTTACTGCCAGTGCACGAATTGGGTTATTGATAGTTTACTGTATTATTTGGTGTGACAGATAATGGAAGTTGTTGGTAATACGAATACTGATTTCAATGCACATGTCGATGAAGATGTCACTATACCAAAAAGCAGTAGATCAATTATGTTGACAGGATTTCATGGAAAAGAAAAAGAACGGTTAAATCGCGTCATACAACAGTTGCATACATTAAAAGTTTCTTCATTTGGTGATATAATCAATGCTGAGGTATGTGTAGACTAGGCTACTATCAGGAATGTATTAGTTCTAGGTTTTATTTGGTAGGCATGAGGCTAGGCTAGCTTACCCAATCTGACCTTGGTTTACTGGTACTGTTGTAGATCCAGTGAGCTATAGGCCTATTGTGTGTACAAATGCTTCAAATTGCACTTTTTTGTTTAGTATCAGAGGTTATTGTATCTAGTATCAAATTTTGCTGGTATCTTGTACTGTATGTTAGGCCTAGACTGTATTTTACTTTAGTTCTGAGTTTGTACTGTACCGGTATGTGTATGAAAAGTTGTAAGCAGATTAGGTTCAGTTTAGCCTAGGTATCTGGAATGACTAATTTTTCCCTTCTACTATAATTATGATAATGTAGATGCATCTCTGATCTTTCAATTTTTATGTTTTATTTATAGAACTTCCACTCTTGCACTCATGTAATAGCAAAAAAGCCTTGCCGCAGTGAGAAGTTTCTTTGCTCCTGTGCATCAGGTTGGTAATAAATGAAATGTTACCTATCTTACATTGCCGTGGTAGCTCTGTTTTTGTTTTCTTAATTGTTTTGTTTAATATACCATGCTTCTAATATCAATGTATATTTCATTTGCTGTTTTTTTGAAGAGGATTGCACTTGCAGACTAAATTAATAGGTTTTCTAAATTAATTGTAATACTCTTAGCAAAGGCAAAGGTCTGCATTAGGCAAAGGGCAATTTATGAGTATAACTTTTGCAAGTTCTGCAAATTTGTGGAAGTTGTGTTTGGGACTAGTATCTGTAAGGTTGTTGTGGATCAATTCCACTGTACTTTCAATTAATTTTTCAATTAAAAGTGAAAAGTTAAATGTTGAACTTAAGCTAGTTTCGTTACATTTGTAATGTTGTTAAATGTTGACCTGCTGTAGCACATAACTTACTCCGTTTTCGTTAGCTAAAATTGCAAAATGCATAGTTTGGAATGGGGTTTGTAAGTTTAATTGTGGAAGGTAGGTTGCTCAGGCCAGTCAGTCAAGCAGTAATACATGTGTACTGCATCTTGATAGTGGGAGGTCTGAGGTTCAAAACAGACCTAAAGTTGCCAATGGCTCACCATCCAGGGTCAAAATTAACTTTTTCAACAACTTGCTTATTGGGCAAGTTATAACAAATGTTTACTTGCCTGAGGAAATCTCAACTTGCCTGTAACAAAGAGGCCCAGTGCATGTTAATGTTTTTCAATTTTGAAAAAGTGCTTGATTACTACAAAATTTGCATATCTTATTTCGAGAAAATTCAGTTCTTGTGTGTGATTTTTAAATCAGAGTGACAAACTAGATACCTTTTTTGGGGGGATAGCAATCGCATTGCATGCTTTTTTTCCAAAAATATAACATTGAAACATGCAAAAGAAACAACATCCATTATCACATCAGAAAATTCAACAAAAAAAATCTTCAATTTTTCTAGTGGTTATTTTTATTTTTGTCATTGTTTCTGTTGTTTTTTTTTCCTGTTTTGCCATCAGTCACATTTTAGGGAGAAGTTTGAGAATGTTTTGGCATTGGTTACGTCACAATACGTAATTAAACTAAAGTCTTGCCCTGGCTGAGCTTCAGTTTACGCTGTTTTAGATGACAAACTTTAATTTTAAAATTAATCAAAAAAATTTATCATCGGAAAGTATGGCGAGTTTATCTCATCAAAAAAATATTAAATTATTGCAAAAAAAATCACATCTATTGTTCTACTCTGCATCGCATCTCAGTTTTCTTGTATAACTAATATTGCTGAAGTCATCAATATGATTGCCATCTCTTTTTTTTTAATCATTCAATTTATAAAACTTGATTTTTGGTTTGTAATTATTTCAATTGTTACTTTAACAATAATTCATGTTGCCTTTTGCTACAAATGCATTTTATTTTTCAATCGCAAATATATTGCAAACTGTACCAGCTAAAAAGCCTAACTTTTTTGTGTAAAAGATGGAGGAACTAAAGGCCTTTGAAAAAAAACTAAAATAAAAAGTTGCCGAATTTTCAACCTCGCTTTCTTATAGCACAGGGTGGTACTTGTGATACCTGAAAGAGTGATTCACGCTGCAAGCGTGGGAAAATTTTTTGCTGAGAAAGAATGAAACGTTTTGCGTCAAAAGAATTGCAAAGCGTGTCTGAGTATCAAACGAATATGCATGCAATTAAGAAGTGTTAATTGCAATTAATGATGTGTGCGCAATAACTAAATGTTAAAGTGCGATAATTGCGCTAAAATAAAGCTAGCAAAAGCTTACTTTATTTGCATTTATTTTATTGTACTGTAGCAAAAGTGGTAATTTGTGTTTTGAGATAATCTTGTTCGAAGTTGCTTACTTCATATGCCGAATTTTATTGACTTGCCCGTTGAGCAAGTGAAGCCAGAAAATAACTTACCCCAGACAATTTCTGCTTGCCTCAGGCAAGTGTTAATTTTAAACCCTGCCATCACTGCAACAGTTCTATGAAAAAAGCTGTGTTGCCTGCAGAGTGCAGGTGCAATGATGTAGAAATGGGCCCGCCAACTTGTTAATGCTTAGGTATAATACAATGTGTATAAAAGAAGATTTGATTTGAAGTTAAGTTGGTACGGTACCAAATTTCGTTTTGCAATTGCAAAAGTTTTCGTTATGCTTCAACTGAATCAAATAGTTTGTTGTGACAGTTGCACTTCTCTACAAAAAATACCAAATTTTAATTGCATGTATCTTGTGCTGTGCTTTTAGCGGTAAAAAAAAAAAAAAATTATTATGCTTTGTTGTGCTGCACTTTTGGTAAATTGCTATTTGTGCCCACCTCTGATTCATAGATTATTTTTAACCGAAAGAATTTCAGAGATTTTATACTAAACATTGATCATCGATAATTGTCATTACATACCGGTATTTATATCTGGTATACCTAGTTAGTTTCCGTGGCCTGTAGACAGTGAAGAACGGACGTTTTGGTAGATCTCCGAGCCAAGCTGTCACCTCCCCTGCAGTGCCCAGGAGCTGTCCACCTGTTTACCTCAGTCCACATACAATGGAGGCTTTCATACTGCCCCTTTCGTTGCCCAATATCACGCAGGAAAGTTGTGAAGATCAAATTTTGTATTCTTCATCTCCCCAAGTTTTATTATGAGCTGATAAATGATCGACTCAAGTCATTGATCTGTGTTGCATTATGATGTTGCAGGCAAGTAATTAACGTCAATGTTGTCCATTAAAATTGTCAAATTTGAGGACACAACGATGTGTTTAAACTTTAAAGTAGAGCGGATCTGAAAATAGAGTACTAATGGTAAATTCACCAGCTATATATTTTTTAAGAATTTTTGAATGATATTATGGTGCTATAAAAAATATCTTTTTAAATAAAATTTTTGTGTGATTTGCTAATGTTGTTTTTGGCGTTGAAAGGGAAATGGATCCTCTGTGCAAATTATTTATTTGATTCTTACAAAGCAAGCAAATGGTTGAAGGAAGAAGACTATGAGTGGGGAAACCTTCCATGTTCAGAAATTGCAACACCATTGGCTCTAGTATGATTAATTGCTTTATTATTATTTGTCTTCTAAAATTTTTGATTTAGGCCAGGGGTGCCCAAACTTGTTGAGGAATGGGTGCAATTGAAGTATTTTTCAGTAGAAGAAATCGGTGTTTAGTGAAGTTTGATGTAAATAAGTTCTTTGCATGTACAAAAAATTAAAAAAAACAGTTTCCATCGAAATTGGATGTTTTTTTTTGGTGAAAATTTAAATGAAGACCAAAAAAAGGTCTCCACCAAAATTTGATGTTCTTTTTGGCAGAAATGTAGGTGAAGACCATAAAAAAGGCCTCCTCTGGAATTCGATGCATTTTTGGCGGAAGTGTAGGTGAAGTGGAGACCATAAAAAAAGGTCTCCACCAGAATTTGATGTGTTTTAGGCTCCAATTTAGGTGCAGACCAAAAAAGAAATAGGTCTTTACGAAAATTTATGTGGTTTTCTCTAAAAGCGCGACGAAATTTAACTTCTATTTGATCTCTCGACCAGTCGCGGGCCACAAAAACTTTTTGTTTGAGCCTGCACCCTGGAAGATGCAGTTTAGGCAGCCGTGATTTGGTCTGTTTTTTTTTATTTCAATCATTCAACGATTATGGATCAAAACTTTTTATGAATGTCCAAAAAAAAATTATCAATTTTTGCCACAATGACTGAATAAAAAAGTTTTGTATACTTTTGCACGCAAGCTTAAAATTACGCTTACAGTCACGAAAGTGATATCAAGGTCTTTGAAAAGACTGAAAAATTGTTGATAATTTTTGACATTTGACTGAAAATTATAAACGAAAAATAACCCCAAGTTCAGGTCAATGTAATTTTACTCAATTGCTTTTACTGTCCAAGCCCATATCATTATTGCACTTTTTGACTTAGATAATCATTGTTTTTCACTTTCTCTAATAATTTTGTTTGCAGATTGCGGCAGAAATATCGAATTTAGTCAATTATTATTCTGCCCTTGCAGACCAAAAACTGCCTGCTTAAACTGCAAAATCGATTTCTCATGAAATGCGATGCTTTGTTTTTTGTTTTTACTTTTCGAAGTTGGACACGAAGTTCAAATTGCTAGCAAACATTTAAAGTAATAGGATTTTATAAAGTAGCTGGGCTGCCAACAAAATAAGTAGTGGCGCTTTTTAATTTTAATGCCTTCTAAAGCGCGATTAATGTTTTCAATTTTTAAAGATATTGTGTGAGCAAGCATCGGTCATTAAACCCCTCGATTTGAAAACCGTTGGTCCAAATCCCTTTTATTGTTTCCTTTTGCAATTTATCGCATTATTGTGAAATTTGTTCTCATTGGTTTTTTAGATTTGATTGCAGCAAAAATGTCAAACATTGTTTTAATCGTTTTGCGTGCTTCTGGCCTAAAGGCTACCAGCTCGGAAGCCTAGGGAAGAGCCACCAGAACGGCGACTACTTAAAACAAGCAATGCGAAAAATTGTCTTCCCACAGGAATCGAACCTGCAGCCTTTGGATTACCGGTCCACTGCTCTACCACTTGAGCTAGAGAAGACGCCTCCTCGCATTAAGCATGAGAAGACGCCTCCTCTACCACTTGAGCTAGAGAAGACGCCTCCTCGCATTAAGCATGCGAGGAGGCGTCTTTAGCTCAAGTGGTAGAGCAGTGGACCGGTAATCCAAAGGCTGCAGGTTCGATTCCTGTGGGAAAACAATTTTTCGCATTGCTTGTTTTAAGTAGTCGCCGTTCTGGTGGCTCTTCCCTAGGCTTCCGAGCTGGTAGCCTTTAGGCCAGAAGCACGCAAAACGATTAAAATATTAAAACTCTGGCCTGCAAACGTCAAAAAACATCTTAATTGACTTATTATTACAAACATTGTTTTGTTAATTGTTTCTTGTTTACCTTGTAAAATTGCTTTCTATGTTCGGTTTCAAAAAGCTTCATACGTGGTTGCATTATAAGTGAAAGTAATTTCCATTTTTATATCCTGCATTTTGAAACATAAAGTAACAAAATTTCGAGATTGCAGCATCATTTTGTGATATAAGCTACGGTACTCACTAGATGGTAGCATTGCACTAGCCGGCAATGAAAAGTTGTTGCGTTAGTCATTGCGTAGACTTAGTATTCTATAGTGAGAATCTTTCGAAAAATAATGTCCGACTATGGAAACATTTCTCGAGTGAGCAGTTTCCTGAATGATTATTTTAAGAAATGTCTTGATGTTTTCATTTTTCAATTCTATATTTTTCATGTTACTGGGACATTTTTGATGTAGTTAATGCAGCAAAAATCCACCCTAAAAACGCGTAGTTGAAGTGCTTGACTTGAAGCCTTCGATTTAAATTACCCGAAGAAGATTTGTCGCTGCAGTAACGCACTTTTGTCAAATTTGATAAAACTGGAGTTGAGAACTGAATTTCCAATTTAATTTGACGCAAATCCGTTAAGCCCACGGCTATCTGTATGTGTATGTGTGTAAATCTGCCTCAACTTGTTAGCTCTCGTGTGTTTTAAAGGTGTTGTATATTACAAAATTGTGATTCTAAGCTTTGTTTTAGGCGTCAAGACGTTGGAGAAAGAGCTTAAAAGAGGCTGACGAAATAGGACCTTTTCACAATTGCTTTATGGGTCTTATGGTTAAGCGAACCTTTGATGTGTTTAAAAGGTTTGCTATACAAGCAGTTTTTACATTTTTAAAATATGGTCTATGCCTCATTTTGGCTAATAAAAAGTAACCAAACCAACTGCGTCAACGCAGTTGGTTTAAGTCACCTTAAATTAGCTTTTTTTACCTTTTACCTGTCGGTCCCTGCCAGTTTCAGAGTAAATTTATTTCGAATTTTTTTCGGCGTATATACTGTGATATTCTGCGTGGAAAAACAATGCAAACAATAAAAAACGAACAAAAACAAGGAAAGATCGATAAGCTCTCTGCCAAAGTTTTGCCGCGTTTAACAGTGAAAATGCGAAAAAAGCAATCTAATTAGTACACCGGAAGGTCATCTGATGGGTGAAAAAAAGCTGCGTTTGATGTTTTAAGTTTGACGTGCGATTACTTAAACCTAAATATTTGCTGCACTAGTGGTACGTGCGGTTACCAAATTTAGTAAAAGTGTTGGTTTTGGAGACTTTCAGCGCGGCCTGAAAGCATATCACGGTGCAATTTCTTTTTGTTTGTTGAAAACCGATATAGTCCCGCACCGGCGCAGCCAGAAATAAAAAAAGGGGGAAGGGAACAAATTTTTTTGTTCTGATTAAAGCATGTGTAAATCAGAAAGTTTTTATTTACGCAAATGGTAACAAAGTGCAAGGTTTAGCGATAACAGACGGGAGTTCTGCCGTCGTTCATGGAGCAGACGCTTGAAAAATTAATGAAAGAAAATAGAACTATGGTGTTTCACCTGTTTTTACGATTTTATTTTATTTGACGATGCAACAGTAGGCGCAAAAAACGAGTTATCTTCACGTAGCCCATGCGAGAAAATAGCAGATTGCCGTTATTATTCAAGCAATCTGGCATAAGAATACTTATACGAGTATTTTCAAATTCAGTATATGTACTCGTACATAGTAACAAATCAAGAACAAATGAGGTGTACAATTCGCAAAACATACGAACAACCCCCTCCTACACCCGAAAATGATTGGTTTTTGAAAAAATAAGTGCTCCGTATTAATATTTATGTTGACACCACGTACTGTTCTCTATCTTGAAACGGAAAAATAATGCGCTGTATTCTGGTTTGCCAATGCAAAGTTTCGTTAACTGATTATTGTACTGTTACTATAATCGATGGTAAGAAATAGTGATCTAAGCTTTAAGCAAGAATAATGCGATAGCGGTCGACCATTCTTTACATGTGTTTAATTGTCTCCATCAAATAATGCGAATCTGGACGCGACGTTCGCGGAAAAATGGTCATAACGAAATACAATGGGTTAATTTCTACTGCACGCCCACGAAAGAAATTTGGTTCGCGCCGAAACCATTTAATGCTTCCAGAGTGAATTTTTAGACCAGACCTACACTGTGCCTGTGCGTAAGATCGCGAACGTACGGGCGTGTTGTTAGTTTATTTGAAGCAACTTGCTGCGTGTTCGTTGGTAAGGCGATACGCCGGGTGTACCGAACTTTGGTTTAAAATAACCTACAGACGAACTTTTGCGCTCACGATTTTACGCGCAGTGTAGATCGGGATCAGGCGGACGGCGTTTGCGCGACTTTTGGCTCGCAACCAATCAGCGCGCTCTAGACTTCGACCAAATTTGGACTACTTCGCTGTTCTCGCTGCTCTGATAGACAAGGAGAGCACGTATAAATCAACACAGCTTATACTGTGTAGTATGCGGACATAGAAATTGATCGAAAAAGATTTCCTAAAAATATAGCATTATATTAGCTGTTATAAACATTTGACCTTGCGCTGCTTGAAGTTATAAAATTAATTCAAACCAGCCGATAGCTCGTTTCCCCAACCCCAGCTAAAAATAATATTAAAGGATCAAGCTTGCATCGTGGTTACGGTTTTGGTGCAACTTTTGGAGCAATATTATATTGATTCCGCTGTTTTTCAGGTAAACGGGCTCTTTAGGCTGTCGGTCTAAATGTTGGCCTACATAAGGCGGTTTAGACCAATTACGTCTGACATCTTATTTCATGTAATAATAAAAAATCAGTTTCGACGTTAAAGGTATATGGAGAGCCGTTCTCTTTGAAGAGATTTGATTTCCTTCAACAATTAATATTTTTACCAATGGTTTTAACTAAAATATTCTCGAAATTTATTTAGGGTCGAAATACGATTTAACTATTGTGACATTTAATTCGTGGACTGAGTCACGTCAGATCTCGGCCACCCCTAATTCTCACCAGTACCGTACCTGATTTTACTTATTCCATTTTGGAAAATGATGAGTTTTGAAACAAAACGAATTGCATTTTTTGGCGCAAAATCGCGCTGCTTTTTGCCTCGTTCGCGTTCTTCCGCAAGAGCAGTGCGGTATGCTGACGACATTATCATTCCAAGACAGCGCAATTCGAGCTACGCAATGATCGAACATTTTCATTAAATATCAACACTGACTATACGAGCATTCGGACCCTCCCTTGGGGTTTTGTTTCTACCCTGCATGTGTTGCAAAAAGGCAACGAGGCTAAATTCTTGTTTCAATAAAATCAAGTTTTTATGCGCGATTACTAAATTAATGTGACGTAATAGATAACTTTTTCAATTGTATTTATCAAAATTAATGTTTTGATTGCAACTCATTTCGATTGTTACGTAAGCAATCTTTCACTTTGCCTTTTTGCTGCAAACGTTTTTTCAACCGGAATATCTCGGAAACAACACAGCCTAGAGGGCTGAAATTTGTAAAGGATAGAGAACCTAATGACCTAACAAAAATATTCAAAAAATGCCAAAGTTTTGGCGTTGCTTCTTTGCAACTCGCGGTAGAATTACATTTGAGCGTTTTTAAATTAGTTTTTTGACATTTTATCTTTTTTCAATATTTTTTCGTGAAATTGTGCACTTTGAAAAGGGGGTGGGGAGGGACTGGTCCCCCTATTTCCTCCCCCTGGCTGCGCCGGTGTAGCTCCATCGGTTTGAAATATTGTCCTGTTAAATAGTAATAATTTTCAACCCGTGCCAGTTTTGCTGGGTTTGTCAATCAGTACAGAATGATTAATTTTTTAAAAAACTATATAGACTTAAAATTCCTTTGCATTGAACGTTTCGAACTAACCAGGTTCATTATCAATTACAATAACAGTAAAAAAACAGTAAACTGAACAAGTGCTGACTCATACATACGTTTTCGAGCTGCATACAAAATATAGTTGTGCAACATTGCAGTGAGCGACAGAATACAGTTCCAAATACTGTAAGTTGCTAATTATTTTCTGTCAAATATTATTTGAAAGTCGTTTTTGTTTGCGGTAGTTCATTGTTTTGTAATGATAGTACACCTATAGATTATAGGTTATTTTGTAAGCGTATGTAATAGCACTTAATTATTTACTGTTTTTAGATTTACTAAGCTAAATTCGGTTTTTAAAGGTGCAGTGATTAATGTTACAACATTTGGTTTCACTAAGTGCTTTGCATTATTTAAAACCTATCGTCAAAACTCAGCCTTGCTTGAATTTGTTTTATTCGTTTTATCTTAAGTTTTAAAATCGAGTTCACTAGGTCTATTTGACATTGTTTGTAGCTTCTTGATCTTTAATAAGATTTTGAACTTTTATATCAACTTCAAAGAAGATTTTGAAGCATTTTAAAATAAGCTTTGCATTGAGTAAATTCCATTATTTACATTACCTCAAAGTTCTTTTTAATAGAAATTTGATATTCAAAAGAAAATTTGAAAATACAAAAACACAATAAAATTTCAGGTTGATTTTTGATGTAGCATTATTTAAACGTGTTTAAGCAAACAGTCCAAGCTGACTGACGAATTAAAATCAACCCTATTCTTCTCTTCTCCGTGATTTTTATAATGTTGTAATTAGTTTCGTGTTTAAGTCCACGACATGTTGGCGCTCAGTTGACTTGGTTCGTCTCGTTTAGACTCATTGAAGTTGGTGGAGGAAAAGCTGTCAATCTGTTAACCAATCAAAATCCCGATGTGACTCACGTCATTTCTGATTTTGGTAAGACATTTTCGTACATGTTTTGTATTTCGTCAGATTAAGGAATTCCTGAAAGCTTTGTTATCTCTGACAGGCTGCCTTTTTTGCGTAATGGGCATTAGGAAAAATGTTGAGCTATTGCGTAGCATAGCATCTCGTTGTTAAACGAGAACTGATAGCAAAATCAATAGGAGTATCCAAAGGCCGATCGTAATCGATTAGATTGGCGTTGACTTCATCTTTCTTGATCCAGCCCTTCCAGAGTTATTCTACTTCAAATACGACATGGGGGCCTCCCTGAATGTAATTTTTATTGGCAATCCTGACGTTAATAACTTCGGTGACTCCATCCCAGTTTTTTTGCAAAGGTAACACTGCAATTAGGCTACCTCATTGAGCCGTTTCGCTGCGCCCCAATCAGTTTGATCTTGTCAGAAAAACAGATTCACGTTGAAGAAGATTAAGAGTAGACTACAGTGTAAAAGTCGAGTTTAGCCTTGCGATCTCAGTAAAAATCATGTTGTCAATTTGTGTAACAAATGTCTCGAACAACGGTTTGTAGGCCATTGCTTGCAAGTTAGTTGAAAAAATTTATGCTAGGGTCACAATATAAGCAATTACGCTAGGCCTACTCAGCAGGCACTGGTAATTTTATTACCAGATACGAGCTGGTAGCACAGTACTGTAATAAATAGGTTTCTGGAAGACTATAATATTTAGACTGAAACATATCTGAAAGCTTGATTTTTAATGAGGTTGCTAGAGTACTGCAAAGTCTACTTTTTTCTCCAACGCGGATCTGATCAGCTGACAACATCAAACTGATTAATACGCAGCGAAACGGCCTTATGTGCAGGTAGCCTAATTGCGGCGTTGCGTTAGGATAGAACTGGAATGGCGTCGCTAATGTTATCAACGTCAGGGTTGCGAATAAAAATTAAATTCACGGAAGCCCTTAACTTTAAGTCATGTTTTAAGCAAAATGCTTTTGGAACTGCTGGGTCAAGAAGGATGGAGTCAACGCCAATCTAACACGATTGGCGTAACTTTGGATACCCCCATTCATTTTGCCTTTAGTCCTTGTTTAAGTTTACATTCCTCATTTGCAAAAACTATCGACGAAGCAATGAGAAGATTCAACATAACTAGCAATAAATTAAGTTTGATATCAGTTTTGCGATACCACGTGAGGGTGTTTTTCTTGATGTTTTGTGGAATTTTAAGAATTAAAAAAATTATGCCACTGCGCTACCCATTGCTAACTCGAAGAAACTGACTGCCCTCGAACAAACTCCTCGCGATCCAACTGACCGTCACCTTTAAGGGTTAGTTGGTTCGCGGTCATTTTTTGTATCCTCTAGTTGACTTCAAAGTGTTTACTCTTACTTAATTTACTTTTTCGCTTGGTCGGGATTGCAGTAGGGTCTGTTGTTTTGAATTAGCTTTATTTGACGGTTTGATTCTATCGACAATGCCGGAAGTCTTGCTTAACAGATAGATGTGTTATATCCCTTGTGCAGCTATTTAGTGCTATATTTAAGATATCAGGACAACAGATGTTTGTCGAAGAACGAAGCTTATAGATTTTCAAACGGTAATTTGGCAGATAATTGTTTTCGCTTTGTAAGTAAATTAACTCACACACTTGTATTAGTTTTAGCTTGTCAAGGAAAGCGTTGATGCACAAAGAGATGCAAACGTACGTTACAAGAAATTAGAAAATACGACAATTTGCTCAAAGTGTTGACTATAACATAAGGAAGGTGTTATTGCGGCTTTGTTAGCCTGATTGAGGAGCCTTAATATTAGGCAAAACAGATGTTTTAGACCTACTGCTGAAAATTACACCCTGTTTGAATTATTATTTGATCAACCTTAAAATTTTTCTGTAATTCTCTTTCATGTTTGTAGATAAATCGATTACTAGTACCTAATCATTCGTTTAAACCATGGCACTCAGCGCCTGTCTAACCACACAAACGCAGAGGACTTTTGTGGGTTCTGTTTGCCAGTCTTTCGTCAGGCTAGGCCGCCATAACGAGTAGACTGCTTAGCCTCAATAGGAAATAAGCGTAAAGTGTCTTTCCCAAGCACACCTACTCATTGTGCATCAAAAAGAAATCTTATTTAACATAGAAAGTGTAATCAACTTGTCTCGCTCCTATTTTATAGCATTGGTTTGGGTCACTGTACATTGCTAATACATAGCGAACACGTTCATCTCAGATAGAGCCAAGAAGGCTGCAAACTCCTTTTACCTTATATGGAACTTTTTCAGCTTACAAAACTACAGTATTTGTATCTCAATGACAGCACTCGTTTAAGATCCGCACAAAAATCACTTCTGAATTGAAAATAGAAAAGCTTTTATTTGAGTCTTTATTATCGGTATAAAATAATGCGGTGGTATCCTTGCAAATGTATCAGTCCGATTAATTGCTCTATAATTGTTTGCTTGACAGCAAAAACCGCATGATTTATCATTGGGACTCCCGCGACGCTTTGCGTCGGAAGTCCTTATGCTTTTTTCCGTGAAAAATTACAAATTCATAAACAAAGTTTGAAAACGCTATAACTTTGAAACGGCTAAAGGTAGAAACTTGGAATTTAGAACTTAGATGGGGGCACATATGAATCCTTCTTCGTGCAAATTTTCGAGGCAATTGGTCACGTGATACGGGTTTCCGAGCCAAAAACTGAAATGCCAATTGTAGCTTTAAACACTTCTAGCTCGAAAACTAGTCGCACCAGGGAATAAAAGTTTCGAATTTGGAAGCGTCTGGGCATGCTCTTTCAGCTCCCAAAATTAACAATGACGATTCCGACACTTTTTTTTTCTTTCTTTATTTATTTAAGCAAATCACATTATGGGAAAAAAAACTCCGAAACCACCAAGCTAGAAACTTGAAATTTGGACAGATGATAAGTCTACGCATGAACTTGCGTCACTGCAATTTTGGAGGCGCTACGTTACGAGGCGTGGGGCATATGCACCCTAAACTTGTGACAGCGAAGTTTATTAAGTGATTTTAGTCAAATCGCGTGCGTGCTTCCGTGGCCGAATGGTCAACGGCGCCAGTGCTCGAAACCTAAGACCTCGGTTCAGTTATCTACTTGGCCAATCGCTTTTATCGAACCAAGATTATATTTAATCTAGCATATGAATTTTTTTTTTTTTGATTAGGACAAAATCGCTTTGAATATTTTTTGTTTGACACTAAATATGATCAGCGGGTATCAGGTTTCATTCTTTGTGGAGGCATCCCAAAGCTCAGTTTTTTAAGACCTTTAAGCTAACGCTACTTTTTCGTAGATATAAGTGGAAATTTTCGAGACAAAACTATTTTGACATAATTTGGAGGTACTCTCCTACGCGGGGGTGCTGCCGTGGCCAAATGGTTAACGGCGCCAGTGTTTGAAACCTAAGACCTGGGTTCAATTATCTACTTGGCCATCGCTTTTATCAAACCAAGGTTATATTGAATCTAGCACATAAATTTTTTTTCCATTACAACAAAATCGCTTTTAATATTTCTTTGTTTGACACTAGGTACGGTCAGAGGGTATCAGGTTTCATTTTCTGTGAGGAAGCCCCCAAAATGACTTTCTTAACACCATAAGCAAGCGCGCTACTTTTTTTGGTGTCAGTTGAAATTTAAAAGTCAAAAATATTTTGACATAATTTGGGGGTACCAACCCCCCTGAAACCCCTAAATGGACCCCAAAAAAATCAATTTTTTGAATGGCTTAACTTCGAGTGCCAGTTTTTTTGATATCAGTACATATTTAAGAGAAAAATATTTTGACGTGGTTTGGGGGGACCACCTTCTCCGGGGGCCCCACAAAGTGGGCCCCCAAAAATCAGTTCTTTGAACGACCAAATTTACAATACCTGTGTTTTTGATATCAGCAAATATTTAAGAGGCAAATATTTTCCCTTCCAAACGCACCCCCCAAACATTAACTTTTTGAACGGCTCAAGCTAGAGTTCTACTTTTTTTTTTATTACAAACTATTGAAGACACAAATACTTGGACATAGTTTGAGGGTGCCACCCTCCCGAAATCCCCAAATGAACCCCACAAAAATCGATTTTTTAACGACTCAATCTAAGACTTCAGTCTTTTTCTTATTAGTAGGTATTTAAGTGACAAAAATGTTGACATAGTTTGGGGGTACCACCCCTACGGAACCTTCCCAAATGGACCCACAAAATTCAATTATTTGAATGGCTTGAACTAGAACGCCAGTTTTTTTCGATATCAGTGGATATTTCTGAGACAGACTTGTTTAAACAGTCTGGAGGTACCAAACATCTATCAAAAAAAACACTTTTTAAAAGCAAATTTTACAAAAACTCTGACACCACCATAGCTAGAAACTTGAACTTTGGAGATATGATAAGTCTGTACATGAAGTTGTGCTCTTGCATTTTTGGAGTTGCTACGTCACGTACTTTGTGGCAGACGCACCAAAAACGATAGCGAAGTTTAATACATGATTTTAATAATTGATTTTCGTCATGCATACACATGTGCTGCTGTGGCCTAGTAGTTAAAGGCGCCAGCATAGGTAACCATTGTGATTGAATAGACCTGGGTTCAATCATCTAGTTGGCCATCGCTTTTCTAATTCCAAAATCATATTGAATCCAGCCCCTTTTTTTTTGATAAGGAAAAGTTGTTTTTAAATTGTTTATTTTGACATGATATATCATCAGAGGGTATCCGGTTTCATTCTCCATAAATATTCCCCCAAAATCAATTTTTTTAAGGGCTTAAGTTAGGGTGCTGGTGTTTTTGATATCGGTCGCTATTTAACTGACAAATACTGGAACATAGTTTGGGAGTACCCTCCCCCCAAAAACTCCCAAACGTCATTGCGTTGAACGGCTTAAGCTAAGGCTCCAGTTTTTTTTTGCACATAATATGGAGGCACCCCCGAAATTCTCACGTGAACCCCTCAAAAATCAATTTGTTGAACTTAAGCTAAGGCTCCAGTTTTTTTTACATCAAGAGATATTTAAGAGACAAAATGTTTGACATAGTTCTGAGTACTCTTCTCCGGAACCTTCCAAAATTGACCCCAAAAATCAATTATTTTGAACGCTAGATTTTTTTGATATCAGTAAATATTTAAAGGACAATTTTTTACATGATTTGGGGATACCAACCCCCAAATGAACCTTCCCAAAAATCACTTTTTGAAATCTAAATTTAACAATTGATTTTAGTCAGTTGGGTTCATATGCTGAGCTGGCATAATCATGAAAGGCGCCAGGGTTTGAAATTGTTGTGAATGAACTGAGCTGGGTTCAAATACTTAGTCGGACATCGGTTTTACCCAAACCACAAATGATTTAAAATCCACATTTATTTTTTTCATGAGACACAATCAGTTTGATTGCATTGCATACGATTGAGTTTTACAGAAATATCGGTAACCTTCAAAGTAGGAAGGGGAGAATGATGGTGAAATGGAACTGGCGGAAGTCGCGTATTTTTTTCCCGCGGGAAAATAAACATCTAGTTTGTTTATGTTTTTGAGCTTTGCTTATCACATCAGACATGCATTTGACCAGATTGTGGTTGTTGGTTGAGACCGAAATTTCGTCTCAATTTTTCCACGTGTTATCGTCGAATCTGAGTGCTGACCGCAGTTTCGCAAACTTGTTGATGGCGCAGTGGCTTACAGGTTCTGCTAATGAAGCGGTAGACTTGTGTTCGGTTTTCGCTCAAGTCGAAGTAGAGATTATAAAAGTGGGTTCGTAGTTTCCTGCTTCTCATTCAGCATCAACAGAATAGCGTGAAGCCGCTAGTGATAGGCAGGTGGGCACTGGACAGGTGACAGTTCAATCACCGTCTTCTGTCAAAGACACTTTGGCAAATTAAAGAGTTTAAAGTTCTGTTCTTTCTGTCATAGCTGGTTTCGCACGATCCTGTGTATTATGCTACCTGCATTAAAATGTTTTATGATTGCCTAATGCCCAAACATAAATATCCTTTTGTGAAAAAGTTTAATTCGCATGAACTTTTTTTGCAGAACATACCGATAAGGCGAAAAAGTATCACAATCGGGGAATCCCCTGCGTCCGTTGCGAATATCTCGCGGAGCGCATCGTTCAGGTTAGTGTGACGTAATTGTCTAGACTGGAGTCGCTCTTGTAGCGCGAAACCAATAAAATATGGGTGATCACAGCGTCGCACTTTCAATCATAAAAGCTTTGTCAATGCGGCTGATAATGTCGCGTCACGTACCCTATTTCCAGTTTCCACTGCAGCTGTCAGGGCAAATTTGACGAATAACTGCATTGTTATTAATCCGAAGCTCTACGCATTAAACTTCTTTTGCTTCGCAACATCTGTTCTGCCAAAAACTAACAATAAGAAAGGAAACTTGTACAATGCACTAGCATATGTTGGATGTAATGCTTAAGAAATTGGAAAAATTTGTTTAGCGCAATTAACTAATCCAGTTAAGGATTTTTTTTTCTGTGCAATGAAACTAGGAAACATACCACCGGTACAACAATAATCTCACGCTGCAAATGCCCGCTGGAAGCAAATCTGAAACTAGAATCTATTTGTATAGCTTAAACACTCTTCTGCTTTTTTGATCAGAACCATACCCGCAATTAGTTTTTTCAATCGAAAGTGTGTTTAATGTTCTAATTGACTTATCAATCAGTAAAAAAACGAAGTACTGTAAGAACCGACAAACAATTGTATTTGTCATGGTCTATATAAAGCCCAAGTGATCGGAATATCGGAACATTCTTTTATGACTTATTTCTACCACTTGTGTGGTGGTGGTGGTGGTACTACCCAACCCCTTCCGAGGGATGGGGGCGCGGAGGAACTCCGCGGAGACCCAACAATCGGGCCACACCCCAAGGTCTGGACCATAGTGTCGTTTCTGCTAACAGTTTTGATAGTTGCTGATGAGCACTAACAGTCTAAAACAGCGTTGAACTCTGTACAATTGCTGTGAATGTTTAAAGGGGGTGAAGCATCCAGCTAGGATTATGTGCAAAAGACAAAGAATAATCTGAAACATATCTTCACCAAATTTCAGCTTCCTACTGCCTATCATTTCTGAGATATTTGATTTCAAAGTGTAGGAGATCTATGCAATTGTGTTTCAATTAGAATCTAATTTCTTAGGAATTGGTATATTCTATCTAACTTGTGAAAGTAATTCATTCTGAAACCTTGTATTCAGGTGCTTTCAGACCATTGCGAAAGATACCTTAAACGTTATTTTAGAAAACATGAAATTTCAACTGGCAAAACTCTATGGGAGGTCTCCTAGCTTTGGAATGAAATATCTCAGAATAAGTCCAAGAAAGCTAAAATTTAGTAAAGCTATGTGTTAGACTATTCCTTATTGGGACTTCGCGTGAGCGCGTAGTACCTTTGGTTTTGTTCGCGAATTTCGGCAGATGAGGATTGATTCGCTCATAACTAACAAACGGTAAAACCTAGAAAGTTGAAATTTGGACTCAATATGGGAATTAATGAATGCGTCATGTGTGCCAATTTAGGGGAACCTAGGTCTCATGATCGTGAATTTAGACACGAAAAAAACACCAAAAAATGTGATTTTCGGCTTGAAAATTTGTTAATTCGCCTGTTACTCAAAAACCGCTAGGCGTGCACAGCTGAAATTTGTACACATGTGGGTAATTATAAATGGTTTATGCAAATCGAGTTTGGGGATACCCGGTCACGTGACCAAGATGTTACTGGCCAAAAATGAGCAGAGAGTGGACGATTTAGAACCGATATATCTCGGTAAATACCGATTTTGATGAAAAATGATTTGTGCTTTTTGAGCACACTAGCAATCGTCTTGCTTTTGGTTATGTTCGTTTACCCCAACTTAAATACTATTTTCTTTTTTGGCTTTTTTCTGACTTTTTTTTTTGCTTTTTCTTCTCGGGTTATCTACTTTTAAATTGCTGAACACACTGTATTCAAAGTTTGAGCGAATGAAGATATCAGGGAGGTCTAGTGCGGGAATGAAATTGGGGGTGCCAGTTGGGGGGATCCCCCTCAATCACGCCCTTCAAAATTTTGAACTTTTAAACCGTTAAAGCTAGATGGATCAAAATTTCGGAATGGGTGGATATTAAAAATAAACTAAACATAACAATAATTGGGGGTTCAGCAATGAGGGTTTCCCTCTCAAACGGACCTTCCCAAATTCAAACTTTTAAATCTTTTAAGCTAGATACATGAAATTTTTAAGGTAAGTAAACATAAAGGAAAGATAAAATTTGGCAAAATCTCAGGTACCAAAATGGGAGGTCCCCCAAATGAGGCTATCAATATTTAACTTTTTACCACTCACGCTAGACACATGAAATTTTTGGGGTAGGCAAATATGAAGAAAAGACAAAACCTGACAAAACTTGGGGGTACCAAAATTGGGGATGAAACGAGGCCGCCAAATTTTTGAACTTGTAAACCATTGTAGCTTGATGGATCAAATTTTCGTAATGGGTAGATATTACAAATAAACTAAACCTAACAAAAATTAGGGGTTTGAAAATGGCGGATTTTCCCCTTACAAGGCGCTCCAAAAATTTAAACTTTTTAACCTTTTAAGCTAGACACATGAAATTTTTGAGGTAACTAAACATAAAGGAAAGATGATGTTTGGCGAAATTTGGGGGTACCAAAATGGAGGGTGTCCCTCAATCGAGGCCACCAAAATTTTAAACTATTAAACTGTTAGAGCTACATTATCAAATTTTCGGTATTGATAGATATGAAAAATAAACTAAACCTAACAAAGTTTGGGGTCCAAAATGGTGGTTTCCCCAAATGGGCCCTTTAAAATTCAAACTTTTTAACCTTTTAAGCTGGAGACATGAAATTTTTAATGTAACTAAATATAAAAAAAAACATAAAGTTGACCAAATTTGGGGATTCCAAAATCAGAGGTTAACCCCAAATGAGGCTGCCAAAATTCAAAACTTTTTAGCCGTACACATTGGACAAATGAAATTTTTAGGATTGACAATTACGAAGATAAGATAATATTTGATAAAATTTAGGGGTATCAAAATAAGGGAATCTCCCTGAAACGTGGCTGCCAAAATTCAAACTTTTTAACTACTCTCGTTAGACTGATGAAATTTTCAGAATAGATAAATATAAGTTGAAGATAAAATATGGCAAATTTGGGGATACCACGTTGAGGGTGTGTCTTTCAAAAGGGGCCATCAAAATTCAAACTTTTTAACCACTCGTGCTTGACGTACGAAATTTTCAGGACAGGTAAGTACGTAGAAAAGATAAAATTTGACAAAAGTTGGGGATACCAAAATGAAGAGATGTTTCTCAAACAAGAACGCTAAAATTCAACTTGAACCGTTTACAGTAGACTGATGAAAGTTTTAGAATAGGTAAATATGAAAAAAAGATAGAATTTGGCTGTACCGGTTTCTAATAGGGGTCCCCTTCAAACCAGGATGCCAAATTTTAAACATTTTAATTGTTTAAGCTAGACTCATCAAATTTTCAGTATAGGTAAATATTAAAAGACAAAATTAATTTGAGGCACCAAAATCGGGAGTATCTCAGTTGAATCCTGCAAAATTCAAACTATTCAACCATTCAAGCTAAACGTATGAAACTTTCAGAATAGGTGAATATAAAAGAAAAATAAAATCAGAATAGGAAAATAAATATGACCAGGTACCAGAATTGGAGAGTCCCCTTCCAACGGGTCCTTCAAAAATTTTAACCACTCAAGCTAAGACAAATAGAATTTTCAAGATAGGTAAAAATACATATGAAAAAATATTGAGGATATCATACTATAGGAGTTCTCCCATTATGTTGACATCTCCGCCCATTAACTGCAAAGTTTAAACGAATTAAATCTATTGGATAGGTCAATATAAATCAAAGATAGATAACAAAATTTGGTGGGCCGCATCGAGGAGACCATGCCAAATGAGCCTTTTAAAATTTTAAAATCTTAAATACAAAGTACTCCAGCTAGACATATTAAATTTTAAGAGTACCGGTACGCTAATATTAGAAAAAAATAAATTATGCCAAACTTGATAATGTCATGTTGGACAATAATTAGCCCGAAAGACCGTGTTAATTATAGAGCGTATAGAAAACTGCGATGGTTTACAAAGTTATTCTTATCGTCCTGTGACAACTTGTGAGAGAAGCATTAACAAGGGAAAATAAATTTTGATCCTTCTTTTTTTTGCAATTTGTCAAATTATACCATTCCAGAATGAAGTTTATGTGGCAAAAACAGGAGCGATTTAATAAAAAACTTAAATGCCTGTTTTAAATTTGCATAATTTTGACATTTTTTAAATTTTAGTTTATGCTGTTAAGGAGAGGGCTTTAATTTCGAAACAATTGGTATACCATTACTATATGTTGAATTGCAATGCGAAAGAGCGTTTTCACAATGATACATGGCTGCAAGTTTCGTTGATGTAACAAAATTTGGTTGTGAGTCGCTGGAATATTAAAGACCGCATTTTGTCATTTCGAATAGAGTGAAAAACTGTTAAGAACTCGCAAAAAGTACTGAGATTTGACGTTGTATTGTAAACTGTTATGCGAGCTTTTTGAATGACGTTACTCGATTATTTTGGATTTAGAGAGATTTAAATTTTGAACTCGAATAACCACAATGCCATTTAAGTTAGTGAAACAAAATTTGAAAGGGGCGCATTTAAATTATTGATCGAATATCAACGACTACGTTTTTTACAAATTCATTCAAAGCAATCGGATCACTATTTTAATGCTTAATGAAGTTTAATAAAAGTTGGATAATGTCGCGAAGTCCCCAGATATCGCTTGCGATGTCACGTTGTAGTCTTTGCACATAATCCTAGTTGATGCTGGACGCCCTTTAACTTGACTTGTAAGCTGCGGCTCGTTCTGCAGCTGTGCAGTAGGAGGCAGATTGATCTTCTAAGTCAGAGTTCGAACTGCAGCGAAGAAGTCACATTTCACTTCCCAACAAGCCAGTCGACCACGTTGAGCAATGTTCACTTGAAATACTTTGTATTGTTGGATTGTTTTCTACCTATCCATTACCCAATGCTGATATGCCAACGTGAAATCTCATCTTACATATTTGATATGGCATTGCATTGCTTGTTAGCGAATTGGTGTGGGAACATATGCATAATTTGCAGTGATTTGATATGTGACCTGTAGTTTATCGCTTTCATAGATAACTGAACATAAACTGGAAGAGATAACGTGTTGTTGAAGACGATGTAGACATGTAGTTGATAACTGAATTTGAATCTCATGAACTTTAAATTTAGTTCAAAACTTAGCAATAAAATAGAAGTTCAATTTGGAACTTTTTGTTTAATGTTACCGGTTACCTTTGGGCAATGGTCTCACTTCTCAAAAGATTTTGCTTGCGAGTTTCTGCAAAATGAATAAATGGCGGCTATAGTTACTTAACATTATGTTTGCGATCATTTTGAAACAAACCCTAGGTTTGTTGGATGGTCGATTGGTCGTTTCTACTACTAATGCAAAAACTTGATCTTGAAATTAAAATTAAGCTTGTATTAAACTAATCAAGTAAAAATACCCTTGGGCAATACAGGAAATTATTGCTACCCACGTTATTTGGTGATGTTCGTCAATTGCAAATGCAGAAAGACAAAAATGGCGCACGAGTATGTTGCGTGCAAACAATAATTGGATGTCTGCTCAGTATCACAATTTCAAATGCAGACCTGTAATATAATCCGACCGTAGTCGTAAATTACACTAATCCTTTTTATTCCCTTGACATTAGTTTAGCTTATATTTTTTATCAGTTTTCCTTTTTTATAGTCTAATTGAATTAGGGAAATACTTAAACTGGCTCGATTGATTTGTGATCGTGTGAGCTGTCGTGACCTACTACCCCCTTAGTCAGCTACTAGCTTATGGAAAATTTCTCTCCTTGGCTTGCAGCAAAAGCTCTTGTAACGTAGACAAGAGTGCTCACTTCACCGCTCATTCATTCTATATCTTCCTTATACTAAAATTGTTACATTGCCCAACGTTGAGGCGCTATACTGTGTCTGTGTTACTCATAACTTCGTACGAAGAGATGTAGGTTTACAGGTGTGGAGCAGATGGTAACAATAAACAGAGCCGGATTTAAATAATACATAACCCTAGTCACTTTTGACCTTTGAAAGTTCCACCAAACAGTCCCTGCTGGCCTTCCTCTATGCACTTGTCTTTTGAAGTGTTTATTTCTGGATGGTAAACCTGATCTTGGTTGGTAGCACTATATGTTTCAACCGGTTAGTATCTATAAGCTAGGCCTACCGTTTCAAGAGTCGAACTCATTAGCTCCCTGACCCGCTGGTAAGATGATGCAGAACTTCAGTTGTCAGGTTGACTGCTCATTTTAAAATTGCTTTGTAAAGTGGTCAGACTCCAAGCTAATTGGGTGCATTGCTGGCCACACAGAGCTATTTTTATGAAGAAATCTCGAGACATGCTGTTTAGTAATTGTGTGAGTTAGGTTGCATATTTTTAAAATAAGAATCGTTTGAGAGTTTTAATACTTAATTGTAACCTTATCAAATGCAGTAAACTTTTGTCCTTTTAAGTTACTTCTTAACATTTGGATTTCGGCGTATTTTAAGTGTATAGCTTTGTGCGGCAATTATTTTAAGTTATTGGATAGAAAGTTGAAATTCGAAACTCTGGTTTGAAGGCCATATTTTAAAGGGGTGACAGAAACTGTTCATTGCTGTCTTGCCTTTTTAGTGACAACTTTTTTATTCTTCTCTTAATCACTCTTGCTCTATCTAGAATTCTAGACCATGAAACCTTTGCAAACACTCGAAAGTTCGAGTGCATTACAGGAAACTAAAACCGTTTAATCTCGAATGCAAGCTGATGCACTTTACCTGCGGTCATACATGATCTTGATTGCAAATGACGATCAAGACCAAGCTATCATGTCCATTTGGGTTTGAAATTTGATTAATTCTATGCAAATCAGTAAATTTTAATGAAGACTTGCTTGCTATAGCCCACTAGTCTTTGATGCATGTTTGTGTTCCAACCGATTAATATCTATGCAACTGCGATTAATATCGCATTACATTCTGTACTGCGTTAATTAATGGAAATTGAAATAGAGCATTATCAGTAACCACAAAAGTTTGATTTAACTAACAAGTTCAACCTTCTGATTAAGTCAGATCCCAAGTGTTTCATCATACTGCTCGATGTTTGATCTTCACTTTTGTACTGGCTTTCGCTTTATGGCCGACTGAATTGCGGAGAAAATAAGTCAAAATGTGGTTTTACGATATGAAGCTACGTGGCAGGCGCGCAACTACGATTTTGGTAGGAAAGGGTGTAAATCCGTGATTCTCAACCTTTTCATGATCTCGTTTCACTTGGGCAGCCTGTTTTGTTAACACGTACCACTCCTTGCAGAATGCGCAATTTAAAAGAAAGGGACAACAAAGTCGTAGCATTAGGAAATCCATCCAAGCTGAGTGGGTGCAGTAATCCCGTATTACAACAAAATTGAAAGTGAAGACTCTTTACAAGGTACCTTACGAAAGCAATCGAACAAACATAAAATTTTACAGAAAACATTTCTAAAAAAAAAGAAAGAATAAGAACTATAAGTTGCATGCTCAAGATAATTGCTTCGCCTAATTTCAAGGTTTATCAGTTGAGCTAGCAAGGCCGAAAAGACAAGCATTACCAAATAAAACTTACGAAGAAAAAAAAAACTACTTGAAAATAAATATTTTTGCAGATAAAATTCGGTAGCAAGTCAATCTTTATCCAACAAATTATTACTCAGCAAATTATGCAAAACCAATTAATTCTTACTAACATAATTTCTTTGGTTGACTTGCTACCGAATTTTATCTGCAAAATTATTTACTTATTCTCTTGGCAGAGTTTTTTTTGTTTTTGTTTTCTTCGTGAGTGTTATCTGGTAATGTTTGTCTTTTTGGCCTTGCTAGGTAAACTAATGAGCCTTGAAATTAGGCGAAACAGCGGACTAGAGCATGCAACTTATAGTTTTTGTTTTTTTGTTTTCCTTTTAGATATGTTTTCTGTGAATCTTGATGTTTGTTTCATTGCTTTCGTAATGTACCTTTTAAATGGTGCTCCCTTTCAATTTTGTTGTTATACATAATTTGATCGCTGGTGACATTTGAATGAATTCATTAGGTTACATGCAAATCCCAACTTCGAAGCTTATGTTCCAGCAATCTTCAGAAAATTAGTAATTTATTGTAGAAGCAAAACCAGATTTCTAAACTAGAAAGCTGTGAAACCATACGTTTTAAGAAAAAAAATTTTTTTCACGAAGATGAGGTAGCACTTCATTACGTATCTGCTTCCCCATGAGGCTTGCCATCGTACCTTGGTGGGCTGTTAAAATAGGCTATCTGAATTCATATGATGCTAAAACTCTAGCCTATTGAAGAAGCAGATATGTGAGTGAAGTGCTACTTCACAGTTGTGAAAAAGTTATGTTGAAAATCTGCTGTGTAACTTCTGAAAAAAAAAATTTTTTTTTCAAGACGTTGCTCACGTACTACCTGGAAGACTTTCGCGCTCCACAATTGGTTATGTGGACCACAGGTTGAGAACTACTGGTCTGAATCAAGATAGATTGTTTTATGTAAAAGATGCATTTGACAACTATTGTACTGAAGGAAATTAAGGCAATTTAATATTATCACAGACAAGGTCTGGGGCTGAAGCCCCAAGTTAGTTACTGGTTTTTACGGTTTTTAAGAAAAAATAGCGAGTTTAACACCATTAAAAAAAAATATTCGTTTATAGTATCATTTGAGAGAATCTAATTCCTAATATAGGAAGGATAAAGCATTCTTCAGCTCTATTTCTCCCACAGTTAAGCATTTTTGAATTGCTCAAATACTCTCAAATCGCAACTATTTTTTTGCGTGTGAAAACGATTGCGATTAGCCTTACTGGAATATAGATGATATCTGCTCAACCAGCTGCAGATCAAGTTTGTAGTGGCAAAACGAGTTAAACTTGTATACGAAGATCACAACTGATTACTTGCTCTCACATTACCATGTCATGTTGTACTTGTTGTCCTTTTATGGAGGTTAGAGATAGATTTTCATCTAAAGTGAGGTGAAGCAGACGTTGGTATTAAAATCAGCACCATTGTAAACCTCAGTTATGGGGAAATTTGAGCGAGTTTGAAGTTACTTTGCTTAAAAAATTTTCTTGAATAATGATGGTGAGCTATTTTTGGTTTTTGTCTTATCGGTAATACTTTTTGCTGTGCATTTGGCACAATAGAAAAGATTTTAGAAAAACTGGTGTTCTAGAAAGGAATGGGCTAAATTGCTGTAGTCGGAAACAAGCTTTAGAAATTTAAACTGCAAGCTCTAGCTCTGTGTCGATGATGAATACGTTAGTGCGTGTGGGTAGAAAATGTGGATACCAGGGTTGTCCGATTATTGCAATTAATCTAGAGATTATCACTACAAACTAATAAATTCAGTCAGTCATATCTCAATGGTTCAACGGTTATAAGACAATAAAACGCTTGTAGTGTTAATCCGATTAATGCTCTTGTATGCCAATAGCAAGACAGGAATGTTTTTAGTTATGGTTTCGTGGACAAAAAAAAGATGCATTATACTACACGGTGCGTATCTGATGTAACAAAATCACGGACTTCGTAGTAGCAATATGATGGCGGTGATACATTCCTACGCCTACGCGAAGAGTGAACGGTATTGAAAAAAAAAACAAAAACGCCTCGGTTCTGATACTTTTTTTGCATCTCAAAAATTGAATTTTTTGTTTTTACCGCAATGAAAGTGGGTTTGGATTTGCAATCTCATAACAACTGTTACCATACATGAACGCATGACTTTTACAAACATTACATAAGCTAAAATGCTGAGATAATGGTTTAGTACTGAGATAATGATCTCTGATCTGTCGTGCTTGAACTTGAATTTGCCTTTTTCTCGTTACAGCACCGGCTTGTCTCGTCGCTTGTCTGTGGAATCCGCTTATAAGCGATCCTGTCTGTGTTGCTTTGCAAACAGGCGTGACCCAAAAGTCTGGCCATTCAGTTAGCTTTCGATTTTATGGAAATTCTGAGCTAGGAAAAGCTATTACTCAGCCCAGCAATAGTTCGCGCATGTGATTATGTCGTTAAAGGAAAGCCTGATTATCCTGAATATAAGACCATATAGGCAAAGAAAAAACATTTTACCAAGTTTGAACTTTATACTGTACAACTTGATTGTATTAGACAAAATTTGCACTTATAAAGAAAGTTTATCTGGCAGCAGCTATGGATAGCAAAAGCCTCAACGAAGGAATAGACAAAATACGAGTTTGTAGTGAGAGCCAGATTAGATAGTCGTGGGGGTCTTCGTGAAGGTTATATTTGCTTGAAATACCGGGTATTAATCTAGTGAGACATTCTTAGTTTTGCTTTTGCTGACTCGATGACCTAGTAGGTCGTCTTGCAAACTTCCCAGTCCTTGTTTTCCATTTTCATGAATGAAGTTTCGGTCTAGTTTTGGAGTATGTTGGATTGGGATGCTATAAGCCTTTTTCTTACTGTTTGCCTACTTGTAGACATTCCTATTAGGCGCTATTATCATCTTCCATCTATCGACGAGTGTCTAACGAAATTGTTCGCAAACTTTTTTGCGTTTCAGGTTTTTATTTCGGCTTTAGCTGTTTAGGTTTTTCTTAATAATATCTTGTAACTGTGTCGTTGACGTTAATTGGGTACTTCGTTTCTGCGATAGCATCGCTAGTTGATTGTATTAATCCGCTTGGCTTATCGTTAATTTGGCAGTGCTTATACCAGTCGTAAATTCCGTGTGATTGTCTTGTCCACATGATTTATGACTGACGTGGCGCTTGTATTAATTTTTCATCTTTCCTGCATTTTTCACAAAGCTTTGAGAACAGTACGTTAAAATACCCTCATTTTGCTGCAGAAAGGTTTAGTGTAGAATTAGTGGTAGAGGAGATTTGGAAAGAGAAATTTCGTGCATGTTGTGACAGTTAAATTCATGGATACTTTCATACGCGCCATCTCCGTTTGAACAACGACGCTTGTGTTCGCGTTTCACTCGGTTATTAACCTTGCTCGTTAATGACCAATCACTTCTAGTCCGCCATCGGTTTTTCACATCATGTAATCAATGCCCTCAATTTTCATTTTTGGAAAATATTCTGCTCTTCAAAACCTTGCAATGCACTTTTTCCAAGCTACTGGTTAAAATGAAGTGATCGTGCGTAATATGGTTTATTGTTTGGGAGAAATTTACTTTTCGAGTTGAATTAAGTAACAGAAATTGTCAGTGGGTAATATTCATGCATTACTTACCTATTCAAGCAATCCTGTCATTCGTTGTGTTGTGCTTTATTACCGAAGAAACAAGCCAGCGAGTTCTTCGTGCTAGAACAGGCGAGAATTGCATATTCCTACGTGGCCGTCGTCTTTCTGCAATTGGTTGTTTGCAGGGACAAATTAAACAACCAGATGAGAAAGTCGATAGGGTGCGAAGTTGAACATTCGTCTGCGTGTTCTTACCGGCTGTGTAGACATAGGCAGGTAATTAGTTTGCAGAAGTCGCGTATTTCGCTTTCCGTTTGTCTGCATTGCGGCAATCGCAAATTCCTTCAGTTTTCGTGCAGCCATTTTGTTACTTAAGCAGGAAATATTGCATTGTCATTCATGCTTTGACATGTTTGAAATGCTTCAATGGACATATCAGATATGACAAAACCCCTGCAATATTTTCGGCATTGCTATCCATAGGCGTTGATTTTGGGGGGCCTGGGGGCGGCGCCCCATCGGGTCTGACACTGAAGGGGGCGAAATATGTCTTGCCCCCTCGGTTTTTGACAAGTCATACCCACTTGGCAACAAGAAATCCGAAGTTCCGGACGGAGATAGAACCAGAATGGAGATAGAACCAGAATGCGGCGAAGACCTTTTTTTGGTCTTCGTATGAACTTGGGGGTAAAAGTCCGGAATGAAATAGAATTATTAAGTTACTTCGAAAAAACATTTCGCCTCCTCGGAATTTCCTTAATCAACAAAAAATGGACGCCTATGTTGCTGCCATACTACCTGTTGATTTTATATTTTTTTATCCAATTTCAAAAAGTTTAGAGCAAAAATTATTTATCTGCAAGATTGGAACGATGCCACTTCGAGAAAGGTGAGGCTATATTTTTCGTATTTTTATATCCTGCAGTGAACGGATAACTCCCAATTTTCTTGTTCATTGTGGTTTTTTCCTACTTAAAAAAAAAAAAATTTTAGCTGTTGTCGATGACATTATACTTCATTCCATGGCCCTGGAACAGGGGCGTATGCAGGATTTTTCAATGGGGTGTTTTCAAAAGTGACGTCAAAAATTTGTTCGCGACCTATTCTTCGGCAAATAAGTAACTTAGTGCAATGTCACAAGATTGAATCAAAGTCGCACAGTGCGTAATGTAAATAAAATTTTTCAAACAAAAAAACAATTAAGCATTAGGCATACATCTATAGTTAACATCAAAAGGTTGCAACTGAATGATGAAGAAAAAATTGTTCAAAACAAAAGCTACGAAAAAGCATATAATTGTAAGCAGTGAAAACTTGTCAGGCGCGTAGCCAGAAATTCGCAATGGGGGGACTGTTTTGGGGGTCTGAAGGCGAAGCCCCCAGCCGCTGGAAGCACAGGGGTCTGGGCGCTCTTGAAAATTTTGCATTTTTTTCAAAAATAACTAAATCTTTAGAACTATTTTGATAAAAAATAACGCTTTTAAAACGTTGCATAGAAATTGGTAGTGCAAACTTGATTAAACTGCTTACATCAATGGGCCATGTGGGAGGTGGCTAATGGTAAAAGTTTAGCTCTCTTGTTTACATGCTGGTAAATCATAAAATCCTATAGTTCAAGAAAACTCACACAGAGTAATCTATTTCACCTATATTTTATACAGAAAAGTAACTGGGGGGTGGGGGGGCTAATGAAGAAAATTTTGAGACTAGTGATTGGTAATTAACAAATACTGAAGAGCCCCACTCCCCCTATTCCTAAGTTTATAATATGTTTGTAGATGAAACCTACGTTTAGCATTTTTGCACTAGCGATCAAATTTGATTGCTTGTTTTTGGCCATTTTTCAAAGTTTTCATTGATTTGTGAGTTTTATTTTTACAAATTAGCCTCTTTTCCCGTAAATTTATGTTTCAAAAGATGCTTTAAATCTCTTTTTAGTCCATTCCAATGCAAAAACCAGTCTCAGAAGTGCTAAAAACGTGGTGTTTTCCTTACTTTGCATTTTGGTTGACAAGCCAATGGGGGCTATAGCCCCCCCGCTTACGCTACTGAAAGTTACTTCGACTCATGACACGACATTCCAGATTTTCAGTATTACACTTAGTCACAATGTTGCATTAAATAGCAAAAATTTTTTTCACTATGATCAAAATATTTCGTCTTAATGTGAGAGTAAAGAAGGCGCTTGTTTGGTTTTTGCAATAAGACGGTATTTCGAACGATATACATCTGATCATTAAGGGAAAGTGGTTTAAACCCCCACCCACCTGTGTAGGTCTTTGCGCACAAGTGAGCTATGTGGGCGGTGGCTAATGGTAACACTTCAGTACTCTAATTTACAAGCCAGTAAATTATAAAATCATAATTTGAAAAAACTCACAAGCATTTATATTCTGTAGTTTACAGAGTGAGACATTTGGTGATGGGGGGGAGGGCTAATGGAACGAAATTTGAGTGGATTAATAATAATTAACTGATACTGATTAACTAACTAATACTGAAACCCCATCTTCATATTTTTGATGAAGCCAATGTTAAGCATTTTTAGCGGTTAAATTTGCTAATTTTGGCAATTTTTTGAAGTTCTTACTGACTTGTAGGTTTTATTTTTGACAAATTACCCCCCCCCAAGAAACTCTAAATGTTTCAAAAGTTACTTTAAATCATGTTGGAGTCCATGTCATTGCAAAAAAAACAGGTTCAGAAGTGCTAAAAACTTGATGTTTTCTTAATTGTGCATTTTAGTCGACAGACCAATGGGGGGTTGAATCCCCACCCCCCCCCCCCCCGCGTTCGCCCTTGCCCTCTACTGCATGGGCGTAGAAGCTCAAAATGGTTTAGTAAGCGCCAAACTTTTGCCTGAAAAATGAATTGATGAAATTGAATTTTGCCCGAAAAATAAATTGGTTACCTGCATTTTTTTGCTTAAAAATGAGCGCATCAAAAAACGTGAAGCAAAGTTATTTGCTATGCAGTTATTACCATATTTTTCGGACAATATGGTTCACTTGAAACACTAGAAATTTCAAAAAAACTAAAGATGTGCCTTATATACTCAGATGCGTCTTATATATGGATCCGGTGATACTTTTTTTCTCTTTACAATTTAATTCAGAGCTATTTAAAGCTTTTTTTTCAGTTTTTAGAGCTTTTTAAGTTGCATTTCATTTCGTGCGCTTTATATTGCGGTGCGCATTAGATAAGGAAATAAAAGCAATCCAAGGTCATTTAGTGATAGTGTGCTTTAATCTATGGTGCACCTTCACGGCTGAAAAATACTGGTACCGGTATATGATGAATACCAGGCTAGGGATGTAAGTGTAATTTAAAATACAAATACGTATTTAGAATACAAAATACTGTATTTCGTATTTGTATTTAAAAACTTCTTTTTTTATGTATTTTGTATTTGTATTTGTATTTAAATGCTTTTTGCAACAAGTATTTTTATTTTGTATTTTAAATACATTTGTTCCACGCAATGGATATGTAAACAACGCTGAACAAAGGAAGTTCCCAGCTGTTAAAGCAAAATTGTAAACAACTCTGTCATAACTTCAGTGTATGTTCTTGGTTGCGCTATTACGCATGTTCAGACTGGTCTGAAAAATGCTTGCTTCATGGTACGAATTGTAAAACCTGCAAAAATTTACAAGTTTAAGAAGGCACTTTGCGTTTTGACAATGCTGGCGCATCCATTTAGTGTGCAGTCGTCTTCCATTCAGAAAATCATCTTCCATTCCATTCCATACCATGCCCTGACAAGAAGCTAGTCATTCAAAACTCACGCAGGCAGCCGCAATAAAGCGTAACGGTACGTCGCTTTGGTAAGCGAAAAAGCTGCTGCCACGTAATTGCTATCCCTCAGGCTGGCACCGCTGCCCCAACCCTAACTGTAATGCAAGGTTTTCATGCAAAAAAAAGATTGCTCCGTGCATTTCCTTTCCCACTTCTGTGTACTGCATCTATACTCTGTATACTTCCATTCCACGCGTTCATAACCCAAGCGCAAATCAAACCTGGGTGCGATGGTTGGAATGCGAACGCGTTAACCACTAGACTTCGCAAGTCGCAGCAATGCAGTAGCAAAATGTCGTATTTAAACCAAATGTGTGAGAAAAAGGCAATAGAGGGTTATGCTTAAATGCGGCTGCCTACGTGACTTTTGCATGGCTAGCTTCTACACCTGCGTACTGCTATACTCCGTATACATCCATTCTATGCGTTCGTAACCCAAGCGCAAATCGAACCTGGGTGCGATTGTTGGAAGGCGAACCCACTAGACTATGCAGGTCGCAGCAATGCAGTAGCAAAATGTAGTATTTAAACCAAATGTATGAGAAAAAGGCAATAGAGGGTTACGCTTAAATGCGGCTGCCTGCGTGACTTTTGCATGACTAGCTTCTACTCATGCCCTGCGAGCTTGCCAGCAGTGAAATAAAAAAGTTTTACAAGGATACAGGGGAAGACTGACGGAAAAGAACTTTGAAAAGTTAATCTTACTGAAAGCGAGCAAATGCGAAGCTGCTGATATGCATTAGTGGATAATAAACTAATGAAGAATTTTTGTTATCATACCATCACGAATATCCAAAGTATTTTCTACATTTCAATGCTGCATTACCAGATTATGTAGAGACGATACTCCCTGCATGTTTTGCATAGAGGTGCTTTCTTGTACATACTCTGTGTTCTTAAGAGTTTTGTCTTCAGGCTTACTATAGTTTCTGTGTTCGTAGAATTTTGTGTTCAGGCTTGCTATAATCAATTCAAGTATAAATCAATGTAGGCCTATTTTTATTTGTTTATTGTATAACAAAAAGTGATTGTAAAATAACCAAACTAAGAGATGCAACGATAAACAGTCTGAATTAATTTGACGAAACCCACTTATTTGCTACATTTCCATTCAAACAATTAATTAAACTATTCTTTGTCTATTCTACAGTCATATTTTTTTTCTTTTATAAACAACTGATATTGATAAGGCAATGATCGTTTTAAGAGAAGCATAAAATTGATAACCATTTTGGCATTGTCTCGATTGTATTCGCCAAGTTTTTTTAAGCATGTGATTTTTTTGTTTTTTGGAAAAGTATTTTCAAATGTATTTAAATACATTGTTAGAGTATTTGTATTTTGTATTTACTAGTATTCCCGGAAAGTATTTTGTATTTGTATTTAATTACTTTATAGCCACTGTATTTTTATTTGTATTTAAATACATTTGAAGAGTATTTTGCCCAAGTCTGATGAATACTGATTCTGAGCAAAACTGCCTAAAAATTACGAACTTGTCCCCAAATTTAAGTTACTGCCCAATGAAGGTACAATATGACATAACACTTACCAATACAGCAAAATAGCCTAGAAATTATGCTATCAACTAGACTATCCAATTGATCATAACATTGAATTAGCCAGCACTAAGTACGTAAAAATATAAATGCGGAGCAAAATTGCCCGAAAAATATTAAATTGCGTGAAATTTTGACGTGCGATCGACACCTTAAAACAAGCGAAAGGCCAGTGCCCCCCTCGGACCCCCCACCTCCTACGCCACTGCTCTTATGCCTAGGTCTTACAGCATTTGACTACACAATTTCAATTAATTTGAGGAAGTGTCATATAAATTCCAAAAACAGTCAATTCGAGGACATGAGGTATTGCAGTCGTGTTGTGAATGTAGTATCTTCATGGCTTCTGTTCTTCATCACACTTTTATACTTTCTTGGCATGTGTTGTTAATGGGATGTTTAATAAAATGTGATGTTAATGCGGTGATGCAGTAAAGTAAACAGAAATGAGCAAAGCACATTAAAGAAAAAAAAAACAAAAAAAAAATACGGTAGTCTAGGTCTTCAAAAAGTACGTGGCTTGCGTTTTAAGAAGTCCGTGCGTTTGTGGTTTAGTCTAAAGCACGCGGATGAAATCGTGGCAATATTTGAGCTGCGCGAATGTGCCCGGTTTGCTCATTGGTGCATATTTACAAGGCACTTTGCGTCTGCCTATCAACACCAACACAGAGCCTCAATGTAGATTCTGTATGCAAGTCTTTTTTCATGATGGGCACCACAAGGAGTAGACTTCTCTGCTTCGATGGAAAGTAAGTGTTAAGTGTATTGCCCACTGACTCAACTGAACGCCGCGTTGCCAGCTCAGGAATCAAAATTGGAGTCAGTAACCTTTCAGTTACTAACTCAACGCTGTAGCAACTGAGCTCAATTCCCACTTAGCTGAGTTTTATGACTCTCTACTGTGGATAGTTTCGTCTTTCCATGGAACGAGCAATCACAAGTTATGAAACTTTTCATTAGAAAAGATAACAGATCTCGTCACATGAGCTATACTAGGTTTATAACTGAAAATGCTGCGTTCTAATTCTGGTTTGCGCTCGCTATGAGTAATTCGAAAAAAGATGAAGTTCGTTTGTGATTTTAAAAAATAGTTTTGGCATTTTTTCTGGTAGCTTAATCAGGAACGCTTGAATATTATTTTAAGTTCAATCACTCGCAAAAAGAGTGGAATAAAAGAGTCTTGACCAGTGCGAACGAATCACATTAGTGTTTTCAAAAACACCGTTCACTTCCAGTTTATATTAATTTCAATAAAATAATCAATGCATCACTTAAGGCCCTAAAACTTGGCTATTAATTAGTCTGACGTTAAAGTGGAAGCGTCACACGAGTTTGCGGGGCCCATCTTCGTGTCATTGCGCCCGGGCAACACAGCTCTTTTCGAAGAAATGTTGCAGCGGTGGCGAGCCGTTGGCAACACTGTGTCCGATTTGACCGGCTCGAGATTTGAACCTCAGACCTCCCGCTCCAGAAACGAACGCGTGACCGCTCGCGCTTCGGGTTATACTGCGAGTATAATGAAAGATATCATTTTTTAATTTTAAAATGGAAGTCCGGTTTGCTGGAGTTTTATACATACGTATAGTTGCTTTTCTTCGCTTCAAAAAAGACAATCCGTTTTGTTGGTATTAATCACTGTGACACTGTGGGGGCTGCTTCACAATTACATTCAACAGTCAAATTTGGACCATATTACTTATACTGTATCAAATTCAAATCGTCATTAGAGCCGCAAATGCGCTAAAGTATGTATAACGAGTTGGCGAGGTTAGTCTTCGCTTTATTGTGCCCGGGCAACACAGCGTCTTTAATGAAATGCCGCAACGGCAACGAGCCGTTGGCAACTATACGTATATCCATCTTAAATTTTCGCCATGGAAAATTCTTGTATCAGCTTGACGTTGCGGAGTATTCAGCTTTCAACGGTTTCCATAACTGAATTTTGAACTTTAGTTAGAAGTTGCTGGTACCTCGGTATCTTAAACTACTCAAGCGCACTTAGGTTTTTGGTTGCTACGGTATGGTTTATGCATTGCCGCACTTTATTTCGGGATGCCCGTTCTAGCGGATGCATATCATTAGTTCATTTGGTTAAATCGATTCTGGCTCTTTCGTTTGTAGAATGCCTTCAATCTCCCACGATACTGCAATCTCATTCTACTTTTTATTTTGCGGTTTTGTTTTTATTTATGCTGCAGTTTATTGATAATGGAAAGCTGTTGACAATCTTTGCAAATTTTTCCGTTTCATAACTTAGGTCGAAATTGTCACTTGATTTCTGAAGATCATAAATGACATTACCTATTATATTCGAAAAAGTAGTGCATGCTTCCTACAACACAGAATATGAAAAACTGCTTCAGTTTTGTACTTCTCTGCGCGGTCTGGGATTCTTGCATCATGATAAAGTACGACGCACTTTAATTGCTACTAAATGAAACACATTTTTTGCATGATTATGCACAGCTGCACTTTTTTGCATGATTATGCACCCGTTAAAATTACGACACTCTAACTGCTGCTAAATTAACACATTTTTTGCATGATTATGCGCAGTTGCACTTTTTTTGTACTTTTGTGCGCGATTCATTTGAAAACTACCATGAAAAACGAATGAAAATGGCGTTAATATTGCGTGTGACGATGATGTTCAAATTACGGTATTAGGGAATTGAACTTTAATTGACCTAAATTGATAATGAATGTCTACAAAACACATTTTGTTCGGTGCTGACAAATTACTGCAAATATTACATCAACTTCTCGTCTGAGCTTGGTTATTTAATGATTTTTGAAATGTGAAGCGCAAGAGATAAAACATGATGATAATTAAATCTGATTAGAGCTCCATACCAACCAGAGTTTTTTCATTGTTGGGATTACTGCAATGCGTTCTTAAATTCTTATGCCTTTCATCTGCAATTTTTCATCATGCATCATTTTCAAAATTGTTAGAGTTTACTTCCAGAAGAAACAAAACCAAAACAAGATTTCTGGAGATCGTACATCTCTCAGTCGCGTAAATCGAAGTACAAACCATTAGACCCTTTTCAGGGCTGTCACTCGATACTTGGTTCAGTGTGAAATAAAAATGCCCAACTACAAAGTGTTCCATTTGTTCTACTATCCGCATTGCCACTGTGTTTGAAAATACCCACACCCATTGCAGTGTTATACAACTTGTACTGGTCATAAGATGTCGCAAGTTTTTTATTTGCTGATTCATCTCCAAAGTTACGTATAGAAATAAAAACACAACTTGCTGTAGAACAGAAGCAAAAATGTATGTTTTTTGCATACTGGTGTAGTTTTGTTTTTGAATCATGGCAATCTTTTTGATAAGTATGCTGCTAATTTACTCTCACTAACGCCTGGCTTTACTTAACTTGTTTGAAATCAAATGCAGCTATTAAATGCGATTTAATGTAAATTTCTTTTTTGGTTTGGCTTCGTCGGGTATCCGTTAATTTTGTGCGATCAGTTAGCTAAGTTGGGGTTATTTTCTGGTTCTGATAAACTTGGCCTCGTTATTTTTCCCAGAAATAAAACACTACCTGTTGTTTCGTGCCTTATCAGAAAAACGAACGGTTTGGTTAGGTTTACGGTGTATGGAACAGCTTTCCACAAAGTCGAAATTGCTGCTGCTGAAGACACTTGAACGCCCTCTTCTGTTGCTTTTATCGCTGTTGCGTGTTGAACGTCACTTACATGTAATCTGTCGCTAGATGTCAGTCGAGACAAATCTGCTGCGCCTTCTATAAACAGATCGTGTATACTCATTGCGTTGAGTACGGATTTCATATTGGTCACTTTGTGATGAATTGCAAATTTGGGCATTAATAATCTACATGAGTGCATGTTGGGTCGGTTTCTACTCCACAGTCTCTCCAGGACTTCTTGAACGTTGTTAGTTACGCCAATTTCTTCGAAAGCTCGAAAATCTCCAGCTATGTTTGGCATGAATACCACCATCATCAAAGCACTACCTATAAACGTTAAATTTTTGATTTTGGTTTGTGTACTAGATGAGGAATCTGAGCAGGGCTGGAGTCGAGTACTGCAACTTCGAGTACGAGTACATGGCCATCGAAAAGGCACGAGTAAGAGTACTTGTTCGAGTACGAGTACCAAAATTTTTTAAATCTAAAAAAAGGATTTAACTTTTTCTAATAGAAGTTATTTTTTCTATGCTGATGTTTTTTGCTTGAATAGCCACCCTGAAAAAATAAATTGAAGAAGTAATCAAAGAGAACAAAAATTTATTTACAGAGCCTACATAACAAAAGTGTACTAAATTAACTCGGACACATCAAAAATATGCTAGTTGCATTTAAGGAGAGTTAAAATTTGCACTCTTAAAGGAGACATGCTTGACCTGTGAGGGCGTACTATTATCCCTCCTTGGCTGAATACGCGTTCCACAGGAGCGGTTGTGGCTGGCTCGCAAAAAACGATTTATGTCTCTTGTTGCTACTTGCTACCTTTCATTGCAACAATGTACTCGACTGTACTTTACCAATTTTTTGTTCGATTACCGCGAGTACTGAGGCACTCGAGTACGAGTCCTAGCCGAGTACTAAAGGTTTTGAGTACGAGTACGAGTAGACCAAAATTGGTACTCAAGTTGTTCTCGAGTACGAGTACTCCAGCCCTGAGCCCGAGTCTATGCAGAATAAAAACGATATTTTTTGTTCGCTTTGTTATGTGAATCAATTTATAAAATGTAAAAAATAGCATCATCCAATGACAAATTGAAGCGGATACCGGTTACAGTTAGTTTTCATAAAATGATGAGCAATGGAGAGAGAACTCTGTGCCAAGTTTCCAACTAATACCAATTGACCAAATTCCTACGCTTCGCATGATTTTCAAGAATTACGAAGGACGTGTTCGAACACATTGATAGGTTTTTCACAGCGTATACTTTGTTCAAGACCTTATACGCTACTTCATTAAAAGAGTAGTTTTAAAAATGAAGAATTGAAAAATATCATTTTTATAAACTTGCGTTGTTAGTTTTACCTTCAAATGGAATGACGTACACATCTGAGTTTAATTCATCAGAGTGTAGTGGTTTACTACACAATCCGTCTTTGTTAAACATAAACGGAATTTCAATTCTTTCTCTGGGACTGACGTTGAAATATCTTGTGGATGTCGATGTCTTTGGAAAAGGACTTTTCCATTTAGCCTGTTAGAAAATTAGCATATATCACTGATCAAAGGCTATGAAAAGCTAATCGTGAAATGATTTCACAATGTTCGATTACATAACCCCATCAACCAGTGACTTAACTAGGTTGCATTTTAGTATTTGCCTTGATGTAGCGGATTAAGTTTAACTTCGAAAGAAAAATCCGTTTTGTTATCGAATTCGTTTTGAAGCGCATAACCTTGAGTAGTAGGGTCAATTTGATATTGCTACTACAATATTTACGATTATCAAATTGCTTCAACCACCTCATGATTCAACACCGCATATTTCATCATTTGCCATGATAGCCTGTCCAAAAATGCCAGCCTAATGCAGCTGCGTTTCAAGAAATATCACTTCTCATCAGTTAAGCTAGCTAGGTAGGCCAATCAACCCTCAAGACTGTAGAACTAAATCACAGCTGCTTGCAACAATCAGGGAAAGTTATAACAACCCAATTAACAACCGAAAATAAAAAGAGATGTCGCTACCGAGGTTTCGAAAAGTTTGTTGTACTACTTAATGCTGTGCATGACTTGAATCCATGTGAATTTGGACTTACCTCCACATAAATTGTATTTACAAGGACTAATTTTGTATTTTCATTCACACTGTTTTCTTCCATAATGCTTGGAACATCTTCTCTAGTCTTTCTTGCTACGTAATTGTTGATTTTGTTCCTGGATATTTCCGGTGAAGATTGAAAGTCTAGTTTTTTAATCAAAGCCTTGTGGTATCTGCACAAAATGATAGCAGTTGGTGTTTTTAATTCTTACCCGTCCTTTTAATAAGAGTGAGCGGATAATTTGTTTATCTAGACCAGAGAATGCCTTGTTCGAACACTGAACAGACCAGCAAATCTAAGAATTTTTCCAATTCTTCCATAAAAGAAAATCCAGCTAACGAAATCGTTTTGTTTTGATTTTTTTTTTGTTATACCTATAGAAGAGTTGTAAACGGGCCGACTAGTTCAGGCCCGAACCCGAAAATTAATTTGAAGCTCAAATCATGCCCGAAAAAAAAACGAAAGTTAAGTTGGTGGATCTGAAAAATTTAGCAATGTTGCCAAGTTATTTTGATTATATCTTTATGCACCTAAGACAAAAATCACGTCTCAGGCCCTAATTAAGCCCGAAATTTTGGTCAACTTTAGGTCCGAACCCGGCCCGCCCCGGAAAGCCTTGCCCGACGTACAACTCTGCCGTACAGTAGCATAAAATAACCCACCCCTCAGCTAATCTTTTAAAAGGTTTTCGAAGTCGAAATCGTCTGTCAATAAACAACCGTTGTGTATGTTCCATCGTGTAAGGGTAGTTGGTGTCATTGAATATTTCGGTTGTCATTTTCGTTTCTTCCACTGTTACATTCGACAAATAGTCGGCTCGTAATAATCTTTTTACCTCTTCGAGTGATGTTCCATCTAATCCTAAACGTTTTGTGTAAATCAATTTTGTGCTTCGCGCAGTTAAGGAGCAGTTAGCTTTTTTAAGCATATCAAGACTAGAGCTTCAGTCACTTGTAAAGTAGAAGAAATATTGGCTCAAAGAAACCTAGCAGAGTGCCCAATAACAATAACAGTCAGAGCAGAATACATAATTTCAATAAGGACCTTTCCGCCTGAAGAGCCGTTTTTCTGCTTTTGTGATTTTAATTTTTAAGTGATTTTACTGTGAGTAGTAAAGTATTTCTTTTCGGCAAAATTAATATTACTACGAAAAACATAAATAAACCAAATTTTAGTGAAAACCTATAGAATATAATTGGGGTTGTGTTTCGCTCGAGAGCCCCATTAGCTATTATCCTGTAGAAATATGAAAAGGGCCTCCAATCAGAACAGAGTACGTTATTTTGTATAGTTATCATTACCAATAGCATTTTTGAATGAATACATGAAAACGAATGCCAATAATTGAAGTTATCAAAAGGAATATGATAAATCATGTAAAAATCAATATCATTCAGATGATCTCGCTATAGATTCGTTATAGATTTTGGTTAGGACAAGGTTTACATTGTATTACTAGAATCAGGCAACCCCTTCAAAGTCGCCATGTTTGTTTATATTTCGTTATGTTTTCCTAAACGGGCAAAATCAATTTTGAATCCGTAATCGCTCTCTGTTACCTGGTAAAAGCGCAGTAAATATGCTGTACACCGACAAGGGAGAAAAAATGATGTTGCTTTTCAATGGCGGAAACTCGAGCAGCTTCTGGAACATCTCGAAAGCAAAATCATGCAGAGCGTGTGAGGCTGGCGTGGGAAGAGCGTTGCTGCTTCGATAGAGCACCGTATTTGTATCTTGCGTTGCTGAATTGTGTTTTTAATTAACGTAACGAATTAAAGAAACATTTGCCACAGTACACAAATCAAGCTAAACTCCCAACGAAGTGCAATCTTGGAGATTAGCAAAAATGACAAATTTAATTTGCTAGAAACTGTCATAGAGACGAAAAAATGGATTTCTTTCCTGAGGCAGCAATGATAATAACGTAGTAAATAGGCTTACCGAGTGTTTGGAATTATTTCCGTGTAAACTATAAAGTATATAGCCTAGCAGTGGCGTCGCTAGGGGGGCGGCCCGCCCCGTGTGTCACCATTTTGGGGTGACACCATTTGGTTACTTTATTTGGTCCCCATCATTTATTTGGACCGAAAACGCACTCAATTTCCGGCAAAAACCTTTTTTTTGGTCTTCACTTTTGAACCGAAAACCCACTCAATTTTTGGGGAAGACCTTTTTTTAGTCTTCACCTACTTTTAGACTCAATTTTAATAAAGGGTGTCACATCATCAAGGGTGACACCACGAAATCTTGCCCCGGGTGCCACCATCCTTAGCAACGCCTCTGTAGCGTAGTTCAAGCCCGTACAGTCATTTGGGGCATCGACAGTTTTAACTCTGTATCCAGTGAATTATAATTAATTACTGCGTCAGCAATCAGCATCTCCAATCTCCATTCTTCCAAATACGAAACAACCATAAACACATGTTTTTCCCCTACATGCTAAGTCGCTAGCGATTGTGACATTTATTAACTTACCGCTATCAAGGACAACCAATGATGCAATAAACACGAGTTGATATGGTAAAAGTTTCATTGTTATTTTATTCAGCAACCAATTCAAAATCGAGTTGAATCAGGTTAAACCTTTGAAATATCAGTATATTACTTGCGAAAACAATAAAAGCTGATAGACTAATTTTTGATGTTATTTGATTTGCGTGTGACGTTGCTGAATTTGCATTTTTTTACATCAATTTCACGCTAAAAAATTTACACTGTTGCTTGCTCGACTATAATTTTATCATGATTGCTTTGCTCCAAAACTGGATAAGCACTTTATTGTTTGTTAGCTCACAATGCTATGTATTTCCTCTTCATTAATTATTGGTCAGTTAAACGTAATTTTAAGTAATCTTGCTAGTTTTCTTGCAATAGTTAATATACTGTTAAATTTCCTATTGATGGCTTAATTGGTTTAAGCCGAAAACGTTTGATTTGTTTAAATGAAATCGTTAAATCCACCAAAGTTACTGTTAAATTCTTAATCTGGTATTGCAAATCAGACTCGATCTAAATTATGTGATTTGTTTTACATCCGCTTTTCTTTTCGTTGATCTCAAACACGATTTTTCATAACTGAATTTCGAACAGAGGTTGGATGTAGCTAGCAGCACTATATTCAAACGCATGGACCACTAAGCAAGCTTTAAATTTCGGTTGCCCGTGCTGACGAATATCAATAGTGCTTTTGGCAAGAATCAAACTTATGTATTTACTAAAATTCAAAGCCCAATCATTTCATTACCGGTACTAACTATCAGTTGTGAGGGTAAATATCAATTTGCTAACTTACTAAATTTTAGCATAACTTGCCTAAGTTATTTTTCATCATCGTAGAGTATCTATGAGCTTTTGTACGTTTCTTGTTTCGACCTAACCTGTTTGGCGATTTTTACTACATCGTGCGGGGTTGAAGAATTTTGAAATTTTGAAGGATATCTTGGTTCAATTCTCAATGCTGCTTGTTCTCTTATCCTGGTCTAGCTTTTAATTAAAATATTGAAACAATTCACAATGGGATGTTAAGCTTTCCTGCTATCACAAATGGTTGTTGGTAGCTTTGTGATCACCCTCCAACCATCCCAACACCATAGAAGTTTTCCTAATTTTAAGAATTTGAATTTAAGAATTAGTCGCAATTGTCGCTTAATTTATCAAAGGTCAAGCTTTAAGAAAATGTGGTATGTGTGGGAGTGAGATACAGCGTGAGAATACGTTTTTTGTGACAGTATCTCGTTTTGTTGCTATTACTTCCTGCAGTGCTTCGCCACCTGGAAATTTTCGGTCCGCGTTGCTTTTGGTTAATTGGCGTAAGAACGTCTAGAACTGAACTTTCGTGTATCGTTATATTAAGCTTAAGCATTTGCATTTGTGCCCGATTGTTTCATTGTAGACTAATTAGCTGACATTTCATCACAGGAAAAACAATTGAGACTGGATTTTAAATAATGAAAATGTAGACATTTAGTCCCCAGCACACCAATATTCTCATAAAATTGTAACCAATCTTGTAAATAGCTTGTTGCTTGAGCAACATTTCGCATTTTTACTGCAGTTTTATCCGGGCCTGAGGACTTCACCAAAGCAAATAATTTTTCTCCATAGTGTCGGAACTTGTGTAATGTGTCCCAAATTCTCTTTAAAAGATATTAACTTACAACTTCGTTTAGAACTGATAGGAAATGTGTAGCTAAAACTGATGTTTACTGTTAGATCGTTAACCCCCTAATTAGTGTAACGAATAATTCTGAGAATAACGCCTATTTATGCCAAGGGTGCCGAAACTTTTTGAGGAACGGGCCACATTGACTTAATTTTTGAGTAACGACCGCAGTAAACTTCAGTTCGCTTCTTTGTTTTGACATTTGGCGGAAATTTAAGTAAAGACCAAAACTCACAAAAAGGTCTTAAACGCATTTTGAAGTGAATTTTGCTGGAATTTTAGGTGGTGACCAGACGGCACAAATGAATGTTGATTTGGTTTCATACAAAATTTCGATCTCACAAAATTTCTCACGAAAATTCATCTCGAATCCACCCTGTTCTAAATCAGCTCAAAATCTAAGACCACTCGCGGGCCACACAAGCATTCCGTCCGTGGGCCGCACTCTTGGCATCTCTGGTTTATACAGTCTTTTATATATCCTGTGAGGTCCTTTTTTCCTTTATTCGAAATTCAGAGCTCAAACAAGTTAGCCTACGTGCCGAAAGCAGGCTCGTTTTTATTGGTATGGCTACTTTTGGATAAGCTCGACTTATCCACGGGCGAGAGATTTTACATTTGCTCTTGGCCTATTGCATATAGTTATCGATGAATAATATTAACTTCAAAAACAAGAGTAAAACTTAAATCTGCAGCGATTTCCACTTTCTTGTACAGCCATACTGATTAGCTTCTGCCATTTCACAGTAGTTGCCGCCCCTTTCTTCCGGGAGTTCCAGCCAGAGGCGGAGGCCGCGTTTGTGGTGATTTTGCTGTTAAAGTCGCGTCAGGAACCATCATTTTGCACTGTTTATTTTTACAGTTGTATGAGATATTTTGCGGGTGACTTGCAACACATGACTATGCGTGGATACACAGTAGTAGTCAGGTAATAGGCGCTGGTTTGATTCAGAACTTAGACCTCGTTTGGGTAAAGCCAACTTTTCGTCATTGGCCTGACAAGCACAAAGAGCTTATTGGGTTTCATTGCATCACCGAATATTCAGCTCAGGAGACCAGAAGCCAAATTCGTGTTTTCAATTTAAATGCATGCTAGCAAAAATTTCTGGGTCTCTGAGATTAATAAAAGATGTTAAATTGAATATATGAACTGGATAGCAAAAAGCAAAATGCAGACAAAAATTGATATATTTAAAAACACAACGTCATTTTCCATCCGAAAATTCGGTTAAACGTGCTGAAGATACATTTTTTTAAAGCTATGATACCGTGCTACTGCAGCATTTTCTTTTACTGCTACTCTGTATAAACAGTAAACTTGCGTTCAGTACGAGTGATGGAGTTATGAAAACTTGAAAAACTATTTAAAAATGTAACATGCTGAAATATAGAACTAATTATCAAAGAGTTTCAGTTCAAATAAATATTTCTTTAAAAAAATACCACCATGGCAACTGAGAATGAATAGAGCAGGCATCTTAACTTGATAATGTGCAATGAAGTGAATATAGCATGACTAAGACAGATTTCTTTTCAAGCCGATTAATTACAGTCTCGTCTGTTTAGGTTAGCTGGAACTATCGACTGTTCATCAGTCAATAAATATAGCAGTTAAAGCCCTTGCAACACGCCCAACCACTACCGAGTCCTGAGCCCCAGGCCCCCTCTCCGGGTACAAGTGGCAAGTAAAAAATTTTCAAAAAATTTAGCTGCCAAGTTTCAGTTATATAAAAGTTAAGTTGGGTCCCAAGTTTGCAACTTTTAAAAAGTCCCATATCGCAATCTCGATATAAAAGGATGCCTAAAAAGAAGGCCAAAAGACCTGTTAAGTTGTTTTAATAAAGTTCAGTTTAGCGGCGCACCCACAGGGGGGTTCGGGGATTGGCCCCCCTCTTTTTGGAACTAAAACAACAATTTTGTTGATATAGCGCAGTTTTTACCGGTAACACTTGGTTATATTTACTTTTCAGTAAATAGTCTCTCAAGTTGTTGTTAATCACTTAAAATGTTGTATTAGAGCTGTAATTTGATCCTGCAAGATATTATTTACCAAGCAATTGAGATTTTTGCATTGGTTTCACATGCAATATTGCTGACAGAAACACTGTGCAATTATGTGTATTTGATATATCCATGAATATTGAATAATCGATATATTACACCCGATCATAAACTTCTGAGCAGAACAGAGCTTGACACTAAAAAGAGACAGACGGCCATTTAGTGAAAAAAGTCGCCCTTGTGTAAAAAAAAAATACTAAGCCAAGTGTACTCTGCTGAATAAAAAAAGCAAACAAATCCACTGTTTGAAGATAAAAGCCACAACAAAATTACATTCAAACGTCGAGATTTTTATTCTGCAAATGTATTCAGGTATTTAAAAACAACTTTTAATAGCGTCGAAGCTGTCATTTCCAAATAATTTTTTCCATATTTTTGCAACATCATACGTAGTAATAACAATCCTTTGTCTATTTCAATGTAATCGACCTCTATGTATACCACCGCATTTCTTCATTCCAGCGTAGATTCATGACGAGAGTTGGACAAAAACGTTCAATCTAACAGCCTTTTTCAACGCTACCCATTTTTCAAAGAGTGGAAATATTAAAAGCTATTATGAAATTCTGAACCACTAACATGCTTTTAGAATTCAAAAACGTATTCACTTAAAAGATTTCGGCCAAATACGCGATTTTTCAGCATTTAAATGTATTTGTACTTGACCAGTAAGTGCGCGGGTGCTGATTGGATTTAGCAAAATAAATTCTTTCAAACTCTTCCAAATCTTAGTAATTTAGCTTCTTTTAATTGCTCTAAAAACGTGCGAAGTGTCATCCAAATAGTGTTAAAAAGGCTATTTTTTTTTCTAAAAAAATTGCTAAAAGTGCCCAGTGGCTGTGGGGCTGGGCTTCCACCCCGGGCTTCTGTAGTGGTAAGTTTAAATTGTTATTACAAGGTTTCTGAATAAACAAATGTAACAAAATACAAGTGTTACCGCGAAACCCTGTTTGACTACAAAGCTGACATTTTCAATAATGATTACTGGTTGCTTTTTGAAAAAATTGATACCACCCTTGAAAAATTTCTGGGTGCACCGCTCGTTCAGTTAGTAAGTTTTTGGCATAAGAGCTGGCACTGATTTCCGCACTATGCTGGTTAAATTTTCAGCAATAACCTGTTGGAGTTGCCCTGATTTGATGTAACTAACGACCTTTTGAAAATAATAAAAATCATCCAAAAAGTTCTTTTCTTCAGAAAGAGGTTTCTGGCAATTGCAGCCTATGTTAGATTTTTGATCTCTGATGATATTATAGTTTAAGTTTCACCTATTCTTATGTAGAGTTTGTTTATTTTTTTGCTACAAACTTCATTTGCAAAATTGCGCAAAGTTTTTCAACAACTATTTAGGTTTGCTCTAGTGGTAAAAATGATTGGTTGCTGATGTTCGTTCATATTCTACATTATTTGCCCCCAACGACTTTATTAAAGTTTATTAGACATAATCCTCGTATATTATAGACCTTTTATATATTATAGACCTTTCGCTGTTTTGCTCATCTGCCACATAGCTGAACTGTTCCGTTCCGATTGACTAAAACTAAGCCACACTTAAATATGCTTTACTGTTACTTTTATGTAGTGTTACAGACATATACTGTATACAAATAATTTGGATTTGTTGGTTGTTTACAAGCTGCGGTATTCGAGGTCTGCATTTAGAAGGTGGGTGGGCTTGTCAAACAAGGCCTGTTTTGTTTTACCATAATGGCGGCTAAGCCTAATAATGTTCAATTAATAATTTTTCTTCTCATAAGTTTGGTAAACAAACATTAGGATGCTTTCGTCCAGCCAGTATCGTGACACCATGTGTTAATATTGTTGCGTGTGGTGGTGCCGCTAGTTGTCAGTCGTCAGCAATTTTTGTGTTGCGCTGAATTCAGTTGGAAGCTTGGAACGTGCTAAAACTGATAATACCTCTTCTCTCTAGACGACATTTGGATCGTGGGTTGTCTTTGAATTCCAGTAGCAAAGAAATAACACGAAAAAAAAAAACGCTCACCTAATCGGACCTAGTATACAGCAAATGCAACATCAATAATTATTTTATTTACATAACACTGATAATTTCAAGTATAAAAATTTATTAAATAACTTGTGTGAAGCAGCGATTTTGCTGCACACGGCGTGTTAACAAGGCTAATGCTTTGTAAACTTCAGTCCACAATACGACGTTGAACTCGCTCTCTTGCTCCTCTTTCTCCATTGTGCAGTGCTGCACCCGAACTTACTCAGCTCCGATTTGACAAATTGCCGGCAAGACACGATTTTCGTACTTACGGCCGCACCACTTTGCCGACAAAGAGAATAGCACCGGTTAGATCTTGTCTTATCGCGAACAAAAACGGCTTATTGATTTGAACTCGCACGTCGGCTGCTCTGCGAATGCTGATTCCGATCGACGTTGCTGCGCCTGCTTCAAGTCCGTCTTCATTCGCAGTTAGCACCGCCTTGTGTAGAGCGTCGGACACGTATAACCCTTCAACGTGATTCTGCGTCATGGGTGACAGATTGGCGTCGTTTCTGTTAAACACATCTCGCAATCCCAACCTTCTCAGACTGTTCTTCAAATCGGCTTCGAATTGTAGAGAAAATTTAGGCAGATCCAAGCTACAAGCTTCCAAAATTCGTTCACCATTATTCTCACCTGTAGAAAACAACAGTTTTAATATCTCTTTTATACAATTCCACAAGTCCTTTGCAATTCTTCTGCAGACATTAATTCGAATATTCCGTTCCAATGATGTCAAGTTTTCCCGCTTCGTTCCATAAAATGCTGAAGTTAGAAAACCCAAAAGGCTTAAGAGACGACCACAAATTACATTTAGCTACTAATTCCCGGTCAGATAAAGGAACTGGTAGAAGATCGTGATGTGTGGTAGCTCAGCCTTCGATATACTCTCTCCTTGCGCTTACAAAAGGGTTGGCAATGATAACAACAAGATGCTGCAGTTGCGCAGCAACAATTTTACCTGCACGGCAAATTTTCATTCACACAGTTATAACATGATCGTTTAGTCATAACCCTCTAAAGCTCTCTCATCTTCTAATCCAGGTAAGTATAATTTGGCATACAGATTTATCAATCGTTGCCTACCTGACCATACATCGTTGATTATCGTGTGAAATTTATTCTTCATTGGCGTTTCTTCATCATCAAATAATTTTGTGAAATTACCAATGCTGTTGGGCATGACTATCAGCATACTGAGGTTGTCTGTAAACGAAGTAAAGTGGCTTTAGAGAGGGTTCTTGCAGTTAAACAGTCGTAGTAATGCAGTATAAAATTTGATATGTTTTCAATTAGCCAATTCATCAGTCTACCCCCAAAATATCAAATAACCGAGAGATATGCTAATTAGCGCGTTTAGACGTTAAACGAATGATCTTTACCGTCGGCTCTTAGGAATGTCAAAAATGACTTCAAATTGCAAATACTAGGATCGCTGTGTTTCGTTCATTTTTTACCCGACTGGCGAAAGCAGCTCGTTTCATAGGTGATCACTTAACTACTTCCCAGAAAACACTAGGTATTAGGTTAAGTCAGTCATATCATTAATTTTTGATGTACTGTGAACAAATTCCATTGCATTGTAGCTTTTAAATATGATTCCAAGAGTGATGCATTATTTACGGCTTACCATGTAATGGAAGTACAGTAACTTCTGCTTGATGTTCGGAATCATGGCGGAAGGAGCAGGGAGCGAAATCTGTGTGCATTGTTGGGACCATTATCGAGTTTTGGTTGTCCAGGTGAAATTCTTTCATCACAGTGCTTTTTGGGTTAAACTGAAATCCCCATTTTGCCTGTTCGTAAAAAATGTGTGAGTTTCACGTGGTCATCCCTTCATTGAACATTAGTCGGCAAAAGTATTAAAATAAAAAAAAAAAAGAACTAGTTGAAATATACATTTGTATATGGTTTCCTCATTCCGAAAAGCAATTGATTAGTGCTAAAAAGGCTCAGTACAGTGTGTAATTAATCGATCTTCTCTTTGGTTTCAGTTTGCGCAGGTTACCATAAGTTTAACGCGAAATCAGTACTTGTGTATTGCCTTTTGTTTCAGTTTCTCATTGTACCTATCATAGTCAGTCGATTTGATCATTCGTTCATTTTTTGTAAATTATATCTAAATGAGTGCAGCAAGTATTTTCCAAACTATGAATGTGAAAGTGTTTGAGTTCAAGAAGAGATTTTCCGTCAAATTGCCATGGACGTGTTAAAACTTAAAATCAGTTCTGTTGCTGTTACGTCATTAATGATGGAGCTTACCTTAAGGTACAGGGCATTGATCATGTATAGCTTTGTTCGAGCAGAAATTCCACCTTCCGGTACCATTTCGCTGATCAACCTTCTAGTCTTCTTTCTCACATATCTGTTTATTTTCATTCTGTTCTCTTCTGGCTGTTCCGCGAAGTTCACTCTTTTTGCAAGTGCGACTCTCAGTCTAAATAAAGGTAGCAAATTATGTTTAAGTTTTACTAATATTGTAAGAACTAGCTGGTTTTCCCATCAGGCTCCAAAAAACAGAGCATTAGCGCCGCCACCTCACCGCCATCTCATTGTCCTGTGGCCACTTTTGGAAAGTTTAAAAATCACCGCATTTCTGCGTTCTTTATTGCAATTCTGAGATTCTATGGTGTTTTTTGCACCTTGCTTTCATCTTCACTATGAAGTACTGGACAGTTTTAACCAAACGGACAAACATGGTACCTTGTATTGAATAGGCTACTGCTTATTTACTAAAAAATTTTAGAAATCTCTTACTTGGACAATTCTCGTTTGTAGGGTTTTCGAAGGAGTACTGCTCTGTCAACGTACATTCGGTTTGCATGATCGAGTTCGTATTCATTTTCTTCAGTGAAAATTGCATCGAGAGTGTTTCCGATCTCAGCATTGTTTATTCTCTCATTTCCCAGCAAATTTTCTATTTGTCTTAATGATTCTCCTCCCAAGCCTAAACCAAAATCAGCAGTCGTTAGTCTACGCAAAAATGACGTTTTACTTCCCATTCAACATCCTCCCCTCATAAGATATACGCTACTGTATAAAAAATATTATAAATAAATACATTTTTACTTGTTACAGTTTTTTTTTATTATATAACTCTCAGTATGAATATGATCATCCAGCTAAATTGACGAAAAAATTTAACTGCTGATGGTCAACTTTATCCAGGTTACATGGTTGTGTTTTAATCGTACTTTTCGAGCTAGTACTTCCAATTTAGTTCAGTTAAGTTTAAGATTACGTATTACCTGGTCGTAAAATAGCCATGGCTGTGAATATGGACAAGGGTGAGATGATCATGTTTCGCCGACTGCTTGATGATTCGTCTTGGTGGATTGAATTAAAGACATCAAAAGAGAAGTTTTGAAGTGATCGCGCGGTAGTAGTAACTTGCGGTATGTTTTGCGTAATGGCAGGTCCAAATCCGAACGGAAACGGCTCGAAGGGTGAAACAATCTACGAAGCAAAACAAATATTATTTCTAAAAACGATTCAGGGACTCTTTGGGTGGGTAATGCGTGTTATATGCAACTCAATTGCGTCAATAATAATGTGAAAATATAGCGCTCTTAATATTGGTACTAAAAAGGTATTTTTGCTAATTTTTTGATTATTTTTGGAGTTAGGAAATCTTTTCCAACTTATTTGACTGCATTTTTGGGATCGTGCGAAGCAAAGATTTTTTTGCTCCCCTCAATTGCTTTGTGTATTTTCTAAAGTATTTCAGCTTATAACATAAAATCAATATTTACCTGCGGTTCATAACCAACATCTTCCGTTAATTCATCTCCGTAATCTATAAAATAAGGAAATTAAATCACTTAACAAATGAAATGCTTCAAAAATCTGTATGCGCTACGTTAGCTCACCATTCTATTACATTGAAGATAATAACAGTCAGTGCTTTTAGCCATACTTGGTCCCCTACATGTCCATAAATCTACCCCCAGAAAACATAACTGCATGTAGTTTATATTTTATTTCTTACTTACCAAATGATTCTTCAAAATAATCTTGGGCATTTATTCTCGTAATCACTAGAAGGCAACAAAGAGTTACAACTGTTTTTGTAATAAAATTCATATTTGTCAATGAGCAATGTGTTATCATATAATTTAGCTGTTATCATATAATTTAGCTGTTACAATATCTGCAAATAAAAAATATAAGTCACAACCTCAATTTCGAAAAAGAAGTTGGTTTTTAATCAAAATCAGGAATAAAACTTTTTATTCCATCGGGCTTATTTTAGCAATTTTTTTTATCCAATTTTAGTTAAAAAAAAAAGTATTTAATTATTTATGTGAAACTTGTAAAGTGTAGGCTTTTTGTTTTGAGCAAAGCATAGGCTGCAAATGTCAAAAAAATTCTTTTAATCCACTTATCTGAACGCTACATATTTTTGTTTTATTGCGTATATACAATGGCATTTGCGGTCAAAATTTGAAGATAGTTACCTATTATTTGACTTATACAGGTTTAGCAACAACTTTAAGAGTTTTCAAGAATATAAAATTTATATCTATCTATGCTCTTTGTCTGCGTATATTATTGTACACACGTTTAAATACTGTACAGAAGTATCCATAATTGATCATCTCTCTTGCTCAACTAATTTTAGCACTCGCTGCGACTTCTTATATAAGAATAATAATACAAATTTTGCTGTCATCCCGCCAATATACAGTCAGACAAACTATGTCATGTTTTTGGTGGCTTTTGGCAATTGAAATCAAATCAATTTTCAACTTTTATTACTTTTCTCAATTACATTCGCTTTTGACACTTGTAATCTCTTTTATTTATTTCCGGTTCCTCTTCGATTATTTGAAATGAAATTAAAATTTCAATTTGAAAGCTATTATTATACGTGCAAATTAATGCAATTTTTTTTAATTTTAATTTATCTTACTTTTGACTTCTTTTATGTAAAAACATTCAAAGCTTGTTGCAAACTTTTATGGATGACATTGACCAATGCCTTTGTTGATTTACTTGAAATTCTTGATTAACCGATAAAATTTAGAAAGCTTTGTTTCTTTTTGCACATTTGTGGGAATTTGATTAACCAAAAAAAGCAATTATTTGAACATTCGATCGATTACTCGGGCATTCGGTGATGAAGAATTCCAAAATTTGACCGAAATATCTCAGCAAAAAATAAATCTACGAGATTTTTTACGTCAGCAAAAATGGATCTACGAGATTTTTAATGTTTTCATTCTGTTCTTTTCTTCATATTTTGCTGTTTTTTTCTTTTGTTAACGATTAAAACTGTCAAAGAAGAACTTTTAGCTATACCTTTAGCTTATAATTGCTTGATTATCCAATTCACTATCCTCTACTTAAATATCATTAAAAGCTGGATTTATTGATTTGCGCCCTTTTGGGTTCCTATTTTTGCTGCTTTTAAGCTCATTTCAAAAAATCTCAGCTCGCGACACAAAAGAAACATTGTCATTTTTGTCTGTGCTACATGATAAATACGCAAATTCAATGAAACTAGTGCCAAACTATATGAAAAAAGATAGATTTGATATATTATGTCTTCTTGAACCATCTGCCTAAAATACCGTAATTAAGCTTCTCTAAACATAGACCCTTGATTGTTAGTTTTGCAAGGGTGGTCCGTTTCGGCTGGTAATTAAAATTTTCCGTTTTGTATTTCTATGTTTAAATTAAGTTACTTACTACGACCGAGGTAACTACTGATTTGGCAATTAAACTATCTTTAATTACACACTGCTAACTAGCTCATTTACGATCACTCTACTATTACAGTACTAAGATTCAAAGTGGGCAAGCTGTACGAGGGAATTCATTCGTTTGTAAAACCAGACAGACAGCCTCTATTTGTGCGAGGGAATTCATTCATTTGTAAAACCAGACAGCCTCTATTTGTTGATTACATCTACACAGAACAACCTTAAAGGGTTTTGTTCACTGATCCATAAATTGCCTGTAGTCAGAATGACCCACCAGGCCTACTCAGATTAAGGCAATTCATTAATTAATGTATTATAAATAATATTATCTTTCAATTCGGCGGCTTATCTGAGCTTCAAGCCAAAAAACTATTTAGTTGCCGAGTGTTTCTCGTCTATATATGACGAATGATAACTTTTTCTCAAACGAAAATTCTATTTTTTCTCTGCCGCAATTCAAGGATCCAGTTGTTTCACTCAAAAGTCAAAAGTGCCGCCTCTTCAGAATGTAAAATATTGCGACAATGACGTGTCAAAATCGTCTGATCACGTGACGGAAATGGCAATCACCATTCAACTGCATATTCTATTGACAGCCTCTTTGCAGCGAAAGCTCTACGCGTTTCGTGGGAGAATTGGTACTTTGTCTAAACCTTTTCATATTATAGTGGTTTTACGAATAAATGTTTTTGTTTGTTGGTAAATAATTGCCACTTCATGTTAACTCGTGATTATGCAAATCGTACCATTGAGATTACGGGATTGAGCAACAGTACTTGCTAAACTTTGAAACACTGTTTCATGAAGCTATTCAACATACGTGATAGAAATACATTGCAATCACGCAGAGCTACCGTATAGTTTCCGTTGTAGAGATGAGAAAAACTTACGCAGCAAAAACGGAAAAATAAACCACTTTAAAATTTTACCGGGAAATGTGTGATTAGAGACTACAAGATAGCTTTTACAATACTACCACCTACTAAGTGCGGAAACAGTTCTAGACAGATTTTTACCTTACCGGAGGCGGTATCGAAATTCGGAAAACTGATAACGATGATGAACAAAATTTTAGACTTAACCAGAAACCATTGACTGCATTGATTCATCATGCTCTCTAAGTTTGCATATTATTTGTGCTTAATGATTTAAAAATTGTAGGTGCACATTAATATTTTATCGAACAAGTTTGCTATGTTGTTTAATTTTTAAAATTTTCCGTAAAGTAACTACGCTCAATTTTCTTGTTTAAAACTTTTTAAAACTTTGTATGGACTAATTTTTAATATGGTTGCCGCTCGCAATTTTTGTGATCGAAAATACCATTTGAAAACCAGAGAATTTTAACAAAATTGCCTGTATTCGAAATCTTACTTGGCTTTGATAAGTTATGGCGATATTGAAGCTCGAGAAATTTACTGGCACAGTAGTAACATGAACTTAAGGAATTTCAGTAAATAATTAGCTCAATGAAAACGAAAATATACTTGGCCGATGTATTAATTTAAATTATCGTTTCAGTAGAAGAATTTCTGGCTTACAGTTGCTCAAATTTGACTGAAATATCTACTTTTCATACGAACTCACTCTTAAAGCGAACTATTTTATTAAAATGTATATAGTTTAACAACATTATATTTCTTCATTAAATTTCGTTACGCATTTACAAACCTGGTATTTTTGATAATAATGTAACATCTTAAAATAGCAAAAAATTCTGACACATTTTTACAATATTGCTTTGGAAACTTTAAATCGTTTTTGTGTGTCTTGTTTCTGCAGCTCAGCTATTACCGATTACGCCAGTTAATTTCTTACACGTGTATTTATAGGAGAATTTAAATCAATCATGTTTGTTTGCATGTTCGATTGGATTTGTCAGTTTTTCCCAAATAAGGCAAATTTGCTAATGCGACGTATTAATCGATAGTGGAACTTTTTCCTTAAAAGCTTTTCGTATTGCACAATCTATCCTGAGACAAATTTTGAAAATAGCCTTGCAAATTTTCATTGTATTTTGTGTTTAATAATTTCAAGTGTACATGGTATAAACTTAAAGCATTTTTAAATTTTTCAAATATGCCATTGCGAATAATTTCGACACTTAACGTCGATATATGACATTTTTTAAAACATGAACTTCTAAAACATATTGCTTAGTTTTTACTGAAGTAAAAAACCAAAGACTAAACGTTGAAACAGGTTTTTTGAGGCTTTTGTATTAACTTTCTTTTAAAACGTCATGGTTGGCGAATATATTGATTTCTAAATATTTTTTCCGATAGAGTTGAAATTGTATTTTTCCCTTCGCTTGTTGCTCTGTTTTTTTATCAAACTGTGCTATAGTGTGGTTAGGTGAAATTGCAGCGATTCGTTGCAGCTAACAGCTTTATAAATAATTAACCTGTTTTCATCTTGGGTTACTTTTTGTGCATACGTATTCCAACGCTTGAGCCAGGGACTTTCTATCGTTTAATCAAATTTTTGTATTTTCCCTCTAACAATTAGTGGAAAAACAAGATTTTGATGTTGTTTTTCAGGATCCGATTCCGCCGACGAAGAGTTTCAGTTGGTTCGACGAAAATCCAAAAACTGACTTCGCAATTGACGATAAGAAAAAAAGTGCTGACGTCATGGAAAGCAACCAGGTCCCAGTTGATGAACCGATGGATGTTGATGTCGTGGAGATAATAGATGTGAAGCCTGCCAAATTAATAAAACAGGTTAACGGGATCAAAATCACCGACTTAGACGACCATGTCAACTTGCCTTCTACCTTTTCTACGCCGATGTCGCGAAAAAGTTGTTCCAGCATCTTTTCGCAACCTAAAGAAACGGATTTGCGTGAACCCCTTGAAAAGCTAACTGAAGACCTTGTACATCACGATGACGTAAAGCATAACGTCATACCAGAGCGTGGCGTTCAAGCTCAAACCGGTGAACTCTCAATAAACTCCCTTGAACCAGCGGTAGCTAACTTGCAAAGCGTCATCTCTAATGAGATTTTTGTTGCTAATGAAATCAAACAAGTGAAAACTACTCCGGAATGCCAAGATATGTTAAAAGCGAAAATTCGATCAACCACTACGCCGCAGACAGACCAAGAAAGGAAAGAACAAATGAAAACCGTGCCCGACTTAAGCCAAGACGATAAGTGTGCTTTTCCTATCTCTCAAGAAGCAACCGTCATAACCAGTATGCTAATGGCTCCACCTGAGGATGAGAAGTGTTGCATTCCTGAAGTGACGTCAGTGGGGAGTAATGTTATGTCATCGTCCCAGACGCAATTACTTGATGACGCAAACGAATCGAAATTGCGCTGGTCGTCTAAAAAAAGGGAATTAATAGACGAAGTGATGAACGAAATCAGGTGAGTTTTTTCATGTCGTCATATTTCAGGCATCGTGCAAAGAAGACATAATTCAAAAACTAGTGGCAATTCAATGCATCATGGGACGTGTTTTGAACTCCGCCTTCTTCCTGGAATTTTTGAAGATGGCATTCATCTGAAACGTGGCCATTCATGTTTATGAATGAGCTATTCGTAGAACTGCTAGGCGATTTGATTAATTTAAGTTCATTAAAAGTGCTGACGAATTTATTAATAACGTTGTTAGATTGATGATGATGAGCTGTGCACAAATCATTTGAGTTCAATTCGCTTTGCTTGACTGTGTCAGTCAGAACAGTTGCACAACGTTCTACGCGTAAAACCGCCTAGTATGTCCAGGGTTCAGTGGGTAGAGAGTTTACTTCTGCATTGGTAAACTTTGGGTTCTAATGTTATTTTGAGTTTGATTTCGAAATGCTTTGAAAAATAGATATTCAGAGCAGTTTTAAAAAGTTTTATTGTTCCTGCAAGACTTTTTTTAATTTTTGTTTAATTGTATATTTTTAACCAGTTAATTTTTTCCAAAAACTTTAATGCCTTCGTCGGATACTTTAGCTGAAACCCCTGATTTTCTCTCATGCTGAATTTCTTATTCTCTTTGTAAAATGGCCGGTTTTTATGCTTCATCTGCTTTACACTTTAGCTGAAACCCCTGATTTTGTCTCATGCTGAATTTCTTATTCTCGTTGCAAAATGGCCGGTGTTTATGCTTCATCTGCTTTACTTCTGCTTGTGCTAATGACAAGAAGATCGGTGATTTGTGTGGACGGAGTCCTGCGTTTTTTTACTGTTTTTTGTGTTTGCTTTGGATTCCTCTGGTCATGATGCTGGTTGGCATTGAGTTCTCAATTAACGCATCAAGACTTTGGATAGGGGTAAAATTCTCTAGTCCAAGGGACAAGTTTGGAATTTTTCTACACGCACAGACGTTGCTACTCTTTATGAAAAGGGTCATTTTGTCTACCTATGACAATTATCAAAGGTTAGGAATTAGTTAATTATCATTTAAACTATCTCCTATTGTCCATTGTCCAATGCTTTTTCATTCGAATGAATTTTTGAACCTAATTTGGTTTCGTTCAACCTTGTAACGGCCCAAGATTACGTCAGGCTGGGATGCTTTCCAGGCATGATGGACTTTTTCCAGATCACATTTCGCCTTGTTTCCGTTTTTAATAACTGTCTAATATCTTTCCAATTTCTAAATTGGATTGTATTCGAGTCAATTTGACGTTGTTACGTGCGGCGAACCCTTATTTAGGAATCAGTGTACAAAGCCTTGGCATCTTTCGCTTCAGAATTGCTGTTATTAATGGAACAAACTGATAAACAACAACAACATTTAGTTGCAAATTCGCTTCCACGACATAACTGCGTTTATTGCTACCCATGTTTTGAGTCTTTCTCGATTTTGAAGAAAAATTTTGTAACAAATGTTTGTTTAATAAAATTAAAATGTTTGTTCAGTGAAATTAACTTCTATCAACAAAATTAATTCATATCAATCCTTTTAGAATGAGAACGTTTTTAACTAAACTTTCAGTTAGTGCAACAGAGAATGTAAAGTTTTTAAACGCAAATACGTGTTTTGTAAGGGTTTTGGGGGTCACAAGTGTTAGCTCCTCATCCAGAATGAACCAAAATCGAAAGCCAAGCTCTCCAATCAAAGAGATAAGGAATTTGTTTACCTCGATTTCCTAAACTCACATGCTTGATGACTGATGAAATAAGTCAGTCCCGTTGCTTTTTTTTTTAATTTGATTTTTATCTCCGAAATTCTAAAAATTATGTGTACGGGTAATAGGTATGTAAAGCAAACGGTAGCCTGAATAAATACGTTTACTTATAATTAGTTACCAAAAATTGATTTTGTTGCGTGGTTTAGTTGGAAATTTAGTTGTATAATTGACCACGTACAGATTCAATTGGGCTGGGCTGGTCTCTGCCTTCATGTGTCGAATCGAAATCATTCCTTGTATGAGCACAAATTTCCATTCAACGCTCGCGCCATTTTACTTTAAATAATTTCAAAACTTTGGGACTAGCTTACGTGATTTTGCTTGTCATTACAACGCTCATTAATGAAAGACAGCGATATTACAAAAAAAAACTTGGCACTCCGATAGACGACATAGTTTGAAGTCATGCCGCGCATTTGCATCTTAGCCTACGTTTCGCGAATTGCATCAACTTGTTTTTTGCAAGTTCTAAAACAGTAGAGTCTACTTTTGTTTTTTACCTGGGTTGCTGCTCCGAGACAGATATTTCTTGAACAGTAAGTACTCGAGCAGAAACAATTTCAAAACATTGTTTAAAATTTTAACACTGGCTGCAACTATCTAGCAATTCTTTAATTTTTTTACATATAGTATTATTGTATATATATTTCCTCCTTAGGATAGGCTACTTTGCTTTAGCGAAAATAGTGTTGGAAAACTATTTCACCAAGGGATCTTGACGTTACCATGACGTGGTCAACGAGTTAAACTGACCCTCACACTTGAAAACTAGAGTTATTTTCATGAATGGAAATATTGATGTGACTAGCCGCCAAGTGCGTTTAATATCGTCGTCTTTTAATAATGATCTTCGCAATGACAGGCACAATATTACACATGCACGAAAAATAACCTCAAAATAACTTTTCAGTAAAATGGCGTAATCTCTCGCTCAATAATGGAATTAGCGTTTGAAATTAGAAAACGTTTGACACGACTTTCTAGTTTAAAGTTTTTAAATTTTGCGCGGTATTTTTTTCGCATTCCACGAATAAAATCATTATATGATGCTACAGGGGTATTTTTAGAGACATATAGCGGCTGGCACCGAATTCTGAAAAAAAAATTAAAGATTTGAAAAACTTCTAAATCGCTCGACTTGTTACTGCTCTAAGTGGAAAGATCTACTGTACTGAAGTTTAAATTACAATGGAGAACACCAGACTGTTTTGAATCTTAAATAGTTTTGCACCACGTGGTGTATTTTTGGCTATTTTCAACGCTTCACTTGCCCAATATTTGGTGGTTTCATCATGGCAGTGTGTAAGATAATTTACAATATGTGTCATAAATTTTAGAAAAGACAAGGGAACAAGCTCGGAAAAAGCGCTGATTCATCTTTCAAACCATCGAAAGCCCTCTGTTGCGCCACATCGTATTGGCAGAAGGGAGATGACTATGCTAGAGAATTCAGTTGATGTTTCCCACTCCAGTTCCGTGCTCATCACTTGCAGGATGCTCTTCGACAAGGAGAAGTACCCCTCTCCGGACTTACTTTACCTGCTCATGAAGAAATATCTCCTGGTAGGTTAGCCTATTGGCGAAAGCGGATTTTCACTATCAGGCCGACTATAAGTTTGCTAATCAAATTTGAATCACACAAGTGAAGTTTCAATTAAGTGTTTGAGAGCAGAAGCGGCAACCACCATGGTGAGTATTTACAAAAGGATTTGTTAGTAACAACGGAAACCTCATTCTCACATTAATAGATTTCATAAATCGTCTTTTATGACCCTTTTTTTTGGTCGTTTAACTACACTGCTGCGTTGCAAAAACACTATTGTTAGTTGTAGTTCTTCGTTGGTGCATTAGATGCATGCAGTGCTACCGTCCTAATTGGTAGGCTTTATCCAACAAATATCGACAAGAGCGTTTTGTAACGTCCAATGTGAAACGATCTTTTCCAAAATTTCATTTCGTTTTTCTGTCGATTTTAGGTAAGGACCAATAAAAGGCGTCAAGTGTATACCTACATTTACAATGCTTTTCTTGCATGTTAATGAATAAATAGTCATTGTTTAATAAAATAGTGACAAAGAAAGTACCGCAAATGTAGGTATACACTTGGCGCAGCATCTTTTATATATTTGTTAGTGGAGTGTGACCGAGCGCTCTCGGCTGCTATATGATACGATTCATGTTTCCAACTACTATAAAAGTATCCTTAGCTATGAACTTACTGTTAAAGCACTTGTCTATGGGGCGTCAAATGTAAAGAAAAAAACACGTGTTTTTATGTTTTTTTGGTGCCAAATTGCATATTTAGCTAAATATGCAAAATGGCACATGTCAAATTGCGTATTTAGCCAAACATGCAAAATGACATTTGCCAAATTGTATATTTAGCTAAATATGCAAAATGACACATGCCAAATTGCATATTTAGCCAAATATGCAAAATGGCAAATGCCAAATTGCATATTTAACTAAATATGCAAAATGACGCTAAATCTGCAAATTGACAACTGTGCAAAAATGCTTAATTTTTAATTCTAGCGGTTTAAGTCCATTATCACAACTTCAGTTTGATCTATGCTCTGCATGAGCAATGTGGGTAGATGGAAGTCAATCGTGAGAAAAATCAATTTATAGCAAAAATTGTAGTCGACAGGGTGCTGCTTTGACTATAATTGAAGTTGGGAGACTTGGAGTAGGCCTAGCTGTACAACAATTACTCAGTCAGTCAGCCTAATGAAAAAACACGTACCTTGGGAGTATAGAGGTAGTGTATCAGAAATGGGATGGTGATTAGAGTAATAGGGTGTCAGATCAGACTTAAACATGTAAACTATTGCAGCAGTGAGATTAGGCTGACTTCAATAATGAAACAGAAAAGTTATGGTAGGCCTGGCTGTAAATTAAGCTCAACTGCTGACTGGCGCAAAAATTTTAATGGCTTTCTTTGTCAGGTCCTCTTTGCTGCTGATGCTACTAGGATATTTATGTTTTCATTTCGAATTTGATATTTTTAGCATTTATGCAATGGTACTGGTAGAGGATACGTTTATAAATTAAGCCTATGAAATATTGGGGCCCAAAAATTTGCCCAGACAACTTCTACTAAGGTCCTGCAAGAGGGCGGTTCAGGAAGTAAATCAAACCCGGGAGGACCTATAAATTCACGCAACTTAAGTAGCTGCTCCAGCACTCAATTAGTTGTGACTTGGTGTGCATGCAGGCAAAAGCTGGCCGGATTTCCGGTGAAGACCTTTGTTTTTGGTCTTCACTTAACTTCCGGCCATGGCCTTGAAAAAGGGGCCCAATATTAGTTTTCGTACCCCCTGATAAGATTTTTCTCTTAAAGCCTTGCTTCTACTTCATTAAACAGGTAAAAAAAAGCCATTAAAATTGTGCGCCAGTCAGCGCAGTTGAGCTTAATTTACAGCCAGGCCTACCATAACTTTTCTGTTTTATTATTGAAGTTAGCCTAATCTCACTGCTGCAATAGTTTACATGTTTAAGTCTGATCTGACACCCTATTACTCTAATCACCATCCCATTTCTGATACACTACCTCTATACTCCCAAGGTACGTGTTTTTTCATTAGGCTGACTGACTGAGTAATTGTTGTACAGCTAGGCCTACTCCAAGTCTCCCAACTTCAATTATAGTCAAAGCAGCACCCTGTCGACTACAATTTTTGCTATAAATTGATTTTTCTCACGATTGACTTCCATCTACCCACATTGCTCATGCAGAGCATAGATCAAACTGAAGTTGTGATAATGGACTTAAACCACTAGAATTAAAAATTAAGCATTTTTGCACAGTTGTCAATTTGCAGATTTAGCGTCATTTTGCATATTTAGTTAAATATGCAATTTGGCATGTGTCATTTTGCATTTTTGGCTAAATACGCAATTTGGTATTTGCCATTTTGCATATTTAGCTAAATATGCAATTTGGCATTTGCCATTTTGCATATTTGGCTAAATATGCAATTCGGCATGTGTGATTTTGCATATTTAGCTAAATATGCAATTTGGCATTTGCCATTTTGTGTATTTAGTTAAATATGCAATTTGACATGTGCCATTTTGCATGTTTGGCTAAATATGCAATTTGACATGTGTCATTTTGCATATTTAGCTAAATATTCAATTTGGCATTTGCCAAAAAAAGCGTAAAAACACGCGTTTTTATTTCTTTGCGTTTGGTGCCCCGTACTTGTCGCCTTGAACTGTAAAGACGTTGCGCGTTGCGAGACGCACATTATGACTAGTCGAAGGTGAACTGCGCGATCGGCTACGTTTTTTGCTATCCGTGTCACTGCAGCATAAATGACAAATTGAGCACGAGGTAGTAAAAACGCTAGCTAGCAAATAGTTGTGAAGTTCAACGAAAATAACTAATAGGGGCTTCAAAATCGTTACAAGGGCAGAGATATTTCAGTACGTATTTACTACAAAATAATCTGTCATATTTCTCCTTCAATTTGTCATAATGTGTGTCTCACAGCGCGCAACGTGTTAACAGTTCAAGACGACAAGTGCTTTAACAGTTGATAACTTAGGCCGGGATCACACGATCAGATTTTTTGCACAATTTTCTGGCATGAATCGTGTAAAACGTCGTGCAAGTCCATGACTCACTATTGCGGGCACCAGTCATCAATTACATTGAATAGCCCGTGTGAAAATGAAAATCAGACGCTAAAAAGTCTTGCTGACTTCTTGCTGGGAAATGAACCGAGCTCTACTTTCCCAGCAAGTTTTCAAAGAGCCGTTGTTCTCAACAAAGAAAACTGAGCTTTTAGCCATGCCTTTGAAAATATTGAGCCGCAGATAACAAAGAAATGCTGCCGATTGCAACGCAGAAAAAGAATGTTTTACGATTATCAAGCGAAAATGTTAAAAGAAATTTTATCTCATTTGTTTTAATCGACGATGATGTATTTTAACATTGTGCCTGCTGTTTTTTCATATTCCTTCAAAGACCTAAATGTGTTACCCGCTGTTTTGTTTACTTTTGCGTATGGATTACCCAATTCCTACTTCAAACTTGTGCTAGGCCTTTTCCGAATTCATTCTGAAAAGTTATCTACCAGAACTGCAGTTAATCAACATGCTATCGTGGTCAACTCATGAAATTGAACATTTAATTAGAGAAATCGAAGAAAGGCAGCGCTTGTGGTTTTAATCAAAATATTGGAAATTTCCTTCTGATTGCAGAAAAGTTTCTGGCCCAGTATTCTTCGTTAGTGCCGAATTTATACAATTAGTGATACATTTTTGATGATTTTAATATTTTTTTAGTTGAAATTTGACATGTCCTATGGCGAAAGAGCTTGTTGCATTATTAAGCAGTTAGATAAATTTCGGTAGATAATTTTCAGCTATTTCTCGCTGATTTTGTATTGTAACAAACCAAACAAAAACACTCTTATTCTTACTTAAAAATAGTAAACTTTCAATTTGCCCTGACATCCAATTATTGAGTCCTCTACTACCGCAAGTACCGGAAAGAACATACCTGGTTTAATATTACTTGATCAATCATGTAATATTATGCAAATTTTATTGGTGATAGATGACATACCATGAAAAAAGCTACGCTATATGCAAAAGAGTTCCACACAAGCAAAGTTGTTTTGACATTTTCCATTTCTCTATAGAGCTATTTATTACTGAAACTGCAGCTTTTCTCTTTTCTGAATGTGATCATATCATTTTGGCAAACGAGGAATAACAATGAATCAACAAAGCGCATAATACTACTACCGCCGCAGCTATTTTCGACGAAATTCTATACCCACAGCGTAAATGCTTTCACAGCGAAAAAAATACATGTGAAACCTTCAGCAATTTGTATGGGGCGCCGTTTGTGTACCCTAATTTGTGCAATGTTTTTTTGCATATTTAATTAAAAAGTCATTTTGATTAAATATACAAAAATATTTAATCAAAGTCGAAATATATAGTCAAAGTCGAGATAAATAGTCAAAAAAACTGCGCACAAAATAAACCGTTGCCAAAATGAATAGTCAAAAAAACTGCGCACAAAATAAAGCGTTGCAAAAGTACGCTGCAGACTTTTTTGTGTATTTGCTAGTGAAGCGTGACAAAGCGCTCTTGGCTGATCTTGGTGCGCATTAAAGAGAAGACGAGAGCACATCAAAGAGCAGTCGAGAGCGCTTTGTCATGCTCCTCTTACAAATATACAAAAAAGTCTACCGTACAATTTTGCAATGCTTTATTTTGTGAGCAGTTTTTTTACTATTTTTTTTGTAACGATTTACTTTGCGCAGTTTTTTTGACTATTTATTTTTGCAACGATTTATTTTGTGTGCAAGTTTTTTGACTATTTATTTCGACTTTGACTATATATTTTTGTATATTTAATTAAAATGACTATTTAATTAAAGATGCAAAAAAAAACATTGCACAAATTGGAGCACACAAACAGCGGTCCATAAATTTGTTTGCAAAAAAAAACAAACAGATGCTTCCGTCTGGCAAGAAGTTCTTTAAGAAAATAGCGTCTAGGTGTGATAGCTCCAAAATTCTTGATGCAAAGAAATTGTATAGAAAACTTGATCTTGTGATCCCGGCCTTAAGATGCTTTAGTAGTTGGAAACATGGAACGCATCAAAGAGCAGCCGAGAGCGCTCCATCCCGCTGCACTAACAAATATACAAAAGCTGCCGCACCAAGTGTATACCTAAATTTGCCGTACTTTTATGTCACTATTTATTAAATTGTCACTGTTTATTAAATAGTGACTATTTTCTATTAAAGAGTGACATTTAATATATATTGACTGTTTAATAAATAGTGTCTATTTTTTCATAAGCATACAAGAAAAATTATCGAAAATGTAGGTGTACACTTGGCGCCCCGTAGACCAAAAAAGTTTTCGCCAAAATTTGGTAGCATTTTTCCATCAACTAAGGTGGCAGAAACAAACGAGAATTGATAATATGCAATGTTCTCTCTAATTTTTTGTAGTCTGTGAGAGCAGAAATTTTGGTGTGTGTGCACTTTTTTGGAAATGACTAATATCTGTGTAACGACCCATGTGCAACAATATGTCTGTGCGCCAGTGGCGTAGCGTGACATTTCAGATAAGGTATGCAATTATGATCACGTCATCAGCTTCGATGACATCATCAGCTTTGATGAAGTCATCAGCTTTGATGACGTCATCAGCTTTGATAACGTCATAAACAGATGTGAAGTCCTCGATGACACATTTTGAAGTCCTTTGCCTCGAAGGTGAAGCCCTTGGCCTCGAAGCCTCAAGTCCTCGAAAATTACCCTTTCCTCGGCTAGAGGACAGCACTCTTTTTTGAACCGTTAAAATTTTGTTGGAAAATGCCAGAAACCTCGCGGAAAATTTGCAAAACCTTTTTTGTCTTCCTCCTTTGGAGATCGCCTGAAAAAAAATTTTGAAGACCTTTTTTTTTTGAGATTGCCTGAAAAATTTGTTTGAAGATTTTTTTGTTTTTCGGAGAACACTTGCGCCTGTGTCCTTGGTCCTTGGCCTCGAGCATTCCTGCCCTTGGCCTCGAGAGGGTCTGTCCTCGGTAGGGCTGTCCTTGGCCTTGGCCTCGGATTTGTTTTGTGTCCTTGGCCTTGAGCCTTGTGTCCTCGGCTCCATCTCTGGTCATTAATTATCAGGCAGTAAAATAAAAAAACAATTTACACTGATAAATGTCTAGTATTGCAACTAGGTCTCTTATCCCCAGTACACATTAGTGTGTACATATACTGTCTAAGTACAATCCTTTCTGTTGTTGCTACAGACAGTGACAGGTCTTGCAGTTTTATAAGTGCCAGTAGCCGGTACTATACCAGGCTAACACTAAAAGTAAAGTAGTCTTAATAACATTGAAGTAAAAACATTAATTGCAGAACTAAGTTGAGCCAACTTGCTGAATAGCAAATACATAGCCTAGTTTCATAGCCTTTCAACAGCCAGCGATGCTTTACAATATGAAGCAGGGTGGTGGGCTCTAGGCTAGTCCAATGCATGTGTGGTTAGGCCTGGTCTTGTTTAGTTTATTTAACAACCAGTTAAACACAAACAAAGCAGCTAAACAACCAGCCGTTAATTTATTGATAGTTTTAAAAACTTTTTTTACAAACCTAGTGCAAACTCTACTACTAGCTTAGGCCTACTAAGTACTAACTGAACCAACTACCGGTAACTCCCTGCTTAAATGGATTTCACATTTTGCTTTGACTCTTGTCGCTCAACATTTAGCCTAAATAGTGCGAAAAGTACTACTGTATATCAAAAACTCACTCTGACATTACTTAATGCCAATACCTACCCGCTATCACGGCTTGGCTTCGCCGCTGAGTTATTCGCTTTTAACATACTGCTAAATTACACAAAATAGATGGCAACACGCATGCAATATTTATATCTTGTCGCCTGTTGAGCTAATTTACTGTTACAAATCTAAAATTAAAATAGAGACTATATTTTACGAAAACAAGAAACTAGACGTACAAAAGAACTTTTGCAGCAAACAATGCTCCAATCAAAGTTTTCAAACCTTTTTAATTTTGTTCGTAATTGTATCGAAACATAGCTATCTCTTGAGCCGTTGAATGCAATTTAGAAATTGCATGGGTGTAGCCATTATTTAAACTACCCTACCTATTGATTCGACGTATATTGTTCGAAATATCGTCTTTTTGCGAAAATCAAGCAAGCGCCTTCTTTACTCTTACATTAATACGAAATATTTAATTATAGTAAATAATTTTTTTTGCTATTTAATGCAACATTGTAAGTGACTAAGTGTAGTACTGAAAATCTGGAATGTCGTTTTATGAGTCGTAGTAACTTTCAGTAGCGTAGATGGGAAAGCTATAGCCCCCATTGGCCTGTCAACCAAAATGCAGAATAAGGAAAATAGCACGTTTTTAGCACTTCTGAGACTGGTTATAGCACTGGAATGGACTAAAAAGAGATTTAAAGCATCTTTTGAAACATAAATTTAGGGGGGAGGAGGCTAATTTGTAAAAAAAACAACTCACAAATCAATGAAAACTTTTAAAAATGGCCAAAAACAAGCAATCAAATTTGATTGCTAGTGTAAAAATGCTAAACATAGGTTTAATCAACAAACATATTATAAACTTAGGAGTAGAATGGGGGCTCGTTAGTATTTGTTAATTACCAATTACTTGTCTCAAATTTTTTTCCATTTGCCCCCCCCCCAATTATTGTAAACAAAATAGATTACTCTGCGTTAGTTTTCTTGAACTATAGTATTTCATGATTTACCAGCATGTAAACAAGAGAGCTAAACTTTTACCATTAGCCACCTCCCACATAGCCCATTCATGCAAGCAGTTTAATCAAGTTTGCACTACCAACTTCTATGCCACATTTTAAAAGCGTTATTTTTTATCAAAACAGCCCTAAAGATTAAGTTGTTTTTGAAAAAAATGCAAGATTTTCAAGCGCTTGGGGGCTCCGCCCCCAGACCCCTGTGCCTCCGGAGGCTGGGGGCTTCGCCCTCAGACCCCCAATAGCCACCAGCTGCTGGGGGCTCCACCCCCAGACCCCAAAACAATCCCCCCATTGCGAATTTCTGGCTGCGCGCATGGCAACTTTTCGTTGTTATAATTATATGCTTTTTTGTAGCTTTTGTTTTGAGCAATTTTTTTCTTCGTCGTTTATTGCAACCTTTTGATGTTAAGTATAGATGTATGCCTAATGCTTAATGGTTTTTGAAAAAGTTATTTACATTACACACTGTGTGACTTTGATTCCATCTTGTGACATTGCATTAAGTTTTTATTTGTCAAAGTATAGATCACGAACAAATTTTTGATGACACTTTTGAACCCCCCCCCCCCCATTGAAAAATCCTGCGTACGCCCCTGTAGCGAGGCTAAGCATCTAAGAACCTATTTGAGCCTACTTTGACAAAGAAATTGGTAGGCCAAGTCTACCCTCGACGGTTGCAGGGGTTGCATGCATGGCGTGCTTTTCATGGCATATACGTTTTAGTAGACAGCCCAAATTTTGTTTCAAAAGCGTCAGGTGGCATTTTCCTTCTAGCTGCATTGGTAGGTCAATTACTTGCACACGCCTATTTTCAGTAGTAATGGTTTATTTTTGCCACCAAAAGAATATGAAAACTTAAAATGCATTAAAACATGGATGAAGTAGGAAACAGTTCAGAATAAAATGTCTGCAACTATAGGCTTTCTCAGCTGTTCTCGTCCACGCAGGTGCGCTACGGGTGAAATACAAAGAAATTCACACACTCATAATTTGTATTTCTGTTGTTGACTTCTTATTATTGTTTGATGCTCCTCATTCAACTCACTGATCTTTTCTATTCCAACCATTGGCAAATGTCGACGAAAAAATAAATCTCCCAAATAAACTTTTCTTTATCCTGAATGAAACTAATTTATTGCTTGAATATGAAACTAATTATAAAACTAATTATAAACTTCTTGGTTTTTCCAAAATAGAAAAATTGATTTTCCGTTCTCATTTAAAGCTGACAATTTGATATTGACAATTGAGATGCATAAGCGTCTCACTTGAACAACAATTGTTGCTGCAAAATGTAACTACATTCAAATTTAAGTAGTTTTTTTGATCCATTGCCGAAAATCCAAGTTGCTTTTTTATTCAATTTATCGTCGACCCACGTTTATTGCTTAAATAAGCAAACTTTGCATAATTTTTAAGTCACTGGCAAAGGGTGTTGACCGCACTACTCGCACTATTAGTTATAACAGTTTCTATAAAAGGCCATTGGCTGACAATGTTTTGTCGTTTTTGGCTGAAATCCTTTGTTTCGAAATTTGTTGAAATTAATTTATTTTGGGAACTTGTATGTTTTTGCTTTGTATTTCATTTCACCATTTTACATAACTAATTTTACTGTGGGTAATAGGTTAATTATTTACATTGTTCCTAACAAATTTAGCTTCCTAAAATGACTCGAAACAACAAAAAATTAATTTGTTTTGGCTGTAGAAAGTAAAATATTTACCTCTCCCACAAAAATGAAAGGTTACCGGTAGCGTTGAAGAGCTTAGCTATTTTAGTATGATTTGAAGCTATTCTTCAAAATAACCTGAAAGATTTCTTCCTGAATAATTAATTATAAGTATATCATTGTGATATTTTAAAATGGCTACTCATATTGATTAATATCATACTTCTAAGCTTATTATCGAACGGCGAAATCGCTTGTTGTTCAGTTTTCTACTTTGGTAAAACAAAAAATTCCGATCGTTATTCTCTTAAATTGGTTGGTTCGAGATGTTCGTAGTTCATTTCTGGCATAATAGCTTTTTTTTGCGAAAAGTGTCTTCTGGCAGGATTTTTGGCTAAAAAGTCATGAAAAAAAAGTCATGCCTATCTTCGCCGGGTTTGTCGAAGTTTCTATTCATTCTGAGATATTCGAATTTCTGTTCCAAGTAGTAGTCTTTTTCCACGGATTTTTGGTTAAAAAAAAATGGACACAGCTTCTAGCATTATCCTGACTCTAAACAGGAGTGATTTGGTTGTATTGTCTTCGCGATATTTATGAAAGTTAGATTGGACAACAGTACAGGCCCAGCGCCAGGATAGCGTGACTGGGGGGGGGGGGGGGCATAAGTTGATTTTGGATGGGGGCGCGAAAACTTCATTTATTTGAATTTGAGAGAGTGGACCAAACGAAAAGGTGTTCAACGCGGAATTCGACAAAACCTGACGTGAAGACCAAAAAAAAGGTCTTCATCTCAAAAAACGTACGAATTTCTACAAATTCTGGTTTTTATCGCCAAAATCGTGCGCATTTTCACGTATTCTGCGGTGAAGACCAAATATAATAAACAAAAAAAAAACAAAACGAACGTCTTCCTCCCAAAATATATGCTAATTTTATGAATGCTGGAGTGAAAGCCAGTCTTTTGGGAGCCTCAGGCCTCGAATTGCACTCCATTACCACCGAGCCTCTTAATTTCTTCGGGGCACAAGCAGTGATTTGGGGGGCACGGCCCCGAAATGCCCTCCCGTGGCGCCGGGCCTAACGGTCGCTGCAAATTATTTTTTAAAAGTTAGATAATAACTGGGAACTTTTTATATTTTGTTTACAAATCTCAACTACAAGGCCCGATCAACACTGAGGATAAAATCGAGAGCATACGAACGTACAGGTCCTTAGTTTGTTTATACCAACTAGCAGCTTGTACGCTGCATGCTAAGGCGTTTGTTGGTGGTGGTGGTAATACCCGACCCCTTCCGAGGGATGGGGGCGCGGAGGAACTCCGCGGAGACCCAGCAGTCGGGCCACACCCCAAGGTCTGGACCATATGTCAAGAATAGAAAGAGAGGAGCCAAAGATAGATTTACGAATAGGTTCAGAGGCAGGACAGTCGAGGAGATGATTGAGGTCCTGTAGAGGGTGTCCATAGGCACTACAAACATAATTCTCCTTCCAACTGATCCTGTGAAGATATGAAGATAAAAGAAGACTGTGACCATGGCAGCGAAGACAGGAAAGCTGACAGCGAATAGGGGGAGAAAGGAGCAGTTCCTCCGAAGAGACTTTGGGGACTTGGCAGTTCAGATAGGAGTGGGAGATGTGATGTATCCAATTGTGGTACTGGAAATAACGGATTTTGGCAATGACTGGGGGGAGAGGTCATGGGATCGTGTCAGTGGGCTGGGAGGCACCAGCTTTGGCAAGTAAATCCGCATTTTCATTACCGGGGAGACCAGCGTGACCGGGGACCCATTGGAAGTTTAAGGTGATGTTGTTGGAGAAGGAGGAGGCGAGGGACCAAACATTCCAGAGGGACTCAAGCAGGAGATAAGAGGGGGCTGATGAAAGGATTGAGAGGGCCGATTGGGAGTCAGTTAGGAAAAGGACTGACTGGAATTTGCTGGTCAACAAATGGTTAGTACACCAATCGAGACCTTGCTCGAGGGCAAAGGTTTCAGCTGTGAAGCTGGAGGCAAATGGACCAGAAGAAAAGGACAGGGAATTGGATGTGTGGCATTTCGAGCATGTGATATACACTCCAGTACCACCGGGACCAAAAAGGGAGGGGACAGAACCATCAGTCCATACTTGGATATCAAAAGGGGGGAGGGAGGATAGTCTGTTTGAAGCAGACTGTAGTCGGGCTGTACTGTTGCGTGTGCAGTCGGGAATGAAGGGGGAAACAGTAAAGTGGGTTGCAGTCCATGGGGGAAAAGGAGGCAGATGATCAGAGTCTTCCATGCGGATGGGAGTGATTGTGTGGCCGAAGAACAGAATGATCTCCAGGAGGGTTTCTTCTTTAATCGACAGGGCACGTTTCTAGTTGCCAGGGCATTGAGGCTGGAGAAGTCTGGGGGTAGACGCAGAGCACGTTCGAAGGAGGAAAGGGCCTAATGTTCTAAAGTTAGCTTTGGAGGAGGGAATTGGGCCTCAAGAAGGAGTAGGGAGGAGGGGGTGGAAAGCAGTTCTGTGTAGGACTTCCAAGTGATTGCTTGTGGTATCGCAGAGGAATGGAAACCATCCAGGAGAGGCATACGTGAGCACCGGTCGCACAAAGGCTTTGTAAAGTAGGGAGAGAGATTCTATCGTGGGACCCCAGGAGGCGGTGGCTATGGAGCGAAGGACTTTGTGGCGTGGATAGAATTTGGAACACAGGGATTGGACGTGGGCTCCAAAGGATCGAGTCCGATCAAAGGTTACACCAAGGAATTTAGGGGTGGGATTAAACGAGAGTGGGATGCCTAGGAGATTCAGCAGGGGCTGGAAAGTGGCTTGATGGGGATCTATAGAGAAAAAGGAGGACTCGCACTTCTTTGGATTGACAGGAAGTCTTCGTAAGTTGCACCACGTTTCTAGGACATTGAGGGAGAATTGGACAGCAGAAGATGCTTTGAGCGGGTCTGGGGAGGAGGACCAGATGGCCAGCTCATCAGCATACAGGAAGGCATGAGCACCCCGAGGAAGATTCTTGGTGATGTCGTCAACAAACAGGATGAAGAGGACTAGACAAAGTACCGAGACCTGGGGGACCCCTCGTCTGATGAGAAAGGAAAGGCTGCGAGAACCACCAATCTGAACTTAAGCTCTACGGTCAGAAAGGAAGGAGCTACCCAAAGAACGAAGCAGGGGGGGAGTTTGAGCGAGAGGAGTTTATGAAACAGAGCAGAGTGCCAGACCGAGTCGAAAGCCTTGGAGAAGTCAACAGATGCCAAAATGGTTCGGTCTGGAGGCTTTTTCTTTTGGAAGCCGTCCCAGATTGATTGAGGCAGAGTAAGAATTTGGTCAAGAGACGACCTACCAGGGCGAAAGCCAGCCTGGCAAGTGTAGAGGAGATGATTCGATTCGAGGTGAGAAGCTAGGCGAGAAAGAATCAAGTGGTCAAAAAGTTTGGAGATGCAAAAAGTTTGGAGATGCTGCACCAGCGTCCTGCCGCGTCATCGTGGAGGTGCAGTCCCCTTCCCAATGGAGATGGGTCGAATGGCTGGACAGATCTCCCGAGGGGTTTGACCAAAAGGTCGCCCCCATTGTCTTGGTAAGGCGTTTCGCCGGGCGCATCGAATTTTTGTTCAAAATTAACTAAGGACACGCTTGTGTGCACACTGTTTCATGCCCAGGGTAGACGTTGTGATACTTCCGATGTGATAACTCTGTTAGAAATTGTTTTTGTAGCCAACGTGCGACGCTGAAATATTTCATATTTTTTATTTTTTCAAGCAATATCACCCCATCACTAGATTTTTAAAACTCGATTTGCTTCCTGTTTGTATTTTAAGGACACTGTTGACGCGGTATACTGGCTAAATATATCGATATGGTTTAAGTGGATTCTTCTGGCTTTTCGTATTTTCCCTTCTGTTTCAATTAGTATACTAGAAATTTCGGCAAATCACTGTTATAATGACTAAAATTTTCACCTGATTTGATTTAGGCAACAATTCGTTACGTTTATACTTTTGCCAGCTTGTTTTATTGTTCGAGCATGCTTGATTGAGAACTGTGTGTGGAGAAGAAAAATTTCTAAAATTCTATCAATTTTCTTTAATTTGTCCATTACTTAATAAGGCTCGCCTAACATCAAGGGGATTGTAAATGGTGCGTGTAAAAAGCTGAGAGATGAACAGCAGTGCGAAATTTCAAAATAGAGGATAATTGGATCACAAGCGGTAACTGTCTACTTAAATGGTCATTGTAGCTTTGATGAGCTTCGCAACATAATTGCAAAGTAAATCTTAGTTTTGCGAAACCAACAACAGCTGGTAACAAAATCCCGAGATTTTGAACTTTTCTTGATTTTCTCAAACTGCATTTCTAGCCCTACTTTAAACGTTTGCGTGCGAGTAAATTGATCGATATGAACTGAATTGAACCAAACGAGATGACGCCCCACTCAGCCAGTAGAAACGGCGAAATTTGTGGAAATCATTTTTTGAGCCAGAAACAGCTAAAAGCATCCATAAAACATTTTCGAAGTTTCTCACACTTATTTAGATTTGGCCTGATCCAAGTTTTGTAGGAATGGCCCGTTTTTTGGGAATGGTAAATTTCTCCACCTGGAAAGAGTGTTGTAGTCTCAAATCATAATTATAATTACTTCTTTCTTCACCACATTGCCATGGCCAGGAGACAGGTAAGGGACCTTTACAATCTTTTGAGTCAAGCTACCACGTAACTAACGCGGCAGAGACTACACCGTTCCCTTTAAATGCTGAAGGTCAAACTGGAAAGCTGAATTTGATTTGAGCCGACCGGAAATCAAACCCGAGATTACCGTTTCAGTAACAGACGCTTCGCTCCACCCTCTCGACCACTGTTTGGTGTTTGTGACACGGCTTTGATTAGTAACCAGTACAATATTTGGCATTTATTTGGGCAGAGCTGTAGTGTTCCGAAGACTAGTCCAGCGGTAATTGGTGCGGTTGGACAATCCAAACTGGTGCTGCCATTAAAGCCCAACTTTGGTTTAAAATTCATAGATATACGAAAAATGGGATCAAGCTGAGACCACTAAAATGGCGAAAATGGTTGCAAAACCCAATCTAAATCCTAAGGCTGTATTTTCATCCTTGTAAGTAACCAATTATAAAAGTGCAAGTTGCTAATTGAAACTTCAATTGATAACGTTATGACTGCTATGTTTGCTGATAGGATTCCGATTGTGCTCGCGAATCCGCGGCTTCCGCTCATCTTCTTCAATCTCTGCTCCGCCTTCACCCTCCTTCATCCACACATATCCTTCAAGATGACATTTATACCAAAGTAAGAAGCATTGGTTGATCATTAGTTTGTTCACACGTTATCAATAAAAAAACGGTTTGAATTCAGTTTTGCAATTCAGTTCACGTGTTTTATTGTCACTTATTTTGCGGTAATAAAAAGGTGGAAAAGCACGCAGTTACGAGGAGATGCAAAAGACCTAAGTTGCAACCATTAGGGTTGCACGGTCTCCGAGTCGGCAAATGCAAGATTACATTGAGTGAACAAAAGGCTGGTGCTTCCAAGCACGTGAACTGGCTATATACTCCATGAATTTAGGTTAAAAGAAACTCGACTACAGCCAAAACAGCAATTCAGCCAGTGCAGCATTTAATCTTGGAATAATAAATAATCCATTAGTTTTGCTTGCTGATACTTAGCTTTGTGATGTTGTAAAATGCCCTAATTAAGGTATGACTTAGTTAGCCAGTTCCGCCCAGGCCCTGAAATACGCAGAAATACTTAAAAACGATTTTCAAAAGTATGTCGCAGTACTACCGGGTGGCCCACTTAAAAGTAGCCCGAAAAATGTTGTAGAGAAGAGGAACACTCTTTTATTGTTTAAATAATCTGTATTGTTACAAAAGATTCTGGAAGTGCTCCCCAGTTGAAATCTATGCATCTGTGATGTTATAGAAGATGCTGAAAGTGCTCCCAGTTGACATCGATTTAATTTTCTGGGCTACTTTCAAGTTGGCCACCCTGTATATGAGTACCAGCTTACGTCTATTTTCTGGATTTTGCCCAAACGGAACTAATTTGCTGACTAATTATTTTTCTCTCAGGCTCTATCCATCACATCAGCCACCAACTCCACACTCCTCACATTGTCGAAACTAACTATCGACAACAAAGTGAGACTGTGGAGTGACGTCACTGATGATTGCGCGGAGAGAAGGTTTTTTAAGACAGTGTTGAAGTAAGTTTGAAAATGAGTTTTTTCGCGAGCGTCTGTGCCATAGTCTGTGTCCTAGCTTGCATAGCCGATGACCTTGCCTCATAAAACAACTGCAAGGATCTCCGCAGTGAAGTGAGGCGGCTTTGGAGATGCGAAAAAACTATTTTTTCCTGGACAAAAGTTGTTGGTGCCATTCAGTTCTGACTTGGTGTTAGTGAGCAAATCTTGAGTGAAAAATAATTATTGCTTGCATTTTTGTTTTCTCAATTCTTGACCAAACAATTTGAAAACAGCTATCGCCTGGTATAATTGATCAATGGTCGAGTGGATAAAGCGTCTGTTACTGAAACGATAGACTGATTCGATTCCTTATCGGGTCAAACCAAAGACTAGAAAAATTAGCATTTACAGCTTCCTTGCTTGACGTTCAGCAATTAAAAGGGACACTGTGAAGCCTTTACCGTGTGTGGTAGACAGGTGGGCAGGTGGCAGCTTGACTCGAAGACCGAAAGGTCCCTTCGCTGTCTCCTGGCGAAGGCAACTTGGTGAATATTGTCAAACAGCAATAATTTAGCACAGCTGGAGAGAAGGGTGGCAGGACTGTCTCTCTCTTCTTATGCAATTCAAAAGCAATCCAACGGCAAGGTCACACAGAACCCAAACCTTAACAATAGCAATATCTCACGATCCCTTTTGCTGGTAATAGATTTTCAGTTCATTCTCGTATTATGGAGATTTCTGCCACCTTTTCTTGTCATGCTAAATTAGTTGCTGGAGTAACGTAAAGTTCGATCTTTTAAATGAACAAGATAATTGAACATCACCCTTGATACTTACGAGATTTTAATATTTGCGTTCATGACAGGTATTTCGCTCTATGAGTACTAGGGTTTAAGTGTCTTTTTTGATGCTAACAAAAGTGCTTTGCGTTGGTGTAGTTAGACAGGCACAGAGTGCCTGGTTCATACGAACGAACGAAGGCTCGCAAGACAAATGCCGGTTTAGAAATTGACTGACTAGAATAGGATCAATTGCATTGCGATATGGAGTATTTCACGTAGTGTTCGAAGCTTAAGTGACGAGAACTATATTGCCTTTTTCCCAGTTTTCCATTCGTTCGCAATTTTGCGCCAACAACGAAACTTTTATGCACTATATAAAATAAATTTATTCAGAAATAATGCTGGTGACATATTAAATATCTGCATTGAAAACTTTTTTTAGATTTTAATAGCATTTTCTACGTTTTAACTCTGGTTTTTTTACACGATCGCCAAGCTTAAGTTTTCGTTACCATAAACGATGAAGATTTAAAAGAGTTAAACTCGGAAAGTTTGCAGACGTGTAGACAATATTCTGCCGCAGTTAATTAGTGAGTTTTTTTTTGCAGGCAAGCCGTGGGGATTCTGCAAGGCTTTTCTCAGCGTCGGCGCAACGCTGTCGTATTGCTTTCGGTTTTGGCTTCCATATTGGAAGAGCATCACACGCTGACAGACAAGATTTTTTGGAGTAGTGGTGGTCAAAGATTGATTAAGTTAATTTTAGGATTTTTTCGCAATGTCATTGAAGCTGATATGAAAAATAAAAATTATGAGGTATTGTTTTTTGTTTTGAATCAACTATTCTTTTTCTCTGGCTTGACCGTTTGCGGTATATCACACAATATCAGACTTATTTATTTGTCTTTTTTACGGGCAGATACAGTAATTAACCGCAGGGGATAGATTGTATTCTACTTGATCGCCAGACTTTGGTTCGATTTCTACTTGATCTAAACCTTGGTCAAAATTGTTGTTCTCAGCTTTTCGAAGTTCAGCATTAAAAAGGGGCTATGTGGAGCTTAGACCGTGAGTATCAGACAGCATGTTGTGAGCTGGTTAGTTGGTTTACTCAGGAACCGAAAGGTCTCTTTGTTGTTTTCTGTTCATAGTAGTTGGCAAATGAATTTTTCCGATCAGTGGTCGCGAGAATAGAGCGTCTGCTACTCAAACGGTTCACTCTGGTTCGATTTCCAGTCGGGTTCAGCCAAGCTTATAAAAATTAGTATTCACAACTTCCCTGCTTGACGTTTAGCACTAAGAGACAATAAAGCCTTCATCGTGTGCGATAGACAAGTGGGCAGGTGGCAGCTTGACTCGAAGACCGAAAGGTTTCTTTGCTGTCTTCTAAGATGCAATTACAATTACTAGTGGTTGGTCAACGTTTTAGTGGTTGGTCAATGGTAGCACATGCAAAAAAATTTGAAATTTTTGACCGTAAACAGCTCTATGATTTTCAGATTTCACACTAAAGGGCTAATATGAGGTGTGTTTGAAAAGTAACGGGACTGGGTCTATGAATGTTTTATTTTATTGACAAGTAAATTTTACAACATGTCGCCTTCAAAGTAATCTCCTTGGGCTCGAATGCACTTTTCCAATCTCTTCTGCCACACTTCCACGCACTCCTGAAAGGATTCCTCCGGGATCGCTCTGAGCTCTCTCGTCACGGCTGTTTTAATGGCTTCTGAATCTTGAAAACGAGTTCCTTTGATGACTTCCTTGAGTTTGGGAAACAAAAAGAAGTCACAAGGGGCCAGATCTGGAGAGTAGGGTGGTTGCTCCGGTACAGCAATGTTATTTTTGGTAAGAAACTCCCGAATTCCCAAGGCATTATGAGCTGGAGCATTGTCATGATGAAGCAGCAGCCATGACCTCATTTCCCACAGTTCTCTTCTTTTCTCCCTCACTGAGCGCATCAGGCATCGCAAGATGCTTTTGTAGACGTGCTGATTAATAGTTTGATCTTGTGGCAAGAATTCTGCGTGGACAATTCCATGGACATCAAAAAAAGCGATCAGCATTACCTTGGTTTTGGACTTGAACACCCTCGCCTTTTTGGATTTTGGTCACAATGCGCTCTTTCATTCAAGGCTCTGCCGTTTGGTGAGTGGATCGTACTCGAAGATCTATGACTCATCGCCAGTAACAACTCTTTTCAGCAAGTTGGGTTAAGTTTCGAGTTGCTCCAAAATCTCTTGACACACTTGCACACGCCGCTACTTTTGTCCTTCATTCAGCAACCTTGGTACCATTTTTGCACAGATCTTCCTCATCCCCAGATGTTTTGTAATGATCCTTCATACCCTCTCACTATTCATACCCAGCTCATCTGCTATCATTCTAACAGTAAGGCGGCGATCGCTCCGCACCTTTTGTCTCACACGCTCAACATTTTCATCTGTTCTACTTGTGGATGGCATCCCACTCCTTTGATCATCTTCCACCTCCTCTCTTCCCTCTTTGAACCTCCTGTGCCACTCAAAAAGACGAGTTCTTGACATCGTGTCATTACCATAGACTTCTTGAAGCAACGTTAGTGCTACAGTTGGAGTTTTTCCAAGACGGACAAGAAATTTCAAGTTGATTCGTTGTTCGACGCTTATCCTTCGCACCAAAGAAAAAAAAGCCAAAAATTCTTACTTTTATTAAATTTTCACAAAACGGTCACAAAGAAAGTGCCTTGACAGAAAAACGTACAAAAAAGAATGTAGTTGTCGCAGAATGCTGAAATTTGGTTTTCGAAACCATAAGACCTTGTGACATCATAGAAAGCAATGCTTTTTTCTCTGCGATAAAAGTTGTTCGTACAGCGCGCACAGTCCCGTTATTTTTCAAACACACCTCGTATATGATAGGTTTAATGTAACTGGTCTTGACTTTACAATTTTTTTTTCCAGGAATCTGATGATGACATTGAGATCGTAACTGAGGAAAATAACGTTATAGACGACGACGATGATGATGATAATGGTTAGTACAGTACAGCATTTCTATTTTAGCTTAGTTTTTTATTTGACTTTCTACTTAGTATGCTTGGTCATCAAATTGAAACGTGTTTCTGAGGAACCGATAGTTGAATGAAGAGCAGGGTTATTCTCTGCTTCTTCGGACAGCATATCGTTGGACAATGGTGCCTTAAGTGTCCATCCAAACGAGTCGTAAAAAGGCACGTCAGCTGTAATGGCTTGTGAGATAATGCGACGCCCACTTTGATATTAGTTATGTCGAGATGGCGGCTACTTTGATATTTCCAAAATTTCGCAGGGATCTTAGGAGTTATATTGCACTCTGCTCTCACCCAGAATTAGCTACCCTTGTTAATTTTTCAAGAGATTCCAAAAAATTACCGGTTGCAAAAAGATGTCGTCAAGGTTCAAATTCCTTGTTTTTTTAAGTTAAAATAATGTAAGTCTGTGTTTGGGAAAACCTTTAACTTTTTCATGAATTTATAGGCGATATTGATATTGTGATGACAGTTGTGGATGTTATAGGTTTTTTGCTGTTTCATGGTATGATCTGAAAATGCATGAATTTTCTGGTAGGTCATAATTCTAAATGCCGGATAGCTATTAGCCATATCAGTTCGATTGCAGTGCAATGCTACATCCTTACCATTACTTTTGTTGCTTTTAAAACATTATTTATAGCTATCATCATTAAAAATGATGAATCGGTATAGTGTCTGCGACGTAGTAATTCATTCATAAATTTCGTTTAGTTATTTCATTCATAAAGTTTGGTAGCGTGACTAGTGGGACAGCAAATGTTACAGATTTTCTCATATTTCCTGAATTACACGAAAATTGATAGACTGTGCTATTGACAAAATATTAAATCTCAAGTACCCTTGACAATGAGAAAGGCAAAACCTGAAGTACTCTTCACGTGTGACTTTAGCATCAAATACAATAAATCAATAAATTGTACATGTTCTTCAATTTCTGTTACATCTAAAATTCTAAAATACGGCTTTCGTTTTCATTATTGTATATAGCTAAAGTTATAAATTCTTCAACATTATTTGCGCGGGCTATCATTTTTTTAATTGACGTCAAAGGCGGCTAAAGTTTGCACTTAAACTTATTTTTTAAAGGTGTATTATAAAATGCTTAAGTCAAAGCGATGCCTTTATGAAAACATTGTTTGTGGTCATTTTACTGAAAAAAGCTAAAAATTTTTTGTGCAGTGGCACCGACAAACCTTGAGTTAGAGGGAGGCACTTTCTCTCACTTATGCGAATTCAAATTTTCAGGGTTTAATTTGGAAGAAGTAAGGCTCAAAGTCAATTAGGTTTGAAGTCGCTTTTTTGCAAGTAATTTATCGCCCGAGAAGGAGATTAACGTACACAAAAAAATGACATTTAAGTGTAGCAAAATTACCTTTCGACAAAATCGATCAAAATAGCTTACCAATTTCAATTTTCAACCAATTACTCGTTTTTGTCTTCACCCGGTTTTTGTCTTATTGACTGCGTTAAATGTACCCTTTTCGCAAGCACATGTGTCGTTTAACGATGTACAATATAAATCGTTGGAAGTTTTGAGAAAAAAAATTCGTTTAACTTTTGTGTCAGTGTTTTGCCCTCAAAAACATTTACATCGTAATGGCAAAATATTAATGCGTCTTAAATGACGTCCATATGGAGCGAAGTAAGTTGATTTAAGGTGATTTTGCTGGTAACTCGTTAAAGTTCGCAGCCTTAGCAATGCAATAGATCACAATTCTTCAAAAATATACTCTAGACTTTTAAATGCCATGAAATTTCATATTTCGGAACTACAAAAATGTCCACAGCAATAGCAAAAAACTCTTTTTGCCTGATTTTCGAAACGTTTATCATCAAAACTAACTAGAATTTTGGAAATGGCAGAAAAGAATTCAGTTCACTTTTTGATTTAGCTCTACTGTTCATTAGTGTTCAATATGCTTGAGATGTTTGAAATAAAAACATCACTAGATGATTAGTTTGCTTAGCTTTGTATATAGGATCGGCTTCAAAGTCGTTAATCGCAGGCTGGGCGCAAATTTGATATTTTACTTCTTTCCATTTATTTCCTTTAAAGATAATTTTAAATAGCGTTATAGAGCAAAATTTTACGATATAGCTCGGCAAGATCATGCCTTACTCTTAGGATGTAAAGTTCGTTGTAAATGTGTTTTTAACGCAAAAATGCTAATTAAATGTGTGTATGTTAAGCCGCATTTACACGGGCGATTTTTTTGCATGAGATTTTTTGATAAAAATGGATCGGGCAAAGTTACATTTATTCAATGGCGGTTTTGATCATGATAATTGGGACCTTACTGATGGAAATAATTGTCTTAAGGTGTTTTCATACCAATATTGTTATAATTGAAAACTTTAGAAGAGAATCGGTGTAGCGATAAAAAGTCGCAGTGAGATTAGCTCCGATTTTGCTTTAAAAAGGTTTAGATTATCACTATCGGAATGGAAACAACTTGAGACAGTCATTTTCAACAGTAAGGTAACTTTTATCTCAATGAGAACCATTATTGAATACATGCAACTTTGCCACATCCATTTTAATCAAAAAATCGCACGCAAAAAAGTCGCCCGTGTAAATGCAGCTTTACAGTACTACCTCGATCATCCGTGCTCCGTGTAATCGACATTCGATTATCCGTCCAACAGGTCAAAAAAATTATTAAGTAACCGTGAAGTATTATTGTTATAAACTTTCGTTTAAGGCTTGCCAATGGCCATTGCGACCTCATAAAATTTTTCGCACTGGTACAGAACCATTAGAATGAGACTGCTGGAATGACCATTAATGCGCCAGCTTGGTAATTTTCTGATTAAATTATTCAATGTGGGGGCAAGAGTTACTGGACGTAATTTTAACAACCACGCAAGCCTAGATTGCTTTCAATAAAAAGTACTTTAATCCCCCAATGCGGTATAGTTTGGTATCGTTTCTCATTTAAACGAGGACTGAAGGCGAAATCAATGGGGGTATCTAAAGTTAGGCAATCGTATTGGACTAAATTAGCGTAGACTCCATCCTTCTTGACCCAGCCGTTTTGAAGATATTGTATTTCAAACACGACCTAGGGTCCTCTCTAATCATAATTTTTTTGGCAACCCTGTCATTAATAACATTTGCGACGCCATCTTGGTTCTGTCCAAAAGCAACGCTGCGATTAGGCCAAGTCACAGACGCCATTTCACCTATATATAGGTTAATAAGGGCCTCAGTGTGCTTGGCTACTGCATTTAAAACGTCAGAGTTGCCAATAAAAATTACAATTAAGGAGGTATCTACGTCGTGTTTGAAGTAGTACTTTAAAACGGCTGGGTTAAGAAGGATGGAGTCAATGACGATTGCCCTAACTTCAGAAATCCCATTGATTTTGCCTTCAGTCCTCCCTTAAGTTTTAATACTTTCGAAGCGGTTTCTTGCTGCGTTGCTTTGGTTTAAATAAAGGAATTCAATTTTTCGGACTTTTCACTTATCCATTCAGGTTTCTAAGAAATGTTGTCCCAACTAAACCAGATAATCGAGGAAGTACCTCTAATCTTATATCGTCTGTAGACAAATCACGGTACTTACGTCGGGTGTAATGCGCAAACAGTGTACGATTACTGTACTTGGGACTGCGTAGTGGAGCGGCTTTTGCTTAGTTACTGGTACCAGAAAGTTGAAAAAGTTATAGTTTGTCATCTTTTTTTTTAAGCTCAAATCGTTGGCATCGGTTAGTGCTCGAAGAATAGACAACCTGGATTATGATTTAAAGTGACCTTGGTCCTAAGTTACTGTAACTTTCATCAATGTCTTATTGTCTTGCTTTATTTTGCATTCTTTGAAAAGTATGATGCTTGGTACAACAACAAGCATCCCCAGTGCTGATATGTTAATTGTTACACTATTCGTACGACTGCATTAATTTTACTCGAAACTTTACATAGCTTTTAATCGCTCAGGCAGATCTCGTGCGACTTGCTAACCGAGCAAGAGTCCCTATTTTATAAATTAACAACACAATTTAATAGGTGAATTCGCACAATTACGTATGAAAATATACTTTCAGTAACTTGGCTTTCGGGTAAATCATTACTCCGTAAATGCAATCATTAAAGCTTTAAGATTATTCAAACCATACTAACAGTTTGTTCTTCCAGCAATGTTATCATGGTGGGTTATTTTATTGGAATGTAAATGTGGGCTTTTACCTGAGGTAATGTTTATTAGTATTTCTACTCAAATATGACAATTTCAATTTCTCCTATCGGATATTTAAGATTAGTGATAAATTTATTGCAAAAGTGTTGCTCATTTTTTACAGATGAGGAAGATGATCGTTACGAAGTAATTCGCTTGGTGGGAGAAATTCGTGACTGTTTATCGCGAATAATCGACTCGTTGTTTCATAACAACACAGCCAAACGACCAGGTATGAAGATTAGTTTGCATTAAGCCGGAGAGACAAAAACAAATACGCCCTAAAGTATGACAATCACTTTGCAAAAATGCGCAGCCCTAATCCATTTTCAACAATGCCTTTCTATCGTGCAATAGTAGGGTGGTAGGAATTAAATCATGTTAACCTTTTTGACTTTTTATTACTTGAAAGTTTTGTCAAATCACCGCCTACTTCTTTCAAAATTTCTAAAACTGATTCATTTATCGTTTTGACTAAATGTTGAGTTCCTTGTTTACTTCATGACGGGAAGCACTACTGTGGTTCTGTAGGCAGACTAGATCTGTATGAAGTACAAAGGGTACCCAGTTTAAACATTTCGAAATTGAGCATTAATTACGCATTTCTAGTTTGGGATTCGAATTAAGAGTCAGGAAAGATTTGAATGTTAGCTTAACACTACTATCTGATTGAAAAGGAATCAAATATATTTACGTCACCTCACATTTTTGTTAGTTAGTTGGTCCAGTGTTTCCATTCGCAATTTCATACCCATTCTGTTGTTAATGGTTGCCTGTTTGGAAAGAACTGTCGCATCTCGTTAGCAAATATTTCAAACCAAATAATGTACTGTAAAAAATGCTAGGAGAACAATCAATTGGTTTGATTGCGTTTTTGAAAGGATGCTACGAGACAGTTTAGAAGATTTGACACAAAAATGGGTGGTTCATGCTTACGTTAGCAAATATATATTGTTGACGACTTCATTTCTGTCATTGTCCTCTCGGTCGCTTCTCCTTTGACTTCAAACGTTAGAGTTCAGTCAACTAGTTTGGTTTGTTTAGCATCACCATTTTGTTTGCATAACTCTTCGCGTGATTACTGACCTATGATTACTCTATTTGGTTGAGGTACACAACAGATGGAATATAAAACAAGCTAAAATGCAATGAAAATTATGTTTGGTAACGAAAAGATGGACTGTTGTGTTGGCTTACGAATTACTTTTCGGTAAAAATTTGGCTTTTACTTTTGAATATTCTGAGCAGTTATCACATTTCAAAGTGTGCCACTGTCTCCTACTTTGTTTACAAATAAAATACTTTGGTTACAAAAACACGCGGGAAATAAAATGGCATACCACCTGCTTTTTTGCTCAAAATCTAAAAATAAATGAGGAGCACTGTCCAAATTTAAAGATTAAAAACTCAATTTCTGTTATACAGTGCCTATCGAAAGGAAGTAATCAGATTTGGGCAATCGTAACCAGGGGATTGTGCTGTTTTGTTTTTACAGCTTTGACAATTGATAATATTTTACTCAGCAAAACTTTTTGCCAAGCAAGAATGAATTTTTGTCACTTCATTCTCCAATAAAATTTAAGACCAAAGGAGGCTGAAAATTCACAAAAATGTAAGAACAGCCAGTCTCAACCCGAATTTACAGGCTTTGAAAAGAAATGAATATTCCTACACTGGCAGGATAAACAACATTATAAGGAGTCGAACCTTTAATATTAGAGGTCGAATCCGGTTTTTTACCGCTAATCCATCTGCAGGTTTTGAATTGCTTCTTTTTTTGCAGAAACCTTGAAGCTTCGTCTCAATGTTGTTGGCACCCTATTGGCTGATGTGTTCGGTGATGCTGGTCGTGTGGTTGTAAGAGCTTTGTTCGATTTTATCCATTTTCCTTCCAAGAGCGACATCTTGCGGATATTTCTGGATAACAACTTTTCAGACCGTTTGGCAAAAGTATCGAAAGGTATATACCGGGTAAACTGAAGTCAACATATCTGATAAAACTTATGAAGTTGTTCAGCTTCCTACAGTTGCAAGAAAACGATGCCATAAACAACTTCAGCTTTAAGTTTGACTATTACGTCATGAATGCTGTCTTTCCTGTTGGGTGGTAAATTCAATTGTAACAGTTTTTGGTCGAAACAATTGAAATTCGTACGTTTTAAAGTATGGTTAAATGGCCATCGGTTTCAAGACCTGAAATTTTTGAGCTATTTTTTTACATGCTAAGTCTACGTTTTCTTTCAAAATACTGTATTATCGTTTTGAACCTACTGCCACTATAATTGTTCTTGGAAAGTATATGCTTAAATAATAGTAATAATTGCAATTTATATTCCTCTTGAGATTACTCCTACAAGTGTCGATGCATCTGACTAAGGGCCCGTAGAAACATTCAAATAGATTTACAGATAGTTTTACAGAAATAAAGTTAGTACACAACAGAGGTACTAATTCTACAGCAATAAGCAGCAAAATACAGGCATCAAATGGCTCAGGCCAGAGACTAACGTAACCGCGATGCAACCAGTAAAGTGCTATTTACTCAATATTTATAAATTAACTGAAATGTTGTTTCTGGTCGGGGGTTTAACTTGTAGTTTTGTCAAGATGAGGGTTTGTAAGGCCATCTTGCAAAGTTTCTTAACTTTGATTCTAATCAAAAAGTAGCTTTTGTGTTGAATTTATTCTCCACACTAGTTTCAACGTGCAGTTGTACAGTAGTGTGCATCTTTGATGCTGGAAGCTGGATGCTATGAGGGGAAGCTATAGCCGAGCTGTTTTAGACGAGCTCATACTTTTCTACCATTTAATTTGTCAATTATATTAGAATTTGCTGTGTTTTTCTGGTTCAGGATGCAAAAGCCGCCACCCGGCGGATCGCAAAAGTGATTGATGGGCTTCCCACCCATCAGTGGTGGCTGCTTGTGCCAGATTGCCCACTCTTGGAGTGGTGTGGAAATGACTCCTATTTTACGGGTTCTCCAGCGTATCGCTGAAGTTCAATGGTGTGGCTTGCGGTGCGTCAAGCTCTCATCCACGGGATGAGCCAGTCAATTTCAACCATCATAATTGAAATTTTGCATTAAATTTTTTGTAAAATCTATATGGTTGCCCACTAACGCCACATAACGTTAGAACGCAATTACTAATTGGATAATGCTATTCTATTACCAACAGATGGCATTGTTGAGTCAGTTTGGTAGGAAATTGGTTTCTAAGAGCTCCTCAAAACTTTTGGACTCGTTTGACAAAGATGGAAGTGCTCTTTAGCCTCTTTCCATTCCATTGAAAACAGATCGACTTCAAAGCTTACTTCAACATTTATTTTTAAAGAACTTCAAATAAAAACAGATCACAGATGGGTCCAATTCGATTTTATCGTCTGAAAAAACAAAAAACTAGGTTTCTAGTAATCTTGAAGCTGGTTTCTTTGCCATTTTGGAATTGAAAAAATCACGGATAGAATTCGAACCCATGTCCCAACAACCGAAGAGAGACATTTGTTCGCAACCCAAAAAAGTACAATTTAGATAGTTTCATCCGCATCACAGAATACATCTTGCTTGAACGTGAGCAGTTGAGCGCTGTAGGCAGCAATTACTTGCGGGTTCTGTAAAGTATTTGTTTATTTTAGAAGAGCCTCTGAGCATTCACGCAATTGTACAGAGATACTTTTACTTTCTACCGAAATTGCCAAATTCAACTATTCAAATACAATCTGATGCTGCCACTAAGTGAGTAAAATGTAGCTACCCTAAGCTGGCGACTTCAACCAGTTTTAAGGTATGTTGTGTCACTTTTGTGATTCTTGTTCAATTTCTTAATCTTAATATCAAAATGTATTTGAATGACCTACTTACAATAGCAAACCACATTGAAAGCAAAAAATTTTCAAACTTTCATTGTTCTAACCCACCGCAGCAGCTTGCTAGTCCAAGAATTTGCTGGGATCGTGGGACTTGCTGCTCAATTGGCTTTGTTTTGCTTTTTTTCTGATTAAATCGATACAGCGGTGGGTAGATTAATCCATGGATTGCAGATTCAAATTTCCGAGACTGCTTTTTCGCTTTACTTATATCGAGCAATTGTTATTCTGATTTTTTCGGAAAAAGTTGCTCAATTAATATGAAAGCCCCTATAAAGTTTATACCCATCTGTATTTTTTCAGGCAAGATCTTTCCCCGCCACGACAACGCAGTGCAAGTGAGGATAAAGTCCAGGTTGGTTGAAACAGCCATGTTGTGTCTTTAACATCGACGTTATACAGTAGATTGTGTTTTTGCGAAGCGCCCTTTCATTTTGTGATGTCATGCTGATTTGTTTGTGCAGAAAATGCTTGTTGTTACTAAGAATTGAAATGTTGCTGCTAGGAGTTTGTCGAAAAGTTCTTCGTGAGACCATTTTTTTAGATAAAGCCGTCACCTCATCTTACCGGCGATATAAAGCAGCTCTCTAGCGCTAATGTCAACCGGCGAAATTTCAAAGGAGAGACTGCGTTGCATCGGGCGTGCATCAACAATCAACACGACAAAATAGTGCAGTTGCTCGCTATCCCTGGTGTTGACCCTAATGCGGGCGACAACGCTGGTTGGACGCCTCTAAGCGAGGCTTGTAATCTTGGCCATCTCGACTGTGTAAAAGAGCTGCTGAGGCTTCCGTTGAAATCTAAGAACCGTGAGAAAAACTAATTTACACAGTTTTAATGTATGATAGCCTGTTTTTCTTTTCTTTGTAAGTCATAGGTGAGCTCCGTTGAAGTAATATTGTCGATAGTAGCGGTAGTTAAAAATTTTTTAATGACTGGCTAGTTCTCCGTCTGATACTAGGTTTTTCAGATGGTTCTAATATCACAAGATCAAAGCTGCTATTGTTGATATTTAACTCGGTTTTGATCTTTCAAAAACGCATTGCTATTGAAGTTGCAACGAAATTGGTGCCAGGTTTTTTTACATTGTCGAACGAAAAGCTTTAGCACGTCTCCAAAAGTTTGAACCTCCAATCATGAAGTTTGCACGATTTCTATACGTTTTTTGTTTTGTTTTGTTATGGTTATTATTGCAAAAATCACATCCCACAGCTGCGACTTAATCAAACGCTTTTTCCACGTCGAATCCAATCGTGATTACGCCCTCAAGTTTTGTTGTCTTTGTGCTTATTTAGGGCAAGTTTTATTCTTGCCAAAAACACAAGTATTTGTGAGGAAAGGCATTCGCACAAGATGCGGTTGAGCGTTTCTGCAATGGTTGTTAAATGTTACTAGAACATTCGGTCTTTCTTCGGGTCTAAAACAAATCATGTATCCCCAGGTTTGAATTTAGTTGCTTTTAATAAAATTAATGCTGATTACGACAAATTTACAGCTTCGGTACAAGATGCCGATGAGGCACCATTGCTTGAAATCGATCTCCTGTCGTGTCCTGATGAGGGAACAACTCCCCTCCACGACACTCTAAACAATGGGCACTTGGAAATCGCAAAACTACTGCTTGAAAAAGGAGGAGTGGAGCTGCTATACGTGACTGACAAGCAGGTAGTAGTTACAAGTTGAAGATAGGACACCCAGTATTTTTAAACCTTTATTGTTTTTTGCATCCAAGTGACGAAATTTTTTTGCCATCCCATACTAGAAGTTCTCACCAAGGTGTTACTGGTGTTATTTTTTCAATTGTTAATGTTCTGGTTGTGTGGGTTGGCATGGCGTAAGATTCGCAATAACCTACTACACTTTGTGCAAGTATCTGCATGATAAATGTTATCAACTAGATATTTTCTACTAACTAAAGAATAATAAGCATAAAGTTGACGATGACGTGGGGAAACGTGCTTACGTTCTTTCAGTATCGACTGTCCACAATGAAATGCATCAGCTCACCATTGTAGTTCAATATTAATATGGGCTGTGAGCACGTTACACATTAAACTTTTTCTGACAACATCGCTTCCTGGGGTTTGAGGCAGAATATTTGATTTTTATGGTTGATATGGAAGCCTTAAATCGCCACTTGGAGCGGTAACGCGTTTGTCTCTGGAGCGGGAGGTCTGAGGTTCAAATCTCGGGCCGGTCAAATCAGACACAGCGTTGCCAACGGCTCGCCACCGCTGCGACATTTCTTCCAAAAAAGCTGTGTTGCCCGGGCGCAATGACGCGGAGATGGCCCCGCTAACTCGTTACCCGCTTCGACGTAATACAGCGAGTATAATGAAAGATTTGATTTTGATTTGAAACCGCCGCTTGCTTGATTAGCTATTTGCGAAGCAAAACTGGGCCGGCCACTATGGTCGCATTGTAAAATTAATGGCCGTCTTGTGATGTATTGCTGTTATGGGCTTATGGCAGCAACTTATGCGCATTGCACAGCTCAAGGCTAATGGTTTTAGTTGGACTGAGTTCTTGATGCCCTTCCATTGAAATTCAATATTTAGCCCTGAGCTGTGCTTAAGGTGCGGTAGTTGCTACCTTAGCAGCAGCACATGATTTTACATTGCGACCAGCTGAGGTGCCCAGTTTGGCTGTGGCAAAAGCTTAAAATATATTGCCAAGCAAACAATCAAAGCGTTAGAAGTGTAATATTAACCCGACCAATACACCTAAAGATGCTAACAGTCTAATAATCTTCCTCAGCATCTTTGTTTTTTGACGCCGTTTATCTCAAAAGGAAGTATTCTACTGTAGAATTAGAACCAAGAAACCGGACGAGAAAAGCATGGAGAAGCTTAACAAAGTCGATGTTAATCAATGTCGTTGTTAGCAGTGAATGGTTCGCACTGGTGCTGTGCAGTAATTAACCTTTTGATCAAACAAAATTTGTTGTTTATTTAGGGAAATACCCCGCTTGATGTTTGCGAGACCGAAGAAGTTCGATCGTTGGCTCTCGAACTTGCGCTTGAACTGAGTTCTAAAGAATGCGAGTCAGAGCTGAGCGACTCCCGTTCAAATTTAGCTACTATCCCTACATACTTTTTGCCCGAAAGTTATGTTGAAGTAAGTTTTCTGTACATTTTTCATCTTGCGAACATATTGTTAAAAAGCATCTGTAATCTCAACCACCAAATAACTGCTAGTCAGGTGAAAGTACTGTAAAAACTGGAAAAAATTGCAAGAAGTAGTTTCTCAACGCTTTTTGGTGCTATTAGATGTGGAGAAAAATATAATAAAGTCTACCAAAATCCATTCATCAGAAAGTTGTTTAATTGAGGGGGCAAAAAGGGGGATTTTCGAGATGAATAATTATTGTCCTACAACAAAACTACTGTTTGGTTAGAGCCAGCAAATTGATTTTTTGCACAGAATCATTCTGAACACTGAAGTTTTTGACAATAGTAAATTAAAAGTGATGACGTCATATTTGAATTAGAAACGTCATTTAATAGCAAAAATTGCTTGTTTTGGAGAAAAAATAATAGTTTTGGTCGCAAATAAAACCGCAAGTTAAAAGAGCTGAAGATCAAAACTGATACTTTATTTTTATTCATGTGGTTTAAGAAAAATATAGTCAAGTTTTGGCAAAAACTCATAACATTATGACCGCAAGATATCGTAGTGATTTTTGAGAAGTATTTTAATTTTTTGTTTGTAAAATACGTTTTACTTTGGTTGCAATGTCATTTGGTTTTTATATTGAATTTTGGAAACTTAAGTCAAGTTGTATCTGTAATTTGAGCAATGTTTGGAGAGACCTATGACGTCATGTGGCGATGGCGTTATTATCCATCAATTTATAGCATTTACAATTGCAAAAAATCGTTATATTCAGTAAATAAAACTATTAAAACTTTTGTTTTATGCGGTGTGCTAATGAATTACCTTTAAATTATAGTACTGGCATGCATTTTTGAACCATTTAAATGCACCTTACACAAGTTTTATTAACATTTTTATAATCACGAACACATTTTAAACCATCTGATATTCAGCAAAATTAATTGTTTTAATTTTTTTATGCCATATCATTTTGCATAACGGAAAAAGTAATTAATTTCTAGGCTTTTGGACATGTATTGATGAAACACGTTATTTTTCCATTCTAA